>OX451740.1:46433745-47126034 GCA_948472305.1 Vicia faba
TTTTCTTATGATGATTCTCTATAGATTGAAGAATGAAAAAGGTTGAAGATGATGAAGGATCTTGATAAGTTAAGAGTGAAGAGAGAGTTCGTGATTTTGTGGTCTTTCTATGACTTTTCTGGTGAATCAATTCTCTCCCTCCAATCTATTATATTCTGTTATGTTATGTTGGTTTTGTTGTGGTTTGATGAAAATAGTTAAAAGGTTAGTTGGTTAGTTGTTATGAAAATTCTATTATTTCTTCTGTCATAGGTAGTTATAGGAGTTAGTTATTGATCTGTTATAGTTAGTTACATATGTGAGCTGTTAGTTGGAATTCGGTTAGAGTTCTGTAATTTTTCCTATTTTTATCAATTGATGTTGAGCTGTTTTTCGGTTTTCTGTTGGATGCAGTTTTGTGAGCTGGCAGTCGATTTTGAAACTAAGTTGTATTTTCTGTTTTTATCTTCTGGCTATACAAATGCAGGACATGTTTCCTTTTCCATTATTTTTATTTTCCTCCTTCTGAATAAGGCAACAAGACTGATTGTTAGTAGTCTTTTGATAGACTGGTTTGTATGGTATAAATGTATGTATATATGTTGCCGATTGGTTTTGAACTGGTTTTTGTTGTAACCTGGTTTTTGGTTGAATGCAGGTTTGGGCATGTTTGAAACATGGCATCAGCAATGTTAATATCAACACTGGTGCAAAATCTCGGGTTCGTTTAAATTTGATTCGGTGCAGCTAGGATATGGGACATCTTTGATCATTCAGAGCAAGCTTTGAAGGTAACATGGTCATGTGGAATTGAAGAAAATCATGGCAAAGTGAGATATTTGAAGATTAAACATGAGTATTGATGAGAACTTAGGCTTTGGTTTTTAGAAAAATGAAAGGTTTGTAATAAAGTAGGCTTCCATGTGATTTCATATATTTGAATTGTTGCCTTACAAATCTTCTTTGAGAATTCATTTGTAATTGCCTTTAAACTTTGAATATAGCCTGAATATTTCATGTAACCCACAATCTTAAATTTCAAATGACAATTTCTCTCCCATTTATGAAAATTGAAACTTGAACTCGAATGATATTTCACTCCATTAGGAATTTAAACTCCAAGTCTTTTCCTTTACTTATGCACTTATTGGATGCATAATATATAATGCTTTTTCTTCAATGGTATCTTGAATGGTAGATTTGAAATGTATTTGAATCATGATTTTACAATTCTTTCTTTTTCAACATTTCATACTTATCAAGACTTGAAAATATCAATGAACAGAAATACTAATGAACCAAAACTTCTTCCAATTTGAACTTTGACATTTAGAGCTTTCTTCTTGATTTGGAAATATATAATATCGAATGAAACTTGAATTTTAATGAACCTTGTTTGCGCCAATAGATCCATGTATGAAAGCCCCAATAGCTTAAATTTGACTTTGAGATGATCTTGTATCAAATCCATAACATTTTCTTACAACACTCATAACCATATGAACCAGTCTTCTCATGACAATTCACAAAAAAACCTAATTGTGAAATGCGCCACATGAATGCCATGCAACCAAAACCTTAAGATCCATCTGATAACCACTAGAACAACAAAGAGAATCCTTGTCCGTGATTAAATCTCAAATTCAATGCATTGTTCTTGAAACAACCATTATGCAAAATCCTAACTTGTGATCGATGATTTCTGAAGAAGAACCTACATTGGAGTACAATAGCTGAAAAACCCTGATCTTTGCTCGCACATAGGGAACTAAACCCTAATAGCCTTGTAGATTGATGAAGAAATAAATTCTCAATGCTCATGGTTCACAACCCTAATTCCACTGTTCATTGTCTGAAGAAGGAATCAACCTTTATTGGGTATATATATCTCAATCACCGTAAAACCCTAATATTGCATAATCAGTTGATCTTTTGAACCTCAGGTATTTATTGAGTGGAACGTATGCTATGTTAATGCAGATGACCTAATGGAAAGATGTGGATGCAATGCAAATTCTAAGCCAAATAAAAGAAATTAGGAGGGCAAATTTTGGGGTGAAACAACTTCCCTTATTTAATCGCCTTCAACCTGAAGGTGAGATTGGCGTTAACCTTTCGAACATTCAAGGTGGAAGAAGATTAAATACTTAAAAGAACCCGAAAATTTGCACTCTGAAGCCAATTAGGTATTACTATATTTTTTGGCTTTCTGTATTTTCTATTTTTTTCTTTATTGGATTGTAGTAGTCATCTGGGTAAGTCTCTTGAATGTTAGGTTAAGGTTAGACATACACAAGAAAGAGGCCGACTAAAGAAGGCTCTAACGAATGAATTCCAATCGAAGGCGAACTTACTGGGGATACAAATATACATTGACTCTGAATAGAACGTAGATCAAAGGTGACCCTACAAAGAAAAGAGACCAAACAAAGGGGACTCATGACAAATGATACCAGTCGGAGGTGGATTTAAAGGGGGAAAAGTTCCGATCAAGGGAAAACTTATAAATAAAAGAGACCAGCCAAAGGGGACTCCTAACAAAAGGTACTAGCCGAAGGTGGATTTAAAGGGCGAAAGAATGCTGATCAAGGGCAAACATAAAAAGAAAAGAGACCATCTGAATGGGACTCCTAATAAAAGGTACCAGCCGAAGGTGGATTTAAAGGGTTCTAGCCAAAGGTGGACTTCAAGATAAAGAAACCAGCTGAAGGGGAATCTTTAACAAGTAATACTATGCCGAAGGTAGATTCCTAAGAAAAGAATGCCAATCAAAGGCGAACTTATAAATGAAAAAGACCAGCCTAAGGGGACTCTTAACAAAAGGTACCAGCCGAAGGTGGATTGCAAGGGTGCCAGCCGAAGGTGGACTTCAAGATAAAGAAACTAGCCGAAGGGGAATCTTTAACAAGGAATAATATACCGAAGGTAAATTCTTAAGAAAAGAACGCTAATCAAAGGCGAACTTACAAATGAAAACAAACCATCCGAATGGGACTCTTAACAAAAGGTACCAGCTGAAGGTGAATTTAAGGGATGCCAGCCGAAGGTGGACTTCAAAGGGGAAATAAAATCGATCAAGGGAGATCTTACAATGAAAAGAGACTAGCCGAAGGGGACTCTTAACAAAAGATACCAACCGAAGGTGGATTTAAAGATAAAGAAACCAACCGAAGGGGAATATTTATCAAGGAATACTATGCCGAAGGTAGATTCTTAGGGAAAGGACACTGATCAAAGGCGAACTCACAAGAGATAAAGATATGCATGTTTGGTCAGAGTTAGACACACAAAAGCGGAATTGGGCATCAAGAAACAAATGTTCGGAGTTGATAACAAACACAAGAAAGAGACTAACCAAAGAAATCCCCAACAAGAAAGGACGCATTCGCCTAAACAAGGATGCCAGACAACTAGACTTTGAAGAGATACTGAAGGACTCTAAACAAGGAATGCTAGCTAAGCTAACATAAGGAGAACCCGACTAATGCGGATAAACCAAAATCAAGGAATCGACTAAGAAGGAACTTTAGGGAGCATCGAGCAAAGGTGAACTCTACAAGAGAGAGAGAGACCAACCGAAGGGGACTCTAACAAGGATTGCCAAAACACGTTGGGATTTTGAAAGGGTATTGATGTTTACGAAAGCACAAGAACTATATTATCCCTTAGGCCAAAGGCGGGGTGTAATTCTTCAAGAGTGACAATTATCTGAATTACCACACACCAAGTATGGATACTCAAATACTTGAGAAATAAGAAAGGTAATGCACCGACTCTTACTCGCACTCTGACGGCAAAGAAAACACAGGTAAAATAACCAAGGGCTTGCAAGGGCAAGAGAAAACCACAACTTACTGGGGAAATGGAAGATACCAAAGACCCGACTAGTGGTAAACCAAAACAAACTCCATTGGGGAAAAATGAAAGGATCACCCTAGGCTTGCTAAGGAGATAATTCAAATATGAGCGCATAACAATATGGTTCTTGCAAGTAAACATAATTGGCTTATACTTATGCATGTTTGAATTTTTTTATAGCGTAATGCTCCATACAATGAAAATGATATGCGCTTTGTTAGATGAAATGTAATGATCCATGTTTAGAAATGCACTGGGGAAAGCATGTCAATAATCGGCTGCTGAGAAGACAATGAACTTTTAGACGATTATTATTGCACATATGATCTTTTGTAGAAAAAAGGCAATCTGAACCTCAATGGGGAATCGTAATTCGGAACCACCAACCTCTAAAGATCGATATCATTCAGGAAGTAAACTCCTGGAGAGCAATAATGCAAAATAAATTGCAGTTCAGAGAAAATCTTGAATTCTGATCAAACTCCCAACTTCCTGGGGGAACAAATTCTTTATTTTCTGTTAGAAAGAGGAGAGCTTCATTGGGGATGAAAACTTTCTCGCATATAATTTCTTGATGAAAATAACTTCTATTGGGGAGTATATAAATTCTTGAATAAAAAGAATTCTACTCAGACCACACTGGGGATAACACTGTTGGGGGTTAAAAGTCTTCAGTTGGGGAAGAAACAAACATCCTAGGACAGAAACTCCATTGGGGATATCTCAGCAAAATATTTTATCATCATGGATGACAGAGTTATGACTGGCACTCTCATATACACCACACTGGAGAGACAAGACACTTTCTCCACACGGGAAAGAA
Organism: Vicia faba; assembly: GCA_948472305.1. NCBI lineage: Eukaryota > Viridiplantae > Streptophyta > Magnoliopsida > Fabales > Fabaceae > Vicia > Vicia faba. Next base: position 46,438,406 of record OX451740.1, read on the forward strand.
AACTAGCTCCACTGGGGAATAATAGATAAGCTACTCCGACAGGTTCTCAAAATTCGACTTCGACTGGGGATAAAGACTACCTCTTACAACGGGGAGCCAAAAAAATTTAGATGGTAACATCAACAATACCCATTGCACTGGGTGTAGCCATCTCTGCAAGGTTCAAACCGACAAGGATTTTTGCACCGGGGAGTAGAAATCACTTCATTTGGGATGATGGTTGTCCTTATGAGGATATCAAACCAGAATCTCCCATAGGTAAACATGAATCTATTTCAGAAACTCTGATATAGGTAGGCCGCATTGGAGAGAAGAGGGTGCAAATTTCATTGAGGAGGAGAGTGCATACTTCGTGAGGAGAACAAGTGTGAACCTCACTGAGGGAGCCACAAAATGTCAACTTCAAAGGGAGTATATCAAGAATCTCCGGTTGGTGAATAAAATGATTCTTCTGAGAAGACCTAGAAAGAAACATACTGCACTGAGAAGGAGGAATTATACTCGGACGAGAGTACACCTTCACTGGGGAAAATACTGCAAAAAATAAATTGCAGCTCAGAGAAAATTGTGAACTCTGATCCAACTCCCAACTTCCCGGGGAAAAAATCCAACATATCTTTCCAGGGATAAAGAGAATCTTGCTGGGAACTGATACCTTATGATGTAAGTCCTCAATAAAAGTGACTTCAACTGGGAAATCATAGAAATTCTTAAATAAAATAGTTCTACCTAGGCCATACTGGGGATACTACTGTTGAGAGTAACAATCTTTACTTGGGAAGAGGAGGGCATCTTTGAACCATAAGCTCGCGGTTAAGAACTCCGCCGAGGAAATATTTCAGTAATAAGCATGGTGATCAAACATCAAATTTCCATGGGGAGAAAAGATACGAACTTCATGGGGATGACGAACAACAACCTCACTAGGGAGATAAATACCAACCATGGAGACGCATGGTATCGACTTCAAGGGGATATAACAAAAGTATCCATTCCAATGAAACGATCCTTCCCAGATTCTTCGAAACAGAGTAGACTACGCTGAAGAAGAAGATTGTACAGAAACGTGTTGAAATGAACTTCTTTGGATATTAGCCCTCTGGAGGGACAAACTCTTAAACAAACCCTTGTCAAGAAGGCTGACTTCAGTGGGGGATTACGCAGGGGTATACTTTCACTGGAGATAAGGAACTCTGTCTAGGCGAGAGTGCACCTTCACTGGGTATACAAGATTCTGTCTTGAGTAGAAGTGAGCATTCACTAGGGAAATTAGATCCCATTCTACATAAATCCTCATGTTGGTTGATAAAAGCCTTTCTTGATTCATTTTCTCGTATGCTTCTTGTCACAAAAGACCAACAATATTTGCGAAAAGAGAAATTATGGCAACATGCCTCTTGTGTGGAATGGAAATCTCTGTTGAGGAATAAAAAATTTGAACTACCGACCACTAGGTAAAAATTGCGATGCAAGATTGCATCCAACATGTTAACTCCAAGGAGAAATGCCACTAAAAAGTGGACTTTGGAGAAGATGCTGCAAAAATAAATTGTAGTCCATTGAGAAGGAATCATTTTGACTTGAAACAACTTCTAAATTTCTTGGGAGAAGAACCATTCTCCTCCTGCAGAGAAATGAGGAATGCTTTAATGGGGAATAAAGATCTATAAAGAGAAACCCCTTAGCATACAGACTTTTTTCAAATAGCAATGGATCTTTTATAGGGGAAAGGAGTCCTTTTAGGAAACATCATTTCCATCATGAACCTTGTATGAGTAACCACCTCACACGCTCTTTGCGTTCCTGCTCGTATCATGCTGAGGATAACAATCCAAACTTCAATTAGAGATAATGATGTCGACTTCTTTCGAAAAATGCCAACAACCCAGACTTAAGTCTTTGGCTTTTGATGAAGGAACACCAATACATGGACTTAAGTCTCTGATGAGCGAGGATAATGATCCTGACTTCCCGACATGATCTTCAAATTCACAAATTGTTTAGGCCGCGCCTGGACTTAAATATGATCAACCCTTGAAGAGGAGAAAATTCCCCTGCATAATGCCTTGCCCTAGTCTGTAGGGCTTTTAAAAACTTGCCTCGAGAGGACTTTCTGAGATCTGTACCATCAAGATAAATATCCCCAGTGTTGTGAACTTTGGAACATGGCTCCTGGCTAGCCAGAGTTGGATATGGTTTCAATCATGCTTGAGTGAATGCCCGTGCATCTTCAGATTCTGAAAAGATTCTCCTCTAATCAACAAATTCTCAATGAGATTTATCAAATCTCGACATAACTGCCTCAGTTTGGATGTACTTTGAGGGATAAAATCTCGACTTGAGTGCCTCAGATTGGATGAACACTTACTCAGTGGAGTATTTAACATGCTTTCCCCTGATCAACAGAGTCTCGACAAACCATTTCCTTGCCTCATGCTCACGGAGAAATGAGAAACTCACAGAGTTTTGAAGACAACACCTTTAGGTTGGCTGGCTTACGTCTTGAAAGTAGGTTAGTACACAAATATACTTCTCAACTTGAACTGCCTGATGTTTAAGCAAATACTTGAAGCGATACGTCCCTCGGGACCAACTGAAAGTAATGCACCGCTGCTCAACAAAGACTCTAGGAAATCAACTTTTGTAATCTGCTTCAGATTATTTCTCAAACTGGTATTCTTTTGCTCAATGAAGTCAATAGATGGTTTGCCCCAGATTAAAATCATTCTCAAAAATGACTTATCTTTCAACGGTATCCTGAAGCAATTTGTCCCTCAAGATGTTCAAACTTTAATCTGATGTTAATTATACGAGCTTACTTGATGTTTAAGCACTTGCTCATATGCAAAGAATGTTTATTCTAAGAATGATAATTCTATCGCAAAGCTTATGTTTGTCTTGAAGTTTAAAAACCTTTATTGAAAAGATTAAACATCAAAGATTTTTTGTGTGAAAAAAAATTAAAAGATGGTGTGATACCAACTTAAAAGTTTTAGCAAGCCTCCTAGGAGTCAGATTACTGTATTCTCGTTACAATGCACTTTTGAATTAACCCATACTTCAGTTAGGACTTTTAAGGGTTGTAACATGGTTTGGTTCACATTTTTTTAGAAAAAAGGATTTAAGCCTCAAAATTATTTGGTGCCCACCCATTCTTCATCATATTCTCCAGCCCTAAGTTCAGTTACCTAAATGCGAGCACTCATCTCTCAAAAGAGTTTAAAATGGTTGAGAAGTCAAACGAGGATTTCTGGACATGACGGTCACTCACCTCTTTCATTCTTGGTGCCTGATCACACGACTTGGTTCCTTGCTGAGGAATTTTATTTGGTAATACCATTTCACCTTTCGCGCTTTTTCGCTTTCCCTAAATTTTGCTTGGACAAATTCCTTATGGATTTGACTCTGAAGTCCAGTGGGATGCCCTGACTTTTTCCTAAGCGACTTGTTTTCCAAGTTTCGACTTAGCGGGGCTTTTAATCTCTTTTTTTTATCATTTCCTTTTGAACAAGTTGTTGATCTTCATGTTATTTTCGATTTTTTAGATATGATTATGATTGCCTGAGTCCTTGGTAGATGAGGGATAGTCATTATAGTATCATCATCTATTGACCTCCTGATGTGCGAGAGATAACCATTGTGGTATCATTCTCTTTGATGCACACTGCTGATACGTGAGGGTTAATGTAATATGGTGGGAGAATTGAATTTTAGGTTTTGTGTTTTATCGTGAATGTTGCGGATAGCAACAGTCACCACCGACTTTTATTTTATCCAATAAAGGAAAGGGTGAAAAGAACAGCAAATACCTTTTGAGAATTTTCTGAGTAAGGGGGGTAGGTTATAAAAAGGGAAGGTGTTAGCACCCTTTTCATCTGTAGTTTTCTACGGACTCTTAATCGCGATCTCACTTTTTGGAAATGCTTTGTGCTTGTGTATGTTTGAAAATATTTTGAAAATTCCTAAGTGCGGCAATTTTGTAATGATTCTCGTATCGTTGAGAATGTATGCAAAATGTTTGTTTTGAAAATATTATGAAAGAAAGTGTTGTTTTGTGAAAGGATGTTTTGTTTTGAAAAGTTTTTGAGCAAGTGACTACAAGCGTTCTACCTACTCAAAAAAGTCTTTGTTCTTTTCCTCCTCCTTTAGATGGTGCTACCCTACCATTAGTTAGTAGGAAGCCCTATCGTTGGATGTTAGGGAAAGGCACGGGTCATCGTACAGTCATAGAAGGAAACTTGTAGGACTCTTTAGCAATTGTCGTAAGGGACTAAGATCGTTTACCGAAGGCAACATTGAAGGGTCATCGAGGGACTACGATATTTTAACCGAGGGTCTTTGCTAAAGCATCCCACGTTCAAGGGACATGACTGTTTAAATCCGAGGCAACAAGTGAGGGTCACCCTAGAGGTGTGTGTGTGTGTGTGTGTGAAGTGTTTTAATTTCAAGTATTTGTCTTGAGACTATATTTTCTAACGTTTGTTTTTTTTATGTCTTGTCATGCACGCCTAATTACTATACAATTAAATATATACATGCATTCATACATAATTGTGGAAAGTAAAAACACGGGAAATAATCTGCTATTACAACACTTTGGGGATGGGGAATTACAAACCTTAAAATGGGAAAAAATGTAAAGAAGTCCTAATTTATCTATCACATACCATTGACAGTTACATAATGATAATAAGGCGAAAAATAATTAAACGCACGAAGATTGGAAAGGGAAAGGATATAAAAAACCCTAAAAAATTCTAAGCATTTAAGAAAATATTTTTGTTGTTTTTTGTTTAGAAAAATATTTGAAGAATAAAACCTAGTTCTAATTAATTCATTAGTTAATTACTTAAAATAAAACAAAGTGTGATTAAATTAATTAATTTCTATTAAATAAAAAATTAAATTAACATGATTAAAAAAAAGAAAAAGTTAATTAAAATAAAATAAAGAAAATTAGATGGGCCTGGGATATAAACATATTGGGGGGTGAGAAAAACAATTTATCAAGCCCAAAACTAGCCAAAGCCCAGTACTACGCTGGATTCAGTATGGACAATTCCTTGGAGTGCACCATAGGCGTGCTAATTTGGGAACGCTGGATCAAGATAGTTGAGATTTGATGGTGTGGAGTTGAGGTACACAATGCACGCATTGGGATTTCTTGTACCTGATCTGCAAAGAAAATGCTGAAAAATAAAATGCCAAAGGCAGGGATCGAACCCCTGCCCTGGCACACCAGAGCCTTACTCACACACACGCTTGCCGCTGGGGCGGTCATTTCATTCGTTTATGAAACAACACCCACTAAATATAATATGAAACAAGTTTGAAAATTTTGAAAATTTGGTGCCATGGGCTTCTTCTTCCTCGCGACGAAGAACAACAACTCTTCCACTATCAATTTTGTAAATCCTTCATTTCTCAACCAAATCGAAAGTTGTAAAGACCAAACTTGCTTGATTTTTAACAAGGAATCCAACCATATAATTTTCAAAAGCTATAGATTAAATATTGAAACAAATTTTGTTTGGTACCAAACTGAAACCCTAACATTTCAGAAAACTCAATTCTAAAATTCTCATCACACAGTCAATTAAAATGAAATTAAAGGACATGATTAGATTCAGTAACATGATGTCTACACTTTATCTTCAGAAAAAAATTCCAATGATGCTTGTATCAAGATTTCAAAGTTGGAGAAACTTACCTTTTGACAAAAAACCCAATGCCCTCTACACGACTTCTAGAAGCAATGTGATGCTTGCTTTAGCTTCCTGGGACCTTGGTGAGTATGTTGCAACTCTTACTTTGACTTGAGAGTATCTGGATCGGTCTACTCAAGTCAAGTTGCAAAGTTGGATTTTGAAAATTGTGGATGTTGATAATGGAGTTACAGTGGCAAAATAGGGGTTTAGATCACTTATACATGATATGTATGAAGTTTTTAGATGATTTGTTTGGACAAAAGCTGCAAGGTTTGAGAGTTTCTAAGAAATTGATTTTGAAAAGTCAAGAAATGAGTTTTATGGCCAATTCGGGGAATTTTTTTTATTAATAACCAAGTATTAAAAAAATATTTCGCAAATAACCGGGTTTCGGAAAAAATTACGCAAATAACCATGTTTGAGATGGCTCCATAAAGGAGGAGCCAAGTCATTTGGCGCATGCACCTAGGGTTTTGCCCTAGGCGCCATCTCACTTGGCGCCTCCATTGGCTTTTAGCCAAGTGAGATGGCGCATGCTCCTTAAAAAGGAGAGGAGGCGCCATCTCACTTGGCGCCTAGGGCAAAACTAGGGTTTTTTGCCGTTTTATAAATAATTCGTCCGTTTCTTTGAAATTTCTCACACTTTCTCGCACTGTATTTTTATTTTGTACTCCCTTATTTACGTAATGACGTCGCCTATGATTTTTAGCAGAGATGGTTACGTTATATTCTCCGCCACGAAACCCGCGATGAAAATGAAATTCTGGCACATTCACTCCATGGAGCGTCTGAAGCGGGAGTTGATGCGGTGGCTAGATGGAGACATCGCCGAGGGGGAAAAAATTCGAAGGATCCAGCGAAAACGAACAACAACCTCGCATGCGACAGGAAGACCTAATGTGTGGTTGGAGGAAGTCAAAACAGACAGTGATGTAATGCTGATGATGCATGGGTCGGATGAAATTGTGTTAACAGTTGTAATTTCCTAGATTGATTATCGTTAATCATTGTTGTACGCGAAAACCCTAATTTAATTTCCTAGATTGATTATCGTTAATCATTGTTGTACGCGAAAACCCTAATGTAATTTCCTATATTGAATTTCTTAAATTGTGTGAACAGTTTTATTAACGGAAAACCCATAATGTTTACAACACAAATATTGAAAAGATTTATTGTATTACAAAATTTATGTGGTCGAGCCAGACGCCCGATTCGGACAGTTTTTGCGATTGTGTCCGACCTGACGGCATAAACCACACTTTCTTTCCAACCTGTCAAGATCGTCCATTTCTGTTGTTATGCGCCTGCTTTTGGGACGACCCTTCTTGTTCCTTCGCATTTGGTCATTGTGCCAAACTATATCACCGCTGTATTCAGGCCAATAGTCCGGTTTTGCCACCAAAGGAAAGTTGTTGTTGTAAACAGTTAGCAACGTCTCAGATTTATAAACGTTTGATAGCAGTTGAAGCGCGTCCTGATGGGTATGCGCACAAGCGGCAATGACATGAGAGCAAGGCATACGAAAAGCTTGAAACCTGCCACAATCGCACCATTGAGAAGGTAAAATGACCCTGTATTCCTGTCTTGCCAGGCCTTCATTGTGGTCAATTGTCTCTTTCACAATGAAGTTGTGGCTATGGCGGTCAAACCGTGTAACCATGTGAGTGTTGGCTTTTGCACTTTCAGCCTTAATGTATTTCATACAGCTTTCACTCCACAGTTGTCCTGATTGCAAGACCGAATACCACATTTCACCTCTTTTGGCAAATAACGCAGCCATCCTAAAATACGTGGATTTCACCAAGGCAGTGATGGGGAGGTTTCGTATGCCCTTGAATACCCCATTCATTGATTCAATGAGATTTGTTGTCATATGCCCCCATCTTTGGCCATTGTCGTATGACCTAGTCCACTTTTCGACCGGTATGTTGTCGATCCACGTACCGGCTTCTGGGTTAGACAAACGGATCTCGTTGCGGTAATATTTGAATGTGGGCTGTGTCAGTGCGTATCCCGCATTCATCACCGCTTTCCGCAATGTTTTGTCCTTGACCTCCCTCGAGAAATTCTGGACGATATGCCTGATGCAATAGACATGCGTAGAAGGAGGGTCATGCCAACCATTTGCCGGATTATTATAGGCACTTTCAATAGAGGCATGTCTGTCCGAGATCAAACATAGATCCGGTTGAGGAGCCACGTGTGTACGAAGATTTTTCAGGAAAAAGCTCCAAGCACCACCGGTCTCCCCCTCGACAAGGGCAAACGCAACGGGGAAAATGTTATTGTTGCCATCTTGTGCAACTGCCATCAAAAGAGTGCCTTTGTACTTGCCATACAACCAAGTCCCGTCTATTTGTAGAATTGGTTTACATGATGCAAACCCTGCGATGCATGGTTGAAATGCCCAAAAGACGCGACTGAATATTCCGTTGCCATGTAGAACACTACCATCTTGGGCGTAAGCGGGCAATGTTTCCAGAACATAAACACTACCTGGAGAATATGTCTTTAGTGCATTGAGGTAGCGGGGAAGTTCTCGGTATGACTCCTCCCAGTTTCCATACACCCTTTCAATCGCCTTAGTCTTTGCTAACCACGCCTTACGGTAAGACGGAGTGTAGTTAAAAACTGTGGTGATGTGGGAGATGATTGTTTTCACCTTCAAAGAAGGGTCGTTGCTCACCAGGGGTAGGATTTCTTGACAGATTAGATCATGGTTGAGTTTTCGGTGGTCTTGTGATTGAGTGGAACTTACACAAGTATGGGTTGTCATGGAACCTATGACCCAGCAGTCACCCCTTAGTCTGTATGAAGCGGTCAGCTTGAACATGCAGTCAGGGTGGACACACTTGATCTTGTACCTTTCCGGGTTTACACGATCCACCTTATAATCAACCGAGTTGAGCATGTGAAATTTTTTGATGGCCCTTATGCATTCCTCTCTATTACGAAACTTGTCCTTCTCTTTTAAATTTTCATCTGATTGCATATACGGTTGGAAAAACAAGTCCGTAGAAGGTTCATCTCCGCCCATGTTGAAGTTTGTCATGTGCGTAGGTGGTGTGTAGATTTTGTCGGTAGGAATACTTGGGATGCCATCATCGTCAGAATCGTCGTTCACCATTTCATCGAACTCTAACTCGTTATCTTCTTCTTCATCATCAACTGCATCCACCTCGGCTTGCTCATTCTCCAAAGGATCAACCTCCTGTAACACCGGAGGCTCTACCTCCTGTGTCACCGGAGGCTCTTGAAACAGAACGTACAACTCAATAGAGTCGTTTCCAGAATAGACATGGCTGGAAATCATGTTCTGGAAATCCTCGTCATCTTGAATTGCAACCTTATAAAATATGACTTGGTTGTTTCCAAAATAGACTGGACTCTGATAAAATATCTGGGATATAGGGCCTCGTTCAAGTTTGGCCTCCAATCTTTTCTTAAAGTAGGAGAAATTTGCTTTCCCGTTTAAGAGAAATCGGACATTGTCGGTGTTTCTAAACAAAAACCCAACTGTGGGACACATGTATGTCTCACCGTTGAAATGTGCTTTGACAACAAATTGTGGTGAAGAGGCCATTGTGTAGAATTGTTTTAGGTATGAAGGTGGGAATGTTTTGGGTTTATTGATTATATGAAGGTATGAATGCTGGAATGTTTGAAGGTTAGATGACTGATTCGAAGGTTGGAAAATTTTACAGTTTATGTGAATGAATGTTATGTTCAACCTAAGGCAAAATATTTCAATTAAGTAAGTGATGCAACCCCCCAAGGCTGCCAATAATATTACATGCATGGGCTTATGCTGCCACCTAGCCTGGCCCTATTCTTCACACATAAAAGTTTTGTCTAAGCCTGCCACCCGTCTACTCCAATAGCCTTGCATGCAACAGAGAAAGGAATCCCAAAGGCTGTCACGTAGCCTGAGACAATGCTGTAAAACGTGACACCTCTTATTCGCCAAATGGGGTGGCGACAACATTCATTTTTGTACTATTTCGCCAAGTGAGATGGCGCCTCCCTTACTGTCCAATCGTATTACATGCATGGGCTTATGCTGCCACCTAGCCTGGCCCTATTCTTCACACATAAAAGTTTTGTCTAAGCCTGCCACCCGTCAGCTCCAATAGCCTTGCATGCAACAGAGAAAGGAATCCCAAAGGCTGCCACCTAGCCTGAGACAATGCTGTAAAACGTGACACCTCTTATTCGCCAAATGGGGTGGCGACAACATTCATTTTTGTACTATTTCGCCAAGTGAGATGGCGCCTCCCTTACTGTCCAATAATATTACATGCATGGGCTTATGCTGCCACCTAGCCTGGCCCTATTCTTCACACATAAAAGTTTTATCTAAGCCTGCCACCCGTCTACTCCAATAGCCTTGCATGCAACAGAGAAAGACACCTTACATTATTTGTAAATGCATGCATGCATATGTGTAACTCCCTAAGCATGCAAATGTGACACCTCGCATGCATGCAACCACTACATCAGAATTAGTTGCCTATAAATACATACCTTATGAAACATATCTCACACCCACACAACTCTCACTCTCTCACTCTCTGCTACGAAATATTTCTTAAGTCTATCATACTCCTTATTTCTTCCTAAGTCTTTCATTCACTCAAGCGTTCTGAAGAATGGCCCTTCTAACAATGGGAGATACTCACAGAGGCACAAGGGAAAACATTGCTGCATTTGTAAGTCTCTTCTTTGGTTATACATTTTTCATACTTTAAAAAACGTGTTGTTCATCTTAATTAATCTTACTCTTGTTTAATTATGATCTCAGGATACACAAAGATTCAGAATCCGTTCGCACAAATACCTGGCCCCCGACCCTTTTATCGTCCCTTATCTGGAATATGCAGGTTTTGGACACGTGATAAAGATCTCCAACTGCACCATTGACTCCAAATTCATCCTTGCAATGTTGGAGAGGTGGAGACCGGAGACCCATACATTTCACCTACCAATAGGTGAATGTACCATCACTCTCGAAGATGTCTACATGCTACTGGGCCTCCCTATTGACGGTAAAGCGGTGAACGGGTCGGTTCAACAACCCAACTCACAGTGTGAAGAACTGTTGGGTAGGGACATGGTAGAAGGGGGTGGAGCAAGAGGGCAGGGAATACTACTCACTGACCTGAAACGACATTATGCAAGTATGGAATTAAATGAAAATTCCTCAGAAAATGACCGAGTAGTAAAAGCCCGGACGTATATAATGATACTTTTTGGTACTTTTTTATTTCCCGAAAGTACGGGAAATAGTGTAAATTTCATGTACTTACATTTACTAACCAATTTTGATAAAACTAGAAAATTTAGTTGGGGTTCTGCAGTATTAGCCCACCTGTACAGTTCCTTGTGCAAAAACGCAGTCAAGGAAAAATGTACATTTTATGGGTGCGCATTTTTACTACAAGCCTGGGGTTGGTGGAGGATGGAGTCCTTAAACCCCATTGTGATCGGTGGATCTGGAACTGACTGTTTAACGCTGGTTCGCGAAATGTCGCGGAAGCAAGAGTCGCCACCGTCTTTTATTTTCTCCAATAGGAAAGGACAAAAGCACAGAAAAATTCCTTTAAAGAGATCGCTCTCGGTTCGGGAGGTAGGTTATAGAAAGGGAAGGTGTTAGCACCCTTTCTATCCATGGTTATCCATGGGCTCTTAGATACTTGCTCATTGTGTTTTCAAATTGTTTGTTTGCTTTTCAATGTGGGTTTAAAAAGTTTCTTTTGAAAAATTTCAGATCGACTCGTACGTCAGAGTGTTTGAAAAATTTGCTTTGACAGCTTTTGAAAATGTGTCAGTGTGAAAAGTCTTTTTGAGTTTGTTTGAGATTAGAGCAAGTATCTACGAGAACCTACCTACCCTAAGGAATTCGTCTGTGTAAGAGTCCTTTAAAGTAGTGCCATCCCACCATTGAGAGGTAGGTAGCACCACCGTTGGAGGTGTTCGGGTCAATTCGAAGGTTCGGGACATGGTGATCACCAGAGCAATGGGAAGACACCTTAGAAGCTACCCTCATGCCAGGTTCCCGGATCATGAGGACTTACTAAGACATCCTCTACTCGACGATCACCTTTCGAAAGGCAACAGTGAGGCGTACCCTAGGGGTGGTGTGTGCGAATTGTGTGTCATGTTTCAGTTATTTGTCTTGTCATGTTTGTCGTGTTCTACGCTTGATTTTAATTTGTCCATACATTCTTTCATGCTTGATTAACAGTTAGGAGTGCGGAAATAAAGCTAGACTATTACAAATGGCGCGGGTCCACATCGCCAAAATTAAACCGGACCCGATTTAGCGGAAAATAAATGAAGCGAATAAATAAAAGTGCGAGAAATTTAAATTACATGGCTTTGGGATATTTACAAAATTATAATAAGCGATAATAAAAATAAATGCGCAATTAAATGATTAATGACGGGCGTTGGACCCTTTTTGCAAATAATTAAAATTAATGATGAATTACAAATTAAATGATTAAATGTTTTTTTTGGTATTTTGTGTTTTTTAGATTTAATGAGGAAAAGAAGTTAATTGAGATTAAATTAAAAGGTAAATCCTAATTCTATTATTTTTTAAGTTTATTATGAAAGAGTTAAAATATAACCTACATTAAACCCTAAATTTTTTATGTACAACTTAATTATAAAAATAAATAAATAAATAATGATTATTGTGGAAGAAAAAAGGGAAAAAATTAAAAAGGAGGAAAATGTTTATTAACCCTAAATTCTATTTTTTGGATTTTTATTAAAAAAGATTAAAATTATAACCTAATTAAACTAAATTTTTTATGTACAATTTAATTATAAAAATAAATATAATAAAATAAATAAATAGAAAGAGAGGAAGCAAACCAAGGGGGGGATAAACCCAATTTTGGAGGTATAAGCCTGCACTTTAGGCCCAATGCTATCCAGAATTTGTTGACTTTCTGAATCCAGTAGGACGCGTTGACTGGGAGTGTATGATACGCTTTGAATTCTGGCCTTTGATCCAACGTTGGGATGTACGTGGCTGGCTTGATGATGGAGGCACATGGTGTATTGTGATGCTTACGCTGCATGGGAACGGTTATCACAAAATAATAAACGAAATATGCAAGACCTGGGACTTGAACCCAGGTCTTGAAGGCCATATGCGTGTATCCCTGGCCACTGAGCCATTATGTTTTATTTAACAAATAATATCAAACAAATAACAAAAAGCAAACTCAACGCATAATGGGCAAAACGCGCGTAAATTCAAAATCAACGAATCAATGAGGGACAACACATCATCGTCCTCACTTTTTCTGAAACATAGGCCTATGAGAACGGTTTTGCACGCGTTGCTGTATGCCACCTACAAGAAAATAGCGATTAGATGATGGGTGAATATAAATTGTTCGCGACTACTGGGATTCCTTCGTCCAGTAGAGCTGAATGCAATGGCCTAAGTCTGGAACCTCAATTTTTCCTCATCTCAAAAACCCCAAATTAGTGAACCTGCAAACCCTAACTTTCATCCATGGCAGAATTTTATGCATAGCGCAATAATCAAATTAAAGGTGATAGTTAGTTTCAAAACAGTGCAAAGAACAAGAATCCATCAACAAAAACATAAAAGGATGCATGAATTATGATATATGATTTGGCATTTTTCTCTTCACAGTCTGAATCGTGGATACCAATTCGTGACGTTTTAATGGATATTCTGGATTGGAAATTGATCAGGGCAACCTTGGCAAGCTTTTGAAAAAGAAATTGGGACCTGGATCGACCTAGAACCTTGAAAACAGTTTTATGCTTTTTGAGAATTTTTTGCAAGTTTGTATGAGGTTTCTCAGCGCAGCCTGCAGTCCAATGGCATTAGGGTTGTGATGCTGGGTATGTATAGAGTATGTTAGGTCAAAAATATTGCACACAATCTCAAGCATTCATGGATTTCAATATTTGATTTTACAAAATCTTTTCCAAATCTTTTTTCATGGTTTTTTTTGTTCAATCAGCTCAAATCTTATCACAACTTGCCCTAATCAATTAAGCACGAAATATTGATATTAGAATGTGCATAAAAAGATTTTTTAGATTAGGTTTGATATTTTTCATATATTAAAATCATTTAAATGAATATAAATTAATATTAATTCAAATAAATAATTAAAAAATATGAGAATACTTCCCTTTGGGCCTAGTGGTCGTGCATAGGCTTGGCATGAAGAATCTTGGAGGAAAAATGGGCCCATTTGCATTTTTAGGCCTTTTGAACCATTGTTGACTTTCAAAAATTTCCAAAAATTTCCCAACTTCCACAAGGCATAACTTGGTCAATTTTTAAGCTTTTCACATGTTCTTGGCCATTTTGGAAAGGTCTTTGAGTCCTTTAACCAATGCCTTTGGTCCCATGTCATTTTGATTTACCAATCTCAAGTTATGGCCTTTGACTTAAAGTCACTTTTTGTTGACTTTTGAAAATGACCTATAATGTTGAAATTGATAACTTTTTGTGAGAGCATTTCTTGGACTTGGAACATGAAGATGAATTGTAGGAAATGTCTTTCTCTTCAAAATGAGCTTTGGATGGAAATTTTCTGATAATCCATGTGAAAGTTATGCCCTGGTCAATTTCAGTTGACTTTTTCAGCTGTCCAAATATAGCAACTTTTGCATCTTTGATGATTTCTAAGCCAAATCTTGAAAATCATGATCAAGCATTGATCAAATGATGTTTGTGGCTTCAAAATGATATATTGACCAAAAATTTGAACTTTTGACTGTCAAATGACCATTTTGCCCCTACAGTTGACTGTAGTGCAATTTGGGGTTTTGACTGTGCAATTTTGAGCTGAATGCCTTGAAACTTGATATGAGGATACTTGACCATCTTTGTAGGCATGTGAGACCTGATTGGGCTTTTGAACACTCCATTTTCTTGATCAGCACACAAACCCTAGTTTTGACTGTATGGAGGCCTTTGCACTGTGCAACTCTTGGGGAATTTTGTAGCTTGACTTGGCAGTTTATTGGAGAATATGGGAGGGCAAATTTTGGGGTACAACAGTTGCCCCTGTTCAATCTTCTTAGACTTGAGGATGCAGATTGGCTGACGTGCCTTTCGTAATCCGAGGGTAGAAGATGATTGAACACTAAAGTGCCCAGAAATTTGCGCTCACATAGTAGCAATGATGATGAGGGAATGGGCTTATAGATGCCATTTGGATGTTGTTTGAATAGGATGATGGGCTTATAGATGCCATCTGGACGTTGATTGCGTAGGAGATTCCTTAGCGAGAACCTGCATACCTGCAAAACAGAAAAATGAGTACCTGACACGTCGCAGGAGCTGATTTTAGATGCTTGATATAGATATGTCCTGATTGGTTACAGGAGCTGAGTCTGGAGCTTCAAACGCTGATGAATGAACCAGGGATGGTTACTGCCTTAGCCTGAATGGTAAGAGAATCCTGAATGATTTCAACCTCAACAACGCTCGTTGAGAAAATCTTGGTGAGGATTACCATCTTCGTAGTGTCAGGAAGAGAACCAAAAGGGCATTATAATCTCAAAGGGAGTCACCTCACTCGCCGTTGGAGAGGGAACTATAGGAAATTATAATCTGAAAGGGGATATCACCTCACGCTCATGCCGGAGAGGGAAACATCTGAAGAAGGAATTACCACCTCACGCGCCGTTGGAGAGGGGACCATAAGAGAATATCACCTCACGCTCATGCCGGAGAGGAAAACATCTGAAAAAGGAATTACCACCTCACACGCCGTTGGAGAGGGGACCATAAGAGAATATCACCTCACGCTCATGCCGGAGAGGGAAACATCTGAAAAAGGAATTACCACCTCACACGCCGTTGGAGAGGGGACCATAAGAGAATATCACCTCACGCTCATGCCGGAGAGGGAAACATCCGAAGAAGGAATTACCACCTCACACGCCGTTGGAGAGGGGACCATAGGAGAATATCACCTCACGCGCCGTTGGAGAGGGAAACATCCGAAGAAGGAATTACCACCTCACACGCCGTTGGAGAGGGGACCATAGGAGAACTTCTACTGAGTCTTTATCAGAAAAATCTGTTTGGAGTCGATTTAACTGGACTAGAGAAATCTTTGAAATATGTTTGAGAATTTCAACTGCATCTTTCCTGAAAGGTAAAGGTCAGTTATATGCAATGCATGATATGGATCAAGCCATGATATTCTTAACATAAATGAGATTCGTATGATATGATGCGTACATGCATGCTATAATGATGTATGTGATGATTTATGTATGTTTTCGTCTAGGAAAATAAATCCTTGACGGGTGCCGGGAAGTCATCTCCTGGGTTGATGTTGAGGAAGAGATTTTGCTTCCGCTGTGGATGATTGTTGCAAGAATACCGGTAGGAGAAAATAACTCCGTTGAGGGATAAACTTGGCGAATGAAATAATTCTGCGGGAGAAAAGATACTCTAGCGATCATGTTGGGGAGTGCTACTCTGTGGGGATAGCGGTGCTTTGCTGAGTTGATGAAGATAACTCCGCTGGGGATACCGTTGATGAGTTATGCTGGGGATATCCTTGTTGTGCTGGAAGTGTTGATAGACTTCGCTGGGGGTAGGAAGATATTTTGCCGAGGACGCTCTTTCCGTGGCTTTTGGCTGAGGATAACCCAGTTATATCCTGTTACGGAAATAACTCTTTAAATCAAGCCGGGCGACGCGTTCGTGTTCTGCGAGGGGTAAGCTTCCAGAATCTACTGGGGATAAGCTTGCTGCTTGGGGAGATATGAATTCCAACTTTCCTGGGGAAACTGGATTGGACTCTCCTGGGGGAAGTTATAGACTGCGGGGAAGTGATTCCTTTGAATGTTGATATACCGCCGGGGAATAATCTTTAGATCAAGACTGCCGGGGATGTTTGTTAAGAATTCATGCTGCTGGGGAGGTATTGAGATCTACAGGAGGATACTCAATTTCCTTGATATTTGATGATTTGCTTGGAGAAGAGTGTATTGTTTTACTGAACTACTCTCTGGGGAATTTAAGATACTCGGTCGCGTTCTTTAGCTGAACCTACCTTGGTACCTTGGAGGATAAAGCAATTGGATTGTTTAGACCACTCTTTATTGCCCCTGTTTCTAGTGTCACCTGCAATGAATTCCTTTGTTTCGTATGCAAATATTCATGAGTTAGCAAATTATTGTCAATGCATACATCACAAATTGAACCTTGGACGTTCTTCGCAAAACAAAACAGAAAAAGGAAAAACACTTGGCACATTTAACTGAAGATATATTTTTATTGATTTTTGAATGGCCTGAATAGGCGTTTTGTGTACAAGAGGCTGACGTCCTAGTAAGAGGTACGTCGCCGATCAAAAGAATTTATACAAGTTTTGTACAAAAGAAAAGTAAAACAACTGTGTGAAAGATGAATGATCCACTGGGTTTCAACTCTGCTATTGCCTTTATAACTCCGAGCGTCTCATCACTTGATGACCTTGGTTGAAGGTGAAGCTGACTGATCGATGCCGTTTGATGCTTGATGCAGATACCGGATTCTGGATGCAAAGTGATCAATGAGACATAGTTTTACGCTTTATCCCTAATTTTTGCCTGGACTGCCCTTTCGGGTTTTCAGTCCACCGGGATACCCATTTTTGCCCAAGCCGCCTTTTCAGGTTTTCGACTTGCCGGGTGTACAGATTTTTTCATTTTCATCCCTTCATTTTGCCCGAACCCTTTTGGTTCGACGGGAAGCCCTAATTTTTGCCTAGGCATGTCAGCCTAGCGGGTCTTTTTTCATGCGTAGTATTTTTTAACTATGTCTGCATTGGCGGGGTGAGGAAGGTCGTCACCATCCATGTTGGTTAAGATCATTGCTCTTCCTGAGAACACATGCTTAACCACAAATGGCCCTTCGTACGTAGGGGTCCATTTGCCCCTTGGATCACTCTGAGGAAGGATGATTCTCTTGATAACCAGATCCCCAACTTGATATTCTTGTGGTCTGACTTTCTTGTTAAATGCCCTGATCATCCGTTTCTGATACGTCTGACCATGACAGATAGCAGCAAGTCTCTTTTCGTCAATGAGGTTGAGTTGGTCAAGTCGTGTCTGAATCCAATCATCTTCGTTCAGATTTGCATCCTTCATTATCCGGAGAGAGGGAATTTGCACTTCGATCGGCAAGACTGCCTCCATACCATAAACCAGAGAGAAGGGAGTTGCTCCGGTTGACGTCCTAGCTGAGGTACGATACCCATGCAGAGCGAACGGTAACATCTCGTGCCAATCTTTGTACGTCACTGTCATTTTTTGCACGATCTTCTTGATGTTCTTGTTAGCTGCTTCTACAGCCCCATTCATCTTCGGTCTATAAGGAGAAGAATTGTGGTGCTGTATCTTGAACTGTTCGCAAAGCTCAGCAATCATCTTATTGTTCAGATTGGTACCGTTGTCCGTAATTATTCGTTCAGGGACGCCATATCGACAGATCAGATTGTGCCGAATGAACCGTGCCACAACAGTCTTGGTCACCGTAGCATAGGATGCTGCCTCAACCCACTTCGTAAAATAATCAATCGCCACTAGGATGAAGCGATGTCCATTGGATGCTGTAGGTTTTATCTCGCCGATCATGTCTATACCCCACATTGCAAATGGCCAAGGCGCAGTCAGAACATTCAGGGGAACCGGAGGAACATGCACCTTATCTGCGTAGATCTGGCACTTGTGGCATGTCCTGGAGTGTTGGTAACAGTCAGCTTCCATTGTGGACCAGTAATATCCTGCCCGTAGGATTTTCTTAGCCATAGTGTGTCCACTGGAATGTGTACCAAAGGTCCCTTCGTGTAACTCTTCCATGATTCTTTCTGCTTCAATCTTGTCCACACAACGCAGTAAAGTTGAATCATGATTCCTCTTGTACAAGATGCCGTTGCTTAGGAAGAACTTGGCTGCGAACCGTCTCAGGAATTTCTTATCATTGATAGAGGCCCCTTCAGGGTATTCCTGAGCTTCCAGATATCTCTTCACTTCGTGGTACCAAGGCTTCTCAGTTACCAATTCAGTTTCGAGATCACAACAGTATGCCGGTTCGTCCAATTTCTCGATGGTGATCTGGGGAGCTTCGTTATCCCATTTAACCTTGAACATTGAAGACATCGTAGCTAACGCGTCCGCTAACTGATTCTCTTCTCTTGGAAAGTGCTCGAAGGTTATCTCTGTGAAGTGGGGAATCATGGTCAACACACATTCTCTGTAAGGAATCAAGTTTGGATGTTTCGTATCCCACTCTCCGTTGACCTGATTGATCACAAGAGCAGAATCTCCGAAAACGCTTAGAAATTTGATCCTTAGGTCGATCGCAGCTTGAAGACCCATGATGCACGCCTCATACTCTGCCATGTTGTTGGTACAGTTGAAACACAGCCGGGCAGTGAGTGGAGTATGAGTACCTTGTGGAGATATGATTATGGCGCCGATACCATTTCCCAAAGCATTGGAAGCTCCGTCAAAATGCATAGACCATCGGGATCCTGGTTCGGGTCCTTCATCCGGTCCAGGTACTTCACAATCAGTTATAATCATAATGCTTTCATCCGGAAACTCGAAGTTCATTGATTGGTAGTCATCTACAGCTTGATGAGCTAAGTGGTCTGCCAATACACTCCCCTTGATGGCTTTCTGGGTTGTGTACTGAATGTCGTATTCCGTCAAGATCATCTGCCATCTTGCAATTCTTCCAGACAGAGCAGGCTTTTCGAATATGTATTTTATCGGATCCATCTTTGAGATCAACAAGGTAGTGTGAGTCAGCATATACTGTCTCAGCCGGCGAGCAGCCCATACCAAAGCGCAGCAAGTTTTCTCAAGCAGTGAGTATCGGGTCTCACAGTCGGTAAACTTTTTGCTAAGGTAATAAATGGCATGCTCTTTTCGGCCAGACTCGTCATGCTGCCCCAGCACACACCCCATTGAGTTGTCAAGCACTGTTAAATATAGGATCAGAGGTCTCCCTTCAACCGGTGGCATAAGGATAGGTGGTTCTTGGAGATACTCTTTGATTCTGTCGAAGGCAGCCTGACATTCATCGTTCCAACGTACTACCTGATCTTTCTTCAATAGCTTGAAGATTGGCTCACAGGTAGCAGTCAGATGAGAGATGAATCGAGCGATGTAATTCAGGCGTCCTAAAAAGCCTCTGACCTCCTTCTCTGTTTTAGGAACTGGCATCTCTTGAATAGATTTGACCTTAGCAGGGTCCACTTGAATACCTTTATCACTGACCACGAAGCCTAACAACTTCCCAGATCTTACACCGAAGGTACACTTGTTCGGGTTCAATCTTAGCTTGTACAGTTTCAACCGGTCGAACAACTTCTGCAGATGATCTAGATGCTCTTCCTCGGTCTGGGATCTAGCGATCATGTCGTCCACATATACTTCGATCTCATGATGGATCATATCATGAAATAAGGCAACCATGGCACGCTGGTAGGTTGCCCCAGCATTCTTTAATCCGAACGGCATGACCTTGTAACAGAAGGTGCCCCACTGAGTAACAAATGTAGTCTTTTCCATGTCTTCAGGTGCCATCTTGATCTGATTGTAGCCTGAAAAGCCATCCATGAAAGAGAACACTTTGTGTTGAGCTGTATTATCCACCAGGACATCAATGTGAGGTAAGGGGAAGTCATCCTTGGGGCTGGCCCTGTTCAGATCCCTGTAATCAACACACATTCTGACCTTGCCGTCCTTCTTAGGTACCGGCACCACATTAGCAACCCACTGAGGATAAGACGTTACTGCAAGGAACCCGGCATCAAACTGTTTCATCACCTCGGCCTTAATCTTCTCGGACATCTCTGGACGCATCCGACGAACCTTTTGTTTAACTGGAGGGCAGTCTTCCCTAGTTGGCAAATGATGGACAACAATATCGGTATCCAACCCTGGCATGTCTTCGTAGGACCAGGCAAAGATCTCCATATAGTCATGTAACATCTTGGTTAACCGTTGCTTCACGCTGAGCTCTAGGTTAGCACCAATCTTTACCTCTCTTTTGTCTGCCTCGGTACCCAGGTTTATAGTTTCCACTGGCTCTTCATGGGGTTGAATTGCCCTCTCTTCCTGAAGCAACAGTCTAGCAAGCTCGCCAGGCACTTCGCAATCATCTTCACCTTCGTCTTCGGCTAAGTTGATCGGATTTTCGAAGTCATAATTGGCATTAGCAGAGCTGTTATCAGTGAGATCCAGAGTGGATTGGAACCTGTATGAGTGAGTGTGTGTGTAAATACAGCTGTTTTAAAAAATTATGTAAAGGAAAGGAAAGATAGAAAAGGAACACAATATTTGCAATGCGAAAAATACGTCCAAGATTTTCATTCATGATGTATAAAATGACAGTTCATATGCCCTCACAAATAGAACCACGGTGCCTCGGGTAAGACACCGGGCCATAGAGTTTATCATTGTCTATTACAAAAATAACAAAACATGGGAATTCATTACTGTGTCACAAAGGTAACAGGGGTATGATCCTTTGCACTCCAATTGTTCAATCCTTCTTCGGCCGTCGGATAAATCCAGTTGTTGAATTCGGCTTCGTCCACTTCAAGGTCTTCCCCGACAGCATTCGCTTCTGAACTTTTAATAAATACCGGAGGCCTTCCGATCTTTTCCTTCCTCATAACTCTCTGCCCTTCTGAGGTGAAACCTAGCCCAAGTTTATCAGTCTTCTGGGTGAAGTCTGGCAGTCTGCCCCAGTTGGCACCTTCACCCTTTTGCACTACAGCCCTGGCATCCTTTAGGGAAGCCATCTTCAGAGGACCACCTGCTTCTGCTGTTTCTGCTGCGATTGGAAACACCTCCTCGAAATGCTGAAAGGGGGTCTCAATGAACTCCCCATCCATCTCAATGTATCTGAACAAGTTTAGGTGGCTCACCATGTATTCTTCCTCACCTTGCACGGTGACAATCTTCCCTCTGACGGGGTACTTCAGCTTTTGATGCAAGGTAGAGGTCACTGCCCCAGCCTTATGTATCCAGGGTCGACCCAGCAGACAAGAGTAAGATGGACGGATATCCATCACATAAAAAGTGGAGTCGAACACCTGAGAGCCTACACGAATCGGAATGTCCACCTCCCCATGGACCATCCTCTTTGAACCATCAAAGGCCCTGACGATAATGTTGCTGGGTCTCAAATCCAGGCCTTCACAATCTAGACGATCCAGAGCCTTCTTGGGTAGCACATTCAAAGATGACCCAGTATCAACCAACACATGTGCCAAGGTGGTGCCCCTGCATTCGATTGAGACATGCAGAGCATCATTATGATCTTTCCCCTTCATGGTCAAGTCAGCATCTGAAAAACCCAAGCCATTGTCCGCCGTTAGACTTGCCACGCAATCAGTGAATTGGACTGCAGAAGTTTCATGTGGCACATGAGCCTTCTTAAGGAATGAGATGAGGGCCTTTGCATGGGCCTCAGAGCACAGCAGTAAAGAGAGCATGGATATCTTGGAGGGCGTATGCCCTAACTGTTCCACCACGTTAAAATCGCTCTTCTTTATAATCTTTAGAATTTCCTCCATCTCTTGTGGGGAGGCCTCAGCAGCTATGGGTATGGGTACCTCCATCTGGGCAGGCTCAGTTTCAATTCCCTTGCCCCGAGCATTGGATGACTCGGCAGCAGGAGAAACAATAGGATCAGCAGCAGGAATAACAACTTGATCAGCAACGGGAGTAGGTATACTTGCAGGAATTATCAGGAGTGGTCTTCTAGCAGCAGGTGGCGCAATGTCAGGCGAGAAGAGCCTGCCACTGCGGGTAACTTTGGCCGGGCCAGTGATGTCACAGACGCTGGCACCAGCGTTGAGCTCTTGCTTAACTCCGTTTATATATACATCTGCCCCATAGTGCCAAGGGACAGCTTTGTTGGATACATAGGGCAGGGGCCCAGGAACAGTGATAGTGACAGGTGCAACGGTCAGAATTTGGATGGGCTTCTTCTGGAGAGAAGGGATTGGATTGTTGAAGATAGTCACCACAGAGACTTCTTCCATTGGAACCATACGAACAGCAGACTTCTTGAATAGAATCTCCTTGCTATCCATTAAGCTTTGGATGCCTAATTTTAGCAAGGGACAACCGGATGGGGACACAACACAGAACAGGCAACCCTCACTACAACCCGGAAATAAACCGGCCTGCAGTAGATTCTTCTTAATGATCTTTAAAGGAGTGGCTAGATCATCCACAGAAACAGCATAAACATCTTCATCAATAGCATTTACCCCGTGCTGAGGCATAGGGGCAGTAACTACATTCGGTTTTGCGGGCGCTTCGAATTGTATCTCTTTAGCATCGATAAGGTCTTGCACCTTATTCTTTAACGCCCAACAGTCATCAGTGGCATGCCCCGGGCTGTCTGAATGGTAAGCACAACGGGCATTCGGGTTGTACTTAGGAGAGGTAGTGTTTGAGAACTTTGGCGCCTCCTTGACAGTCACCAAATTGGTGGATAGTAACTGTGGCAGGATTTGCGACAGGGTCATGCTTAACCGAGTGAACTCTCTCCGGGGTCTATCAGCCCTTTGAGGATTGTTTGGCCGGGGAGCGGCAGCAGGTGTAGCGATCATGACCGCACTGACAGATTGGCGGCGATCAGGTCTTTCTGATTTTCTGGAGCCATACACAGCACTAGACTCCTTTTTAAACGGTTTCTTGTCCGACCCAGATGATGATGCAGCCTTTGCAATCTTCCCAGACTTCAACCCAGCTTCAATTCTCTCTCCAGTTAAGATCAAATCAGTGAAACCAGCAGAAGAATTCCCAATGAGATGATTAAAGAACGGCCCAGATAGGGTCCCCAAGAACATGTCCACTAACTCTCGATCAGTCAAAGGTGGCTGCACCCTGCCAGCCAGATCTCTCCACTTCTGCGCATACTCTTTAAAACCTTCACTTGCACCTAACGACATACCCTGGAGTTGGGTACGTGTGGGGGCAAGGTCGGCATTATACTGATACTGCTTGTAGAAAGCAGTAGCCAGCTCCTCCCAGTTACGAACTTTGGTCCCATCCAGCTGATAGAACCATTCGAGATGAGTCCCTGAAAGACTCTCCTGGAAGAAGTGGATCCATAGATTCTTGTCTGCAGAGTACGGCTGAATCTTTCGCACATAGGACCTCAAATGCAGCTTGGGACAGGATGCCCCGTCATACTTGGAGAAGGTGGGAGCTTTGAATTTGTGCGGGATAATTACACCAGTCGACAAACCCAGATCTCCAAAATCCAGCCCAGGTGCCTGTTGCACCTCCATAGCCTTTAACCTGTCTTCCAGTTGTTTGTACCTGTTGTCTTCAGGAGGGTACTGCTCTTCATCGAAATCTGTCTCGTTGTCGGAGACCACCGGACTAGGAACCCTTGCTTCCGCCTGAGAAGGGCTCTTGCCAACAGAAGAAGCAACCTCTTCATGGTGTAGAGTATTACCCAACCTTCGGCCCGTGTTGAACAGAACAGTTCTTCTTTTCTTCTTCTTCTCCTTCTTCAGGAGCATGGTCTTCAGTTCATCTTGGCCTTTAGCTAGACCCAGGATTAATTCTTGAAACTGCGCATTCTGCGCCTGGAGAGCCTTGATTGAAGTCTCAGTTGATTCAGATCCGGGATTCATGATGCTGAAATAAACAGCGAAGAACTGTAAGCAACCTGAAAAGGGAAAAAACCTGCTATGCACATGATGTATGAAATGCGTATGCAATGCATTCAAGGGTTCGAAAGTTCAAATTCGTTGTAGACAAGAAAAGAACACACGTTATCATTAATGAAATCATTGTTTAATACATCAAGGCCTCATGGGCAAAAGTACAAAAATCAAGTCAATCCCAAAATACACTGCGCATCCTCTTCGGAGCTATGTATGTGTTGAGGTTCCTCTCCTCATGCAACAGACGGGTGAGCTCCAAGACCTTCTTTTCACTGGCATGCAGACTAGTCTCCAAAGAATTCCTTTCCTCCTTAAGCTGGATCCAACTCTTCTGCATCTCTTCCCAGGATGTGGGCATATCAGGGTGCTGAATAACATGAGACACTTCCCCTTCCAAGACAGGTTCTTTGATTACTGGAAGCATGTGAGGATAAGGCATCACTAACTTCTGAGAGCGGGCGCGTACCCATTTGAGATAAGGCTCCAAAGGGATGGAGTTCCTATGCCCCAGTGTCTTGCTGTCTATCCTACTGGGCATCCTCCAGGCTCTGATAAATCTCTGACGAAGTCCTTGAGTATCATTGTCGAAGTCAAAAACTATGTCGGGAATTAACATGTCATGAGGACCATCCCTCCGAGCATAACCAAACTGTCTCCAAGCCAGGCATGGGCTATAAGTAATACCTCCCCTGATTCCAAGTAAAGGAATATTAGGGTACTCCCCACAACGGTCAATGATAGTGACATCCTCTCTGGATCTAGGACACCAATGTATATCTGCATGTGTAAGAGTCATCAACCGTTGTGACCATCTCAAACCCCGCTCATTCTTCAGGACTGATTGGGGAAGGTGCGAAATAAACCACCTTCCCAGGAGAGGAGTGCAACACATAAGGACACCTCTTTTTCTCATGGTTCGAGTGTAACATGAGTGAAGGATGTCCCCCAGCAATGTAGGTATAGGATTCCTGGACATAAAGATCTGAACGGCACTGATGTCAATGAGCTGATCTGGGTTAGGAAACAATACCAAACCATAAACAAGGAGGGCCACAACCTCTTCAAAAGCTTGCAAGTCAAGAGAGTTCCAACATTCAAGGGCTTTCTCAAACAGAAACCTGGCTAAGAACCCTTTGACGCCACTTCTAACTTCCCAATGTCCCTTGAGGTCAGATGACTGTAGGTGCAAGGCTTTAGCAATCTCTTCCAGCTTAGGTTCCTTTTCTGTACCGTTGAAAGGTAGCTGATCAAGGATAGGGATCTTCAGGAGCCGGGAGAACTCCTCCAATGTAGGTACCAACTGATAGTCCAAGAAGGTAAAACAGTGATGCAGGGGATCAAAGAACTGGAACAAGACCTTTATCATATCTTCCTCAAGGTTGGTGTTGACCAAGCTGATGAGGCTTCCATGCCTGTCACTGAATGAAGAGTTCTCGGGAATCCTGGATATAAGCTCCTTAAGCTGAGGAGGGATCCTTACAAGATTGACCTGAATTGTCTTTCTACGAGCAGTTTCCATGTCCTACAAAACAAGAACAAAGATGAAAATTCGAACCCCTGAAATGGTTAGTCAATGCATATGATGCTGGATGATGTCATGATGCTATGATTAAACACACCACAGATATTTACAAAGACAAACATGTAAGGCACACAAGGCACACAAGACAAGCCCTTAAGGTTTAAGGCCAGCATGGGGTCTGGGTAGTACCCTCTTGAGTTGGTGGGTTCAACCTGTCCTAATCAAAGTAACCGGGTTCTAAGGTTCCCAATATCACGGGATTGCTTTCATTGTTCATCGTTTCGATTTAGCCACTGAACTGGCGACCGAAATATTCCAGGAAAGCAACCCTCAATTGAGCGTAGTATCGAGTATCCACCAACCTCGGACTGCACCAAAGTCAGTGATCTCACTACCCTAAAGAGGCCAAGATAGTTCAATTAAGGTTCCTAAGGTCTGTTGATGCTTCACGACACCACGCGGAGGCCCCGTACTCTCCTTGACTGAACTCAAAGGTTACCGGTACACACCAAAGTGCCACATCAACGTAGCAGACTGTTTCAACCGTGTCGGTATACCCCGCACAGTTCCCTCACAGCCTTGTTGCTACTTTCTAAGAAAGGTATCCCCAGATCCGGGTTTAGGATCTATAGAACTCCCAAGCAACCCACAATTTAAAGCACACAAGGAAAACAATTGAAAACATAGTTATAAGCTAGCCCTAAGGTACACCTCACTTTAAGTTTTTTCCCCAGCAGAGTCGCCAGTTCCAGATCCACCGATCACAGAACTAGTTCTGTGATCGGTGGATCTGGAACTGACTATTTAACGCTGGTTCGCGAAATGTCGCGGAAGCAAGAGTCGCCACCGTCTTTTATTTTCTCCAATAGGAAAGGACAAAAGCACAGAAAAATTCCTTTAAAGAGATTGCTCTCGGTTCGGGAGGTAGGTTATAGAAAGGGAAGGTGTTAGCACCCTTTCTATCCATGGTTATCCATGGGCTCTTAGATACTTGCTCATTGTGTTTTCAAATTGTTTGTTTGCTTTTCAATGTGGGTTTAAAAAGTTTCTTTTGAAAAATTTCAGATCGACTCGTACGTCAGAGTGTTTGAAAAATTTGCTTTGACAGCTTTTGAAAATGTGTCAGTGTGAAAAGTCTTTTTGAGTTTGTTTGAGATTAGAGCAAGTATCTACGAGAACCTACCTACCCTAAGGAATTCGTCTGTGTAAGAGTCCTTTAAAGTAGTGCCATCCCACCATTGAGAGGTAGGTAGCACCACCGTTGGAGGTGTTCGGGTCAATTCGAAGGTTCGGGACATGGTGATCACCAGAGCAATGGGAAGACACCTTAGAAGCTACCCTCATGCCAGGTTCCCGGATCATGAGGACTTACTAAGACATCCTCTACTCGACGATCACCTTTCGAAAGGCAACAGTGAGGCGTACCCTAGGGGTGGTGTGTGCGAATTGTGTGTCATGTTTCAGTTATTTGTCTTGTCATGTTTGTCGTGTTCTACGCTTGATTTTAATTTGTCCATACATTCTTTCATGCTTGATTAACAGTTAGGAGTGCGGAAATAAAGCTAGACTATTACAAATGGCGCGGGTCCACATCGCCAAAATTAAACCGGACCCGATTTAGCGGAAAATAAATGAAGCGAATAAATAAAAGTGCGAGAAATTTAAATTACATGGCTTTGGGATATTTACAAAATTATAATAAGAGATAATAAAAATAAATGCGCAATTAAATGATTAATGACGGGCGTTGGACCCTTTTTGCAAATAATTAAAATTAATGATGAATTACAAATTAAATGATTAAATGTTTTTTTTGGTATTTTGTGTTTTTTAGATTTAATGAGGAAAAGAAGTTAATTGAGATTAAATTAAAAGGTAAATCCTAATTCTATTATTTTTTAAGTTTATTATGAAAGAGTTAAAATATAACCTACATTAAACCCTAAATTTTTTATGTACAACTTAATTATAAAAATAAATAAATAAATAATGATTATTGTGGAAGAAAAAAGGGAAAAAATTAAAAAGGAGGAAAATGTTTATTAACCCTAAATTCTATTTTTTGGATTTTTATTAAAAAAGATTAAAATTATAACCTAATTAAACTAAATTTTTTATGTACAATTTAATTATAAAAATAAATATAATAAAATAAATAAATAGAAAGAGAGGAAGCAAACCAAGGGGGGGATAAACCCAATTTTGGAGGTATAAGCCTGCACTTTAGGCCCAATGCTATCCAGAATTTGTTGACTTTCTGAATCCAGTAGGACGCGTTGACTGGGAGTGTATGATACGCTTTGAATTCTGGCCTTTGATCCAACGTTGGGATGTACGTGGCTGGCTTGATGATGGAGGCACATGGTGTATTGTGATGCTTACGCTGCATGGGAACGGTTATCACAAAATAATAAACGAAATATGCAAGACCTGGGACTTGAACCCAGGTCTTGAAGGCCATATGCGTGTATCCCTGGCCACTGAGCCATTATGTTTTATTTAACAAATAATATCAAACAAATAACAAAAAGCAAACTCAACGCATAATGGGCAAAACGCGCGTAAATTCAAAATCAACGAATCAATGAGGGACAACACATCATCGTCCTCACTTTTTCTGAAACATAGGCCTATGAGAACGGTTTTGCACGCGTTGCTGTATGCCACCTACAAGAAAATAGCGATTAGATGATGGGTGAATATAAATTGTTCGCGACTACTGGGATTCCTTCGTCCAGTAGAGCTGAATGCAATGGCCTAAGTCTGGAACCTCAATTTTTCCTCATCTCAAAAACCCCAAATTAGTGAACCTGCAAACCCTAACTTTCATCCATGGCAGAATTTTATGCATAGCGCAATAATCAAATTAAAGGTGATAGTTAGTTTCAAAACAGTGCAAAGAACAAGAATCCATCAACAAAAACATAAAAGGATGCATGAATTATGATATATGATTTGGCATTTTTCTCTTCACAGTCTGAATCGTGGATACCAATTCGTGACGTTTTAATGGATATTCTGGATTGGAAATTGATCAGGGCAACCTTGGCAAGCTTTTGAAAAAGAAATTGGGACCTGAATCGACCTAGAACCTTGAAAACAGTTTTATGCTTTTTGAGAATTTTTTGCAAGTTTGTATGAGGTTTCTCAGCGCAGCCTGCAGTCCAATGGCATTAGGGTTGTGATGCTGGGTATGTATAGAGTATGTTAGGTCAAAAATATTGCACACAATCTCAAGCATTCATGGATTTCAATATTTGATTTTACAAAATCTTTTCCAAATCTTTTTTCATGGTTTTTTTTGTTCAATCAGCTCAAATCTTATCACAACTTGCCCTAATCAATTAAGCACGAAATATTGATATTAGAATGTGCATAAAAAGATTTTTTAGATTAGGTTTGATATTTTTCATATATTAAAATCATTTAAATGAATATAAATTAATATTAATTCAAATAAATAATTAAAAAATATGAGAATACTTCCCTTTGGGCCTAGTGGTCGTGCATAGGCTTGGCATGAAGAATCTTGGAGGAAAAATGGGCCCATTTGCATTTTTAGGCCTTTTGAACCATTGTTGACTTTCAAAAATTTCCAAAAATTTCCCAACTTCCACAAGGCATAACTTGGTCAATTTTTAAGCTTTTCACATGTTCTTGGCCATTTTGGAAAGGTCTTTGAGTCCTTTAACCAATGCCTTTGGTCCCATGTCATTTTGATTTACCAATCTCAAGTTATGGCCTTTGACTTAAAGTCACTTTTTGTTGACTTTTGAAAATGACCTATAATGTTGAAATTGATAACTTTTTGTGAGAGCATTTCTTGGACTTGGAACATGAAGATGAATTGTAGGAAATGTCTTTCTCTTCAAAATGAGCTTTGGATGGAAATTTTCTGATAATCCATGTGAAAGTTATGCCCTGGTCAATTTCAGTTGACTTTTTCAGCTGTCCAAATATAGCAACTTTTGCATCTTTGATGATTTCTAAGCCAAATCTTGAAAATCATGATCAAGCATTGATCAAATGATGTTTGTGGCTTCAAAATGATATATTGACCAAAAATTTGAACTTTTGACTGTCAAATGACCATTTTGCCCCTACAGTTGACTGTAGTGCAATTTGGGGTTTTGACTGTGCAATTTTGAGCTGAATGCCTTGAAACTTGATATGAGGATACTTGACCATCTTTGTAGGCATGTGAGACCTGATTGGGCTTTTGAACACTCCATTTTCTTGATCAGCACACAAACCCTAGTTTTGACTGTATGGAGGCCTTTGCACTGTGCAACTCTTGGGGAATTTTGTAGCTTGACTTGGCAGTTTATTGGAGAATATGGGAGGGCAAATTTTGGGGTACAACACCCATCAACAACAACACTTTTGGTTTCCCTTACGCAACAAAGTAAGTCATTAAGTTATAGCATTTATAACTATTCTTCTCTTTCCAAAATATATGCTAAAAATAACATGTTTCTCATTTCCTATAGGTACTGCGTGAGGGGTATGGATTACGGCAAGAATCCCAGATTCAATGTCGCACTCTACCGGAATCTGTTGGATCACCTAGGCCCAGATGACGTAAGTCGTAGCTTTTAACTTTTGTTCATTTTATTTATTTATACATTACTTTTGCGCTTACCTGATTTAAATTTTATCGCAGTTCGTCTGGAGACCATATTTGGGTTTGGACCATTCTCCAAATCCAGAGGATGCAGCAACTTGGACTGCAAAGACTGCACTCATTCGGTTCAACATTGTGGAGATGCACCACAGCGACCGCGTGAAGATGCAGTTCGGAATGATCCAAGAGATACCAAGTGACCCAACAGATTTGTCCCCCTGGCATCTAAAAAGGGTCGACGCCCAGTGGAATCTAACCAACTGGAAAGACTTTGCTCCAGAATGGTGTAAAATGTGGCAAAGGCGTCACCGCTACATCTTGCAATCCCCTGTTTTCCTTACGCAAGGTAACATGCGACACACCGATCAATATATGTCGTGGTACAGGTCGGTTAGTAACCCAGATATGCACGTGTCTCATCCGAGGTACTTGGTTGACCCACGCACACAATGGGCACAACCCTCGATTCCCCACCAACAAACCCAAAATCCTTCAACCTCAAACCCACCCCCAAGAAGAAACAGACCAACAAACACACAACCACATTCCCCACCACAACACAACTACAACCAAATGCCGTACTACCAACCACAGTCACCGCCAAACTACCAATACCCAGATATGCCTCAAACCCAACCCCAATACCAACCCCAATACCAGCAAACCCACATACCCCATACCCAATTTCAGTCTTCCACATATCCCAATATGGGGCCCTCAACATCCAGCCTTAGCCCTGATATGGGAATGTCAGAAGATTACGACCAACCCGACCAAACCTACCATCAACCACCATATCACCAAACAACCCAACATCCACAGTACCAAACACCCCAAGATCCATTTCCTTTCTACCCCCCATACTCAGACGACCAATGCTACCGACCAACCATGGAACCCCACCCACCGCCAACACGACCAAACTTCGAGGGCATGGGTAACCGACTGTACCAGAGCGGATCTTCGAGATACGGAGATCTTACTGATTTTATGGATTCGGATCGCATTGACTTCGCTGGGCCACCGACCTTGCCGCAACAGGAAACGAGACGGCACCCAGCAAGAGAAAGGCGAGGACGGGGATGCGGAACTGGGGGTCATTACCGGGTTCCTGGGGATCATTGATGTATCTTTTTTTTTTTCAGTATTTTTTGTATCTATTTTTTTACTGTTATTTAAATGTAAAACAGTTGAATGTAATTATTTTTTTTCAAATAAAAAATCAATTTTGGTTATCTCTGTCTAATACGCAACGCGCAGGAAAGGAAAAAAAAAATTTTTTTTTTGACCTACTTTTCCACATAGGCGCCATCTCATTTGGCTTAGGGCTTGCCATTTGCCCTTAGGCGCCAAATGAGATGGCGCCTCCCTTATAAAAATAGGAGGATGCGCCAAATGAGATGGCTCCTCCTTTATGGAGCCATCTCAAACATGGTTATTTGCGTAATTTTTTCCGAAACCCGGTTATTTGCGAAATATTTTTTTAATACTTGGTTATTAATAAAAAAAATTCCAATTCGGGTTTGAGAGTGTATGAGAGGTTTAAAGGGCTTGTGAATTCCTCCCTGGCTTGCAAATGACCACACTATTTATAGGCAAAAGGTTTTAAGAAGTTGACGTAACCATATTTGCAAGATAAAAAGTTATGGTTTGGAAGCTTAGTTATAAAGTAACCTTGAAGAACATGGTTCCAATGCATTGTACCTTGTCTCATAGAGTTGTTAGATACTTTAAGCATGCTTATCTGATCTTTTAGGTTGAGTGTGTGCATAGAAAACAAGTGAGAGGCTCAAGGAGAGTTTACAAATGCATAAAGCAAGCTTTATCAAAATGGAAGTCTTGCCTTTCTTCTCAAAATAGCAAAATGTTTTGGTTAAAGCTTGAACCAATTGGATAATAGTCTTAAAGAATGTGTAATATTCTAATTATGGAGAGATTTGCAAGCTAATAGACCTGAAAAGGGAGATTTGTAGCAATGTTATGAGATTTAGCTATATGTTCATCAAAGAAATTACCTCTAATCCAAGCAAAAATGGCCAACTTTGTCTCTTCGAAACTCTCAGCTTAAACATGATCTTTTCATACTCTTAGAAATTTTGGAAAGATTGAATCAAGATCTTCAACTTTCATGTTGCCCATTTTGGCTAAAACAAAAGGTAAATTGGTGAAAAATGGCTAAGAAGTTGAGATAAAAAAACTGATCCAAAATATTTCTAAGTGTTAGATAAAAAGTATCAAAACTTCATGGGCCCATATCTCTTAATCCAAGCACTTTTTGAGGATCATCCCACATTAACAAAGTTGTAGAATTCATTAATCACTACAACTTTCATGTTTTGAGTTTTTGTTGAATCAATTTGGATCTTAGTGAAAAATGGCCATAAAGTAGTGACTTTGTTAAAAACAAAACACTTAGAAATTTTTCTAAGTGTCGGAAAATTTTCCAACTTTTGACTTTTGTTGACTTTCTTGATCTTTGTAATTCTCGATACTTGATAATTTTGAATGTTTTGATGATTCTTGATTTTTGAATTCCAATGTTGACCAAAAGTCAAAGTTTAACTTTTGTGTGACTGTTGACTTTTTATCAATTGATTCAATTCTTCAACTATCAATCACTTGTATCTTTGGAAATTCCTTGAGACATGTAATTAGGTCAAGATGTTATATTTGAGCCCTTGAGATCATGCTTTAATCCATTAGGTCATGCACTAGGCCAAAAGTCAATGATCAATCATCTTCAATCAAAACCCTAATTTGGCAATTTTTGACCTTTGATGATTTGAGGGCTTTCCTTGAGGAATCATGATCAACCCTTGATAAAATGATGAATATCACCTCAAAATGTCAATGTTGACAAAAAATCTTGAAGTTTGACTGTATGTTGACCATAGTTGACTTTTTACCTAATATAGTTAACTTTCCATCTTCTGAGCCATTGACTGAGCAAATATGTGATGCAAGACTTGAAGCTTGACATAATAATTATTGAGGACCCATGATGAACCATGAAAGTAATTTGAGACACTTGCAACCCAATCTTCCTTGAGAAGCACAAAACCCTAGTTGTAGACCCTTGCTTAGGAAGAGGTTTGATTAGTCAACTCTTGAGTAGCTTTGAGTATTTGAGACCTTTGTGAACATGTTTTGAAGAAAATGGGAGGGGAAATTTTGGAGTACAACAACTGCCCTTGTTCAATCTTCTTAAACCTGAAGAGTTAGATTGACATGTTCTCCATTCGTGACTTGAGGTAGAAGATGATTGAACACTTAAGTGCCCAAAAATTTGCACTTGTCGGTGCATGAAGTAACTCCGTTGGTTGATTATATCGGGAATGGACTTAAAGATGTCATTTGGAGAGGCAACAGTGAGTCATCGAAGATGGGCTTATGGATGACATCTAAAGTAACTATTGATAGAATTTAGACTAAGTCTACGCTCGACTTCAATCGGAAGAAGTATTAGAATAAATCTACGCTTGATTTAATATGAGCCAGAGGATGTCTACGCCTGTCTTTAACTGGGAGAAGTATAAAAATAAATCTATGATTAATTTAATCTGAGCTAGAAAATGTCTACTGGAAGAAGTATCAGAACAAATATATGGTCGATTTAATCTGAGCCCGAAAATGTCTACTGGAGGAAGTATCAGAATAAATTTATGGTCGATTTAATCTGAGCTAGAAGATATATACGACCGTCTTCAACTTGAGGAAGTATCAGAATAAATCTATGGTCGATTTAATCTGTGCCAGCAGAGGTGTATACTCGTCTTTAATTGGGAGAAGTATCAGAATAAATCTGCAGTCGATTTAATTTGAGCCAGAAAATGTCTACTGGAAGAAGTATAAGAATAAATCTATGGTTGATTTAATCTGAGCCAGAAGATGTCTGCGTCCGTCTTTAACTGGGAGAAATATCAGAATAAATCTATGGCCGATTTAATCTGAGCCAGAAAATGTCTGTTGGAAGAAGTATCAGAATAAATCTATGGTTGATTTAATCTGAGCCATAAGAGGTCTTTTTGGGAATGACCCTCTGAGGAAATTGCTTAAATAACCCTTTGTCAGATATAGCCTTTCAAAAGACTGTAGGGTCATACAAGTGGTTGATGATGTTTGTATGTTGATTAATCTTTCCTGAAAAGGTAAAAAGTTAGTTGTTATGCAATGTCATGATGTATGAAATGCATTGCATAATGATGTTCTCAAAATAAATGAGACTGTGCTACATGCATTTCGTATACATATGCTATGACGTTTGTAAATGATGTATGAATGTGAAATGTTGTTTGAAGTGTATTTATAAACCCGTGCAATATTTTTTTCTGGGAACTTAAATCCCTGATTATTGTTGGGGATGAAGAACATGTGTAATCTTCAGCCTTGTCTAGAAGGCTTACGTTAGGGAATGTGGACTTCTGTTTGGGGAGAAGAGTTTAGGAACATTAATTGTTCATCACTCTACTGGGGAGTTTAATTCTTATATACCCTGACTGGGGATAAAAGAGATGGATAATCTTCCGACTCGTCTGGGGAGGATAAAGTTGACTGATATCTGGTCCGATTCTAGGTTCCGTAGTAACTCTCTAGGGATAGTGGCGACTTCGCTGGGGGGAGGAATTTTTCCGGTGATTCGTAGCTATCTGAGGAATAAACTCAATCTAAGAGGACTGTAATCTGTTGGGGAAATAAACCCTATTGGGGAAATAAACCCTGTTAACAGAGAAATACTCTGCTGAGGGAACACCCTATTTTGTAGGGGATATATCTTTGTTGAAGATTGTTTTGTGAAGACTACTCTGTGGGGGATAATCCCATGGAAGTGACTCTATGGGGATTTGTGGATAGCTTGAACGTCATCCCAACTCCTAGAGTCTTGAGTAAATTCTTATTCCCATTCTTATGCATATATTTGTTAACAGTTAATCATGTTCATATGCATATGTTCATTTAATTTTAGTCATTGGCCATTTTTGCAAACAAAACAGAAAATTTAAAAAGCAAAAAGTTTGAATTTTAGGGTGTATTTATATTGATAGTTTACCTATAAACAAACAATTTTATACAAAGAGACATAAATCCTAATAATAGGAAATTGTCATGAAATGAAAAGAGTACAAAGTGAAAACAAAACATATAGCTATGTGGAAATGATCTCATTGGGTTCCAACTCCACTATTTCCCCTATATCTTTGAACATCTCATCCCTTGCTATCAGAAGAAGTTGATTAAACTGATCAGTACCATTTGAAATTTTGACTTTGCTAATAAAGCTTGTAGTAAGTGATCCAACGGGGCATAGTCGTACGCTTTAATCCCTAATTTTTTCCTGGACCGCCCTTTCGGGTTTTCAGTCCACCGGGATACCCTTTTTTTCCCAAGCCGCCTTTTCAGGTTTTCGACTTACCGGGTGCACAATATTTTTTGTATATATCCCTAATTTTCTCCCAAACCTTTTTGGTTCTCTGGGATGCTCTTTATTTTTGCCTAGGCCAGTCAACCTAGCGGGTCATTTTCATGCGTAGCTTCTTTTGACTATGTCCGTGTTCACAGGGTGTGGAATATATTTTCCGTCCATGGTGGTCAGTATCATAGCACCGCCAGAAAATATCTTGTTGACTATAAATGTCCCTTCGTAGGTGGAAGTCCATTTTCCCATGGGATCACCTTGCGGTAGAATGATGCATTTTATTATCAAGTCACCAGCCTGATATACCTGATGCTTGATTTTCTTGTTGAATGCCTTGATCACACGTTTCTGATACATCTGACCGTGACAGACAGCCGCAAGCCTCTTTTCGTTAATCAGATTCAACTGGTCTAGCCTGGTCTGAATCCACTCATCTTCGTCTAAGTCTGCATCGTTCATAATCCTCAGAGAAGGAATCTGAACTTCGATAGGTAGGACAACTTCCATGCCATAGACCCAAGATAATGGGGTTGCCCCAGTTGATGTTCGCGCTGAAGTGCGATAGCCATGAAGAGCAAATGGTAACATCTCGTGCCAGTCTTTGTAAGCCATAACCATCTTCTATGTGATTTTCTTAATATTCTTGTTAGAGGCTTCCAATGTGCCATTCATCTTTGTTCAATACAGAGAAGAGTTGTGGTGCTTGATCTTGAACTGCGTGTAGAGTTCAGTGATCATAGTGTTGTTGAGGTTGGTACCATTATCCATGATGATTCTCTCGGGGATGCCATACCGGCAGATAAGATTATGTTTTTGAACCGGACTACCACATTCTTGGTAACAGAGGCGAACAAGGCTGCTTAAATCCATTTTG
Source organism: Vicia faba (assembly GCA_948472305.1). Lineage (NCBI taxonomy): Eukaryota > Viridiplantae > Streptophyta > Magnoliopsida > Fabales > Fabaceae > Vicia > Vicia faba. The sequence continues at coordinate 46,475,269 of OX451740.1, forward strand.
TGAAGTAGTCAATGGCGATGAGAATGAAGCGATGTTTGTTAGAAGCAGTAGGCTTGATTTCTCCGATCATATCAATGCCCCATATTGCGAATGGCCAAGGAGCAGTCAAAACATTCAGAGGAACTGGAGGCACATGAACTTTATCAACATAGATCTGATACTTATGATAAGTTCTCGAGTGGTGGTGACAGTCGGTTTCCATAGTCGACCAATAGTAACCTGCTCTCAAAATCTTCTTAGCCATAGTATGCCCATTGGAGTGAGTACCAAATATGCCTTAGTGCATATCCTCCATAATTTTCTCTGCGTCCTTCTTGTCTACACAACAAAGCAGAGTTGAATCATGATTACACTTGTATAAACTTCCATTGCTCAAGAAGAACTTAGCCGAGAACCTCCGTAGGAACTTCTTGTCATTGATTGATGCCCCTTCAGGGTATTCTTGAGCTTCAAGGTATCTTTTCACTTCATGAAACCAAGGTTTTTCTTCTACTTCATCAGTATCAATTTCGTAGCAGTGTGTCGGTTCATCAAATCTTTCAATTGTAATTCTGGGAGCCTCATTGTCCCATCTGACCTTAAACATGGATGACATGGAAGCTAATGTGTCCTCCAACTGTTTCTCTTCTCTTGGGATATGCTCAAAAGTAATCTCTTCGAAATACAGAATCAAGGTTAGCACATGTTCTCGGTAAGGGATAAGATTAAGATGCTTTGTATCCCATTCTCCTTTGACCTGACTGATTACCAAGGCTGAATTCCCATATATGCTTAGGAATTTGATTCTCAAGTCAATAGCAGCTTTAATACCCATGATGCAAGCTTCATATTCAGCCATATTATTGGTGCAGTCATAGCAAAGTCTGGAGGTGAAGGGCGTATGACAACCCCGAGGAGAGATAATTATAACACCGATCCTGTTGCCAAGTGAGTTAGAAGTTCCATCGAAAACCATAGTCCATCAGGATCCTAGCTCAGGTCCTTCATACGATCCAGGCTCTTCACAATCCATAACTAGCATAATATTCTCATCCGGGAATTTGAAATTCATAGACTGATAGTCGTCTATAACTTGATGTGCCAAATGATCTGCCAGTACACTTCCTTTGATTGTTTTTTGAGTGGTTTACTGAATGTCATATTCTGTTAAGACCATTTGCCATCAGGCTATTCTTCCGGAGAGACCTGGCTTATCAAATATGTATTTAATGGGATCCATTTTAGAGATCAATAAAGTAGTATGGGTCAACATATACTGTCTTAGTCAGCGAGCAGCCCATGCCAAAGCGTAACAAGTTTTCTCGAGCAGTGAATATCTTATTTCACAGTCGGTAAACTTTTTGCTAAGGTAGTATATTGCATGCTCTTTTCAAACAGACTCGTCATGTTGCCCCAGTACACACCCCCATTGAATTATCTAGCACTGTTAAGTACATGATTAAAGGACTTCCTTCAACTGGTGGAGTCAGAATCAGAGGTTCTTGTAAGTACTCCTTGATTTTATCAAAGGCTATTTGGCAGTCATCATTCCACTTTACTACTTGATCTTTCTTCAGCAGCTTGAAGATTGGATCACAGGTAGCAGTCAAATGAGAAATGAATCGGGAAATGTAATTCAGTAGTCCTAAGAAGCCTGTGACCTCTTTCTCCATACGGGGAGCCTGTATTTCTTGAATAGCTTTAACTTTTGCGGGATCAACTTCAATACCTTTACCACTGACGACAAAACCCATGAGTTTACCGGATCTCACCCCAAAAGTGTATTTGTTCCGATTTAGCCTTAGTTTGTACTTATTCAGACTTTCAAATAACTTATGCATATGATCAAGATGTTCTTCTTCAGTCTATGACCTTACTATCTGTAGCGGTAGAAATGTTTAAGACTAAGCCATTGGATTGACTAAACTTTATACAAATCAAAATAAAAATCGACACCGCGCTTTATTGTTTCCAAAGGAATGGGAAAAGAGCGAATAACCCAAAAAGAGGGGGAAAGATTCAAGGTAAGGGGGTTGGTTATGCAAAGGGAAGGTATTAGCACCCTAAACATCTATGGTACTCCGCAGGAGCCTCTTTGTAAAATTTGTATATTTTGGCTATGAAAAAAAATGTTGTATATAAAAAATGGATGGTGGAGGTGAGAAAAGAAATATATTTATTTTATAATTTTTGCACCCGCCGCAGTTGTAAACCTTTAGTGCCTACGTACCACCTTTTTGTGCAATAGGGGATCAGGGTACACGTAGTTCCTCTTTTTAAAAAAAAATTTAAGACACAAATGTGTTGGTTAATTTTATGAGATAAAACACCATCGTCATTGTCCGTGTGGAAAACATACCTACTACCCATAATCATGAGAAAGGAGAATTTGCATCATTTCAAAGTGGAGGATATGGCTTGGATTTTAAAATCAACAATGCCTTGCTCAACACCCAAGTAGAAAATATCTCTCTTCACTACATATTGTACAAGTATAGTTGTTTGCGTCACTACAAGGATTGACAAGAGTTTAATCTTTTTTTGAGAAAATTTTAAAGATAAAATCCAAAGTGGCAAAATTGTTTGAAATGAGATTGATTGACTTTTAGTCTTCTCACAAAAAATGTCAAGGTATTATTAAGTTGATTGGAGTTTACTTATGAAAATGTTTTGAAAATGCATGGACATAAGTCCAAGTTTATTATGAAAGTGGTTTAAGTTTAAAAATAAGAAGAGTTTTCAAAAGGAGGAAGAAGATTTTTGAAATTAAAGAAGATGGAAGGAGAAGAAGGGACTATCCTAAATCATAAGGTAAAAGCTAGGGATAAGAACCATCTAACCAATAAGAAGCCAATACTTGACATTATGAGCCAAGATAGAATTCCCATTCCTTGGATTGAAACCAATCAAGCAAAAAATACTAGACCTCTTGAGAGAACCAAACTTCAAGTGTATTAAGTCTTCATAAAAATTGGGCAGAGTAACAACTGTATACGGGTGAATTCTAGATTACAAGCAAAGGGTGTAATCACAAAAACCTGCACACAAAAACAAACAAGCAACCCAATGTCTTAAGGTAAACCTCAAGAACTCCAGACAGAATAATCAGATAAGATCACAAGGTCTCCAAGATAGGCCAAGGTTTCTAATCCTAAGTCCAAGAAAATTCCCATGCTCAATAATGCCAAGGATAGTAACCAAATAGTCTAAGTACCATTAAAGATTTTTCAGGGTTTATGTTGATTATTAAGTATCTTAAGAAAGGAAAATAAAAGCTCAAGTGATAAAAGTAAAAATGGCAAGAAAGTAAATGCTCAAATGAGCAAAGATTGGAATGACATGAAATGTAAATGCTAAAAGTAAATGGTACATAAAGCATAAAAAAGAATAAAAGCATAAAGTAAGACAAGTCAATAATTAGTGGTTAGTTGGATGACCATATTGAAGCTTGCATTTAGAACTCATTAGAGGATTGGTAGAACCAAAGCCTCCACACAACAAGTTGCATTTGCTTTTTGTCAAGTATATTATCCATTTGGAATTCTCACAAGTGCCATTTAATGATCAACGATGTTTAAGTGATCCGCGTTGACCAAAGGTGTTATAGATCCATTAGAGGATTGGTAGAACCAAATCCTCCATACAATGAATCTCAAGGTTATTGGATCAAAGAGATCAAATTAACATACTTGGGCTTGCAATCATAAGTTTGGGCCATGAATGATCATTTATTCGAATCAGGACAAAATTTAGCGCTATGTTAAGCAATCGTAAGTGGACTTATATAGAAGTCAGACCTATTTTGATGCGGGTCAATAGCATGATATGCAGCGTTTATTTTGAGACATGATATAGAGATCATGCTCCAACAACATTTAGTGCAATAAGAAAGGGATGAGATGAAGAGGGATGGAGAGAAAATATACAAACCACATTTGAATTAAATTTTAATCAAACTATTATTAAAATCATTCATCCATTTTTGTGGAGTTAAACTCAACACCATGGATCCAATGATGTTAATAAAGTTCATGATCCAAAATCTAACCCAAGATCAGCCAGAAAATAGTCACAAAATAATATCACATTTTAATATACACAAAAGGGTTTAAAAATAGAAAACAAAGAGAAAAATATCAACTATGTTCAAATTAATCAAGAAATAAAAAGTAAGACCATACAAAAATCAGAAAAGGGCTCAAATAATTTTACAAATTTTTTGATAACTTTTTAAAGTCAGAAACTATTTTTAAAATAAAAATAAATGGGTAAAATAAACAAAAAATGATAAAAAAAATAGTAAAGTCAGAAACAAAAATAAAATAAAGTCACCAATACTTTTCACAATATCATTGGATCATTCCATAATTTTTTCAGAATTTAAAAATGTATAAAAGTATTTTTAAACATTTAAAACAAATCAAATAAAGTGTAAATCTATAAAAAAATACCAAAACACAAAATTAAATTGTAAAAAAATAAAAATCAGAAAGAGAATAATCAAAAATATTTTTCATAATTTTTTCAGATTTTTTGGACTGAAAATGAATTTTCTATGATTTTTTAAATTTTAAAACAATTAAAATCTAAAAATCAGAAAAAGAAAATAAAAGTAAAATATGTGGACCATTGGATGAGAGTCAAAACGCGTTAGTAATCAAATCCAAGGGATCTGGCACATTGTGCATATTATGGTCATTAGTGAATAATGTACAAAATCATTAATTAAATCAGATTTAAAAAAAAAACAGATGGCGCGCCTTTATTGGTTGGAAGATGACACATTGGTCATCTCCAACCTCCAGCCAACACGAATTGTAGGTCTCTCAAACTGTAAAATCAGAAGCTCAGACCTATGCCATTCGCTTCGTCTCTTCAAGACGAAGACAACCACACTCTCGCGCCAAATTTATATAAACTGTAGCTCAAGCAATTTGGAAGGAAAGTTTTGAAAAGGGATTTGAAACTTCATGGTCAAAACGTGTTTCCAGTAAAAGGTAAGTGTTGCAACTAGAACCAGGGCAATGAGAGCAACACAATGATATCAGAGTTTTGAAGAACTAATGAAGGAATAAACCTATTGAAGTTGAGTTGCAGATCTCTGAAACTGGACTTCTATGGAGCAGTATAGGGCATGATTCTTGAATGTAATTATGTGGTTAGCTTCATGGAAGATCAAGGAAGGTGAATTGATGGAAAAATTGGATTGAAAAAGGCTCGAGAATAGATTTTGAAGTTACTGAATTCTGAGTTATGAAACAAGTTTGGCAGGGTGATTCTGGCTATCGAGGCTTGAGAAAATGAATGGGATAGTTCATGTATTTATAGGAGAAGCCAATGGGATCAAAAGGAAGAGTGAATGATGCGTTTTGGAGGGAATTCGTGCAAACCTGATGCACGAGTGAAGTGTGATCTAAACTTCACCAAAACTCATCCAATTCTTGCGTTTTGATGCGCTAATCCACTTGGGAAAGTTGGCTAATCATGTTTAGACCCAAAATGCATGCTAATTTGAGGTTTAGAGGTTGTAACATGAAATTCAAATTCTGACTTGCAATGAAACTTCAATTCCAAGTTACCACTTTTGAAACAATGGCATTCTCAGCTCAAGGGGTCTTAAGGCATGATTCTTGATGCTTTAGAAAGATGAGGTTACAAGCTTTGCAATGGAAAAAGAATGGAGTTAAATGGATGCTTGAGCTGAAAGTTGTATTGAGTCAAAGTTGAAGAAAAAGGGTTGACTTTTCATACTTAAAAATATTTCAAATTCTTCTTCAAAAATGACCTATAATGTCTTGCATCCAAACATGGCTTTCCACTTGGAATTTGCTCTTGATCAAAAAAGATGGCATGAAGTAGATCTGTTGAATGACATTTTGATACTTGAATCATTCAAAATCTCCAAAATTTGAGAGAGTTATGAATTGTTGAAGTTGGAAAAAATATGAAATGACCTATAATCTTTTGCATCTTTAAGGCAACTTCCATCCATTTTTTCACTTTGCACATTAAAGAAGGCATAAAATTCACATCTTCAAGATCATTATGGAAAAATAATGGACTTAACGTGATAAAAATTGACCAAGTTATGGCCATTTGAAGTCACACATGGAAAATTGGGGATTCATCTGGAGGACTTGTAATCTTTCTTCCTCATCAAGTCTCTTCCTCATGAAAACTCCTTGGAACTTTTGAAGTGATTTGTTGATAACCCTTTGAAGAGAAGGATGTCCTTGGAATCACTCAAAAATAACAAAAGATGAGCAAGATATATTCCTTTGAAGTTAAAAACCCTAGCTCCTCAGATCAAGAGAATGCTTTGAGGAACTTTGAGAAGCTTGAACAAACTTCTTGTACCAACATTCTTGTTTGTGAATAGAAGTTGTTGAGAATGATAATGAGAACTCTTAGCCACCAAAACCACTTCCATATCTTTGAAAATTGAGAGAAATATTCTCTTGTGACCAATAGGAACAAGGCCTTGTCCAAACATGACAACTTCTTCAATCAACCCCTTGTACTTTTGAGTCAAATATCATAACCTTGAAATGTGATGAACCAAAACAACATTGCCATGCCAATTCTTCCAAAACCAATCCAATGGTGAGGTTTGAACTTCTCAAGCTTTATTGACTAGGGCATGGACATAAACTCATGAACCCATGGGGTAACTTGTTAAATATCATTGCCTTTACCTACATGGATAACAAGCAAGACAAACCAACATTGCATTTTATTATTTAAAAGAAGAAATCAAGACAAAAACAATATTCATGATCACAAAAGGAACATAAGTTAAGGTGCTTGGTAATCCCTCAAAAGGGAAAAACTAAATATAGGGAGGGGAACCAAGAATCCTAGTGTGATCTTGTTGTGAATGAGTCAACATGGTATGATGAAGGGATCTTAGGGGAAAAATTGGGGTACAACATCTGCCCTTATTTAAGTTTATTCTATCCGAAGATATGAAGGTTAAAAATCTATGTGTCGACGCGATCGAAGATACTTAAATATAAAATAAACCCTATTTTTGGCCCTAAGATGCCATGTGTTGTACCCCAAAATTTTCCCTCCCATTTTCTCAACATTTTTCTCATCACAAGGTCCTTGGAGCTCAAGATCCAGTTAGGGTTTCCTCTGCAAGACTTCTCCTAGCACTGTTGACCCAAATTAGGGTTTGTGTTTGCACAAAGATATTTTGACCTAAAATGCCTAAGAAGACTTTCATGCTTCATGTTGGACTCCCAAGTTTATCCATACCAAGTTTCAAGCTTTGATTCCAACCTTTGCCCAGTCAATTGGACAGTTGACCTAGAAATCAACTGTATTGGGGAAAAAGTCAACTGTGGCCAATTGACAGTCAAACCTCATGAAAATTGACCCACATCAACATTATGAACTCATATGGACCATTTGATCAAGTTTGGATCACAATTCCACAAGAAATTTGATCAGATCACCAAAAGGGCAAAATGGTCATTTTTAGGGTTTTGACTGAACAAAACCATTTTGTGACTGTTTGACCTAGCCAATGGCAAACCAAGCTCACATATGGACTCAAGGACCCCATGTAATTGTCTTGACATACTCAACAAGTTCAAAAGATCCCAAATGCACAAGATTGATAGTTGAATTTTCCAGTCAATTGATCAATTTTGATTGTATACTGAAAAGTCAAACTTTGACTTTTTGGTCAAAATCAAGTGTCAAGATTAATTTTTCATCAAAACATGCCAAATCATGAAACTTGTTCATCAAGAAATCAAGAATCACAAATTAGGGTTTGAAATGAAGATTTTTTATAACTTAGAATTTTTCTAAGTTATGAAAAACCCTAATTTTTTCCTAACTTTGTCCCACTTTCTCATCAAGATGCATTTGGATTCAAGGAAAAGTCAAAACATGAAAGTTGTAGTCCATTTCAAAATCTATAACTTTGGTTCACAAAGTATTCTCAAAAGAGGCTTGTAGCTCAAGTTATAATTTTTGGAACAAGGGTACCAAACCATTCTTAACTTAGAGAAATTTTGACCTATTTTAGGCAAGATTTTTGCCTAACTTCAAGACCACTTTTCACATACTTCCACTTGGAATTTCAATTTGCATTACAAAGATGGATTGTAGTACACATTCCAAGTTTTACAAAATGTCCAAGAACTCATCAAACAACCTCATGGTTAGGGAGAATCGAATTTGGCAAGTTGGGAAAAACTCACTTTGTTTATGGCCAATTTACATGTTCATACACTTGTGTCATTTTGAACTCAGCTTGCATTCCTTGATTACAGGTCCTATATCCCATTTGCACTCAATAATTTAATGCTAACCCATTATGCCAAGACCTTATTTTATGTGTTTAAGCATTGTATGCAAAATTAAGCCATAAGTAGAAAAAGCAAATTATCCATTTTAGAAAAGTTGAACTTTATGTCAAATGCAAATCCAAGAAGCATAGGCACAATCTTTTGAGCTGGTATTTTGTACACAAATCACTCTAACCAAGACTAATGTAAGCAGCATAGATTGGGGGCCTGTACAAGCTAGAAACACCAAGTGTATTTTCTTGCTTAAAGTTGAAGTAACCTTGCATATCAACTCCCAACTCTCATTCCTGTCAACCAGAGCTTAAGCAAATATTGTGAACACTTTCCAAACACCAACCCTGACCTGAAACACGAGCCAACCATCTCCATTGCCTTCACAAACACAGAATCACCATAAAACTGCAAAAACAGGGCATAAGCTGCAGTTGGACTTCTATAGTTCATTCCACTCGTGCATTCTTGCTAAGACTTGTTCAAACACATCCCACATCATCCCTTGAAACTGTTCCAAGCCCTAAACACGACCTGTAACACTCCTAACCCACATCACCATTTTCATATTTTCTGTTTTGCAGTTGGAGTGCCATAACACGATTCACTTGGTTTCAAAGCAAACTAAAGGTTGGAATAGCATCCCTGGACCTCAAGCAAGCTGTACCAATCCTTACCTTGCACTGAAAGCACCCCCATTGCCAGATACGATTCAAGCTGAACAGGTAAGTTCATGAACTCGTATCTCTCTATCCAGGAATTGTTAGGTTTAGATTTGTGAAGAAATTATGTCACATTCATGGCCCTGAATCTGCCCATATCATTAGTTTTCATTTATGTTATGTGTGCTTAGAGAATTTTAAGTCTGAACATTGAATAAAAACTAGGTCAGGAATTGGGGGAGAAGAAATTCTCTCTCATTTCTGAGAGTTAGGATGAGTTCTTTATATGTCCAGAATCGTGGTTTGATGCTCTACATTTCTTGTGTTGTGAGTTTGTGTTAAAAATCAGGGAATCTGGAGATAGCAAACGCGTATTTTTGTTGAACAGAGATGCTGGAGGTTGAAGAAGACAGGGTCTTGGGCTGGGCCTGAGATTTATCTTTTCTTTTCACACCACTGTATTGCACATGCACCCCCTGGCCCATTTTGAAATTTACTTGTTATTTTCCATTTTCTCTTTTTGATTTTGTTTCCATATTTTTATTTAAATCATAAAAAACATTAAAAACATTTTTTCCATATTTTTTGCATTTTATTTTGATATTTATTTGACTTTAGTTAAGTTTTGTAGATAAATAAATAAATATACCTTTATTTAAAAATACAAAAGTAAGACAAACATACTTTATTTCTTTTTTTATTTTTATTTTTATGTTATCTCTTGAAAACCTCTTATAATAAAAATATATATTTTTTTCTATAATATTAAACATTTTATTTTTGTACATATAATACATATTTAATAAATAAAGTAAAATACTTATACATATTTATTAATATATTTAGAAAAATACAAAGAATTAATACATTTTTGTTTTTATTAATATTTTGACCTCAAAAATACTTTTTATATAAAATACCTTCTTTTATTTATTTTTTGTAAATAATTAATAAATATTGCATATATCATACAATAAATATTTTTATTTGTAAAAATTAGGGTTTTTGCCCTAAATACATAAAAATACCAAAAATTAATTGATTTTATTTTTGCTTATTTGATACATGATAAATACTTTTTACATACATGTGAAAAACCTTTTTTTTTGTATTTTGCATATTTATCTTATTTTTATTTGAATATTGTGTAAATAAATACCCTTGCAAAATTCCAAGTTTGGTGTAATAATCTAGGGTTTTAATTCTTGTCAAAATACCCCCATTTGAACATTTGTACCCCCTTCCCATATATTGTGTTGTAATAACTTAGGAACTTTATTTTTCGCACTTTAAAGCTTTCTAATTATGCCATGTTTGAATTAGGGTTTGTATGCAAATCAATTAACCAAAAATAGTTTGACCTAAATTCAAGATAAACAAGCATGAAAATGGACAACACCAATCACACTTGCACCCCTAGGGTATTCCACTTGTTGCCTTCAATAATGGGCCATATTGCATGTTAGGTCTCTTTGGGAAAAACAAAACAATTCAAATGATCATAGTCCCTCGATGACGCTTTCGAAAGTTGCCTAAAAATTATCAAGTCCCTTAAAAGGAAAATTGCCCAAGGATACTTGGCACCATTGCAATCATGGTCTAAAACGATGACCCGCGCCTGTCCCTTTCACATCCTAACACAAGATTGTCCACCAAATACAATGGTGGAACAAAATTGTTAAAAGGGTTAAAACATAGCAAAGATCTTTGAGAAATTTAGGGTAGATAGCTCTTGATTACTTGCCAACTTGCAAAACAAAACACTTGCCTATTCTTTTCAAAACAACTTTCAAAAACATTGAAAACCTTTTCAAAAGACATACACCTTTGTATACATCCCAACATGGATCATTACAAAGGTTGCCACCACATTGGCCTCTTTTCAAAATATTTTCAAACCCACACACACAAAGCACCATTTCAAACAATTGAAAATTAAGGCAAGTTGATCTAAGCAAGTAACTAAGAGCCTATGGATAACCATGGATAGAAAGGGTGCTAATACCTTCCCTTTCTATAATCTACTCCCCGAACCCAAGAAAACATCTCAAAGGTTTTTGCTGTGCTTTTTAACCTTTCCTTAGGATAAAATAAAAAGTCGGTGGCGACTCTTGCTCAACCGAAACATTTGCGAAAACAAACGCAAAACCTCAAGTCAGTTCTCCCACCGTATCACAGAACTGGCGACTCTGCTGGGGACAGTTAAAAGTGGAGTAACCTTAGGGCTTAGATCATCTTTGTTTTCAATTGTTTGCCTTGTTTGCTTTTATATTTGTGGGCTTTGCATCGGAGTTTCATAGATCCTAACCCGGATCTGGGGAATACCCTTTTTAGGTAGCATAATCTGTGAGGGACCTGTCCGGCGTAGACCGACATGGGTGAAGCAGTGGCTACGTTGGTGTGGCAGCTTGGTCTGTACCGATATCCCTTGTGTTGAAACGAGGAGAATATGGGTCTTCCAAGGAGTCATTAAGCACCAACCGACCTTAGAACCCTAAATTGACCCAACTTGGCCATAGAACAGTAGCAGTATGCTACACTCATTGAGGCTAAACTCCCGCGATGGTTCTGGCCGCAAGAAAAGATTGCGATGCTGGAGTTATGACTGATTGAGGGTAGTCAATGATATTGAGATCCTCTAGAACCCGGTTACTTTTGATAAGACAGGTTCTAACCAACGGAACTAAAAGAGGGTAATACCTAAACTTCATGCTGGCCTGAAACCTAAGGGTTGTCTTGTGTGACTTGTGTGCCTTATCATGCTTGCCTGTGTGAATACTTGTGGTGTGCTTCATCATAGCATCATACCATCATACCATTGCATGCATCCTGTATAAAGACTAACCCATTTCAAAGACAAGAGGGTTTCATCTTTGCTCTGTTTTGTAGGACATCATGATGCCCGTGCGTAGGAATACTATCCGGTTCAATTTTGTTCAACCACCAACTTTGCTCAAGGATTTGGTTGGTAGGATTCCAAACACTACTTCCTTCATCAAGAGGCACGGTTCTCTCCTTGGTTTGATCACTTCAAAGTGGGACCAACAACTGATAAGTGTCCTGACCCAGTTTTATGATCCCCTGTATCATTGCTTTACCTTTCAAGACTTCCAGCTGGTCCCTACCCTGGAAGAATTCTCTGATTTGCTTGGTATTCCTGTTTTGGAGCAAACTCCATTCACTGGTTGAGAGAAGACTCTTAGGCCTGAAGAGGTTGCTGCAGTCCTTCCCTTGACCAAAGAAGAGGTATTGGCTAACTGGGAAACTAGAAGTGGAGTTGAGGGCTTTTAGGTTAAGTTTCTGGTTGGCAAAGCTAATGGTTTCTGGAATGACTTAGACTTCAAGGCGTACGAAGACATTCTGGCTCTTTTAATCTATGGTCTGGTATTGTTTCCAAATCCTGACACCTTTATCAGTATCTATGCCATAAGGATCTTCATGTCTCGGAATCCTGTACCCACTCTTTTGGGTGATATCCTGCAACAACTCTATGCTCGTACTGCCCGAGGACGGGGAACTCCATGGTGTTGTGTTCCTTTTCTAGTAAGGTGGTTTATTTCGCACCTTCCTAAGTTCGTGCTGAAGAATGAAGAAGGAAAGGGTTGGGCTCATAGGTTAATGTCTCTCACTGATAATGACATCACTTGGACTCTCAGAGGTTTGGATGAGGTAGCTGTTATTGATCGTTGCGGAGAATACCCTAATGTTCCATTGATCGGTACCCAGGGAGGAATTTCTTATAATCCATGTTTATCTCTCCGTCAGTTTGGAAGAGCCAGAAGAGTAGGGCCTCATGAGATGTTGGTTCCTCACTTCCATTTTGAATTTCAGGTAGACAGTGACAAACTTCGCCATGGATTCATTAAGGCCTGGGACAGAATTCACAAAGCTGACCCACATGAGTTGGGACCAAAGACTTCTCTACCATTGGAACCCTATTGCAGATGGGTCCGCATCCGTGCTCAGAAGTTAGGTATGCCATACAAAGCTGTCAGACCTATCATTCTTGAATCTCCTGATGAAGATGGGGTTCCTCCAACCGTCCTCCCTCCTCAGATACCCACTGATTTTGACACATTGAAGAGATCTTGGGCGCAGCTGAAGGAAGAACGGGATTTTTATCGGGAAAAGTTCAACGAACAGGAACGGAAGATCCAGAGGCTGACTAAGCAATTGGAGGAAGAGCGGATTCTGAATGACTATATCCATACTGAGAAGAGGAGGCCATGGGAGCACTGATGGGCTTTGAATATTTCCTTTTACAGCTTTTATTTCCTTTTCAGTATTTTTCATTCCTGTAATGCCTAAGGGCAAGTTGTTGAACAATTTAAAATTTGAATCTAATGAAGTGTGTTTCCCTTTTGTCTACAAAGTTGAATCTCGTTTGTCTTTGAAAACATAAAACATACGCATCTCATTGCACCATATGCATAACAGATACCCTTTTTTCCACAAGTTGCTTAATCTTCTTCGCTGTTTATTTGAACAGTCATCATGAATCCTGAATCATCCAGTGAACAAGCTATCAAGGCTCTTCAGGCCCAGAACGCCCAGTTTCAAGAGATGGTCATGAGTTTGGCCCAAGGTCAACAAGAGTTGAAGGCTCTGCTCCTAAAAAAGAAGAAGAAGAGGACTGCGTTGTTCAACACTGGACGCAGGTTTGGGAATACACTCCATAATGAGGCTGATCAAGCTAATTCCTCTGCAGAGAAAGATAGTCCCCAAGGGGGAGGGGCTCCTAGTCCTGCAGTCTCTGACAACGAAACGGATTACAATGACGAACAATACCCTCCTGCTACAGACAGATACAAACAACTAGAGGACCGTTTAAGTGCCATGGAGATTCAAAATGTGCCGGGGCTGGATTTCGGAGATTTAGGGTTATCTTATGGGGTGGTAATCCCACACAAGTTCAAGGCGCCTGCCTTTGCAAAATACGACGGGGCTTCATGTCCAAAGCTGCATCTCAGATCGTACATAAGGAAGATCCAACCTTACACGGCAGACAAAAACCTTTGGATCCATTTCTTCCAAGATAGCCTTTCGGGGTCACAGCTTGAGTGGTTCTATCAGCTAGATGGAACCAGTATCCGACATTGGGAGGATTTGGCTACCGCATTTTATAGACAATATCAATACAATTCTGACCTCGCTCCTACACGTACCCAACTTCAGGGTATGTCACTGGGAATGGGCGAAGGATTCAAAGAATATGCACAAAAATGGAGGGATTTGGCTGGCAGGGTGCAGCCTCCTTTGACTGACCGTGAACTGGTTGACATGTTTCTAGGGACCTTGTCTGGTCCATTCTTCAATCATCTGGTTGGTAATTCCTCCGCTGGGTTTATGGATTTGATCTTGATGGGTGAAAGGATAGAAGCTGGCATCAGGTCGGAAAGATACAGAAAGGTGCCTCCGCAAGTACTGAGAAGAAACCTTTCAAGAAGGAAGCTAGTGCTGTCTATGGCCCTAGAAGACAAGTTAAGCCAGAACGCCGCCAAGCCGTTATTGCCTTGGTAATTTCAAAACCTGTTGCTGCTCCTCAGCAGTACAATCAACAAAGGGGTGAGAGGCCCAAAAGGTAGTATACTTGGCTGAGTATGACCTTGTCACAAATCTTACCGCAACTGCTATCGACCAACTTGGTGACCATCAGAGAGGCTCCGAAGGCTGTAAATACTGCATCTCCTAAGTATAATCTGAATGCTCGCTGTGCTTATCATTCCGATAGCCCGAGGCATTCTACTGATGATTGCTGGACCCTGAGAAATAAGGTTCAAGACCTTATTGATGCGAAGGAAATTCAGTTTGAGGCGCCTGAGAGGCCAAACGTTGTAACTGCTCCTATGCCCCAGCATAGAGTAAATGCTGTTGATGAAGAATTGTATGCAGTTTTTGTGAATGATGTTGCTACCCCTCTATTGACTGTTAAGAGGAACCTACTGCTAGCCGGTTTATTTCCAGGTTGTAGCAAGGGTTGCCTCCTGTGTGCTGTTACCCCTACCGGTTGTCCGTTGCTGAAGTCAGGCATCCAAAGCCTGATGGATAGCAAAGAGATTCTGTTCAAGAAAACCGCTGTTCCATTTGTTTCCGCTGAAGAAGTATCTGTCGTCACAATTTTCAACAATCCTACCAAGGCTCCCCTAAGGAAGCCAGTCAAAATTATGTCTGTTGCACCCATTACCATTACTATTCCGGGGCCCCTCCCCTATGAATCTGACAAGGCTGTCCCATGGCACTATGGGGCAGATGTGTATGTGCTTGGAGTGAAGCAGAAGTTCAACACCGGTGCCAGTATCAGTAACATCACTGGTCCCGCCAAAATTACTCGCAGTGGCAGGCTCTTCTCGCCTGACATTGCACCACCAGTTATCCGAAAACCTCTTATCATCACACCCGCAAGTGTGCATGTTTCCCTTCCAAATCAAGTTCCTGTGTCTACTACTGCCGCTGAGTCCTCTGATGCTCGGGGCAAAGGAGTTACTACCGATTTGCCTGCCCAGACGGAGGCACCAAAAAAGACCGCTGTTGAAGCCTCCCAGCAAGTGATGGAGGAAATCCTTAAAATCATTAAAAAAGAGTGACTTCAATGTCGTTGAACAGCTGGGGAATACCCCCTCCAATATCTCTATGCTATCGTTACTGCTGTGCTCAGAGGCCCACGCCAAGGCCCTGATTTCATTTCTGAAAACGGCCCATGTGCCGCAAGAGACATCTGCAGATCAATTCAATGACTGTGTGGCCAATTTGACAGCTGACAATGGTTTGGGGTTCTCGGATGCCGATCTGACCGCCAAGGGAAAAAACCACAATGATGCCCTGCATGTCTCTATAGAATGCAGGGGCACTACTCTCGCACACGTGTTGGTGGACACCGGTTCTTCCCTGAATGTATTTCCCAAGAAGGCCTTAGATCGGTTGGATTGTGAGGGCCTGGAATTGAAACCTAGTAACATCATTGTTAGAGCCTTCGACGGTTCTAAGAGGATGGTGCATGGTGAGGTAGACATTCCTATTCGTGTGGGTTCCCAAGTCTTTGACTCAACGTTCTACGTGATGGATATTCGTCCATCTTATTCCTGTTTGCTGGGTCGACCTTGGATTCACAAGGCTGGGGCTGTAACATCCACTCTACACCAGAAGCTCAAATACCCTGTCAGAGGGAAGATTGTTACTGTGCAGGGAGAGGAGGAATACATGGTAAGTCATCTGAATTCATTCCGGTATATTGAAATGGACGGGGAGTTTATTGAAACCCCCTTTCAACATTTTGAAGAGGTACCTCCAACATTGGCGTCAGCTGAGACAGTGGTTGAAGAAGACTTTCCTTTGAAGATGGATTCCTTGAAGGATGCCCGGGCAGTGATTGAGAAAGGCAAGTGCGCAAACTGGGGTCAACTTCCTGACTTCACTCAAAAGACCGACAAGTTTGGGTTGGGCTTCACGGCAGAGGCTCAGAGGGTTGTTCGTAAAGAAAGGATCAGAAAGCCTCCGGTGTTCATCACCAACCCAAGAGTGAATGCTATTGAGGATGACATAGAGGAAGCGGAATTTGACAGTTGGATCTATCCAACAACCAACAACGGACCAAGCAACTGGACGGCAAAAGATTTTACACCTATTACATTTGTCACGCAGTAATGAACTATTTTGTTTTCAATTTGTAACAAACAATATGTTGAAACTTTTATTGGCTCGGTGTCCTACCCGGGGCACCGTGGCTCCATTTGTGAGGGCTTTTTGTATGACATTTCCATATATCATTAATCAAAACATTGGACGTTTGTTGCATTTCAAATCTTGTGCTCTTTTTCTTTCTTTGTTATATATTGCAAAACAGCTATATTTACACACACTCACTTATACAGGTTCCAATCCACTCTAGATCTCACTGGTAACGGCTCTGCTACTGCCAGTTATGACTTCGAAAATCCGATCAACTTGGCAAAAGACGAAGGTGAAGATGATTGCGAAGTGCCTGGTGAACTCGCAAGACTGCTACTCCAGGAAGAGAGGGCCATTCAGCCGCATGAAGAGCCAGTGGAGACGATAAACCTGGGTACTGAGACAGATAGAAAAGAAGTCAAGATTGGTGCCAATCTGGAGTTCAGCGTGAAACAACTATTGATTCAGATGCTGCATGACTACATGGAAATCTTTGCTTGGTCTTACGAAGACATGCCTGGTTTGGATGCTGACATTGTAGTTCATCACCTGCCTACCAAGGAAGACTGCCCTCCGGTAAAACAGAAGGTCCGCCGCATGCGCCCAGAGATGTCCGAGAAAATCAAAGCTGAGGTTATGAAACAATTTGATGCCGGGTTTCTAGCAGTGACTTCTTATCCTCAGTGGGTGGCCAACGTGGTTCCAGTGCCAAAGAAAGATGGTAAAGTCAGAATGTGTGTTGACTACAGGGATTTGAACATGGCCAGTCCTAAGGATGATTTCCCTCTGCCTCACATCGACGTTCTTGTTGACAATACTGCTCAACACAAGGTGTTCTCCTTCATGGATGGTTTTTCAGGGTATAATCAGATCAAGATGGCTCCTGAAGATATGGAAAAGACTACCTTTGTTACTCAGTGGGGCACCTTCTGCTACAAGGTCATGCCGTTTGGATTAAAAAGTGCTGGGGAAACCTACCAACGTGCCATGGTTGCTTTATTTCATGATATGATCCATCACGAGATTGAAGTATACGTCGATGGTATGATTGCAAGGTCCCAAACTGAGGAGGAACACCTTGACCATCTACGGAAGTTGTTTGACTGACTGAAGTTGTACAAGCTGAGGTTGAACCCAAACAAATGCACCTTTGGGGTGAGATCTGGAAAATTGCTAGGTTTCATTGTAAGCGATAAAGGTATTCAAGTGGACCCTGCCAAGGTGAAAGCCATAAAAGAGATGCCGACTCCCAAGACAGAGAAAGAAGTCAGAGGCTTTCTAGGACGACTGAATTACATTGCCCGATTCATCTCACATCTAACTGCTACCTGTGAGCCAATCTTCAAATTGCTGAAGAAAGATCAAGTAGTACGTTGGAACGATGAATGTCAGGCTGCTTTCGAAAAGATAAAGGAATATCTCCAAGAACCACCCATTCTTATGCCACAAGTGGAAGGGAGACCTCTAATACTATACTTGACAGTACTTGACAACTCAATGGGGTGTGTGCTGGGGCAGCATGACGAGTCTGGCCGAAAAGAGCACGCTATTTATTACCTGAGCAAAATTTTTACCGACTATGAGACTCGGTACTCACTGCTCGAGAAAACTTGCTGCGCTCTGGTATGGGCTGCTCGCCGGCTGAGACAGTATATGCTGACTCACACTACTCTGTTGATTTCAAAAATGGATCCAATCAAGTACATATTCGAAAAGCCTGCTCTTTCTGGAAGAATAGAAAGATGGCAAATGATCTTGACAGAATATGACATCTAGTACACAACTCAAAAAGCAATCAAAGGAAGTGTATTGGCAGACCATTTGGCACACCAACCTGTGGACGATTACCAATCATTGAACTTTGAATTTCCAGACGAAGATATCATGGTAGTAACTGATTGTGAAGTACTTGGACCGGATGAAGGACCTGAGGAAGGATCCCGTTGGTCTATGCATTTTGATGGAGCCTCGAACGCTTTGGGTAACGGCATCGGCGCTGTGATCATATCCCCAAAGGCACTCATACTCCACTCACCGCCCGGTTGTGTTTCAACTGCACCAACAACATGGAAGAATATGAGGCGTGTATCATGGGTCTTCAAGCTGCAATCGACTTAAGGATCAAGTTTCTGAGTGTCTTCGAAGATTCCGCTCTTGTGATCAATCAGATCAAAGGCGAGTGGGATACGAAACACCCAAATCTTATTCCTTACAAGGAGTATGTGTTGACGTTGATTCCCCACTTCGAGGAGATAACTTTTGAACACTTCCCGAGAGAGGAGAATCAGTTAGCAGACGCACTAGCTACGATGTCTTCAATGTTCAAAGTCAAATGGGACAACGAGGCTCCCCGGATCATTATTTGGAAGTTGGACGAACCTGCATACTGCTGCGATCTTGAAGCCGAAAAGGTAACCGAAAACCCCTGGTATCATGAGGTGAGGAGATATTTGGAAGCTCAAGAATACCCCGAAGGCGCGTCGGTCAATGACAAGAAGTTCCTAAGAAGGTTTGCGGCAAAATTCTTCCTCAGTAACGGTATTCTCTACAAAAGAAATCATGATTCAACTTTACTGTGTTGTGTGGATAAAACTGAAGCAGAGAAGATCATGGTAGAGCTACATGAAGGTACGTTTGGAACACATTCCAGTGGACATACCATGGCGAAGAAAATCCTTCGGGTAGGATATTTCTGGTCCACAATGGAAGCTGACTGTTACCAACATTCTCGAACTTGTCATAAATGCCAGATCTATGCTGATAAGGTGCACATCCCTCCGGTTCCTCTGAACGTCCTGACGACACCTTGGCCTTTTGCAATGTGGGGCATTGATATGATCGGCGAGATCCGACCGACGGCATCCAACGGGCATCGCTTCATCTTGGTAGCGATTGATTACTTCACAAAGTGGGTGGAAGCAGCTTCCTACGCCACCGTAACCAAGAGCGTCGTGGCACGTTTCATTCGGCATAACCTGATCTATCGGTACAGCGTCCCGGAAAGAATCATTACGGACAATGGTACCAATCTTAACAACAAGATGATCACTGAGCTCTGTGAGCAATTCAAGATACAACACCATAACTCTTCTCCATACCGGCCGAAGATGAATGGGGCTGTAGAAGCAGCAAATAAGAACATCAAGAAAATTGTGCAGAAGATGACAATGACCTACAAAGATTGGCACGAAATGTTACCATTTGCTCTTCATGGATACCGTACCTCAGCACGGACGTCAACCGGGGCAACACCTTTTTCCTTGGTCTATGGCATGGAGGCAGTCTTGCCGATTGAAGTCCAGATACCCTCTCTCCGGATAATGAAGGATGCAGGCTTGAGCGAAGATGACTGGATTCAGACTCGACTTGATCAGTTAAACCTAATTGACGAAAAGAGACTCACCGCTATCTGTCATGGTCAGACGTACCAAAAACGGATGATCAGAGCATTTAACAAGAAAGTCAGACCACAAGAGTATCAAGTTGGGGACCTGGTAATCAAACGCATCATCCTTCCTCAAAGTGATCCCAGGGGCAAATGGACCCCTACGTACGAAGGGCCATTTGTGGTTAAACATGTGTTCTCAAGAGGAGCCATGATTCTAACCACCATGGATGGTGACGACCTTCCTCACCCCGCCAATGCAGACATAGTAAAAAGATACTACGCATGAATAAAAGACCCGCTAGGTTGACATACCTAGGCAAAAATAAGGGCTTCCCGGCGAACCAAATAGGTTCGGGCAAAAATAAGGGATGAAATGAAAAGAATCTGTACACCCGGCAAGTCGAAAACCTGAAAAGGCGGCTTGGGCAAAAATGGGTATCCCGGTGGACTGAAAACCCGAAAGGGCGGTCCAGGCAAAAGTTAGGGATAAAGCGTAACACTATGTCTCATTGGATCACCTTGTATCCAGAATTCGGCATCAACTATCTGGCTCAGACTTCGGCATCGATCAATCAGCTTCATCTTCAACTAAGCAGCAAAGTGATGAGACACTTGAAGACATAAAGGCGATAGCAGAGTTGGAAGTTTGATGAGAGCTCCATTTTAGAAGAGTTTGAAGTTCGATTCCTGTATCCAGCCAGGGCAGATCTGAAGAGTTTGAAGATTCGATTCCTGTATCCAGCCAGGGCATATCTGTTGACGACTAATTCCAGATTCGATTCCTGTGTCCAGCCAGGGCACATCTGAAGAGTTTGAAGATTCGATTCCTGTATCCAGCCAGGGCATATCTGTTAACGACTAATTCCAGATTCGATTCCTGTATCCAGCCAGGGCACATCTGAAGAGTTTAAAGATTCGATTCCTGTATCCAGCCAGGTCATATCTGTTGACGACTAATTCCAGATTCGATTCCTGTATCCAGCCAGGGCACATCTGAAGAGTTTGAAGATTCGATTCCTGTATCCGGCTAGGGCATATCTGTTGACGACTAATTCCAGATTCGATTCCTGTATCCAGCCAGGGCACATCTGAAGAGTTTGAAGATTCGATTCCTGTATCCAGCCAGGGCATATCTGTGAGCAACCGATTGTAGACTCGACACCTGTATCTAGCCAGGGCATATCTGCATGAAGAGATTGAAGATCAACACCTGTAACAAGCCAGGAAAACATCTGTTTTTCTCAAAGTGTGCAAGTTCTCGCTAAGGAATCTCTTATGCGATCAACACTTCCAAATGGCATCTATAAGCCCATTTCCGATAGGGTTCTGTCGCGCCTTCAGATGGCATCTATAAGCCTATCTCCCTGTCTACCATCTCTCCAAATGGCATCTATAAGCCCATTCCCGATATCACATTGCTAATACTCTAGCATGCGAGTGCAAATTTCAGGGCACTCTAGTGTCCAATCTCCTTTTACCCTCGAGTCACGAAAGGCAAACTTGCCAATCTAACTCTTCAGGTTCAAGAAGATTGAACAGGGGCAACTGTTGTACCCCAAAATTTGCCCTCCCATTTTCTCAACATTTTTCTCATCACAAGGTCCTTGGAGCTCAAGATCCAGTTAGGGTTTCCTCTGCAAGACTTCTCCTAGCACTGTTGACCCAAATTAGGGTTTGTGTTTGCACAAAGATATTTTGACCTAAAATGCCTAAGATGACTTTCATGCTTCATGTTGGACTCCCAAGTTTATCCATACCAAGTTTCAAGCTTTGATTCCAACCTTTGCCCAGTCAATTGGACAGTTGACCTAGAAATCAGCTGTATTGGGGAAAAAGTCAACTGTGGCCAATTGACAGTCAAACCTCATGAAAATTCACCCACATCAACATTATGAACTCATATGGACCATTTGATCAAGTTTGGATCACAATTCCACAAGAAATTTGATCAGATCACCAAAAGGGCAAAATGGTCATTTTTAGGGTTTTGACTGAACAAAGGCAATTTTTGACTGTTTGACCTAGCCAATGGCAAACCAAGCTCACATATGGACTCAAGGACCCCATGGAATTGTCTTGACATACTCAACAAGTTCAAAAGATCCCAAATGCACAAGATTGATAGTTGAATTTTCCAGTCAATTGATCAATTTTGACTGTATACTGAAAAGTCAAACTTTGACTTTTTGGTCAAAATCAAGTGTCAAGATTAATTTTTCATCAAAACATGCCAAATCATGAAACTTGTTCATCAAGAAATCAAGAATCACAAATTAGGGTTTGAAATGAAGATTTTTTATAACTTAGAATTTTTCTAAGTTATGAAAAACCCTAATTTGTTCCTAACTTTGTCCCACTTTCTCATCAAGATGCATTTGGATTCAAGGAAAATTCAAAACATGAAAGTTGTAGTCCATTTCAAAATCTATAACTTTGGTTCACAAAGTTTTCTCAAAAGAGGCTTGTAGCTCAAGTTACAATTTTTGGAACAAGGGTACCAAACCATTCTTAACTTAGAGAAATTTTGACCTATTTTAGGCAAGATTTTTGCCTAACTTCAAGACCACTTTTCACATACTTCCACTTGGAATTTCAATTTGCATTACAAAGATGGATTGTAGTACACATTCCAAGCTTTACAAAATGTCCAAGAACTCATCAAACAACCTCATGGTTAGGGAGAATCGAATTTGGCAAGTTGGGAAAAACTCACTTTGTTTATGGCCAATTTACATGTTCATACACTTGTGCCATTTTGAACTCAGCTTGCATTCCTTGATTACAGGTCCTATATCCCATTTGCACTCAATAATTTAATGCTAACCCATTGTTCCAAGACCTTATTTTATGTGTTCAAGCATTGTATGCAAAATTAAGCCATAAGTAGAAAAAGCAAATTATCCATTTTAGAAAAGTTGAACTTTATGTCAAATGCAAATCCAAGAAGCATAGGCACAATCTTTTGAGCTGGTATTTTGTACACAAATCACTCTAACCAAGACTAATGTAAGAAGCATAGATTGGGGGCCGGTACAAGCTAGAAACACCAAGTTGATTTTCTTGCTTAAAGTTGAAGTAACCTTGCATAACAACTCCCAACTCTCATTCCTGTCAACCAGAGCTTAAGCAAAGATTGTGAACACTTTCCAAACACCAACCCTGACCTGAAACACGAGCCAACCATCTCCATTGCCTTCACAAACACAGAATCACCATAAAACTGCAAAAACAGGGCATAAGCTGCAGTTGGACTTCTATAGTTCATTCCACTCGTGCATTCTTGCTAAGACTTGTTCAAACACATCCCACATCATCCCTTGAAACTGTTCCAAGCCCTAAACACGACCTGTAACACTCCTAACCCACATCACCATTTTCATATTTTCTGTTTTGCAGTTGGAGTGCCATAACACGATTCACTTGGTTTCAAAGCAAACTAAAGGTTGGAATAGCATCCCTGGACCTCAAGCAAGCTGTACCAATCCTTACCTTGCACTGAAAGCACCTCCATTGCCAGATAGGATTCAAGCTGAACAGGTAAGTTCATGAACTCGTATCTCTCTATCCAGGCATTGTTAGGTTTAGATTTGTGAAGAAATTATGTCACATTCATGGCCCTGAATCTGCCCATATCATTAGTTTTCATTTATGTTATGTGTGCTTAGAGAATTTTAAGTCTGAACATTGAATAAAAACTAGGTCAGGAATTGGCGGAGAAGAAATTCTCTCTCATTTCTGAGAGTTAGGATGAGTTCTTTATATGTCCAGAATCGTGGTTTGATGCTCTACATTTCTTGTGTTGTGAGTTTGTGTTAAAAATCAGGGAATCTGGAGATAGCAAACGCGTGTTTTTGTTGAACAGAGATGCTGGAGGTTGAAGAAGACAGGGTCTTGGGCTGGGCCTGAGATTTATCTTTTCTTTTCACACCACTGTATTGCACATGCACCCCCTGGCCCATTTTGAAATTTACTTGTTATTTTCCATTTTCTCTTTTTGATTTTGTTTCCATATTTTTATTTAAATCATAAAAAACATTAAAAACATTTTTTCCATATTTTTTGCATTTTATTTTGATATTTATTTGACTTTAGTTAAGTTTTGTAGATAAATAAATAAATATACCTTTATTTAAAAATACAAAAGTAAGACAAACATACTTTATTTCTTTTTTTATTTTTATTTTTATGTTATCTCTTGAAAACCTCTTATAATAAAAATATATATTTTTTTCTATAATATTAAACATTTTATTTTTGTACATATAATACATATTTAATAAATAAAGTAAAATACTTATACATATTTATTAATATATTTAGAAAAATACAAAGAATTAATACAGTTTTTGTTTTTATTAATATTTTGACCTCAAAAATACTTTTTATATAAAATACCTTGTTTTATTTATTTTTTGTAAATAATTAATAAATATTGCATATATCATACAATAAATACTTTTATTTGTAAAAATTAGGGTTTTTGCCCTAAATACATAAAAATACCAAAAATTAATTGATTTTATTTTTGCTTATTTGATACATGATAAATACTTTTTACATACATGTGAAAAACCTTTTTTTGTATTTTGCATATTTATCTTATTTTTATTTGAATATTGTGTAAATAAATACCCTTGCAAAATTCCAAGTTTGATGTATTAATCTAGGGTTTTAATTCTTGTCAAAATACCCCCATTTGAACATTTGTACCCCCCTTCCCATATATTGTGTTGTAATAACTTAGGAACTTTATTTTTCGCACTTTAAAGCTTTCTAATTATGTCATGTTAGAATTAGGGTTTGTATGCAAATCAATTAACCAAAAATAGTTTGACCTAAATTCAAGATAAACAAGCATGAAAATGGACAACACCAATCACACTTGCACCCCTAGGGTATTCCACTTGTTGCCTTCAATAATGGGCCATATTGCATGTTAGGTCTCTTTGGGAAAAACAAAACAATTCAAATGATCATAGTCCCTCGATGACGCTTTCGAAAGTTGCCTAAAAATGATCAAGTCCCTTAAAAGGAAAATTGCCCAAGGATACTTGGCACCATTGCAATCATGGTCTAAAACGATGACCCGCGCCTGTCCCTTTCACATCCTAACACAAGATTGTCCACCAAATACAATGGTGGAACAAAATTGTTAAAAGGGTTAAAACACAACAAAGATCTTTGAGAAATTTAGGGTAGATAGCTCTTGATTACTTGCCAACTTGCAAAACAAAACACTTGCCTATTCTTTTCAAAACACACATCAATACACTTTCAAAACAACTTTCAAAAACATTGAAAACCTTTTCAAAAGACATACACCTTTGTATACATCCCAACATGGATCATTACAAAGGTTGCCACCACATTGGCCTCTTTTCAAAATATTTTCAAACCCACACACACAAAGCACCATTTCAAACAATTGAAAATTAAGGCAAGTTGATCTAAGCAAGTAACTAAGAGCCCATGGATAACCATGGATAGAAAGGGTGCTAATACCTTCCCTTTCTATAATCTACTCCCCGAACCCAAGAAAACATCTCAAAGGTTTTTGATGTGATTTTTAACCTTTCCTTAGGATAAAATAAAAAGTCGGTGGCGACTCTTGCTCAACCGAAACATTTGCGAAAACAAACACAAAACCTCAAGTCAGTTCTCCCACCGTATCACACCATGCAAATGTTTATGATAATGAATGCATATGAACAGGACCAAAGAGACGCAAAACACCACTGGGGATGTAACAATAATAAAGAAACAAGGGAGCAACCCCACCAGAAAAATAAATCTCTGGTGGATCAAAAGACCTAATTCAAAGAGGATGGTAGAATGGTCAAAGGATACACTAACTTCTACCGAAGGCGAAGCTACCGACATTTACTAAAGGTAGAGAGAAAGATAACAAACATCGATGTTCACTGTCGACATCCTACCAACTTTCACTGATGGTAGAAAGATAATATATCATACCACCTCCGTTCACTGACGATGGACTACCAACGTTCACTGAGGGTAGCAAAAAGATAACAAACATCGACGTTCACTGCCGATGGTCTACCAACTTTCACTGAAGGTGGAAAGAGAATATCATAGCACCACCGTTCATTGACGATGAACTACCAATGTTTACTAGGGGTAGAAAAAAGATGACAAACATCTACGTTCACTGCCGATGTCCTACCAACTTTCACTGAAGGTAGGAAGAGAGTATATCATAGCACCTCCGTTCACTGACGATGAACTACCAATGTTCACTGAGGGTAGAAAAAAGATAACAAACATCGATGTTCACTGCCGATGGTCTACCAACTTTCACTGAAGGTAGAAAGAGAATGTCATAGCACCACCGTTCACTGACGATGAACTACCCACGTTCACTGAGGGTAGCAAAAAGATAACAAGTTTCTCTAAGATTCTGGCATTTCACCTAGAACGGGTCTCAACTTCTTCTTTAACCAAGGCACTCCGCCTGGAAATGATAATATATAAGCTGTCTCAAATAAAGAGACTTCCACTTGCAAATATTTCTCAACGAGCTATTTCTGTGATATTGAAAGTCTTTCCATCCGTTGGCGTAATCTGACGAAAAACTGAGAACTATTCACTCATAGAGGAGATAGCAAAAAAGAGTTACGTCGACTTTTACAGGGAAGCACAAGTTACTCAAATAAAGAGACCAGCTACTTGTTGTCATGGAGGATTGTAAAAAGAAATGACTTTTTGGGAAAGAGGTATGACTTCCTGGGGAGATGCCATGATATCCTTGCTGAGGAGATAAAGTCTTCTCGTGCAAAATAAATGCACCAACCAAAGCTTGGAGTTTTCAGAAATCCAAAGTAAATAATATTGTCGTGGAACCACAGATTCAAACCAGAAATAAACTTGAATGAAACAGTCAACCAGAATACATCCTTTTAGAAATAAACTCAAGAGGGAAAACCAAATCCATCCAAACAAGGAGTTGTACCGGAAGGCTAAAGCAAAAATCTTCCATGAGGGACAACTTAGTGGGGAAATTGAAAGAATATATGCTTTCTGCTTAAGGCCAACACTCTATTGAAAAGAGGACAACATAACTTTGCAAAACAGGGTAATATGTCAACAAAAATATTAACAAATGTCAATGAACAATGACCTGCCAATTTTAGCTATGCATGATGCATGTATGAATGTATGAGTGTTATCATGTGTATACTGACAAAACAGATATACAACATTGGGAACAACCAGGCAAAACCGCCTTGGGCACTAACAACACTCGGCTAAACTTCATCCAAGATGATCATTCCAAGAAAAGTAAATGCCAGTTGAGGAAACGAAACCTACTACCTGCTTTAACTTTACTGGGGAGAAACATAATCTGAAGGTATACAAATCAAAGTGATAAAATAGTACAGATACAGGGATAGAACATCCTTCTTCAGGCTTCACCGGGGAAACAAGTGTTTTTCAAAAGTAATATTCCTACTGGAAATTGCAAAACCAGTCTCAAGTAAAGCAGACTGACACCAAAACATCCAAACATTAACTGGGGAATTCAGGTCTACTTCATTGGCGAGGTTAACACCACATTCACAATACGTCCTTCACTTAGAGAAACCAGGGACCTGCGTTCTTCAAGAGTGGGTATGATACCAACTTCTCTGGAAAAAGAACTTTTATTAGGCCAAACAAAAACTTCACTAGAGAAATCTCGGACTGAAACTTCACATCATGAAAAATCAGAAAAGAGGAGAAATGAATCCAAACTTGACCGAGGATACCGGAATCATAAACCCAATACGGTGAAAACATCCCAAGTAAACCTTCCCGAGAGGAACAAAAACTTCTCAAAACAACTGGAGTTTGTCCATTCTTGGGATCACCATTTTTGTTGTCATTGTTTCATCACAAATCTCAAAGTAAAAACAGATTGTAAAATATTTTTTTGAAAAATCAATTTTGTTATTTAATCTTTTTTGATTTTAAAGTTATTATCAATAATAAATTGAGTCTTTGCAAGCTAAATAAAATAAGAAATACAAAGAATTGGGTAAAAGCTTAAATTTCATTAATAGAATGGTAGTCTGCGAATGGCGAGACTCCATAGATGATTACAAAGTTCGGAAAATGGTAACATATAATGGAAAAGATACATTAAGATGCAATGACCATTATCCCCTCTAACAACTTTTGAGATCCTGAGAAGCAGCTTCTGTTGAAGTATGGTGAGGATCTGAGAAGATTGTTTCTTCAATTATCAAGTCTTATCTGACGTAGTTACTTGCCAAGAAAATCCCTAACTTTTGCCTAAGCTGCCCTTGCTGGTTTTCAACTTAGCGGGAAATTTATTCTGTTTAGGTCTCTAATTTTTGCCTAGACCGCCCTTTCGGATTTTCGGCCTACCAAGACGCTCCTTTTTTGCCTAAGCCTCCCTTTCGAGTTTTCAACTTAGTGAGCTGTTCTTTTATTTCTTTAGGCGAAGTATTTCTTGACTGCGTCAGCGTTCATGGGACGTGGGAACTCCTCGCCATCCATAGTTTCAAGAATTAATTCACCGCCAAAGAAGGCTTTCTTGACAACATATGGGCCTTCAAATTTTGGAGTCCACTTGCCCCTAGAATCAGCATTGAAAGACATGATCTTCCTGAGCACAAGGTCGCCTTCTTTGAATTCATGAGGTTTGACCTTTTTATCAAAATCTTTCTTCATTCTTCTCTGATATAACTGGCCATGACACAAAGCTGTCATCCTCTTCTCCTAAATCAAATTCAATTGGTCAAACCTGTTCTGGACCCATTCAACCTCTGTCAACTTGGTTTCCATTATCACACGCAATGAGGGAATCTCTACCTCGACAGGGAGTACAACTTCCATTCCATACACCATGGAGAACGGGGTTACTCCTGTTGAAGTGCGGGCAGATGTTCGATATTCATGCATAGCAAAAGGGAGAATTTCATGCTAATCCTTATAAGTAACAACCATTTTCTGGATAATTCTCTTGATATTCTTATTAGTAGATTCAACAGCCCCATTCATCTTTGGCCTGTATGGAGATGAATGGTGATGGACAATCTTGAATTCTTCACACAGTTCTATCATAATCTTGTTGTTCATATTCGAGCCATTGTCAGTGATGATTCTGTTCGGCACACTATACCGACATATAAGGTTATTCTTAATGAAGCGCACAACCACCTGCTTAGTAACATTGGATATGAAGTAGCCTCCACCCATTTGGTGAAGTGTCAATTGCTACCAAGATAAAACGGTGCCCATTCGAAGCTTTGGGTTCTATCATCCCAATCATGTCAATACCCCACATAGAGAAAGGCCACGGGGAGGAAATCACATTGAGAAGTGTCAGAGGCACATGGACCTTGTCTGCATAAATCTGGCATTTATGGCGCTTCTTTGCAAATTTGTAACAGTCAGACTCCATTGTCAGCCAATAATAACCTGCCCTTAGCATATTTTTATCCATCGAATGTCCATTGGCATGAGTTCTAAATGAACCTTCATGAATCTCATGCATCAACATGTCTGCTTCGTGTCTATCCATGCATCTGAGAAAGACCATGTCATAATTTCTCTTGTACAACACATTTTCACTGAGGAAGAAACTGCCTGCCAATCTTCTCAATGTCGTTCTATCTTTCTTCGATGCACCAATCGGGTATTCCTGAGTTTGAAGAAAATGCTTGATATCATAATACCAAGGTTTTTCATCTTCTACCTCCTCTGCTGTAAACACATGAGCGGGCCTATCCAGTCGTCGAACCATAATTCGGGGTATATCACTCCAAGTATTCACTTGGTACATAAAATCCAGAGTTGCCAGAGCATCTGCCATTTGATTTTCATCTCTAGGGATGTGATGGAATTCAACTTTATTAAAGAATGGTAATAATCTTCTAGCATAATCTTTGTAAGGGATCAAGTTGGGGTGACGAGTATCCCATTCTCCTTTAATCTTATTTATTACCAAAGCTGAATCACCATACACATCTAGAATTTTAATTCTGAGATCAATAGCTTCTTCGAGACCCATGATGCAAGCCTTGTATTCTGCCATATTGTTAGTACAATCGAATGTTAACCTTGTAGTAAAAGGAATGTGCGATCCATGAGGAGTGACAATCACAACACCAATTCCTTTACCATAAGCATTCACAGCTCCATCAAATGTCATACTCCAATGAGATTCAGGGTCAGGACCTTCCTCAGGAAATGGTTTATCACAATCCTTCACTTTCAGGAACATCACATCCTCATCGGGGAATTCATATTCTACAGACTGGTGATCCTCCACTGATTGGTGAGCAAGATAATCTGCCAACACACTACTTTTAATAGCCTTTTGAGTGCGGTATTCGATATCATATTCAGATAACAACATCTGCCAGCGGGCAATTCTCCCAGTAAGAGCAGGCTTTTCAAAAATGTACTTGATTAGATCCATTTTGGAGATCAACCAAGTAGTGTGATTCAACATATACTGTCGCAAACGCTTAGCCGCCCAGGCCAAAGCACAACATGTTTTTTTCCAGCATGGAATACCACGACTCACAATCAGTGAATTTTTTACTGAGATAATAAATGGCAAACTCCTTCTTCCCTGTTTCATCCCGTTGTCCCAGAATATAACCCATGGATTTATCTAACACTGTCAGATACATAATCAACGGTCTTCCTTCTACGGGAGGGAGCAAATAGGAGGTTCAATAAGATATTCTTTAATACTTTCAAATTCCCTTTGGCAGTCATCCGTCCACACACAACCTTGATCTTTCTTTAACAACTTAAAGATCAGTTCACATGTTGCAGTCATGTGGGAAATGAATCTGGAAATATAATTCAAACGCCCGAGGAAACCTCTGACTTGATTTTCAGTTCTTGGTGCTGGCATTTCTTGAATTTCTTTGACTTTATCAGGGTCAACTTCAATTCCTTTCTGGATAACAATGAAACCCAACAATTTCCCTGATCGAACACCGAAGGTGCATTTATTTGGATTCAAGCGGAGACGATACTTCCTCAAACACTGAAACAACTTCAACAAATCTTGTATATGCCCTTCTTTAGTCTGGGATTTGGCGATCATATCATCAACATATACTTCAATTTCCTTGTGCATCAGATCATGGAATAGGGTTGTCATAGCCCTCTGGTACGTTGCACCAGCGTTCTTCAACCCGAAGGGCGTCACTCTGTAATAGATTGTTCCCCAGGGTGTGATAAACGTTGTTTTTTCCATGTCCTTTGGAGCCATTCTTATTTGATTATACCCAGAAAATCCATCCATGAACGAGAATACTTTGAATTTTTATGTGCTATCCACTAACATATCAATGTGTGGTAACGGAAAATAATCTTTTGGACTAGCTTTATTTAGATCTTTGTAATCTACGCACATGCGGACTTTTCCGTCTTTTTTTGGTACTGGGACAATATTGGCAATCCATTGAGGATACACTGAGGTCACAAGAAAACCAGCATTAATCTGCTTTAGAACCTCCTCTTTGATTTTTACTACCATATCTGGGTGAGTTCTTCTCAACTTCTGTTTGATTGGCGAACATTCTGGCTTCAACAGCAAATGGTGCTCTACGATATATGTATCTAGACCAGGCATATCTTGGTAAGACCAAGCAAAAATATCCACATATTCTTTCAACGGCTCAATCAACCTTCTATTCACATCGGGATGCAGCAATGCTCCAATCTTGACTTCCTTCGGATCTTCTTTTGAACCCAAATTGATCAATTCCAATGGCTCTTTATATGGCTGAATGGTATTTACCTCGTGCTCAAGCAATTATGAGACCTCTTCTGGAATCTCATCATAATCTTCTTCTTCAGCCCCATACACATGACATTCAAAGTTGGGAGAGGGTGCAGGGTCATTGTATTCAATGGTTTTTTTTAATTAATCTACACATATGATTTGTGATTGCATTTAGAAACTGACACATATAACAAGTGATCATGCAAATTGAGTTTCAGTTACTATTTATTTTTTAAGGTTTTTTCTGATTACCATTTTCCAGGAAAAAATAGAAAATAAAGACATAATTCGAGAAGCAAAGACAACTTTTATTATTGATTTTAAAAGTCACAACAAATATATAAGCCCTACAACATTAATACTTCCACCTTGGGCAGAGTGAAAGCTTTTTCAAAAAGATTAACAAATCAAATTACTTTTAAACATGTATGCAATAGGGAACATCAATGGTGATCCAGTTCTGAACCCTAACTCTGTGCGTCACATAATTCGGCATTTCCTGCTCTGCTTCATCTTCCACAATGGCGTGCAACTGCACGAGGTCCTCATTCATATACTCTACATTAAAAATTATGAATTCACCAGGACATCCAGAAACCATATTCACTTCCTCTTCATATTCTGCCCTAGGCCTGATTATATGGATTAGGCCCTCATCCATCATCTCCTGTAAATCAGCCTTTATCTTATCGCAACCCTGTATGTCTGTACTGCAAGTAGCACAACCGGCATGGTCATGCATATAGTAGCTAAATTCGCAGAGGTCTGCATGCATTTTCACCAAATCTCCTCTAACCTGATTAACATCAAAAATCCGGAAGTCGCCTGGACAACTGGCCACCATATTCACAGCATTTACTCCCCCGTGGTTGGGTAGAGGATTATCTTTCACATTAGGTCCCATGTCCTTGAAAGATAAAACACCGGACTTTACCAATTTCTGTACCTCGGTCTTCAAAGGATAACAATTCTCAACATTATGCACTGGTGCTCCCTGATGAAAAGCACATGTTTGGTATGCCTTATAATACCAAGGCAATGATGGCGGTATGGCGGGAGGTGGTCAGGTTTGAACCAACTTCTTCTGAATCAATGTCGGTAGTAGCTCTGTATAACTCATGGGAATAGGGTCATAACTCTCCCTTCTCTGATTATACCCTTGATTCTCCTGCTGGGACGGTCTCTGATAAGCAACGGTAGTTGGAGCGGCATTCATAACGGGATTAACTGAGGTGACTTGCTGATGACACTGATAATTCCTTCTAGGAGTGTTTACCCTCCTCTCTTGTATAATAGCATTTGAATCTCCTTCTTTCCTCTTGGTAAACCCATAAGATGGCTTCTTCACACCTCCGGATCCTTCACTCTTCGTCAACCGGCCCTCTCTTATAGCCTCTTCTAAACGGATACCCATGCCTACCATTTCAGTAAAGTCACTTGGCACACTTGCTACCATCCTCTCGTAGTAGAAAGCACCCAGCATCTTCAAGAAAATCTTAGTCATCTCCTTCTCTTCCATGGGAGGAATCACCTGGGCGGCTACCTCACGCCATCTCTGCGCATATTCTTTGAACGATTCTCTGTCTTTCTAAACCATGGCCCTGAGTTGATCACGGTCAGGCGCCATGTACATGTTGTACTTGTATTGTTTGATGAATACTTCTCCCAAATCATTAAAAGTATGGATATTGGCGCTGTCCAAACTCATATACCACTTCAGTGCAGCACCGGTCAAACTATCCTGAAAAAAGTGAATCAGCAGACACTGATCATCAGTATGGGTAGACATTCTCCTCACATACATCACCAGATGAGCACGAGGGCAAGTGTTGCCCTTATATTTCTCAAACTCTGGGACCTTAAACTTAGCAGGTATCTTAATATTCGGGACCAAACATAGCTCATTCACATTCTGCCCAAATAGCTCTTTTCCCCTGAGGGCCTTCATCTCTCTTTGCATCTTGTCAAACTGCTCTTAAAAATCATCAATTCTGTCATAAAGACCCAAGTCTTCACTCGGTGGAGGGAAAGGACGACACACATCATCATTAACAAACGGAACCATATTTACCGAAGGAGGTGCAGCAGGAGCACCATGCACCACAGGAGGTGTTAGAGTAACAATAGTTTGGTGGAGTATCTTGAGGACCAAGATTGAAACCTTCCGGTGCAAAATTCTCTGGCATTCCCCATGGATAACCTCGAGGCATGCGATTATGAACAACAGTTGGATTAGAAGATACGGGAACAATTGGAGCTTCAGTAGTTGCCCTTGTTGGTTGAGGTTGAACACTTGGTGGCTGATTCTGAGCAGCCACCAGAGCTTCCATCAGAGTAGTCAGATTGGCCAAGCCGGCCTTCAAAGCAGAAACTTCCTCGCGCAGCTCGCGATTCTCTTGTTCTAAGTTGTCCATCTTCTTTTTGAAATTAGCCCGAGTGATGTAATGATGAGTCAGCTTGCTGAACGAAGTAAAGAAGCTTGGTAAGACACCTGGATATGCATAAAAAATGCAAGAAAAATGTGCAATATGATGCATGATATGTAATGCACATAATTATTTTTACTTTGTTATTTAATATTTCAAGGGATTTAAAGTTTATAGACATATTGCAAACATCAAAGTAATAACGCATTTGAAATATTGAAAAATTTTATTATGACAACTCCAAAATGGATTACAAGTTTCAATGATCCCAAGTAAAAGATGGAAATAAAATCTAAAACCCTGAGAAATAGAACTGATGGAGATCACTCTATACGTTGATGCTTCCCCGTGAGCCTGGCAATCTGAGCCTTCAACCTCTGGTTTTCTTTCGTATATCTGGTGGCAACCTCCTTCCAATCATATGAATCAAGAAGTGAGTTATCAGAACCTGATTGAGGCTTAGGAGAAAATAAATCCCCTTGCCTCTCTATAGACTCTACCACTCGACTCTCAAGGATCTCAATCAAGTCGTCTTTCTCCTTCAGGTCTGCTCTGTAGGAACTCTCTAAAGTTTGGAACTTGTTCTTTCAAGCATCCTTTTCCTGTTGCATCCTAACCAAAGCAAGTTGCAGCTCTTCTAGATCATCTAATAAGGGAGGAGTGGTCTTCACAAATAGATCAGGCATGGGTGTCTCCCGAGTATACGACATCTTTAACTGAATGGCTCTCGATCGGGCCCATTACAGATATGGCTCCAAAGAAACAGCACCCCTGGGTCCCAAATCCTTCTTACTCTTCTTATGAAGGTGTCTCTAGGCCTTCGCAATCTGCTCCCTAGCTTCCCTATGGTATTCTCCTTCCTTCAGAAAGAAACTACTCAAATGAATATTATTCGGTTTATCCCTCATCGGATAACCAAGTTGTCGCCGTACAAGAACAGGGTTATAGTTAATTCCTCCCTTTGTACCAAGAAGAGGTACATTGGGGAAACTACCACAACTGTCAATAATCTTTATATTCTAGTAAGCTCGACGATACCAATCAATATCCGAGTGAGTAAGTTCCATGATCTTAGGAGCCCAACGGGGTTCCTTCTTGACATCCCAAAAAGCATCAGACTGAGGCATATGAGAGATAAACCATCGGTACAACAGAGGCGTGCAACAGAAAATCATCCCCCCATGATAAGAATTCCGAAGATGAATAGAGTAATAAGCATCACCCAACAATGTAGGAACTGGGTTTTCAATCATGAAAATCTTAATAGTATTAATGTTAACAAACTTGTCCACATTAGGAAATAAGAACAACCCGTAAGCAAGTAGAGCAAAGATGGCCTCAAAAGCAACTGTACTCTTCATTCTGGCAAAGTAATGAGTTTTCTCCAATAAGAACTGAGTTGATAATCCTCTAATCCCTCCTTTGGTAGTCATATGGGCTTCCACCTCAAACTTCCTCAGATGAATCAAAGCAGCAATCTCATGTGGTTTTGGCTCACCCTCCAAACCAGTAAAAGGAACACGATCGGTAACAGGTAAATCCAATAGATAAGAATACTCCTCCAGTGTAGGCATCAACTGATAGTCGGGAAAAGTAAAGCAATGATACATCGGATCATAGAACTGGACCAAGGTCGAGAGAATACCCTCCTTCATCTTCAGCTTCATGAGAGGAATAATGGATCCATACTTCTTCCGAAATTCTACAGAACACTCGATCTCGGGAATTAGACTGATCAACTCATCTATCTTGGGATCCTTGAAACTGTATTTCCCGGTCTTTCTCTTTCCAGAATCCATGGTTAGGAAGTACCTGAGATATTCACAAATGGTCAACCTTTAAACCCCTTGAAATATGGTTTCTTCAAAAGATGCTTATGAGTGCATGGATGCATGATGCAGCAATCACACACAAGATCACACATATAGGTTTCATAGGTTCAACGTCACGAGCATGAGGTCGATACTATCCATAAGGTGTTGGTCTAAAAGTTATCACCTTCTGAACAAGGTTCTAGAGGTTCCCAGAGTCTACATCTTTCCTTCGGATATTACCAACTTCCTGATTAACTCAGTAATTAGTAATATTCTCAAGAAAGACTCGTTCAGGCGTAGTATCGCGTGACAACTATTTCCGGATTACTTCGTCATAGCTTCCGCGCTACACCTAAAAGGCCAAGATGGGTTGGTATTCTACGGTCCTCAGTTTCAGCAGGCTCCCAGGTCGAAAGTAATACGTCTTCCCGATTACTCGGTAAATGACACTATAGTCAAAGGGTCCTCCACTGAGTGGGGGATCTCATGCCTACTTTTTTTGGATTACTCCCTCAAAGTTAACATGACTATACCGCTCGTCCTATCTTAAAGTTTGCCCAAGTCCGGGTATAGGACTTATGAGTAATCACCAAGCACCCTGAAAACCAGGAAAATCCAGACAAACGTATATACAACATATAACACAAAAAACAGTAATAACACATATACAGATATAAACAAAGATAGGCTTAACCCACTTAGGTATGGACCAGTAAGAGGTAAATCTTTCCCCATTAAAGTCGCCATTTTTATGTAGCGGTAGAAATGTTTAAGACTAAGCCATTGGATTGACTAGACTTTATACAAATCAAAATCAAAATTTCCACCATGCTTTATTGTTTCCAAAGGAATGGGAAAAGAGAGAATAACCCAAAAAGAGGTGGAAAGATTCAAGGTAAGGGGGTTGGTTATGCAAAGGGAAGGTATTAGCACCCTAAACATCTACGATACTCAGCAAGAGCCTCTTTGTAAAATCTGTATATTTTGGATATGAAAAAAAATGTTGTATATAAAAAATGGATGGTGGGGTGAGAAAAGAAATATATTTATTTTATAATTTTTGAACCCGCCGCGGTTGCGAACCTTTAGTGCCTACGTACCACCTTTTCGTGCAATAGGGGATCAGGGTACACGTAGTTCCTCTTTTTAAAAAAAATTTAAGACAAAAATGTGTTGGTTAATTTTATGAGATAAGACATCATCGTCATTGTCCGTGTGGAAAACATACCTACTACCCACAATTATGAGAAAGGATAATTTGAATCATCTCAAAGTGGAGGATATGGCTTGGATTTTAAAATCAACAATGCCTCGCTCAACACCCAAGTGGAAAATATCTCTCTTCACTACATATTGTAGAAGTATAGTTGTTTGCATCACTACAAGGATTGACAAGAGTTCAATATTTTTTTGAGAAAAGTTTAAATATAAAAGCCAAAGTGGCAAAATGGTTTGAAATGAGATTGATTGACTTTTAGTCTTCTCACAAAAAATGTCAAGGTATTATTAAGTTGATTGGAGTTTACTTATGAAAATGTTTTGAAAATGCATGGACATAAGTCCAAGTTTATTATGAAAGTGGTTAAAGTTTAAAAACAAGAAGAGTTTTCAAAAGGAGGAAGAAGATTTTTGAAATTAAAGAAGATGGAAGGAGAAGAAGGGACTATCCTAAAGCATAAGGTAAAAGCTAGGGATAAGAACCATCTAACCAATAAGAAGCCAATACTTGAAATTATGAGCCAAGATAGAATTCCCATTCCTTGGATTGAAACCAATAAAGCAAAAAATACTAGACCTCTTGAGAGAACCAAACTTCAAGTGTATTAAGTCTTCACAAAAATTGGGCAGAGTAACGGTGGTATACGGGTGAATTCTAGATTACAAGCAAATGGTGTAATCACAAAAACCTACACACAAAAACAAACAAGTAACCCAATGTCTTGAGGTAAACCTCAAGAACTCCAGACAGAATAATCAGATAAGATCACAAGGTCTCCAAGATAGGCCAAGGTTTATAATCCTAAGTCTAAGAAAAGTCCCATGCTCCATAATGCCAAGGATAGTAACCAAATAGTCCAAGTACCATTAAATATTTTTTAGGGTTTATGTTGATTATTAAGTATCTTCAGAAAGGAAAAGAAAAGCTTAAGTGAGCAAAGTAAAAATGGCAAGAAAGTAAATGCTCAAATGAGCAAAGATGAAAATGGCATGAAATGTAAATGCTAAAAGTAAATGGTACATAAAGCATAAAAAAAACCATAAAGTAAGACAAGTCAATAATTAGTGGTTAGTTGGATGACCATCTTGAAGCTTACATTTGGAACTCATTAGAGGATTGGTAGAACCAAAGCCTCCACACAACAAGTTGCATTTTCTTTTTGTCAAGTATATCATCCATTTGGAATTCTCACAAGTGCCATTTAATGATCAACGATGTTTAAGTGATCTGCGTTGACCAAAGGTGTTGTAGATCCATTAGAGGATTGGTAGAACCAAAGACTCCACACAATGAATCTCAAGGTTATTGGATCAAAGAGATCAAATTAACATACTTGGTCTTGCAATCATAAGTTTGGGCCACGAATGATTATTTATTTGAATCGGGACAAAATTTAACGCTATGTTAAGCAATCGTAAGTAGACTTATATAGAAGTCGCACCTATTTTGAGGTCGGTCAATAGCAATCTATGCACCATTTATTTTGAGACATGATATAGAGATCATGCTCCAACAACATTTAGTGCAATAAGAAAGGGATGAGATGAAGAGGGATGGGGAGAAAATATACAAACCACATTTGAATTAAATTTTAATCAAACTATTATTAAAATCATTCATCCATTTTTGTGGAGTTAAACTCAATACCATGGATCCAATGATGTTAAAAAAGTTCATGATCCAAAATCTAACCCAAGATCAGGCAGAAAATAGTCACAAAATAATATCACATTTTAATATACACAAAAGGGTTTTAAAATAATGTTTAAAAATAGAAAATAAAGAGAAAAATATTAACTATGTTCAAATTAATCATGAAATAAAAAGTAAGACCATAGAAAAATCAGAAAAGGGCTCAAATAATTTTACAAATTTTTTGGTAATTTTTTAAAGTCAGAAACTATTTTTAAAATTAAAATAAATGGGTAAAATAAACAAAAAATGATAAAAAATAGTAAAGTCAAACAAAAATAAAATAAGGTCACCAATATTTGTCACAATATCATTGGATCATTCTATAATTTTTTCAGAATTTAAAAATGTATAAAAGTATTTTTAAACATTTAAAACAAATCAAATAAAGTGTAAATCTATAAAAAAATACCAAAACACAATATTAAATTGTGAAAAATTAAAAATCAGAAAGAGAATAATCAAAAATATTTTTCATAATTTTTTCAGATTTTTTGGACTGAAAATGAATTTTCTATGATTTTTTGAAATTTAAAACAATTAAAACATAAAAATCAGAAAAAGAAAATAAAAGTAAAATATGTGGACCATTAGATGAGAGTCAAAACGCATTAGTAATCAAATCCAAGAGATCTGGCTCACTGTGCATATCATGGTCATTAGTGAATAATGTACAGAATCATTAATTAAATCAGATTTAAAAAAAAACAGATGGCGTGCCTTCATTGATTTGAAGATGACACGTTGGTCATCTTCAACCTCCAGCCAACACGAATTGTAGGTCTCTCAAACTGTAAAATCAGAAGCTCAGACCTACACCATTCGCTTCGTCTCTTCAAGACGAAGACAACCACACCCTCGCGCCAAATTTATATAAATTGTAGCTCAAGCAATTTGGAAGGAAAGTTTTGAAAAGGGATTTGAAATTTCATGGTCAAAACCTGTTTCCAGTAAAAGGCAAGTGTTGTGACTAGAACCAGGGCAATGAGAGCAACACAATGATATCAGAGTTTTAAAGAATTGATGAAGGAATCTACCTATTGAAGTTGAGTTGTAGAGCTCTGAAACTGGACTTCTATGGAGCAGTATAGGGCACGATTCTTGAATGTAATTATGTGGTTAGCTTTAGAAAAGATCAAGGAAGGTGAATTGATGGAAAAATTGGATTGAAAAAGGCTCGAGAATGGATTTTGAAGTTACTGGATTCTGAGTTATGAAACAAGTTTGGCAGGGTGATTCTTGCTATCTAAGCTTGAGAAAATGAATGGGATAGTTCATGTATTTATAGGAGAAGCCAATGGGATCAAAAGTAAGA
The DNA here is from genome assembly GCA_948472305.1 of Vicia faba. NCBI lineage: Eukaryota > Viridiplantae > Streptophyta > Magnoliopsida > Fabales > Fabaceae > Vicia > Vicia faba. Next base: position 46,515,517 of record OX451740.1, read on the forward strand.
GTGAATGATGCGTTTTGGATGGAATTCGTGCAAACCTGATACACGAGTGAAGTGTGATCTAAACTTCACCAAAACTCATCCAATTCTTGCATTTTGATGCGCTAATCCACTTGGGAAAGTTGGATAATCATGTTTAGACCCAAAACGTGTGCTAATTTGAGGTTTAGAGGTTGTAACATGAAATTCAAATTCTGACTTGCAATGAAACTTCAATTCCAAGTTACCACTTTTGAAACAATGGAATTCTCAGCTCAATGGGTCTTAAGGCATGATTCTTGATGCTTTAGAAAGATGGAGTTACAAGCTTTGCAATGGAAAAATAATGGAGTTAAATTGATGCTTGAGCTGAAAGTTGTATTGAGTAAAAGTTGAAGAAAAAGGGTTGACTTTCCATACTTAAAAATATTTCAAATTCTTCTTCAAAAATGACCTATAATGTCTTGCATCCAAACATGGCTTTCCACTTGGAATTTTCTCTTGACCAAAAAATATGGAATGAATTAGATCTCTTGAAAGACATTTTGAAACTTGAATCATTCAAAATCTCCAAAATTTGAGAGAGTTATGAATTGTTGAAGTTGGCAAAAAATCATGAAATGACCTATAATCTTTTGCATCTTTAAGGAAACTTTCCTCCATTTTCTCACTTTGCATATAAAACAAGGTATAAAATTCAAATATTCAAGATCATTATGGAAAAATAATGTACTTAAGGTGATAAAAATAGACCAAGTTATGGCCATTTGAAGTCACACATGGAAAATTGGGGATTCATCTGGAGGGCTTGTAATCTTTCTTCCTCATCAAGTCTCTTCCTCATGAAAACTCCTTGGAACTTTTGAAGTGATTTGTTGATAACCATTAAAAGAGAAGGGTGTCTTTGGAATCACTCAAAAATAACAAAAGATGAGCAAGATATATTCCTTTGAAGTTCAAAACCCTAGCTCCTTAGATCAAGAGAATGCTTTGAGGAACTTTGACAAGCTTGAACAAACTTCTTGTACCAACATTCTTGCTTTATGAATAGAAGTTGTTGAGGATGATAATGAGAACTCTTAGCCACCAAAACCACTTCCATATCTTGAAAATTGAGAGAAATATGCTCTTGTGACCAATAGGAACAAGGCCTTGTCCAAACATGACAACTTCTTCAATCAACCCCTTATATTTTTGAGTCAATTCTAATAACCTTGAAATGTGATGAACCAAAACAACCTTGCCATGCCAATTCTTCTAAAATAAATCTAATGGTGAGGTTTGAACTTCTCAAGCTTTATTGACTAGGGCATGGACATAAACTCATGAACCCATGGGGTAACTTGTTAAATCTCATTGCCTTTACCTACATGGATAACAAGCAAGACAAACCAACATTGCATTTTATTAGTTAAAAGAAGAAATCAAGACAAAAAAAATATTGATGATCACAAAAGGAACATAAGTCAAGGTGCTTGGTAATCCCTCAAAAGGGCAAAACTAAATATAGGGAGGGGAACCAAGAATCTAGTGTGATCTTGTTGTGAATGAGTCAACATAGTATGATGAAGGGATCTTAGGGGAAAAAATTGGGTACAACACTAACATGTCGTCGGCGTATACTTCTATCTCATGATGAATCATGGCGTGAAATAAGGCTACCATGGCATGCTGATAAGTTACCCCGGCGTTCTTCAATCCAAAAGGCATGACCTTGTAAATAAAAATGTGCCCCACTGTGTGACGAAAGTAGTTTTCTCCATGTCTTTAGGCGCCATCTTGATTTGATTATAACCCGAGAAACTATCCATTAAGGAGAATACCTTGTGATGAGCGGTGTTTTCGACCAAGACATCAATATGTGGCAGCGGGAAGTCATCTTTGGGGCTCGCCCTGTTCAGATCCCTGTAGCCTACACACATACGCACCTTTTCGTCTTTCTTTGGTACCAGAACAACATTTGCAACCCATTGAGGATATGATGTTGTCGTACCCCAAATTTGTCCTACCTCGATGATTTTATTTTTCAAGATTAAAATAGAAGAAATATTTAATTAAAGATGGTACAACAGTATCTGATGGCCCATCTTTATCCAAGACTAGGGGGTGTACTTTATATTCCGGAAAGCGGGACTTTCTAAATCATAAAGACTCTTGTATCCATAAACCCATTCGCGAAGCATGTTGGCCAATGGCCCATGCGATTCGTAAACGAAAAATTATTCAAATAACTATCAAGTTCTTAATTACTAAATAGTTGTTATTAGTAAAAGAGGGGTTGAAATTAAATTGAGCCCATTTAAGTGTAAGTTCTTAATTACTAATTAGTTGTTATTAGTAAAAGTGGGGTTGAAATTAAACTGAGCACATTTAAGTGTTATTTGCTATTAGTAAAATGGGGAGGTGAAAATTTCAATTTAAAGTTCATTAGAATTTGACCCATTTTTCGTTTTGGTTATTAAACAGCAAAATAGAGGGTATGTTTATCAATTTACAATCCCATTGGGTTTTGTTTCACGCCATGCCCAATTAACGTTTGTCCTTTACTGTTTTGTCTTAACAGAAAAACGTTATTATTAAAAATCTTTTATGAATTAATAAGAGGTTTAATTTATTATTTATAAAAGAAAAAAAAGTTTTGTAAACTGATTTTTATGGGCTTAATCTATTAAGAGTTTTCAGTTGCTGAGAAAATGCTAAAAACCCAATTCGATTCTATAGTAGCGCATGCCCAAAAGTTTAATAACACTTACTATTCTAATCATAACCCAATTAGCGCACGTTTTTACAATAAACAAATACTGTAGAAAGTAAACCTAAAGTTACATCAATCTTCATTATAGTCTATATCTAAAATTGCATAATACAAAAAAATCAAATCCAAGTGAAATCTTTTACAAATCAAAACAAATTTACAGCACAATCTAATCTGCAGAAAATCCATATATGGAATCCAAAATTTACAAAGGATGAAATCTATTACAAAATCAATTACAGTAATGAATTAAATCCCTAATTGTCTCTAATATCCCTAAATTTGTGCTAATCTAACTCTAACAATAATTCGTAAAACCCTAAATCAAAAGTATATATACTAAAACTAATTTACAGAAGAAGGGGGGGGGGGGGGGGGGATCGTGAAGCTAAAGGGGAAGAACAGGGATTACTGTAAAAACACCGCGATTACGGTGGAGAAGATGAAGAAGAGAGGTTGAAGAAGGACGGAACACCGATTGGGTTTTCGATCTCCGAAACCCTAATCGGCCTCGCTAGCCGTCACATCCTCCAGTCGTCGGACACCACCATCAATCTTCGAAGCCACTACCTGCAACAAAAAGAAGAAGGAGGATTAGCCCCGGATCAAAACACCTCAAGAATCAGAAGAAGACGATAGCACAAAGGGGTAACAGTATCTTAGCTGTATCTATAGATTTATTTTTTTGTATTTGGGGTTTTTGTTCAAAGTGGAAATTTGGGGTGGGGAAGGTTGTTTGAGCCGCCGGTGATGGTGGGTCGTTAGGGTTTGGTGATTCAAGGAGAGGGGTGGCTATCGCGAGAGGAAGAGAGATGAATCTTTGCTATAACAAAAACAAGGAAATGGAAATGAATTGTAAAAATTGATAAAGAAAACTTATTATATTCTGATATGTTCCAATATAAGTGCGTCCACCATAATTATTATACACCTTTCAATATCTATCCTTTAGATCACATCAGACGGTTGTAGGCCAAGTCCTACAATAAGCTTCCATGCACCTCACACATGCAACCAACTGGCCCATCTCAATTTGCTTAATGGGCCTAAGCCCAGTCACTCTTCGCACCCCCCATTCACTGTTTTACTAAAACACAAAACACTTCATACCCCCTGTCTTGAACATATATTTGGGCCTAACCCAACATAGCTTTTAATGCCCTTCCTTTTACTACTCAGTTTAAAACTCCATCCCCCCTGATTAATTAAATATTTTTCTTTTTATCTTTTTATACTTTATATTTATAATTATCATATTTATGTTTTATTCTTTTTTTATATATAGAATTATTATTATTAAATGTTAATTTTTAATTATCATATTATTATTTTTATACGAAAATATTATTATATTAGCATAAATAAATTATATTTATTCAAAACTCATGCATATTATATTTTTATATTTGCATTAAAATATTTTTTTATCATGCATTAATCAAGAATTTTTGCAATCAATATTATAAAAAATACTAACCTATCTCAAACTATTTTTTCGTAACAAACTAAGCTAACAACTATTTTTGCAAAAGGGTTTCAAACAGATTTTGACTCACCGCGCATTTAGTCAAAATTTCTGTAATCACTATTCTCGGCCAAGTGCGAGGTGATTCAAAGTACGTTTGCAACCCCTAAAAAACACCAACCCCATACGAACTACGAATTGGGACTCTGATTCCTCTTAAGAGGATACGTAGGCATACGATCAAAAATCGTAGCGAGTTCTCCTATTAAAAATTAAAACCCTTTTCCCCTATTAAAATTTAAAACCCCATTTTACCCAAACCTAAACCTAAAACCTAGTATCCTTGTGAACAAGGTAGATGAAAGGTGCCTAACACCTTCCTTTTGTCTAATAGAGTCTGAAACCTAGAATCTCTGTTTGCGAATTAGGGTTTTCTGTTAGATTCTCTTCCCTAGGATAAAAACTAATAGTGACGACTCTGATTAAAAACCCAGTCGCAACAGCTGGCGACTCTGCTGGGGAATCTCCTTAACCTTAGGTTTTAGGTTTTTTGGGGTTTATTTTTATTCGATTTATTTATTTATTTCATTTATCTACTTTATTGCATTTATTTATTTATTGTCTTTCTTTATCATTATATATTTACTGCATGGCGGGAACTTTTATCTCAAAAAAATATTCTCAAATAAACCCTTAGCAAGAAGGTTCGTCTATTAGCTTAGGAGGTACATCATCCCTGCGTGTTTATGTGACGACTTTGCCTAGAGTCGGTGGACTTCCAAAAAAGGAATACTTATAGAGATATATGCTCTTGACGAGTGGGACTTTGGAAGGACACCCGTGACTCTTTGCAATGACCTTAACCTAAAATCTCATGATGATACCTTTCACGACTTGGAGACTAAAGTTTCGGTCTGTAAAGAGGCTCCACCTAAGGGAGGTCCTTGTGCCTTTTCCCTCTGGTGTTATTCATGACGCCCTTAAGGAAGCCACCTTTTGGGAGGGTAAACCAACCGTATTTCAAATCTAAGGAGCCTACCTTCTAATGGTACTTATCACAAAAACCCTGTCATTGAATCGTATGTTGTACCCCAAAATTTACCCTCTTTTCATACACGCATATTATTGGTTTTATGGTTATGGAATAAAGGTATATTTATCAAGCTTCTTCAGGTTACAAGTGACGTTTATTTCGCCAATGGGTGTTCTCAGAGTATTTTCCGTGCTAAAGATCGGTTTGCCATTTTGAAATGATTCGGGGTTCAAAGATTCACAAGTCCAACCCGGCGCGTCATATTCAAGTGTTCTTTTGCCAAGATATCTCTGATAACGTATTCTCAAATTCAGGTTCGGCTCAAGAGTCAATTCTTTAAAGAACGTCTCCGAATGTGTGAGTTTTCTCGACGAAATATGGTGAAAAAGTATGCTGAAAGTGTAATTTTTACGCACTAAAAAATTCATAACTTGAAGATCGTGGCTTGTTTTGAACCCGTTCCGGTGGCTAAAATTCTGTCTTGACGTCATCTACGTATTCATATCTCACAGATGGAAGCCAATTTCGATCATAAGGTCTACAAAAATGCGGATTTATCAAGTATTTTCGTACAGAAAATTTGTGACAGAAGTTTATTTGCGTCATGTTCAGAAAATCATAACTTGGTCGATTTTCATTGTATCGAGCTGGTTCCGGCGCCAAAATTTCAAAAATTGAGTTGGCTAAGTTTTCACATGAGGTATTGAGTTCTAACGGTATCCAAAAGGCCTTCTTTTTTTGGTCAGAGTGCGTGTGACGCGCCGAAAATCCTGAATGCTGAATATTATTTTATCTGGGTCGAAACTTCGAAAATTCATAACTCGATCAATTTTTATCGGATCGGGCCCATATTTATACACAAGGTTACTGACTCAGAGATCTATAACCTTGCTTCGAAAGTAGAGACCGGGTTATGCTTTGATCAATACCATTTTTTATTTAAGAACGTGTTAGAGTCGACACTGGAGCCCAAAATAAGTTTGTTTGAGCCAAAACTTCAAAAATTCATAATTAATTCACTGTTTATCCGATTGAGCCTATTTTCGGACAGGAGTTAGTTCTCGATGTCGGCTACATTTTGTTTTCACATTTCAACTTCAAAAATTGCACTTAAGCCCCTGCAATTTAGCCTGGAACATGACGGACTCAAGTGAACATTGGAGGCCCAATTGCATATTCAAAGTCCATATCTTTGCTCTAATTTCCATTATATAATCTCATTCTTTTCACACAAAAGAGGAAAAAAATATTTTCCACAACCCTGTCAAAATATCAAATTCTTTCAAGAACCCTAAAACCTTGAAACCCTTATTACAAACCCTCATCTCACTACAAACAAGTCATCATTGTTACAAACCCCCATCTCACTACAAACAAGTCATCCTTGTTACAAATCTACATCTCACTACTTCTCCAGTAAGGGTAAGGCTGGTTTAATCTCCATGATCAAAAGGGTATAGAAGCATTCATACATGTCATATCGGTTTTAACATTAAAAAAAATTTCATATATTTATTTTCTTTGTATTTCATGATATAGTAACTTATTTAATGTGTTCATGAGATTCAACACTGCAGATTTAGACATGGTCCCATGCAGGTTTATCACAAAATGCTGAGGGCAAAACAGAACAACCAATGCATGACTCATGGCAAGGCGGGCATCCTGAGGAGGCTAAGGGTGTGGGTTCAACAACCGCCCCTATTGGTTTTGGTTTTCTTCCTTTCTATTTATCCTTTTACCTATTTTCATTCTTTCTGTTTAAAATCTTTTTCATAAAACTTTAACATTTTTCAGAAACCTTTGATTTTTCATAATAAACTCGAATAATTAATTTTAGGTTTTTTTTTTAATTTTAGGTTTTTAATTAATTTTTGAGTCAACACCCACCCCTGGAAATATATATAATTTTGCTTATTTTTAACCCTGTGTGCATCATTTCTTTCTCTTTAATATCTTCCTTAAAAACCCTAAATTCATATAAACTCTAATTTTATTTAAATCAAAAACTCTATTAATTGGCAAACTTAACCTTTTTTACAAACCATAATTAATTTAGGTTTTAATTTATTTATTTATTATTATTAACTATTTTTTTTATTAACTCTTTAATTTAATTAATTAACTTTTTTTCTGCAAATTAGGAAAACAATTAGGTTTTTGGTTTTCTTTGTAATTAACCCATTAATTAACCTTTTTTTTAACAAATTAGGATTAGGTTTTTGTTTTAGTTAGTAACTGAATTTTTAGCTTTTTTTTTCATTTATTAATAAATTAAGTTAATTAACCTTTTTTATTTATTAAAATTAGTTAGAATTAGGTTTTTTAATTAACTTAAAGTTATTTTCTATAAAAAACACCAAAAACATTAACTTAGAATTTTAGGTTTTAACTTTTCCTTAATTTCTTTTTATTTATTCTTTTACATTTTAATTTCAAGGAAAATTGTATAGGTCGCATTATCAATGTAATAGCGTAGATTTATCTTTTCTCGCATTTTTTTCTAATTATGTAATTGCTTCCGGGATGTAATAGTTTTAGGATTTCTTTTCTGCACTCTTCATTATTATGTAACTGCCCCAAAGCTCTGTAATAGCCTAGGTTTATATTTCTACATTTACCTTATGCTACTATATTTTATGCAATGCTTAGACTAATAGGATTGTATGGAAAGACAGGTAAACTAATTGAACATAACATAACCTAATTCAAAGATAATATATCTGAAAACAAACATTGCTGCACACTTGCACCCCTAGGGTACTCCCCACTTGGTTGCCTCGGAAAACAATGGTCATGTCCCTTGAACGTAGGGATATCTTAGCAAAAGACTCTCAATCTAAAAGTCATCATAAAGATCATAGTCCCTTAACGTCCATCGAGTTGCCTACAAGAAATGATCTTGTCCCTCGATATTGCCTACGAATATATGATGACAGTCCCTTTGAAATGCTAAGGTATCCTTACATGTTGCCTTCAATGACCATTATGTTCCTTTCGATAGTCCCTCAAACATCAAACAACTAGGGTTACCTACTCATTAATAGTAGGATAACACAGTCTAAAGGATAAGAGGAAAATAACGCCTTTTTTGAGTAGGTAGATAACTCTTAAGTACTTGCTCAAACAAACAAACTTTTTCACACTTACACCTTTCAAAAACAATTTTCAAAACAACTTCGTCACACTCTTGAGGACTGATATAAGAGATATCACGAAGTAAAACATTCTCAAAACAAAGCACACAAACACAAGCAATTAAAAAATGAGCAAGTACCTAAGAGGCCATGGAAAACCATGGATAGAAAGGGTGCTAACACCTTCTCTTTCTATAATCTACCCCCCCCCCCCCCCCCCCCCCCCCCGTACTCAGAATATCTCGAAAAAGGATTTTTTTTCTGTACTTTTTTCCTTTCTGGTTGGATGAAATAAAAGTCGGTGGCGACTCTTGCTTACCGCGATATTTTGCAAACAAAAAACGCAAAATGCAAACCAGTATTAAACAGTCGGTTCTGCCACCGTATCACACCATACATCCCTACAGGGGTACTTATCACAAAAATCCCGTCACTCAACCCTACATTTATGCATTCATACATCTCACATATTCGTTATACATTTCATATATTCGTCACCCGTTTCTTTGTCTTATTCACAGGGTACAAAAAATAATAATAAAATTAAGATCTCGGTGACTGTCTTTAAAAATGGATACCTAAGGAAACAACTTGTCCACGTCAATGCGCCAAACATGTCTGAAATCAAAGCCACAAAAGGGAAATAATATGCTGAAGACTTTCTCAAGCTTTGTCAAGCAAATGTGGATGGTTTCAAGAGCAGATATTTGTAGGCGCACCTAGAAGACTTATTTCCCTTTGCTTAATTTCATGCAAATAAAGTTTTGGTTTGAGATTGTAAAAATTTTCAATATCTGAATTATGTTACCTTCAATAACGGCATTTTGTTCCCTATCTCATTGGCATATCTATTTTTTAAGCTGGTCATCGAATAAAAAATAAGCGAAAGATAAATGCATACCCAAATGAATAAGACATTTAAAACAAGTAACCATTTCATATTCATTCGCATGCATACATTCATAAAAACATGCATATCATATTGAAACTCATCTCAATTTTTCAAAAAAATCTCTCCAGTTAAGCCATGGGTAGAAGAAGATCACCACCTCCTTGGCCTCCATATCAAACAAGGGTCTATCAAAAAAGAACCCTGGAACAAATCAAGGAAAATCAGGCGGCATTCAAGGAAGATCTAGACCATGTCAAAGGTGATGTGAGTTCGATTAAAGGAGATCTGAGTCAAGTTCTCCTAGCCCTAAATAACTTCATTAACAAACAAGATCAGATTCCCAGGGTAGCTTTTGAAGAAGTAGCTCAAACAATTGGTGCATTAAGCGGTCACCAACTAAGAAAAGAGCCAGAAGCAGGACCCCTCAATCCAAAAAGGCCTGTTTCGGACCCCCTAAAAGGACAAGAGGGAGAAATTAATGTTGTAGCCTCACAAGCAAGGATACCACGACCATTAGTGATCCCACAAGGACAGCAGCAAGGCTGAAGGCCACCCAGAAAATTTGATTCGCTCCCTATGCCACCTAGCCAATTATTGCAACAGCTGGTTAAGGCATCCTTGGTGGAAATCAAGCCTGTAGCTCCTTCAGTCGGGCCACTCCCACGAAGGTACAATGTTGATGCCAGATGTGAATACCATGCTAACTCTCTGGGGGCACACCATAGAACAATAATGGGCATTTAAACATAAGTTCCAAGACTTGTTAGAATCTCAAGACATCACTTTTGAGGAACGTAACATCAAATCAAACCTTATGCCTCCACACGGTGGACCAACAATAAAGGCAATTGAAGTAGTCACTGAATGCGGAGCAACCTGACAAGCAAATGCCCCGATAAGCTTGTTGAGGAAATATCTATGGGAGTGTGGGTTCCTATTGGAGCATAATGAATCCTTCGAGAAAACTCTGTTAAAGCTAGTGGACCAGGGGATAGTCTAGTTTAGATAATACCCTGAATAAAAATACGTAGCTACTTTAAGGGATAAAGCATGGGTCTCTCCAATCTAGGAAACCTTTGTTAACAAGGGAACATAGTAGGGCGAACACGTGGAAAAGATATCCAACAAAGTCAATACCAAAAGGGGCCAATGACTTCATTCGAGAATGTGCCTCAAGAGAAGAACTCAAAAGATGGACGGCCGTGGAGATTCCTGAGATCGTTTTCTTTCCTAAGTAATTTTTCTTGTTTTTGAAAGAACCTATGTCAAGCCTGGGGCATAGGGGTTTCTTGTAAGGGTTCCCCCATTTTGTTTTAGACAATATTTGAAATTAATAAAAGTTATATTTTGTTTTCAATTAAGATCCTTGTCTTTCTCTTGCATTTATTCCATAAATTTAAAAATGGCAATACTTTCTCTGCATATGCATTTTCAAATTTCATATACTAAATCTACACCAAACCATGATAAGTGTTCAAATTCATGCCCAAAACCACCGATAATGTTACTACTGCGACCCGATATAATTTTGATGCTCCCATCAACCAAGATGAAGAGGAAAATGATGAAGATCTTGAACTCTTTGAGAAAATGGCGAGGGAAATAGAGCAAAAGGCTGACAACGTACAACCGTATTAAGAGGCTATTAAGACCATTAACCTAGGTACAAAGGAAGAAATCAAGCTAAGGGGAAATGTTAGAGCAGAGCCACAAAGAAGTTGATCAAATTATTGCACATATTTTCTTGTTCCTATAGAAACAGGCCAAGGTTAGATACATACATGATGGTGGACAGATCACCTCTTCAAAGAAGTTTGTTCGCCAGTTAGGAAAAAATAAGAGACTACGAAATACCAGGACCTGACGAAAAACCCGTCCCAGGGGCACGTTGGACATTCACGTTCGACGGGGCTTTAAATACACTAGGGAACGATATAGGGGCATTTTTTACTTCCCCAAAGAATTCTCACAAGCCATATACCAAGTCAACGGGGAATGGGATACTAAACATCCAAAACTGATTCCATATCGGGATCATGTTTTGAAAACTAGCTGTGGAATTCAAAAAGATCACTTTCAGTCACATCCCACAAAAATAAAATCAAATGGCAGACGCTCTGGCAACTATATCAGCTATGTTCAAAGTAACTTGGTCAAACCATGAATCGCGTATCAAAAACAGACACTTCGAATATCCCGCACACTGTCTTGCTATCAAAGAAAGACCAGACAACCAACCTCAAATTTACGTCATCAAGAAGTACCTGGAAAGCAAGAACATCCAGAAAATGCCTCTAGCATCGACAAACAAACTCTACAGAAATTAGCCTCGGAACTCTTTCAGAGTAACGATGTACTACATAAGATGAACCACGACATGGTCTAGTACTCAAGAAGATTATTCTACCTCACCTCGATTCACGTGGTAAATGGACACCCAACTACGAAGGTCCATACGTAGTCAAAATAACATTCTCCGGAGGTGGTCTTATCCTCACAATAATGGATGGGGAAGAACTACCGCATCCGGCAAACTCAGACGCAGTCAAAAAATACTATGTATAAAAATCTCGCTAAGCTCGAACCTTAAAAGGGAGACTTAGCCAAAAATGAGTGTCCTGGTGGATCGAAAACCCTAAAGGGCGTTGCAGGCAAAAATTAGGGGCATATAACTGTGATACGGTGGCAGAACCGACTGTTATACTGGTTTGTGTTTTGTTTGCAAATGTCGCGGTAAGCAAGAGTCGCCACCGACTTTTATTTCATCCAACAAAGGAAAAGGAAAAAGAACAGAAAAAAACCTTTTTCGAGATGTTTCTGAGTACGGGGGGTATTTTATAGAAAGGGGAGGTGTTAGCACCCTTTCTACCCATGGTTTTCCACGGGCTCTTAGGTACATGCTCATTTTGAAATTACTTGTGTGTGTTTTGAAAAGTTTTTGTTTAACTTCGTGATAACCGTTGTATCTGTCCTCAAGAGTGTGACGAAGTTGTTTTTGAAAACTGTTTTGAAAGTGTTTGTGTGAAAGAGTTTTTTATTGTTTTGAGCAAGTACTTAAGATTTTCTACCTACTCGAAAAAGGTTGTTCGTTTTTGTTTCCTTCAGACAGCGCTATCCTACTATTAAGGAGTAGGTAGCCCCATCGTTGGAGTTTTAAGGGACATTCAAAGGGACAAGTACGGTCACAAAAGCAATGGTTAAGAAACCTTAGTAGTTACCCTAAAGTCCTAAATATATTTCTGAGGCAACATTCGAATGGGTCATTTTTGATCTTTTGAGACTAGAGGGCGACCACTAAAATTCCCTATGCTTCATGACCATTTACCGAAGGCAACCGAAGTGAGGCAAACCCTAGGAGTGAACATGTGCATGTGTTAGTTTTTAGTTTATTTATCTTTGCATAATTAAGGTGATCTACTATTTTAATTTCATCGGTCTTTCGCATACAAGCCTATTATCCATACATCTAGACAGTTTATAGTTGCGGAAGTTTAAAAGTGCGGGAAATTAAAGTCCTAACTATTACAAGGCCTCGGGGAGGGGGTTACATAACCAAAACTTGGGGAATAGGCAGTAAATAAAAAGCGGTAAAATTAACCCTAATTAAAAACTATTGCAAACCTCGAAACAATTACAGTAATTGGAATTATAAATAAGTAAATATGTGCGATGAGGAACACGGGAATTAAATATCCTAATGAATATAGTTAATTAAAAAATATTTTTTGTATTTTTAATTGAGAAAAAATAGTTGAAATTTTCAAATCAAACCTAATTTTCTAATTAATTTTATTTAACAAAATAATCAATGTTGAAATAACTAAAATAATTAATTTTCAAAAATTAATTTTAATTATTAAAAACCCTAATTCTATGTTTGTGATTTTCTGATTTTTTTTAAAATGATTTTTGTTTTTTTGTAAAAATAATTAACAAATAATTAAAAACAAAAGAAATAAAGAAAAGAAATAATTTGGCCTGTTACTATTGATTAATTTGGGGGGTGTGAGGAGTTGGATTCATTAGGCCCAAGACTGCTGGCCCAAAGACTGTGTGTGATCCCATGAGGTTCACCTTTGGAGGATCATGGTGGACCTTCAGTTTTGGGACGCTGGATCTGCTTGATGGTGGACCTGGTGGGCAGGATCTTAAGGCGCATATTATGGATCAGGGTGCGCAGCACATTGAATCTGTAGAGAAATAATGAAAATAGAACAAAAGCTCACGCTTGGGATCGAACCCAGGACGTTAGCTTTATACCTCTCCTCCTTGACCAAATGCGCTAGCTAGTTCATTCATACATATAATTAAACAAATAAAATATAAAGGAAATAAAGTGGTCTTTTCCAAACGCGGGCGTGATTCAAATCCTCCAATGGTTATCAGCCACATCATCATCTTCTCCCCAGACTGTTTTCTTTGATGCCAAACCTTTTACCTACGAACAAAACTGTCACTAATGGCTATAGTGACAATTTTTGTCCATAGCTGTAACCCTGCAATAATTAAAAACATAATACAAGCCAAATAAATCCTAACTAATGGGATAGATCAACTAGAAATTATGCCCTGAGTTCATTGGTACTCTTGATCTGTCCTAATTTCGCCTCTATAGAGAATCCCCAATTTGAAGCTTTCAAACCCTATCAATGGCGTAAGCCCGTTCCTGCGCTAAAACTCAAATCCAGGCATTCAAACAGATTCCAAGCATGATTATAAACACATTTATGCAAACAAATTCGATTTAAAACATGTAAAACCAAGGAAACAAATTTAAGTTATAAAGGTGCAAACTGTGATCTGTATCTGGAGATTCCTAAGGCTACAAGCTTGGATAGCGACTGGAAAAGCTTCAAGGACCTTCGTGGATGATCATTGATGCTCCCAAATTCCTTGAATTGGCCTGTAGAATGAAATCTGATATGCACTTTGTGATACGGTGGGAGAACTGACTTGAGGTTTTGCGTTTGTTTTCGCAAATGTTTCGGTTGAGCAAGAGTCGCCACCCGGCTTTTTATTTTATCCTAAGGAAAGGTTAAAAAGCACAGCAAAAACCTTTTGAGATGTTTTCTTGGGTTCGGGGAGTAGATTATAGAAAGGGAAGGTATTAGCACCCTTTCTATCCATGGTTATCCATGGGCTCTTAGTTACTTGCTTAGATCACTTGCCTTTTGTTTTCAATTGTTTTAAATGGTGCTCGAGTGTGTGGGTTTGAAAATGTTTTGAAAAGAGGCCAATGTGGTGGCAACCTTTGTAATGATCCATGTGGGGATGTATACAAATATGTACGTCTTTTGAAGAGGTTTTCATTTGTTTTTGAAAGTTGTTTTGAAAGTGTAGTGATGAGTGGTTTTTGAAATAGGCAAGTGTTTTAGTTTGCAAGATTGATTCAAGTAACTAAGAGGTTATCTACTCCTAAATTTCTCAAAAGATTATTGCTATGTTTTAACCCTTTTAACAAGTTTGTTCCACCATTGTATTTGGTGGACAATCTTATGTTTAGGATGTGAAAGGGACGGGCGTGGGTCATCGTTTAGACCATAATTGCAATGGTGCCAAGTATCTTTGGGCATTTTCTTTAAGGGACTTGATCATTTGCTTTAGAAGTATTTTGAAAATGTTATCGAGGGACTATGATCATTCAATTTGTTTGTTTTGCCCAAAGAGACTTAACATGCAATATGGCCCAATTTTGAAAGGCAACAAGTGGAGTACCCTAGGGGTGCAAGTGTGATTTGTGTATCCATTTTCATGCTCATTTGTCTTGAGATTAGGTCATAACTATTTTTTCGTTTTTCGCATACAAACCCTAATTCTAACATGGCATAATTAGAAAGCAATAAAGTGCGAAAATAAATTTACTAATCTATTACAAAACCAAATATGGGAAGGGGGGTACAAATGTTCAAATGGGGATATTGACGAGTAATGTAAACCTAAAACTATTACATCAATTGAATATTTGCAAGGTAATTTAATTGCATAAACAAAATAGAAATAAAACAAAAATGCAAGAATGCAAAGAAGAATTTTTACATGTATGAAAAAAAAAAGAGTATTATTTGTGAAAAATAAAAGAAAAATAAAAAGGTATTATTATTATTTTTGAGCATTTTCAAATTTAAGGCCAAACCCTAATTCTATTAAATAAAAATGTATTATTATTTAATTTGATACAAGTATTTATTTATTATGTACAAAAATAAAAATAAAATGAAGTATATTATAAAAAGTATATTTTTTACATTAAATATTAATAAAAGGAAAAATTCAAATATTTTTATATTCTAACCTAAATATATTAATAAACATATATATATATATATATATATATATATATATATATATATATATATATATATATATATATATATATATATATATATATATATATATATATATATATATATATATATATATATATATATATATATATATATATATATATATATATATATATATATATATATATATATATATATATATATATATATATATATATATATATATATATATATATATATATATATATATATATATATATATATATATATATATATATTAAGTTCTAAATATGCATTATATACAAAGATAATATATATTTAATATTTAATAAAAAAAAGTATTTTTTATGTGAAATATTTTCAGAAGGTAAACAAAAATAAAAATGTATAGAAATGCATTTACACTATTTTTAGTATTTTAAATAAAATATATATATTTATCTATTTATGTATAAACTAAAAGAAAATTATATAAATGCCTAATAAAATCAAAAATGGTGAGAAAAAATATTTTTATTTTTTTTATGTCATGAGAAAAAATAAACAAAGTCAACCAAAAAAGAAAAAAGTCAAAAAGTCAAAGAAATAAGCAAATAGGCCTTGGGGGTGTGAAAGCAATTATGTGGTGTGAATAAGAAAAAATACACAGGCCCAGCCCAAAGACCACTGTCTTCAACCTCCAGCAACAATATTTGAAAAAAACGCGCGCCCTGTTCCTCATCTTCCAACTCTTGATTCCTCGCTTTTTAGCAAAAACTCATAACATAACAAATGTTCAGCATGAAGAGACGATTCTAACCATGTATAGAACTTGACCTAACTCTCTAAGATGAAGGAGAATTTCTTCTCCCCCAATTTCTGACCTAACTTTTATGCCATGTTCAGACTCAAAATTCTTGCAGCACACATAACATAAATGAAATCTAACTATATGGGCATGTTCAGGGCTATGATTGTGACATATTTTCTTCACAAACCTAAAGCTAACAATGCCTAATAAGAGAGATAGAACTTCATGAATATACCTGTTCAGTTGGAATCGTGCTTTGCAATGGAGGATGTTTCAGAGTAAAATGATGATTTGTATAGCTTCCTTGAGGTGTAAGGATGCTTTTCCAAGTTCTACTTTGTCTTGAAACTCTCTGAATCGTGCTAGTGAACTTCAACTGCAAAACAGAAAAACAAAAATGGTGAAGTGGCTTAGAGGGATTACAGGTCAGGTTTCAGGTCATGGTTAGCTTGCATAGATGCTAAGGGATGTGTATGAACTGGTTTTGGCAAGAGAGCTCGAGGGAAATGGAAGATGGCACTCAAACTGCAGAGGCAACTCTGTTTTTGCAGTTTGAGAGTGATTCTGAGATGGAGGGTGGATTGGGAGTAAAAGGCTCGTGCAAAAACTTTGGTATGATCTCTGTAATGTGTTTGATAACTTTGTTCTTGTGTTGGTAAGCTGAGATGGAAGTTGTTATGAGTTATGCCACTTTACTTCACACTTAAGCAAACAAAGGCAAATTGTGCTTCTAGGCCTGTAGAGGACCTCACACTATGCTGCATAATCCCTCCTTGATCAGTGTGATTAACATATAAACTTGTGCCAATCAGATTTGCAATGTACTTGTTGGATTCTCAATTGGACATAAAGTGAACTTTTGCAAAAATGGAAAGAATGCTTTATCTAGTTTGGGATTAATCTTACATACATTGTTCAAACTCATAGAACAACACCTTAACACAATGAATATGCATTAAATTATTGAGTGTAACTTGGTTTAAGGACCTGTAATCTAACCTAAAGCATGCTGAGTTCAAATTGCAAGGTTATGAACATGAAAAATGGCCAATTCAAAAGTGAGTTTTTGCTATATTGTGAAATTCGATTCTCCCTAACCATGAGGTTATTTGAGAAGTTCTTGGACATTTTGGAAAGCTTGGAATGTGTACTACAATCCATCTTTGAAATGCAAATTGAAATTCCAAGTGGAAGGGTATGGAAAATGGCCTTGAAGTGGGGTAGAAAACCTTGTCAAAATAGGTCAAAAATTCACTAAGTTAAGAATGGTTTAGTGCCCTTATTCAAAAAAATTGTAACTTGAGATACAAGCTTCAAATGAGAAAACTTTGTGAATAAAAGTTGTAGATTATGTAACAAGATACAACTTTCATGTTTTGACTTTTGTTTGAATCCAAATGAATCATGGTGAAAAAGTGGGGCAAAGTTGGGAAAAAATTAGGGTTTTTCATAACTTAGAAAAAATTCTAAGTTATGAAAAATTCCATTTCAAACCCTAATTTGCATTTTGTGATTTCTTGGTGAACAAGTTCCATGATTTGGCATGTTTTGATGAAAAATGAATCTTGTCTCTTGATTTTGACCAAAAAGTCAAAGTTTGACTTTTCAGTATACAGTCAAAATTGATCAATTGACTGGGAAATTCAACTGTCAATCTTGTGTACTTGGGATCTTTTGAGCTTGATGAATGTGTCAAGACCATTTCATTGAGTCCTTGAGTCCATATGTGAGCTTGGTTTGCCATTGGCTAGGTCAAACAGTCAAAAATTGCCTTTGTGCAGTCAAAACCCTAAAAATGACCAATTTGCCCTTTTGGTGATCTGATCAAATTTCTTGTGGAATTGTGATCCAAACTTGATCAGATGGTTCATGTAAGCTCAATATGTTGATGTGGGTCAAATTTCATGAGATTTGACTGTCAATTGGCCACAGTTGACTTTTCCCCAATACAGCTGATTTCTAGGTCAACTGTCCAATTGATTGGGCAAAACTTGGAATCAAGACTTGAAACTTGGTGAGGATAAACTTGGGAGTCCAACATGAAACATGAAAGTCATCTTAGGCATTTTAGGTCAAAACATCTTTGTTCAAACACAAACCCTAATTTGAGTCCACAATGCAAGGAGAGGTCTTGAGCAGAGGAAATCCTAACTGGATCTTGATCTTTAAAGGCCTTGTGATGAGAAAATATTGAGGAAATGGGAGGGCAAATTTTGGGGTACAACACACTTTTATTTGGAAATTTGAAACTTTGTTTGACTCTTTGGAGCAAGCTGCGCCTCTGTAATCTCATTCCTAGGGTTCCCAATGCTCTGTTATATGTATGTGAATCAAATAGGTTAACAAAAGAGGAAGAATATTCATGCTTTTAGTGAAAAAATATTTGCATTCAATTATTTGATTTTGCTCATTTTTTGAAACCCAGTCCAATCTTTTCCTTCCTCCACGATTTTATCTTGATATGCCAGCTTTTGTTGTCCATTATTTAATGAGAAAAGATTTGGAAATCATATCTTACATATTTCCTATTATTTCTTTATTTAATTTTGACTTTTAATGAATAAAAAATCAAAATAAATAATAAAAATAATAAAATAAATTATGAATGAGATGAGGGGTCGTGGGCCATGTTATGAACAAGATGCAAGCATAAAAAGTTGGGGCCATTTGAAGAAAAATGCATTTTGGTCATGATTGATTTTGTGCAAATTTCCAAAAATGGCCAACTTTGACAATGCACATCTCTCTCAATTTTGACCCTAAGAGGGTGTTCTTGGACTTTTTAGAAAGCTTAGGATGTCCTCTAAACAACACTTTTGGTTTCATCTCAATTGGATCTTCCATGTTCATGCAAGGAACCTTGACCCAAAAGGTGTTTTTGTTGACTTTTTGAAATGACCTATAATGTCTGAATTCATATCTTTTCATGAGTGCATTTCTTGAACTTGAGGGATGAATATGAGTTATAGAGAATTGAATCTTCTTAAATATGAGCCTTGGATGGGAAATTTATGATAAAGTATGAAAAAGTTATGCCTGGTCAAAGTTTGGTTGACTTTTCCTATAGAAACCCTAATTTAGCAACTTTTGAGTTTTGATGAATTTGGGGCATTCCTTGAGGAATAATGATCAACCCTTGATAAAATGATGGATGTTACTTAAAAATGTTGATGTTGACCAAAATTTTTGAAGTTTGGCTGTATGTGGGTCACAGTTAACTTTTTCCCTTGCACAATTGATTTTTAGGCATTTGAGCAATTGACTAAGCAAACATCTTGTGCAAGGCATGAAACTTGACATGGATGGTCTTGAGAACATATTAAGACCATGGAAAATATTTGAGACCTTTGGAGTTCACATATCTTGATGAAAGTGGAAACCCTAGTTGAAGGTTCATTGCTTTAGGAGAGAATTTGTCTGGTTAATTCTTGGGCATCCTTGTGCAACTGAGGATCTCTAGGAGTATGTTTTGTGTAAGAATGGGAGGGCAAATTTTCGGGTACAACAACTGCCCCTGTTCAATCTTCTCAAACCTGAGGATGTAGATTGGCTGGTCTGCCTTTCGTGATCTGAAGGTGGAAGATGATTGAACACTAGAGTGCCCAGAAATTTGCTCTCGCATGAAGTAATACTGATTGGTGATATCGAGAATGGGCTTACAGATGCCATTTGGAAGTCGACAGAGAATCTTCAGAGATGGGCTTAAAGATGCCATCCAGAAAAGATATCGGTTGCATAAGAGATTCCTTTGCGAGAACTCTTGTACCTGCCGTTGAGGAGGACTTCACCGGGGAATGTTAATTTATGTCTTGAGAAATAGAGTATAGGAGCTTCGGTTGTCCATTACTCTACTGGGGAATTAACTCCTAATTGAGGAGGTGGAAGTAAACTGCATATTTGGTCAGGCTCCAGGCTACACATCGACTTACTGGGGAAATGAGAAAGCGTTTGTGTCTGGTCGGATCCAGGTCTTACAGTGTTGTAAACTGTTGTCTGGAGATAAGAGAGAAGGAACCTGGATAGTAGGGTTGCTTCGAAATGAAAGTCTAGATAGTAGGGCTATGAGAAGGAAACTAGGTTGTAGGGTTACTTTGAGATGAAAGCCTGGATAGTAGGGCTATGAGAAGGAACCTGGATAGTAGGGTTACTTCGAAATGAAAGCCTGGATAGTAGGGCTATGAGAAGGAACTTGGGTCGTAGGGTTACTATGAGATAAAAGTATGGATAGTAGGGCTATGAGAAGGAACCTGGATAGTAGGGTTACTTCGAAATGAAAGCCTGGATAGTAGGGCTATGAGAAGGAACCTGGATAGTAGGGTTAATTCAAGATGAAAGCCTGGATAGTAGGGCTTATGGGAAGGAACCTGGATAGTAGGGTTACTTCAATATGAAAGCCTGGATAGTAGGGTTACTTCAAGATGAAAGCCTGGATAGTAGGGCTTATGGGAAGGAACTTGGATAGTAGGGTTACTTCAAGATGAAAGTATGGATAGTAGGGCTTATGGGAAGGAACCTGGATAGTAAGGTTACTTCAAGATGAAAGCCTGGATAGTAGGGCTTATGGGAAGGAACCTGGATAGTAAGGTTACTTTAAGATGAAAGCCTGGATAGCAGGGCTTATGGGAAGGAACCTGGATAGTAGGGTTACTTCAATATCAAAGCCAGGATAATAGGGATTATGGGAAGGAACCTGGATAGTAGGGTTACTTCAGGATGAAAGCCTAGATAGTAGGGCTTATGGGAAGGAACCTGGATAGTAGGGTTACTTCAAGATGAAAGCTTGGATAATAGGGCTTATGGGAAGGAACCTGGATAGTAGGGTTACTTCAAAATTAAAGCCTGGATAGTAGGGCTTATGGGAAGGAACCTGGATAGTAGGGTTACTTCAAGATGAAAGCTTGGATAGTAGGGCTTATGGGAAGGAACCTGGATAGTAGGGTTACTTCAAGATGAAAGCCTGGATAGTATGGCTTATGGGAAGGAACCTGGATAGTAGGGTTACTTCAAGATGAAAGCCTGGATAGTAGGTGTTGTACCCCAAAAATTTCCCTCTCATTTTACTTAACATATGTTCATTGAGATCCTCAACTTGCTCAAGGATGCCCAAGAGTTGACCATACAAACTCTCTCCTAAAGCAATGAACCTCCAACTAGGGTTTCCATTTTCATCAAGATGGGTGAGCTCCAAAGGCCTCATATGCTCTCCATAGTCCTAATATGTTCTCAAGACCATCCATGTCAAGTTTCATGCCTTGCACAAGAAGTTTGCTTAGTCAATTGCTCAGATGCTTGAAAATCAATTGTATTAGGTCAAAAGTCAATTGTGGCCCACATACAGTCAAACTTCAATATTTTTGGTCAACATCAACATTTTGAAGTGATATCCATCATTTGATCAAGGGTTTATCATGATTCCCCAAGGAATGCTCCTAATTCATCAAAACTCAAAAGTTGCTAAATTAGGGTTTCTCAGGAAAAGTCAACCAAACTTTGACCAAGCATAATTTTTTCATACTTTATCATAAATTTCTCATCCAAGGCTCATTTTGAATGAAATTTAGTTCCATACAAATCATCTTCAGCCCTCAAGCCCAAGAAATGCACTAATGGAAAGATATGAATTCAGACATTATAGGTCATTCCAAAAAGTCAACAAAAACACCTTTTGGGTCAAAGCTCCTTACATGAACATGGAAGATCCAATTGATATGAAACCAAAGAGGTTGCTTAGGGGACATCCTAAGCTTTCTAAAAAGTGTAAAAACACCCTCATAGGGTGAAAATTGAGAGAGATATGCAGTGTCAAAGTTGGTCATTTTTGGAAATTTGCCCAAAGTCAACAATGCCCAAAATTGCATTTTATCCACATGGGCCCATTTTTTTAAGATTGAATCTCAGTCCTAGCATGGTCCACGACATATGGGACCCTCCATGACTTTTTATTTTTGTTTATTTAATTTATTTTAATTTTTATTCATTTAAAATCAAATAAATTCAAATTAAATCAAATTAAATCAAATTTGTGGAATAGGATTTGTTTTGCATTGAATTATAGATCTCACATGCTGACAATGATCAAACAAATCATGCAAGGTCTAAAAAGAAGAGAAAATATCCAATTTTGGAAAGATTTGAATCAAAACTTCAAGACCATCAATCTTTTTATTCTTTCCAATTTTATTGACCTAATTGGATTCATTACTTATAGAGAAGCTTTTTGAACCCTAAAAGAGAGAACACACGTGCAGCCTGCCTCCAAAAAACAAAAACAAAGTTCAACTTTTTTGTGAAAAAGTGCAGATCGAATCTTTCATTACAGGCCTGTTGAACCCCAAAATTTGCCCTCCCATATTCCTCAAGATTTGTCAAGAATGATCTTCAAATTGCTCAAGATTGCTCAAGGGTTGTACAGTCAAATCACCTCCTAAGGCAGTCAATTCAAAATTAGGGTTTTGGTTCTTTCAAGGAATTTGGGGTTCTCAATGGTTCAATCAAGTCTCATAGGCCTATATACATTCTCAAGCACCTATATGCCAAGTTTCAAGACTCACAGTGCCACTTTGAACAGTCAAAAGCCCCATTTGATCTACAGTCAACTGCAAGGGCAAAATGGTCATTTTGCAGTCAAAAGTCAGAATTCTTGGTCAACATCTTATTTTTAGTTCACAATCATCATTTGATCAAGTCTTGATCATGATCCCACAAGAATAGCTCAAAAATCATCAAGATGCAAAAGTTACTATTTTTGGACAGCAGAAAAGTCAATTGTACTTTGACAAGGGCATAACTCTTTCATGGTTTATCAGAAAAATTCCATCCAAAGATCATTTTGAAGAGGATGCAATTTCCTACAATCCATCTTCACACCCCAAGATCAAGAAATGCTCTCACAAAAAGTTACAAATTTTTACATTATAGGTCAATTTCAAAAGTCAACAAAGGTACACTTTGAGTCAAAGGCCATAACTTGAGATTGGTAAATCCAAATGACATGGGACCAAAAGCATTGGTTAGAGGACTCCAAGAGCTTTCCAAAATGTCCAAGAACATGGTCATATGATCAAAATTGAGCAAATTATGCATTGGAGAAGTTGGGCAATTTTCATGAATTTGCAAAAGTCAACTTTGCTCAGAACACCTTCTTTTTGCTAATGGGCCTCAAATCTCTTTTTGAAACTTCACCCATGACCTATGCACGACCCACCAAGTTAAATTGGATTTATTTTCTTAAATTTATTGATTAAATGGATTTTTAATACATATTAATTCATTAATTAATTTAAATTATAAGAAAATAAAAGATTTGATTCTTAAACCTATTTGTGAACCAAATATGATCCAAATATGCTGACCAATTAGTGCACAAGCTAAAAGAATATCCAATTTTGGCAACTTGTTCAATCATGAAAAATCAAGAATATTTGATTTATCAATCAAAGATTCAATCTTCAATGCACATGGGTATGGGTCCAAATTTTGACCTAAACTGATTCCCTTATATGCAAGCAAGCCAAGCATAACCTAATTCACGAGAAAAAGCTGCAGAAATGGCCATATCAAATTCAAGAAATTTCAAGAAAACTCAAAACTTGTTCTTGCAATCTAGGCCAATTCAAGGCGCATTGTCCATCCAAACACATTGCAGGAGGTACCAGGATTGATTTGAAATCAAATTCAAGCACTAAAGCTCAAGGAATCACGAGCTACCATCTCACGGTTTCCACTTATAATTCAAAATTGTATCTCTTAATTCATACGCATTTGACATGTTTTTGTGATTGATTTGCATTGCTAGAGATCATACAAAGCTAATGGAATGACTGAATTGAACCATAGTGCCCTAAACCAAGAGATGCCATGATCGAATTTCTAGGGTTTTCAAGATTTCAAATAGGGGTTTCCAAACCAGGAAAAATTGGAACCAATGGGATATATGGTTGAATTCGTGAGACCAAGACGATTGGAACACACACCTCGCGAAATATTTCTTTTTACTGTGTGTCTATTCGCTATTTTTCGTACAGGGAGGTAGTGAAGGTTAAAAACCCCCGCTATCTGATTCTATTTTATGCAGGACCAAGGTTGAAGATGAGGACGTGTTGTCATCTGATTGGCCAGTTTGAAATCATAGCGCGTTTTGTTGTTTTTTCAGCATATTAAATGGTTTGAATATATTATGTTTAGTGGCTATTCCAATAACAAAAAGATGCAGGTGGCTGAGTGGATGAGACGCTGGCCAATGAGTATTGGGACCTGGGTTCGAATCCCAGGTCCCCCAAAATTCTTGTTATTATTTTCTTGCATATATTCCAATAGATTTCCAGGTATGAAGACCACCATACGCCTCAGAGATCAACACGCCAAGTGGCTTCAGGCCAAGATCCAGTGGCCAAAGTTGAAGGACCATCATACTCCCTGGTCAACATACGCATGGACAATATGAAAAGTCAAACGAGGCTGGAATGTTAATGGGCTTCAGAATTGCTCTTGTCATTCCCAAATCAGGCCCAGCACCCCCTGGGTTTATTTCTTCTTCTCTTTTTATATTTTTATTTAATTTGTTTTATTAATTATTATTATTATACTAACTAATTTATTTTTCCTAATAAAAATCAGAAAACAAAATATATAATTTTTATTAATTTCATTATTCTTGTAAATAAATAATTTAATTGATTTAGTTTGTTTAATTAGGCATAATTTTAACGTTTTTGCAACAAAATAAAATTAATGTAGAATTAGGGTTTTTAATAACTTTTAACCATTTTTAATTTATTTCCTTAAAAATAAAAAACTCAAAAATATTTTCTTTTAATTAATTAATTCCATTTTTTTTGATTTAGACTTAATTCTTAAATTCAAAAATAATAAAAATCTCTTTCTTTCTTAAAAAAGGGGTCAAAACCCTAAAAACTCTCCGATTCAATTTTTTTCTCGCGCGCGTGATTTTTTTGATTCATATTTTGATCCATATAAATGTAATTGTTCTGAGGATGTAATAGCTTTAATTAGGACTTTTTATCGCTTTTATTTATTTTCCGCAATTTACTTTTCAAGGGTTTGTTTTTGGCGATGTAAATACCCGACGCCTTGTAATAGCGTAGTTTTATTTTCCGCAACTATTAACTGCTAGATGTATGCTAACTAGGCTATGCATGAGTAGATCTCTCTTAAATTAAAATCAACCGTAGCTCACCATAACATGTACAAAGATAACATAACTGAAACTTGACACATTTGCACATGCCACTCCTAGGGTACGCCTCACTTGGTTGCCTCGAACGTGGTCATTGAGTATAGGAAGTTTTAGAGGTCGTCCTCCTGTCTAAAGATCAAAGTTTCCTCGAAACGGTTGCCTCGGATAAAAAATGATCTAAGACATTAGGGTTACCGCTAAGGCGTCCTACCATTGCTTTAGTGACCACATGTCCCTTAATCGAATTGACCCGAAAACTCCAACGACGGTGTTACCTACTTCTCAATAGTGGGATAGCACTGTCTAAAGGACATTTACACAATTTAATTCCTTTTGAGTAGGTAAAGGTTCTCAGGTACTTTCTCTTTCAAAACAAAACAAATTTTTCGCACTTACACTTTTCAAACAAAGTTTTCAAAAACACTTCATACACTCTTGAGGACAGAAACAAGAGTTAAATCGAAGTTCTCAAACAAAACTTTTTTCAAAACCCACGAACACAAGAAAAGCAAAACTTTTTGAAAACATAGTGAGCAAGTACCTAAGAGCCCGTGGATAACCACAGATAGAAAGGGTGCTAACACCTTCCCTTTCTATAATCTACCTACCGAACCCGAGAAACATCTCGAAAAGGAATTTTTTTGTGCTTTTGTCCTTTCCTTGTTGGATAAAATAAAAGACGGTGGCGACTCTTGCTTACCGCGACATTTTGCAAAAACAAACGCAAACGCGAACCAGCATTCCAAAACAGTCAGTTCTCATTCCCACCGATCACAGAACTGGCGACTCTGCTGGGGAATTCTTATAAGTGAGGTGTACCTTAGGATTAGATCACTTGTGTTTTCAATTGTATGCTTTGTATGCTTTAAAATTTTGTGGGCTTGTATCAGAGTTCTATAGATCCTAACCCGGATCTGGGGATACCCTTTAGGTAAGTAGCAATAAACTGTGAGGGATATGTCCGGCGTAGACCGACATGGATGAAGCAGTAGCTACGTTGGTGTGGCACCTTAGTCTGTACCAATATCCCTTGTGTCAGAATGAGGAGAATATGGGTCTTCTAAGGAGTCATTAAGCACCAACTGACCTTAGAACCTTAAATTGACCAACTCGACCATAGAACAGTAGCAGTATGCTACACTCATTGAGACTAAACTCTCGCGATGGTTCCAGCCGCAAGAAAAGGTTGCCAAACTGGAATTATGACCGATTGAGGGTAGTCAGTGATATTGAGATCCTCTAGAACCCGGTTACTATTTTTAGGACAGGTCTTAACCAACTGAAACTGAAAGAGGGTAGTACCTAAACTTCATGCCATCCTGAAATCTAAGGGCTCTTTGTGTGACTTGTGTGCTTTCAAACTTGAACTACTTGCACATTCTTGTTATCTGACAACATGAGTTCCTTGCAGGTTTTGTTTACAGTCCTTATCCAATAATTTGGACTCATTGCAGGGTTTACTTACATCACTTCACGCATAGCATACACATCATAACATCATACCATAGCATTTCCTTAACCATTTCAAGGATCTCAAGGGTTTGTGATGCAGGTCATGATGAACCAGACGTCAAACAAAGGGCAAAGGGGATTTATTTTCCTCTAACCAAGGTTGTCTAGAAATCCAAACATGACAACTTGGGTCAGGGGCTATGACCCACTCGATATGGTGAGCCTGACTCTTGAAGAAGGACTCTCAGCAACATGAAGTTCCTTCAATCAAGCTGCAAAATTCAAATTCTAACAAGTTTCTTTGTTTACCCCACGAGATCCTTGAAAACATTGCATACATATATCATACATATCATTGCATTACAGGTACCATTACAGGTCTCTTATCTTCTTCGCTGTTTATTTCAGCAATCATCATGTCTACCGAACCTTCCACTGAGCAAGCTATCAAGGCCCTCCAGGCCCAGAATGCCCAATTTCAAGAGTTGGTCATGAGCCTAGCTAAGGGTCAGCAGGACTTGAAGACCCTGATTCTGAAAGAGAGGAAGAAGAAGAAGAAGAGGACTGTCATGTTCAACACCGGACGCAGGTTTGGAAACGGGCTGCAAAATGAAGTTGATCTAACCACCTCATCTGGAGGGAAGGATAGCCCACAAGAAAGGAGGGCTCCTAGCCCTATGGTCTCAGACAACGAGACGGACTGTGATGAAGAACAGTATCCTCCTGCTGAGGATAAGTACAAACAGTTAGAGGACCGCTTGAGCGTTATGGAGATACAGAACATGCCCGGGCTGGACTTCGGAGACCTAGGTCTCTCCTCTGGGGTGGTGATTCCCCATAAATTCAAGGCGCCTGACTTTGCCAAGTATGACGGAGCTTCCTGTCCAAAGCTGCACCTCTGGTCATATGTGAGGAGGATCCAACCTTACACAGCTGATAAGAATTTGTGGATCCATTTCTTTCAGGACTGTCTTTCAGGGACTCAGCTTGAGTGGTTCTATCAGTTGGATGGAGCCAGTATCCGTAACTGGGAAGATTTGGCTACTGCGTTCTATAAGCAGTATCAATATAATTCTGACCTCGCTCCTATGCGTACCCAACTCCAGGGTATGTCAATAGGGACGGGTGAAGGATTTAAAGAGTATGCTCAAAAATGGAGAGACCTTACCGGAAGGGTGCAACCACCTTTAACTGATCGTGAACTCGTCGATATGTTTCTGGGGACCCTGTCTTAATCATCTGATTGGAAACTCTTCAGCCGGGTTTACAGACCTTATCTTGACTGGGGAGAGAATTGAAGCTGGCATCAAAAGTGGGAAGATTCAAGAAGCTACACCTTCTGATGCTCATAAAAAGCCTTACAGTGGGAAGAAAGAGTCTAATGTTGTGTACAGTCAAAAGAGTCGTCGTGACCAACACATAGGGGCAGTCTTGATCTCTGGTTTTGCGTCACACCGACAACAGCAAAAGGGAAATCAACAAAGGCCGGACGCGCCTAAAAGACAGTTCACCAATATCAACATGCCATTGTCACAAGCATTGCAGCACATGTTGAAGATGAATCTGATCACGGTGATAAACCCTCCTTCGAACCCTAAGACTTCTTCTCCTAACTACAACCCAGATGCAAGGTGTGCTTATCATTCCGGTAGCCCGGGGCACGATACTAACGATTGTTGGGCGCTGAAATATAAGATTTAGAATATGATTGACGCTAAGGAGATCGAATTCGAGCCTCCTGAGACTCCCAATGTGATCACTGCTCCCTTGCCAAAACATGGCTAGGATTGAAAGCACTTTTGTTCATTTGAATTCTGAAGCTGTATTTTTCTTTGCTTATTCAAACAATTATCGTGTCAAACTCTTTTATTTCATTAATGCATTACACGTGTCTGTTTTGAATTAATTGTTTTCACCATGCTTAAAATTGCTTCATATTTCCTTTTTGTGATGTTCAAACTCTCGATTAAAAAATTCTAAGCCTTTTGAGGGAGGATGACGAAAACGATACCACGATCTTTACAGTATGCTTTTGCACAGACCCCGCTGATGAGGTACAGGCATTGTTTCAAATCCTAAACAGTGGAGTTATAAGGAAGATAATCCCTCGTCAACCCCTTCGAGCCAAAGAAGTTGGAGTTTTTTCTTTTCACAAATTAAAACCCTTAATTATAACCTGGGGCAAGGTAGTTTTCTCAGTTGATCCAGGTGCACAATGAATGGCATCACTCGGTTGATCCAGGTGCACAAAATGGCATCAAAGAAGTTCTTCCGAGACAAAAGACGGTGATGGTTCTGTATAATCGTAAGGACAGGAAGTCATCGTCTCTCAAAATAAAAGCCCAATAAGTCAAAACCTATGAAGGAGACTTACAAAAAACTGGGGCATCCCGCTGACTGTAATCACAAAAGAAACAGTTCAGGCAAAAAGACATGGATAATAAAATCAAAAAGAAAGAGGTCCTGCAAACTCTTATAAAAATGACTTCCTGTTCAAAATAAATTGTCAATATCCGAACCATCACCGGAATATCAGAGCAAAGATTCAAACAGGATCTAAATGCACGATTAGCTGAGTTTAGGATCGAAGAACATCACAAAGAGCGGGTGGGTACAAATATACTTTGAGCCTTTATCCTTTGTTTCTTAAACCGTGAACCAGGCCACGTTATAACCCTTAAAAGTCCTAGCTGAAGCATGGGTTAGTCCGAAAGCATACTGTTACAAAAGGTATCCTGACTCCTGTAGGGCTTGCTGTAAAATCCTGAGTTGACATCACATTTTACAAAAATTCACTTGTTTTATTGAAAACTTCATTTTCAAAAAACTTCAAGACAGACATAAGCTTTGCATTCTTAAAATAACATTGTTTGCATATGGCTATTTTTTCAAACAGCAGAGAAATTCGCACGACGAATATCTAGTTCAAAAACCTTCTCAATAAAAAGAGTCACCTCAAGTGGAAAAACACTTCCAATCCAGGGGCACGGCATGAGCATTGTCCATCATCTGGGGAAGTTAAGTCAAGATTCAAGGAATCTCTCAAAATTCCAAATAGCCAGGGGCAGATCTCTGTCTGAATCACTTGGGGCATTGGACATGAATTCCAGCAACGAATTTTGCATGATCAAACGAAGATATTCTGGTAGTATGGCAACACAACACTACTGACAGTGACAACTCCCTACACTCTGAGAGCGTGGACATGGTAAAAAAAAATATACGCATAATCGAAGACCCGCTAGGTCGACTGGCCTAGGAAAAAATAAGGGCTTCCCGGCGGACCAAAAGGGTTTGGGCAAAATAAGGGATGAAAATAAAAAATCTGTACACCCGGCAAGTCGAAAACCTGAAAAGGCAGCTTGGGCAAAAAAGGGTATCCCGATGGACTGAAAACCCGAAAGGGCGGTCCAGGCAAAAATTAGGGATCAAAGCGTACGACTATGTCCCGTCATCTCGTCACTTGCCTACCAGAAGAAGATTTGTCAATCGGCAGTTATCAAGCACCTCATAGGCCTTCTTCTCCCGCAGAAACTGGGGCAATAAGAATTGTCCGGACTGTACAGTCGCTCTGTCCACCAGGTACCAAGGTAGATTCAGCTGAAGAATATGGATAAGATACCTTCCCTCCCTGCAGAGTAGGACAGTAATGGTAGCTCTCCCCACTGAGACTTGCAACTATGAACGAATCAGCAATACTCTCCCCAAGCAGAGTTGGTCTACCATCAGCCCTAAAAAGGTTGGGTATCCCCAGAAGGTCTTAATATTCCCCAGTGGAGTATAAAGATACTCTCCAACAAGCGTAGGAGCATCCCCGGTAGTCTTAATATTCCTCAACGAAATATAAGAATGTTCCCCGGCGGAATACAAGATACCCCCAGTGGAGCCATTTCCCCGGTGCAGTCTACAAAGTTTCCCCAATAGAGAATTGAATCATCTTACCCAGTAGATTCTGGAAGCTTGTCCCCTGCAGAATACAAATGCATCTCCTCAGCCAAATTCAGAGGTTATCCCCATAAGAGTCTAACTGGGTTATCCTCAGCAAGTTGCAACTGAAAGATCATCCCCAGCGAAGTTCTTTCTATCCCCAGCGGAGTTCATCAAAATCCCCAACAAAGCTTATCAACGAAATCCCCAGCGGAGTTTATCATTAAAATCTCAGCACAGCATCTCTTCCCACAGAGTAATTCCCCGCAGAGTAATCTCTTCGCCGTGTTTATTCCCCAACGGAGTCATCTTCTCCTACAGGTTTATTCTTGCAACCATCTTCGTGCATCATCCCCAGTGGAAACGAAGAATTCAACCAGACTCTTCAAACATCAGCCCAGGATTTAACAAACTCCCCGGCATTTGTCAAGGGTTTAATTTCCCAGACGAAAATACATTCATAAACATTTCACATTTCATACCTCCTATTTACATACATGACAAAGTGCATACGACACGATCTCATTTATTTTGAGAACATCATGCATTTCATACATCATGACATTGCATACAACTAATGTTTTTCCTTTTCAGGAAAAGGTCAATCAAAAGATGATTACCATCAACCTTTGCAGTTCCAGATTAATACCTGTAACCAGCCAGGACAACTATCTCATCGGCCAACCTTTTCAAGTTCCAGATTAATACCTGTAACAAGCCAGGAAAATTCTATGGACGACTGATTGTAGGTTAATACCTGAAACCAGACAGGACAACTATTTACTTGACCATCATGAAGCAACCCTACACCGGTTCCTTCTCTCTTTCAGATGAAGTTTCACACGGACTCATCATTAGGCGACCCTACACCGGTTCCTTCCAAGATGAAGTTTTACACGGACTCATCATCAGGCGACCCTACACCGGTTCCTCCTCTTTCCAAGATGAAGTTTTACACGAATTCATCCCAAAGTAACCTTACTCAGGTTCCTCCAGAAGTTTTACACGGACTTATCACCCTACACCGGTTCCTTCTCAATTTCAGATGAAGTTTTACACGGACTCATCGTCAGGCGACCCTACACCGGTTCCTTCTCTTTCCAAGATGAAGTTTTACACGAACTCATCCCAAAGTAACCTTACTCAGGTTCCTCCAGAAGTTTTACACGGACTTATCACCTTACCCAGGTTCCTCCAGAAGTTTTACACGGACTTATCACCAAGTAACCTTACCCAGGTCCCTCCTTACAATTTTCCGACGTAGTTTTTACCCAAACTCCTTGCAAAGAAACCTTACCTAGGTTTCTTCCCAGTTCAGATGCAGTTTCACCCGGACTCATCATCAGGCAACCCTACAAAGGTTCCTTCTTTCAATTTAAAAAATTACAATTCGACAATCACCTTTGGATGGCATCTTTAAGCCCATCTCCAACAACTTCCTACCAACAATCTCCAGGTGGCATCTATAAGCCCATCCTCCTATCCATCATCTCTCCAAACGGTATTTGTAAGCCCATTCCCGACATCACAATGTTGATACTACACTATGCGAGTGCAAATTTCTGGGCACTTTAGTGTTCAATCATCTTCCACCTTCGGATCACGAAAGGCACGCAAGCCAATCTACATCCTTAGGTTTAAGAAGATTGAACAGGGGAAACTGTTGTACCCCAAAATTTTCCCTCCCATATTCCTCAAGATTTGTCAAGAATGATCTTCAAATTGCTCAAGATTGCTCAAGGGTTGTACAGTCAAATCACCTCCTAAGGAAGTCAATTCAAAATTAGGGTTTTGGTTCTTTCAAGGAATTTGGGTTTCTCAATGGTTCAATCAAGTCTCATAGGCCTATATACATTCTCAAGCACCTACATGCCAAGTTTCAAGACTCATAGTTCCAGTTTGCACAGTCAAAAGCCCCATTTGATCTACAGTCAACTGCAAGGGCAAAATGGTCATTTTGCAGTCAAAAGTCAGAATTCTTGATCAACATCTTATTTTGAGTTCACAATCATCATTTGATCAAGTCTTGATCATGATCCCACAAGAATAGCTCAAAAATCATCAAGATGCAAAAGTTACTATTTTTGGACAGCAGAAAAGTCAACTGTACTTTGACAAGGGCATAACTCTTTCATGGTTTATCATAAAAATTCCATAAAAAGCTCATTTTGAAGAGGATACAATTTCCTACAATCTATCTTCACACCCCAAGATCAAGAAATGCTCTCACAAAAAGTTACAAATTTTTACATTATAGGTCAATTTCAAAAGTCAACAAAGGTACACTTTGAGTCAAAGGCCATAACTTGAGATTGGTAAATCCAAATGACATGGGACCAAAAGCATTGGTTAGAGGACTCCAAGAGCTTTCCAAAATGTCCAAGAACATGGTCATATGATCAAAATTGAGCAAATTATGCATTGGAGAAGTTGGGCAATTTTCATGAATTTGCAAAAGTCAACTTTGCTCAGAACACCTTCTTTTTGCTAATGGGCCTCAAATCTCTTTTTGAAACTTCACCCATGACCTATGCACGACCCACCAAGTTAAATTGGATTTATTTTCTTAAATTTATTGATTAAATGGATTTTTAATACATATTAATTCATTAATTAATTTAAATTATAAGAAAATAAAAGATTTGATTCTTAAACCTATTTGTGAACCAAATATGATCCAAATATGCTGACCAATTAGTGCACAAGCTAAAAGATACAAAAATATCCAATTTTGGCAACTTGTTCAATCATGAAAAATCAAGAATATTTGATTTATCAATCAAAGATTCAATCTTCAATGCACATGGGTATGGGTCCAAATTTTGACCTAAACTGATTCCCTTATATGCAAGCAAGCCAAGCATAACCTAATTCACGAGAAAAAGCTGCAGAAACGGCCATATCAAATTCAAGAAATTTCAAGAAAACTCAAAACTTGTTCTTGCAATCTAGGCCAATTCAAGGCGCATTGTCCATCCAAACACATTGCAGGAGGTACCAGGATTGATTTGAAATCAAATTCAAGCACTAAAGCTCAAGGAATCACGAGCTACCATCTCACGGTTTGCACTTATAATTCAAAATTGTATCTCTTAATTCATACGCATTTGACATGTTTTTGTGATTGATTTGCATTGCTAGAGATCATACAAAGCTAATGGAATGACTAAATTGAACCATAGTGCCCTAAACCGAGAGATGCCATGATCGAATTTCTAGGGTTTTCAAGATTTCAAATAGGGGTTTCCAAACCAGGAAAAATTGAAACCAATGGGATATATGGTTGAATTCGTGAGACCAAGACGATTGGAACACACACCTCGCGAAATATTTCTTTTTACTGTGTGTCTATTCGCTATTTTTCGTACAGGGAGGTAGTGAAGGTTAAAAAACCCCGCTATCTGATTCTATTTTATGCAGGACCAAGGTTGAAGATGAGGACATGTTGTCATCTGATTGGCCAGTTTGAAATCATAGCGCGTTTTGTTGTTTTTTCAGCATATTAAATGGTTTGAATATATTATGTTTAGTGGCTATTCCAATAAAAAAAAGATGCAGGTGGCTGAGTTGATGGGACGCTGGCCAATGAGTATTGGGACCTGGGTTCGAATCCCAGGTCCCCCAAAATTCTTGTTATTATTTTCTTGCATATATTCCAATAGATTTCCAGGTATGAAGACCACCATTTGCCTCAGAGATCAACACGCCAAGTGGCTTCAGGCTAAGATCCAGTGGCCAAAGTTGAAGGACCATCATACTCCCTGGTCAACATACGCGTGGAAAATCTGAAAAGTCAAACGAGGCTGGAATGTTAATGGGCTTCAGAATTGCTCTTGTCATTCCCAAATCAGGCCCAGCACCCCCCTGGGTTTATTTCTTCTTCTCTTTTTATATTTTTATTTAATTTGTTTTATTAATTATTATTATACTAACTAATTTATTTTTCCTAATAAAAATCAGAAAACAAAATATATAATTTTTATTAATTTCATTATTTTTGTAAATAAATAATTTAATTGATTTAGTTTGTTTAATTAGGCATAATTTTAATGTTTTTGCAACAAAATAAAATTAATGTAGAATTAGGGTTTTTAATAACTTTTAACCATTTTTAATTTATTTCCTTAAAAATAAAAAACTCAAAAATATTTTCTTTTAATTAATTAATTCCTTTTTTTTATTTAGACTTAATTCTTAAATTCAAAAATAATAAAAATCTCTTTCTTTCTTAAAAAAGGGGTCAAAACCCTAAAAACTCTCCGATTCGATTTTTTTCTCGCGCGCGTGATTTTTTTTATTCATATTTTGATCCATATAAATGTAATTGTTCCGAGGATGTAATAGCTTTAATTAGGACTTTTTATCGCTTTTATTTATTTTACGCAATTTACTTTTCAAGGGTTTGTTTTTGGCGATGTAAATACCGACGCCTTGTAATAGCGTAGTTTTATTTTCCGCAACTATTAACTGCTAGATGTATGCTAACTAGGCTATGCATGACAAGATCTCTCTTAAATTAAAATCAACCGTAGCTCACCATAACATGTACAAAGATAACATAACTGAAACTTGACACATTTGCACATGCCACTCCTAGGGTACGCCTCACTTGGTTGCCTCGAACGTGGTCATTGAGTATAGGAAGTTTTAGAGGCCGTCCTCCTGTCTAAAGATCAAAGTTGCCTCGAAACGGTTGCCTCGGATAAAAAATGATCTAAGACATTAGGGTTACCGCTAAGGCGTCCTACCATTGCTTTAGTGACCACATGTCCCTTAATCGAATTGACCCGAAAACTCCAACGACGGTGCTACCTACTTCTCAATAGTGGGATAGCACTGTCTAAAGGACATTTACACAGTTTAATTCCTTTTGAGTAGGTAGAGGTTCTCAGGTACTTGCTCTTTCAAAACAAAACAAATTTTTCGCACTTACACTTTTCAAACAAAGTTTTCAAAAACACTTCATACACTCTTGAGGACAGAAACAATAGTTAAATCGAAGTTTTCAAACAAAACTTTTTTCAAAACCCACGAACACAAGAAAAGCAAAACTTTTTGAAAACATAGTGAGCAAGTACCTAAGAGCCCGTGGATAACCACGGATAGAAAGGGTGTTAACACCTTCCCTTTCTATAATCTACCTCCCGAACCCGAGAAACATCTCGAAAAGGAATTTTTCTGTGCTTTTGTCCTTTCCTTGTTGGATAAAATAAAAGACGATGGCGACTCTTGCTTACCGTGACATTTTGCGAAAACAAACGCAAACGCGAACCAGCATTCCAAAACAGTTAGTTCTCATTCCCACCGATCACAAGGCTGTTTCAAGCCATTCTAAGAATCAAAACATATTACTGGACATCCTCTGAAGCGATTGCAATCATTATCAAGGCCTGAAGCATCAAGAATCACGCGCTAGCACCTTCACGGTTTTCCTTTTTTTCAAAATTCGGTTATAATGATTCTTGCATCATAAACATGTTTTGATTATATATCTATGTTTGTTATCATATTTGCAACGTACTGGAATGATTTGATTGGAGTTTGAGTGCAGGTATGGACATCTGCCATGTCTAGGGTTCATGATCTCGAATTTGGGGTTTCCTTCTCTAGGGAAAATTGGCCCAGATTATAGGTACCATAGCACTCAGGGGGTTATTTCCTATTGACCCCTGCCTTTGCTTGGGATTGATATTACTTGTGCTTTTTTTTTTATGTTTACAGGTTTGTAGCCACGCACAAAAATCGTCACTATTGCCTATAGTGACGAGTTCGTCCGTAGGTAAAAGCTCTTTCTAAAACAACAGTCCCTGAGGAAGAAGATGAGGGCGTGGCAGCATACCATTGGCTTGTTTAAAATTCGCGTGTTTTCTTGGGCATAGCATTCTGTTTATATTATATTCATTTTATTTAATTATATGCATGACTAACAATTCAGCGTAGTGGAAAGGGCGTGGGTATGTGAAGCCAAAGACCTGGGTTCGATCCCAGGCGTGCATATTTTGTTATTTTCTTAAGTTTCTATGCAGGATTCAACGTATCTCATGCTTAGAGGTCAACCATGCGCCCTCAGATCTCACCCTTGGGATCTGTCTCCAGCCAGATCCAAGGTCCCTCACTGGCAAGATCTATGGTGCACCCTCAGAAGATGATCTCACCAGATCAGGCGCTAGACTCTGGGCCATTATCCTGGGCCCAGCATAAATTTGGCAGCACACCCCCAAGTTACTCATGATACCAGGCCTAATTTCAATTCTTTTTTTAATTTCTTTCATTTTTTTTAATTAATCATTTATTTCAATTATTTTACAAGGAAAAAATAATTGTTTTTTTAATTAAATCATGAAAATCAGAAAATTACAAAAATATTAGATTTAGTCTTTTCTCATAAAAAATGTTTATTTGCATTAATTAGCTTAATTAGGTCAACTTAAATCTTTTTGTAATTAAAATTTAATAGAAATTAGGTTGACTTGCAAATTAATTATTTTTCATAAAACAATAAAAAAAATATCTTTTCTTTATTCGTGAATTATTTTTTTCTAAACTTGACATTAATTCCACTTATCTTATTTTGTCGCGCGCGTCTTTATTTCCATTATTCAATTAATCATTGTAACTGTTCCAAGTTTGTAATAGTTAATTAGGTTTACTATTACGCATTTATCATTTTCCCCAGTTTTTGGTTATGTAATCCCCTCCCCAAAGCCTTGTAATAGCTAGGGTTTTAAATTCTCGCACTTTACTTTTCGCAATTATAAACTGTCTAGATGTATGGATAATAGGATTGAATGGCAAGATAAAGCAATTTAAAACGGTAGATAACCCTAATTGTGCAAAGATGATTAACTGAAAAAAGTACACTTGCACATGCTCACTCCTAGGGTTTGCCAAGCTTGGTTGCCTCAGAAATAATGGTCATGTCCCTCGAACGTAGGGATACCTTAGCAATGACCCGCGATTCAAAATCGTCATAAAGATCATAGTCCCTACTTTTCCCTCGAGTTGCCTACGAATTGATCTTATGACGATAGTCCCTTCGAAATGCTAAGGTGTCCTTACTTGTTGCCTTCAGAGACCATTTCGTCCCTTCGAATGTCCCTTTAAAATTCCAACGATGGAGCTACCTACTCCTTAATAGTAGGATAGCACTGTCTAGCTCCTCGAAAATGAACAAGCTTTTTTTCGAGTAGGTAGAAAAAACTCTTAAGTACTTGCTCAAGACAAAAAATTTCACACAAACACTTTTCAAAAACAATTTTCAAAACAACTTCGTCACACTCTTGAGGACCGATACAAGGGTTATCACGAAGTAAACAAAAATTTCCAAAGCAAGCACACACAAGCAATTTAAAAAATGAGCAAGTACCTAAGAGCCCGTGGAAAACCACAGATAGAAAGGGTACCAACACCTTCCCTTTTTATAATTTATCCCCCGTACTCAGAAACATTTCGAAAAAAGGTTTTTTTCTGTTATTTTTCCTTTTCCTTTGATGGATGAAATTAAAGTCGATGGCGACTCTTGCTTACCGCAACATTTGTTAACAAAAAACGCAAACCAGTATAACAGTCGATTATGCCACCGTATCACAGAACAGGCGACTCTGTTGGGGAAAGTAAAAGTGGGGTTTACCTTAGGATCTAGGTCTTTTTAAAATTTCTTTCTTGTTTGCTTTTCATGCTTTATCTTTGAGGGATTTTGCTTGGGTATTATTGAAGATCCTACACCCGGATTTCGGGACACTCTAGAGGTAAACAACAATAGATCGTGGAGATTGTACGGCATAGACCGATATGGTTTAAGTGATGGATGTGTTGGTGTGACACTTTGGTGCATACCGGTATCCTTCGTGTGGAAACAAAGAGAATACGGGGCTGCTGCGTGGTGTCGTAAAGCACTAATGGACTTTAGAACCTTAGTTGAACAAACTTAGCCATTAGAAAGTAGCGAGATAGCCGGCCTCGGTATAAAGCTGAGGATTGGTTGATACTCGATGCTACACTCATTGAGATCAAACTTTCGGGATATTTTGGCCGCAAGAAAAGATTTCCTGAGCTGAAACAATGCCCGATAAAGAATGATCGGTGATATTGAGAATCTTTAGAACCCAGTTACTTTTCTAAGACAGGTTTGAAACCAACTAAACTTCAAGAGGGTACTTACCTTTAACCTCATGCAAGTCGTTGAACCTAAGGTCTATTATGTGCTTTTCTTGTGTGTGATTTACTCTGTTTGAACATAACATCATGCATCATAACATAGCATCCATTCTTATTACACTAACCATTTCAAGGACCGAGGGAATTTATCTTTGTTCTGTTTTGCAGATTATGGATTCCGCTCGTAGAAACACTATCTGAATCAGCTTTGTGAGAATACCTCTTCAACTCAAGGAACTAGTATCAAGGGTTCCTGAAACTTCTTCGTTCATTAAGAGACATGGTCGACTTCTCAACCTGGTTACTTCGAGCTTTGATGAAAAGATGATGGGTGTACTCTTTTAGTTCTTTGATCCCAAGCACCATTGCTTCACCTTTCTAGACTATCAGTTAGTGCCTACCATGGAAGAGTTCTCTCAGTTATTGAATCTACCTATTCTAGACCAGGTGCCTTTCACAAGTTTAGAAGAGGTTCCTAAGTCAGAAGTCATTGCCTCAACTTTGCATCTGAAATGGGCCGACGTGGTATCCAATTGGGAAACAAGAAGCGGAGTCAAGGGTTTTCTAGCCAAGTTCCTAATAGACAAGGCCCATCTGTTTTGGAATGATTTGGACTTTCAGGCTTTCGAGGAGGTCTTGGCCCTTCTAATCTATGGGTTAGTATTGTTCCCTAATCTAGACTTGCTCATAGATGTGAATGCTATCAAGATCTTCCTCTCTCGCAACCCTGTGCCGACTTTGCTCAGAGATATCTTGCATGCTCTCCATACTGGTACCGTGAAGAGAAGAGGGGTTCTTATGTGATGCATGCCATTACTATCGAGGTGGTTTATTTCTCACCTCCCTAAGTCAGTGCTGAAGAATGAAGAAGGTTTGGATTGGTCACAAAGGATAATGTCACTTTGTCACGTGGATATTCTCTTGTATTCTCTATTTATGGGATATATTTCTATTATTGACCGATACGGGGAGTTCCCTAATGTCCCGCTACTTGGCATTAAGGGAGGCATAACTTACAATCCTTGTTTGGCTCTGCGAAAATTTGGTTACGCTCGAAGGGATGGTCCTCATGAGATACTTATCTAGGGCATTGTATTTAATTATGAGGATGATGTTCAAGGGTATCGTCAGAGGTTCATACGAGCTTGGGGCATGGTAAACAGATATGACGCCAAGACTTTGGGGCCGAAGAATTCCATCCCTATGGAACCCTATCTCCAATGGGTACGAGCTCGCACTCAGAAACTTATGATGCCCTACATAGCCGTCTTACCAGTGATTGTGGAGCCCATTACTGAAGGGGATATCCCCTACACGATTCTTCATCCTGATATGCCCACTGATCTTGAAGAACTACAGAGGTCTTGGATTCCGTTGAAGAAGGAGTGTGATACTTATAGGGACCAGTTATATGCCCAGGAGAAGAAGGTTTTAGAGCTCACAAAGCAGATTCATGAGGAAAGAAGCCTTAATGTCTATCTAGGCACGAAGAGGAAGCA
This sequence comes from Vicia faba, assembly GCA_948472305.1. NCBI lineage: Eukaryota > Viridiplantae > Streptophyta > Magnoliopsida > Fabales > Fabaceae > Vicia > Vicia faba. The sequence continues at coordinate 46,556,080 of OX451740.1, forward strand.
TCCATGGGAAAATTGATTTCTTTTAGTTTTTAGAATTTCCAATTGTAACGCCTAAAAGGCAATTGTATTTTGAATTCTACTAATAAAATCTTTGTCTCTTTTTGGTTCGCAAATTTAAATTTCCCAAAGTCCTTGAAATCATTGCATACGCATCCCATCCATAGCATTTCATAAACGGGTACCATTACAGGTTTCTCATCTTCTTCGCTGTTTATTATAGCAAAAATTTCTTCCGAACAAAGCATCAAAGATCTTCAGGCACAAAATGCCCAATTTCAACAGATGTTCATAACGCTGGTGTGATCGGTGGATTTAGAACTGATTGTTTAACGCTGGTTCGCGAAATGTCGCGGAAGCAAGAGTCGCCACCGTCTTTTATTTTCTCCAACATGGACAGGACAAAAGCACAGCAAAATTCCTTATGAGAACGTTTCTCGGTTCGGGAGGTAGATTTATAGAAAGGGAAGGTGTTAGCACCCTTTCTATCCATGGTTATCCATGGGCTCTTAGATACTTGCTCTTATGTTTTCAAAAATGTTTGCTTTTTAAAATGTGAGTGGGTTTGAAAAAAGTTTCTTTGAAAGATTTCTGAATAACTCTTGTATCTGTCCTCAAGAGTGTTTGAAAAGTTTGTTTTGAAAGCTTTTTGAAAGTGTCAGTGTGAAAAGTATTTTTGATTTGTTTTTGAAGAGAGCAAGTATCCATGAGTCATCTACCTACCCTAAGGAATTAGGCTGTGTAAAAGTCCTTAAGGTAGTGCCATCCCACCATTGAGAGGTAAGTAGCACCACCGTTGGAGGTGTTCGGGTCAATTCGATTGAGGGACAGTGTGGTCACCGAAGCAATAGTAGGACACCTTAGAAGCAACCCTTACATCCTAGATCCTTTTTTAATCCGAGGCAACCGTTTCGAGGCAACTGTTTCGAGGCAACTGGATCATGGACATAAGAGCGACCGCTAAAACGTCCTATACTTGACGACCACGTTTCGAAGGCAACGAGTGAGGCGTACCCTAGAAGTGGTGTGTGTATTTGTGTGTTGTTTTCATGTTATGTTTTATCTTTGATCATGGTGTTATACCCCAAAATTTGCCCTCCCATATTCCTCAAGAAATTGCCAAGCCAAGCTAGAAAATTCCCCAAGGGTTGTGCAGTTCAACAGTCTCCTAAACAGTCCAAATTAGGGTTTTGAGTTTGATCAAGAAAAGGAAGTTTTCAAAGGCTCAATCAAGTCTCATAGGCTTACAAACATGGTCAAGCATCCCCATATCAAGTTTCAAGGCATTCAGCTCAAGATTGCACAGTCAAAACCCTAAATTGCACTACAGTCAACTGTAGGGGCAAAATGGTCATTTGGCAGTCAAAAGTTCAAATTTTTGGTCAACATATCATTTTGAAGCCACAAACATCATTTGATCAATGCTTGATCATGATTCTCAAAGTTTGGCTCAGAAATCATCAAAGATGCAAAAGTTGCTATATTTGGACAGCTGAAAAAGTCAACTGAAATTGACCAGGGCATAACTTTCACATGGATTATCAGAAAAAATTCCATCCAAAGCTCATTTTGAAGAGAAAGACATTTCCTACAACTCATCTTCATACTTCAAGTCCAAGAAATGCTCTCACAAAAAGTTATCAATCTCAACATTACAGGTCATTTTCAAAAGTCAACAAAAAGGGACTTTAAGTCAAAGGCCATAACTTGAGATTGGTAAATCAAAATGACATGGGACCAAAGACATTGGTTAAAGGACTCAAAGACCTTTCCAAAATGTCCAAGAACATGTGAAAAAGCTTAAAAATTGAGCAAGTTATGCCTTGTAGAAGTTGGGAAATTTTTGTGAAATGGCAAAAGTCAATTATCATTGAAAATCCAATTTTGACAAAAGGGCCCCATTTTTCTCACTTTGTCCATCCTTGTCATGCCACACACGTGGCCCATGGTTGATTTCAAGACCAAATGTTGACTTTTTCATTTTTATTTAATTTTTGATGATTTAATTCATTTTAATTCATTAAAAATTCAAATAAAATTTAAAATTCAATGTAATGGTGTCAAATGAATTTGGACAAGTTCTATACATCATGAATCAACTCTAAAATCAGGCCAAGGTTCATTTTCATACTAAGTCTAGGTTTTGGCTAGAATTTAGGAAAAAATGGTTAATGAACAAACCCTAATGCCAATTCTTTCTCAAGCATGGATTAAGGGAAGTTAGCATGCCTATTCAATTGCAGGATGATCACTGAGTCCAACCCTACCTAGAACATAGCACAAAGCACGCTGAAAAGGCATTTGGACATTTGAAATTTTGGACATAAAAAGCAAAACTGAAATCATAGCTAGGGATCTTCTCAAGCCAAAATTTTTGTGCCAATAGCTTCCTGAGACCATTTTGAACGTGTCCCAATTCATAACCTCAATCAAAGCTCCTCAAATTGATAGCTACCATCCAAACTGTACAGCCAAAATTTTGAATTCGTATTCTTGATTTTACGCATCCTCTTGCATTTTTAATTATACATTCATGTTCCTCACAAGGTTTCCAAACTGACCAATGCATTTAATTTCATTTTTGTGCCATGAATAAAGAATTGCCATTTTCGAATCCTAGGGTTGCAGCTTAATCAAAATTAGGGATTTTGCCTAGGGGAAAAATTAGAGTCCCTGACTACCATGGCTGAACTCAGTACACCCAGACGAAGGAGAAGATGCCATCGCGAACAATTTATATAGCCTATATGGCTATTCGCTATTTTCTCATAGCATGTGTAAAACAACGTTTCAAAACCGTTGCCTTCTCTGTTTGCATTTCAGGAAATTGGAAGGGATGATGAGCTGTCACACGGAGACTCGTCCATTCAAAATTCGCGCGCGTGCTAGTCCATATGCGTTGGTTTTATTTTATATTGTTTATTAATTATAATATGTTAATTGAATTCAAATGGCTCAGCTGGCTAGGACACACGCTATTGACTCTAATGACCTGGGTTCAAACCCCAGGTCTCACACATTGCCAATATTATTTTTCATTTCTAATTCCTATGCAGCATAACATTGAGGACTCACCATGCTCCATCAAAATGCACCATCCACGTGTCCCAGAGCACTCACATCAAGGGCCAGGATTGGGGAACAGGCTACGCTTCAGTCAAAGGCACCACATTGGATCAAAAAAAAAAAAGGTCAACACATGGCCAGCAATTGGGCCAGGCCTCTCAAAATTGCACTCCCAAATTCAAATTCACACCTCCTGGTTCTATCTTTTTTTCCTTTTTTAATTTTCTTCATATTCTATTATTTACTTTTTCTTACTTTCTGATTTAATTAATTTTTACAAAAAATATAAAGAAACATTAAAAATACAGAAAAGACAAAAAAAATATAATTAATTTTGATTCTTTTTATAAATTAAAATATAACTCATTTAGTTTAATTAAGTTTTAATGTTAATTTTAATTCTTTTTTTTTTATAATAAAAATTCCCAAAAAATGTAGAATTAGGTTCATTTAATTTTCAATTTCCTTTTTTAATTCTTTAACCTTTTTCTCACAATATTATTAATTATTATTTATTTTCTATAAATCAAAAATTGTATATAAATTAATTTAGAATTTAATTAGGTTAGAAATTAAATCTTTTTTTCATAATAAACTTAAAAAATGATAGAACTAGGATTTTAATTTTAATTAACTTTTCTCTTTTTCTTTTAAACCTAAAAAACACAAAAAACATTATTTTTTAATTTTAATTTCCTTGATTATTTTAATTATCTGTTAAAGGGTCCAACGCCCTAATCTGTTTAGTCTTTATTTCGCGCATTTATTAAATACCTTTGTATATGCCCCAAAGCCATGTAATTAAAAACTCTCGGACTTTTTATTCGCTTTATTTTATTTTCAGTCAAATCGGGTTCGGTTTTTTTTGGCGATGTGGACCCGCGCCAGTTGTAATAGTTAGATTTATTTTCTCGCAAATATAACTGTTAATAAATATGCATGAAAGAATGAATGCCCGAAAAATAAAATTGAATCGTTAGATCACCAATGCATGACAAGACAAATAATGAACTGAAAATGACACACAATTCGCACACACCACCCCTAGGGTACGCCTCACTGTTGCCTTTCGAAAGGTGGTCGTCGAGTAGAAAACGTCTTAGTAAGTCCTCATGGTCCGGGAACCTGGCATGAGGGTAGCTTCTAAGGTGTTTTCCCGTTGCTCCGGTGACCACCACGTCCCTAAAACTCGAATTGACCCGAATACCTCCAACGGTGGTGCTACCTACCTCTCAATGGTGGGATGGCACTACTTTAAAGGACATCTACACAGACAAATTCCTTAGGGTAGGTAGGTTCTCATAGATACTTGCTCTCTCTAAAACAAAACAAATCAAAATCTTTTCACACCGACACTTTCAAAAAAAAACTTTCAAAACAAACTTTTCAAACACTCTGACGTACGAGTCGAACTGAAATTTTTCAAAGAATATTTTTGAAACCCACATTGAAAAGCAAATAAACAATTTTGAAAACACATTGAGCAAGTACCTAAGAGCCCATGGATAACCATGGATAGAAAGGGTGCTAACACCTTCCCTTTCTATAACCTACCTCCCGAACCGAGAGCAATCTCTTTAAAGGAATTTTTCTGTGCTTTTGTCCTTTCCTATTGGAGAAAATAAAAGACGGTGGCGACTCTTGCTTCCGCGACATTTCGCGAACCAGCTTTAAAACAGTCAGTTCCAGATCCACCGATCACAGAACTGGCGACTCTGCTGGGGACAAACTTAAAGTGAGGTGTACCTTAGGACTAAGATCACTGTGTTTTCAATTGCTTTCCTTGTATGCTTTAAAATTGTGGGTTGCTTGGGAGTCCTATAGATCCTAACCCGGATCTGGGGAATACCTTTTTAGAAAGTAGCAACAAGGCTGTGAGGGAACTGTGCGGGGTATACCGACATGGTTGAAACAGTCTGCTACGTTGATGTGGCACTTTGGTGTGTACCGGTAACCCTTGAGTCAGTCAAGGAGAGTACGGGGCCTCCATGTGGTGTCATGAAGCATCAACAGACCTTAGGAACCTTAATTGAACAATCTTGGCCTCTTTAGGGTAGTGAGATAACTGACTTTGGTGCAGTCCGAGGTTGGTTGATACTCGATACTACACTCAATTGAGGGTTGCTTTCCTGGAATATTTCGGTCGCCAGTTCAGTGGCTAAATCGAAACGATGAACAATGAAAGCAATCCCGTGATATTGGGAACCTTAGAACCCGGTTACTTTGATTAGGACAGGATGAACCCACCAACTTCAAGAGGGTACTACCCAGACCCCATGCTGGCCTTAAACCTTAAGGGCCTGTCTTGTGTGCCTTGTGTGCCTTACATGTTTGTCTTTGTAAATATCTGTGTTTAATCATAGCATCATGACATCATCCAGCATCATATGCATTAACTAACCATTTCAGGGGTTCGAATTTTCATCTTTGTTCTTGTTTTGTAGGACATGGAAACTGTTCGTAGAAAGACAATTCCAATCAGTCTTGTAAGGATCCCTCCTCAGCTTAAGGAGCTTATATCCAGAATTCCTGAGAACTCTTCATTCAGCGAAAGACATGGAAGCCTCATCAGCTTGGTCAACACCAACATTGAGGAAGATATGATAAAAGTCCTGTTCCAATTCTTTGACCCTCTGCATCACTGTTTCACCTTCTTGGACTATCAGTTGGTACCTACATTGGAGGAGTTCTCCCGACTCCTGAAGATCCCTATTCTTGATCAGCTACCCTTCAACGGTACAGAAAAGGAACCTAAGCTTGAAGAGATTGCTAAAGCCTTGCACCTACAGTCATCTGACCTCAAGGGACATTGGGAAGTTAGAAGTGGTATCAAAGGGTTCTTAGCCAGGTTTCTGTTTGAAAAGGCCTATGATTGTTGGAACTCCCTTGACTTGCAAGCTTTTGAAGAGGTTGTGGCCCTCCTTGTTTATGGTTTGGTGTTGTTCCCTAACCCAGACCAGCTCATTGACATCAGTGCTGTCCAGATCTTTATGTCCAGGAATCCTATACCTACGTTGTTAGGGGACCTCCTTCACTCATGTTACACTCGAACCATGAGAAAAAGAGGTGTCCTTATGTGTTGCACTCCTCTCCTGGGAAAGTGGTTTATTTCGCACCTTCCACAATCAGTCCTGAAGAACGATCGGGGTTTGAGATGGTCACAACGGTTGATGACTCTTACACATGCAGATATACATTGGTGCCCTAGGTCCAGAGAAGATGTCACTATCATTGATCGTTGCGGAGAGTACCCTAATGTTCCTTTACTTGGAATCAGAGGGGGTATTACTTATAGTCCATGCCTGGCTTGGAGACAATTTGGTTATGCTCGGAGGGATGGTCCTCATGACATGTTGATTCCTGACATAGTTTTTGACTTCGACAACGATACTCAAGGACTTCGCCAGAGATTTATCAGAGCTTGGAGGATGCCTAGTAGGATAGACAGCAAGACACTGGGGCACAGGAACTCCATCCCTTTGGAGCCTTATCTCAAGTGGGTACGAGCCCGTTCTCAGAAGTTAGTAATGCCTTATCCTCACATGCTTCCAGTAATCAAAGAGCCTGCCTTGGAAGGAGAGGTATCTCATGTTATTCAGCACCCTGATATGCCCACATCCTGGGAAGAGATGCAGAAGAGTTGGATCCAACTGAAGGAAGAACGGAATTCTCTTGAGACTAGTTTGCATGCCAGTGAAAGGAAGGTCTTGGAGCTCACACGCCTGTTGCATGAGGAAAGGAGTCTCAACACTTACATAGCTCCAAAGAAGATGCGCAACATATTTTGGATGTGATTTGATCTTTTTGTACTTTTGCCCATGAGGCTTTGATGTATTAAAACAATGGTTTTCTTAATAATAAAGTGTGTTCCTTTTGGTCTACAGCAAATTTGAATTTTCGAACCCTTGAATGCATTGCATAAACACATATCATTCATCATGTGCATCATAAATACTCTTCTTTTCAGGTTGTTTACCGTTCTTCGCTGTTTATTTCAGCATCATGAACCCTCCTGAATCATCAACCGATGCGGCTATCAAGGCTCTTCAGGCGCAGAACGTCCAGTTTCAGGCGCAAAACGCTCAATTTCAGGAGCTGATCAAGGGCTTGTCTCAGGGTCAACAAGAATTAAAGACCATGCTGTTGAAAAAGACTAAGAAGAAGAGGAGGACTGTGCTATTTAGCACTGGGCGCAGACTCGGGAACACCTTGCAAATTGAAGCTGAAAGGACTCCTCCATCTGTGACAGAAGGTAGTCACCAAGAAAGGGAGATCACTACTCCTGTGGGCTCTGATACTGAAACGGACTTCAACGACGACCAGTACCCTCCTGCTGAAGACCGGTACAAACAGCTGGAAGACAGATTAAAGGCTGTGGAAGTTCAACGGGTACCTGGATTGGATTTCGGAGACTTGGGGTTATCTACTGGAGTGGTGATCCCGCACAAGTTCAAAACACCTGCCTTCGTGAAGTATGATGGGGCCTCCTGTCCCAAGATGCACCTCCGTTCTTATGTAAGGAAGATCCAGCCTTACACAGCAGACAAGAACCTTTGGATCCACTTCTTCCAGGAGAGTCTTTCAGGGACTCACCTCGATTGGTTCTATCAGCTAGATGGAATCAGCATTCGTAACTGGGAGGATCTGGCCACTGCTTTTTACAAGCAGTATCAGTATAATGCCGACCTCGCTCCTACGCGTACCCAACTCCAGGGTATGTCGCTAGGGTCGGGTGAAGGTTTTAAGGAGTACGCTCAGAAATGGAGAGACTTGGCTGGCAGGGTGCAGCCACCATTGACGGATCGGGAGCTGGTAGATATGTTCTTGGGGACCCTATCTGGTCCATTTTTCAACCATCTCATTGGTAATTCCTCTGCTGGGTTTACCGATCTAATCCTGACTGGTGAAAGGATTGAGGCCGGTATAAAATCGGGGAAGATACAAAAAGTTGCCTCCTCCAGTACTGAGAAGAAGCCCTTCAAAAAGGAGGCTAGTGCTGTATATAACTCCCGGAGAACAGAGCGACCTGAACACCGCCAATCTGTCAGTGCGGTAATGATTGCCAAACCTGCTGCCGCTCCTCGGCCAACTAATCCACAAAAGTTTGAAAGACCCCGGAGAGAGTTTACCCGATTAAGCATGACCTTATCACAGATCCTGCCACAGTTGCTATCCACCAATTTAGTGACTGTCAAGGAAGCTCCAAAGTTTCCCAACACTGCATCTCCCAAGTTCAATCCAAATGCTCGCTGTGCTTATCACTCTGATAGCCCGGGGCATAACACAGATGACTGTTGGGCCCTAAGGAACAAAGTTCAAGATCTCATTGATGCCAAGGAGATACAGTTTGAAGCACCTGAAAAGCCAAATGTTGTAAATGCTCCCATGCCCCACCATGGAGTGAATGCTGTTGAGGAGAATTTGTATGTAGCTTCGGTGGATGATGTTGCTACTCCGTTGCTGATGGTTAAGAGGAATCTGTTGCTAGCCGGTTTATTTCCGGGATGTAGCGAAAGTTGCCCTCTATGTGTTGCTTCCCCTGTTGGTTGTTCTCTGTTGAAGTCAGGCATCCAAAACCTGATAGATAGTAGAGAGATTTTGTTTGAAAGGACTGTTGTTCCTGCTGCTCCTGTTGAAGAGGTGTCAATCGTTACCATCTTCAACAACTATTCCGAGGCTCCTTCAAAGAAGCCTATACAAGTTTTGTCAGTTCACAAGAATGTTCCCATCACCATTACTGTTCCGGGGCCTATACCCTACAAATCTGATAAGGCTGTCCCATGGCACTATGGGGCGGATGTTTATGTTCTGGGTGTGAAACAAGAGTGCAACGTTGATACTGGTGTCTCCAACATCACCGGGCCTGCTAAGGTCACTCGTAGTGGAAGACTATTCTCACCAGACATTGCTCCTCCAGCAATTCATAGGCCTTTGATCTTCACACCTGCCAGAGTGCCTGTTTCTCCTTCTGACCAAGTATCCACCCCTGCTGCTGAGTCATCTGATACTCGGGGCAAGGGAACTGCTGCTGATGTGCCTGCCAGGACGGAGGCACCAAAGACCATTGTTGAGGCTTCCAAGCAGGAAATGGAAGAAATTCTCAAGATAATAAAGAAAAGTGATTTCAATGTTGTGGAACAGCTGGGGCACACCCCCTCTAAAATCTCCATGTTATCACTGCTGCTGTGTTCAGAGGCCCATGCAAAGGCTCTGATTGCTTTCTTAAAGACTGCCCACGTACCCCAAGATACGACTGCTGACCAGTTCACCGATTGTGTGGCCAACCTAACTGCTGATAATGGCCTGGGTTTCTCTGATGCCGATCTGACAGCAAAGGGGAAGAACCATAATGATGCCCTGCATGTCTCCATTGAATGCAGGGGCACTACTCTTGCTCATGTGCTGGTTGATACAGGTTCCTCATTGAACGTGCTGCCCAAGAAGGCTCTGGATAGGCTGGATTGTGAAGGTCTAGAGCTCAAACCAAGTAGCATTGTTGTCCGGGCCTTTGACGGGTCCAAAAGGATGGTGCATGGTGAAGTGGACATCCCAATCAGGGTTGGGTCACAAGTATTCGATTCAAAGTTCTATGTGATGGATATCCATCCGTCCTATTCTTGTTTGCTGGGTCGCCCATGGATCCACAAAGCTGGAGCTGTGACTTCTACATTGCATCAGAAGCTCAAGTACCCGGTCAGGGGGAGGATCGTAACGGTGCAAGGGGAGGAGGAATACATGGTCAGCCACCTCAACTCTTTCAGATACGTGGAAATGGATGGGGAGTTCATTGAAACCCCCTTTCAACATTTTGAGGAGGTACCACCAACCTTGGCAACAGCAGAAGATGAAGAGGTTTCTCCTATGAAGATGGCCTCCTTAAAAGACGCCCGGGCTGTGATCGAAAAAGGTGAATGTGCAAATTGGGGCAAGCTCCCTGATCTTACTCCTAAGACTAACAAGTTTGGGCTGGGTTTCACCACAGAAGCTCAGAAAGCGGTGCGCAAGGCAAGAATTGGAAGACCTCCGTTGCTCATCACTCAGCATGGAGTGAATGCTATTGGAGAGGAAGATGAAGTGGGAGAGTCAGAGTTCGATAGCTGGATCTACCCAACGGCCGACGGTGGATTGACCAATTGGACTGCTAAAGATTTTACTCCAATAACTTTTGTCTCCCAGTAATGAGTTTCTTTGTTTTTGATTTGTAACAAACAATAATTCGAGACTATATGGCCCGGTGTCTTACCCGGGGCACCGTGGTTTTATTTATGAGGGCTTTCTGTTTGTCACTATCATATATCATGAATAAAAGCATCGGACGTTTTTCACATTTCAAATTTTGCGCTCCTTTTCTTTCCTTTCTTTACATATTGCAAAACAGCTGTATTTACACACACACTCACTCGTACAGGTTTCAATCCACTCTGGATCTCACTGGTAACGACTCTGCTACTGCCAGTTATGACTTCGAAAATCCAATCAACTTGGCCGCAGACGAAGGTGAAGATGATTGCGAAGTGCCTGGTGAACTTGCAAGACTGTTACAACAGGAAGAGAGGGCAATTCAACCCCATGAAGAGCCAGTGGAAATAATAAACTTGGGTACTGAGGAAGACAAGAAAGAGGTGAAGATTGGTGCCAACCTAGAACTCAGCGTGAAGCAACGGTTGACTCAGATGCTGCAGGATTACAAAGAAATCTTTGCCTGGTCCTACGAAGATATGCCCGGATTAGATACCGACATTGTGGTCCATCATTTACCAACTAAAGAAGATTTCCCTCCGGTTAAGCAAAAGGTCCGTCGTATGCGTCCAGAGATGTCTGAGAAGATTAAAGCCGAGGTTATGAAGCAGTTTGATGCCGGGTTTCTTGCAGTAACTTCTTACCCTCAGTGGGTTGCTAATGTGGTGCCGGTACCTAAGAAGGACGGCAAGGTCAGGATGTGTGTTGATTACAGGGATCTGAACAGGGCCAGCCCCAAGGATGACTTTCCTCTACCCCACATTGATGTCCTTGTTGATAATACAGCTCAGCATAAAGTGTTCTCTTTCATGGATGGTTTTTCAGGCTACAATCAAATCAAGATGGCACCTGAAGACATGGAAAAGACTACATTTGTTACTCAGTGGGGCACCTTCTGTTACAAAGTCATGCCTTTCGGACTGAAAAATGCTGGGGCAACCTACCAACGTGCCATGGTTACCTTATTTCATGATATGATCCACCATGAGATAGAAGTGTATGTGGACGACATGATCGCTAGGTCCCAGACTGAGGAAGAACACCTTGATCATCTGCAGAAATTGTTTGACCGTTTGAAATTGTACAAGCTGAGGTTGAACCCGAACAAGTGCACCTTCGGGGTAAGATCGGGAAAGTTGCTAGGCTTTGTGGTCAGTGATAAAGGAATTCAAGTGGACCCTGCTAAGGTCAAAGCCATTCAAGAGATGCCAGTTCCCAAGACAGAGAAGGAAGTCAGAGGCTTTCTAGGACGTCTGAATTACATTGCTCGGTTCATCTCACATTTAACTGCTACCTGTGAACCAATCTTCAAGCTGCTGAAGAAAGATCAGGTAGTACGTTGGAATGATGAATGCCAGGCTGCTTTTGACAGAATCAAAGAATATCTCCAAGAACCACCCATCCTTATGCCACCAGTGGAAGGGAGACCTTTGATACTTTACCTGACAGTGCTTGATAATGCAATGGGGTGTGTGCTGGGGCAGCATGACGAGTCTGGCCGAAAAGAGCATGCCATTTATTACCTTAGCAAAAAGTTTACCGACTGTGAGACCCGATACTCACTGCTTGAGAAAACTTGCTGCGCTTTGGTATGGGCTGCTCGCCGGCTGAGACAGTATATGCTGACTCACACTACCTTGTTAATCTCAAAAATGGATCCTATAAAGTACATATTCGAAAAGCCTGCTCTGTCTGGGAGAATTGCAAGATGGCAGATGATCTTGACGGAATACGACATTCAGTACACGACCCAAAAAGCCATCAAGGGAAGTGTATTGGCAGACCACTTAGCACATCAAGCTGTGGATGACTACCAATCAATGAACTTCGAGTTTCCAGATGAAAGCATTATGATAGTAACTGACTGTGAAATACCCGGACCGGATGAAGGACCTGAACCAGGATCCCGATGGTCTATGCACTTTGACGGAGCCTCCAATGCTTTGGGAAATGGTATCGGCGCCATAATCGTATCTCCACAAGGTACTCATACTCCACTCACCGCCCGGCTGTGTTTCAACTGTACCAACAACATGGCGGAGTATGAAGCGTGTATTATGGGTCTTCAAGCTGCGATTGACCTGAGGATCAAATTTCTGAGTGTCTTCGGAGATTCCGCTCTCGTGATCAATCAGATCAAAGGAGAGTGGGATACGAAACATCCAAACTTGATTCCTTACAGAGAATGTGTGTTGGCTTTGATCCCCCACTTCACAGAGATAACGTTTGAGCACTTTCCAAGAGAAGAGAATCAGCTGGCAGACGCGTTAGCTACAATGTCTTCAATGTTCAAGGTTAAATGGGATAATGAAGCTCCTCGGATCATCATCTGGAAACTGGACGAACCGGCATACTGTTGTGATCTCGAAACTGAATTGGTGACTGAAAAGCCTTGGTACCACGAAGTGAAGAGATATCTGGAAGCTCAGGAATACCCTGAAGGAGCATCTGTCAATGATAAGAAGTTCCTGAGGAGGTTTGCAGCCAAGTTCTTTCTTAGCAATGGCATCTTGTACAAGCGAAACCAGGATTCAACCCTACTGCGTTGTGTAGATAAGACTGAAGCGGAAAGAATCATGGAAGAGCTACATGATGGGACCTTTGGTACACACTCCAGTGGACACACCATGGCAAAGAAGATTCTACGGGCAGGGTATTACTGGTCCACCATGGAAGCTGATTGCTACCAACATTCTAGGACATGCCACAAATGCCAGATTTATGCAGACAAGGTGCATGTTCCTCCGGTTCCCCTGAATGTTCTGACTGCGCCTTGGCCATTTGCAATGTGGGGCATAGACATGATCGGTGAGATAAAACCTACGGCATCCAATGGACATCGCTTCATCCTAGTGGCAATTGATTATTTCACGAAGTGGGTTGAGGCAGCATCCTATGCTACGGTAACCAAGACTGTTGTGGCACGGTTCATTCGGCACAACCTGATCTGTCGGTATGGTGTCCCTGAGCGGATTATTACGGATAACGGTACCAATCTGAACAATAAGATGATAGCTGAGCTCTGCGAACAGTTCAAGATACAGCACCACAATTCTTCTCCTTACAGACCGAAGATGAATGGGGCTGTAGAAGCAGCAAATAAGAACATCAAGAAGATCGTGCAAAAGATGACAGTAACGTATAAAGATTGGCACGAGATGTTACCGTTCGCCCTGCATGGGTATCGTACTTCAGCTAGGACATCAACCGGGGCAACTCCTTTCGCTCTGGTTTATGGCATGGAAGCAGTCTTGCCGATTGAGGTACAAATTCCTTCTCTCCGGATAATGAAGGATGCAAATCTGAATGAAGATGATTGGATCCAGACACGACTTGATCAGCTCAACCTTATTGACGAAAAGAGACTTGCTGCTATCTGTCATGGTCAGACGTATCAGAAGCGAATGATCAGGGCATTTAACAAAAAGGTCAGACCACAGGAATATCAAGTCGGGGATCTGGTGATCAAGCGAATCATCCTTCCTCAGAGTGATCCAAGGGGCAAATGGACCCCTACGTACGAAGGGCCATTTGTGGTTAAGCATGTGTTCTCAGGAGGAGCAATGATATTAACCAATATGGATGGTGACGACCTTCCTCACCCCGCCAATGCAGACATAGTTAAAAAATACTACGCATGAAAAATGACCCGCTAGGCTGACATGCCTAGGCAAAAATAAGGGCTTCCCGTCGAACCAAAAGGGTTCGGGCAAAATGAAGGGATGAAAATGAAAAAATCTGTACACCCGGCAAGTCGAAAACCTGAAAAGGCGGCTTGGGCAAAAATGGGTATCCCGGTGGACTGAAAACCCGAAAAGGCAGTCCAGGCAAAAGTTAGGGATAAAAGCGTAATACTATGTCTCATTGGATCACTTTGCATCCAGAATCCGGTATCTACATCAAGACGGCATCGATCAGTCAGCCTCACCTTCAACCAAGGTCACCAAGTGATGAGACGCTCGGAGTTATAAAGGCAATGGCGGAGTTGAAACCCAGTGGATCATTCATCTTTCACACAGCTGTTTTATTTTCTTTTGTATAAAACTTGTAATAAACTCTCTTGTTCGGCGACGTACCTCTTACTAGGACGCCAGCCTCTTGTACACAAAACGCCTATTCACAGGCTATTCAAAATCAATACAAATATACTTTTCAGTTAAACGTGCCAACTGTTTTTTCTTTTTCCGTTTTGTTTTGCGAAGAACGTCCAAGGTTCAATTTGTGATATATGCATTTGACAATAATTTGCTAGCTCATAAATATTTGCATACGAAACAAAGAATTGATTGCAGGTGACACTAGAAACAGGGGCAATAAAGAGTTGTCTGAGCTGTCTGATTGTTCTATCTTCCAAGGTACCAAGGTAGGTTCAGCTAAAGAATCCAACCAGATATCTTAAGTTCCCCAGAGAGTGGGACAGCATGTCAGTGCATTCTTCCCCAGCATATCAAAGCATATCTTAAATTCCCCAGGAGAGTCCCATCCAAGTTCCCCAGGAAAGATGGAATTCATCTCTCCAAGCAGTAAGCTTATCCCCGGTATATTCTGGAAGCTTATCCTTCACAAGACGAATGCGTCGTCTGGCTTGATTTAAAGAGTTATTTCCTCAACAGGATATAACTGGGTTATCCTCAGCCAAAAACCAAAGGAAAGGTCGTCGTCAACGTAGCTCTTTCCTATCCCCAGCGAAGTCTATTCACACTTCCAGTACAACAACGGTATCCCAACAGAGTTACTATCAACATCCAGCAAAGCATCACTCTCCCCACAGAGTATTGCTTCTCAGCATGATCACTAAAGTATCTTTTCTCCCTGCAGAATCTCCCATTCGCCAAGTTTATTCCGCAACGGAGTCATCTTCTCCTACCGGTATCCTTGCAGTTATCATCCCCAGCGGAAGCAAAATCTATTCTTCAACATCAGCCCGGGATAGGACTTCCTGGCACTCGTCAAGGATTTACTTTCCTGGACGAAAACATACATAAAACATCACATACAGCATTATGGCATGCATAACGCACTGCATCATACAAATCTCATTTATGTTGAGAACATCATTGCTTGATTCATATCATGCATTGCACATGACTGACTTTTATCTTTCAGGAAAAACTCAGTTAAGTTCTCAAGCTACATTTCAAGACCTAGACTGGTTCAGTCAAAGGCCTTCTCTGGTTCAGTTAAATCGTCCCAAGATTTTCCTGATTGCTTATCCCATTGAAGACATTTCAAGACCTAGACTGGTTCAGTCAAAGGCCTTCTCTGGTTCAGTTAAATCGTCCCAAGATTTTCCTGATTGCTTATCCCATTGAAGACATTTCAAGACCTAGACTGGTTCAGTCAAAGGCCTTCTCTGGTTCAGTTAAATCGTCCCAAGATTTTCCTGATTGCTTATCCCATTGAAGACATTTCAAGACCTAGACTGGTTCAGTCAAAGGCCTCCTCTGGTTCAGTTAAATCGTCCCAAGATTTTCCTGATTGCTTATCCAGTGGAAGACATTTCAAGACCTAGACTGGTTCAGTCAAAGGCCTCCTCTGGTTCAGTTAAATCGTCCCAAGATTTTCCTGATTGCTTATCCAGTGGAAGACATTTCAAGACCTAGACCGGTTCAGTTAAATCGTCCCAAGATTTTCCTGATTGCTTATCCAGTCAATGGCCTCCTCTGGTTCAGTTAAATCGTCCCAAGATTTTCCTGATTGCTTATCCAGTGGAAGACATTTCAAGACCTAGACTTATCCAGTCAAAGGCCTCTCTGGTTCAGTCAGATCGACCTTAAGATCTCTCTGATTCTTATCCCCAGTAGAAGACACCCCAGATTTTTCTCAACGAGCGTTGTTGAAGTTAAAGTCGCCCAAGGCTCTCTTACCATTCATGCTAAGGAAGTAATCATCCCTGGTTCTTTCATTGTTGTTTGAAGCTCCAGACTCAGCTCCTGTACCCAGTCAGGACACATCTAAACCTCAGCTCCTGCAACGTGTCAGGTACTCATTTTTCTGTTTTGCAGGTATGCAGGTTCTCGCCAAGGAATCTCTTACGCAATCCAGCAATCTCCAAATGGCATCTATAAGCCCATTCCACCCTCATTGCTAACATGTGAGCGCAAATTTCCGGGCACTCTAGTGTCCAATCATCTTTTACCCTCGGATTACAAAAGGCACGTCAGCCAATCTCCATCCTCAGGTCTAAGAAGATTGAACAGGGGCAACTGTTATACCCCAAAATTTGCCCTCCCATATTCCTCAAGAAATTGCCAAGCCAAGCTAGAAAATTCCCCAAGGGTTGTGCAGTTCAACAGTCTCCTAAACAGTCCAAATTAGGGTTTTGAGTTTGATCAAGAAAAGGAAGTTTTCAAAGGCTCAATCAAGTCTCATAGGCTTACAAACATGGTCAAGCATCCCCATATCAAGTTTCAAGGCATTCAGCTCAAGATTGCACAGTCAAAACCCTAAATTGCACTACAGTCAACTGTAGGGGCAAAATGGTCATTTGGCAGTCAAAAGTTCAAATTTTTGGTCAACATATCATTTTGAAGCCACAAACATCATTTGATCAATGCTTGATCATGATTCTCAAAGTTTGGCTCAGAAATCATCAAAGATGCAAAAGTTGCTATATTTGGACAGCTGAAAAAGTCAACTGAAATTGACCAGGGCATAACTTTCACATGGATTATCAGAAAAAATTCCATCCAAAGCTCATTTTGAAGAGAAAGACATTTCCTACAACTCATCTTCATACTTCAAGTCCAAGAAATGCTCTCACAAAAAGTTATCAATCTCAACATTACAGGTCATTTTCAAAAGTCAACAAAAAGGGACTTTAAGTCAAAGGCCATAACTTGAGATTGGTAAATCAAAATGACATGGGACCAAAGACATTGGTTAAAGGACTCAAAGACCTTTCCAAAATGTCCAAGAACATGTGAAAAAGCTTAAAAATTGAGCAAGTTATGCCTTGTAGAAGTTGGGAAATTTTTGTGAAATGGCAAAAGTCAATTATCATTGAAAATCCAATTTTGACAAAAGGGCCCCATTTTTCTCACTTTGTCCATCCTTGTCATGCCACACACGTGGCCCATGGTTGATTTCAAGACCAAATGTTGACTTTTTCATTTTTATTTAATTTTTGATGATTTAATTCATTTTAATTCATTAAAAATTCAAATAAAATTTAAAATTCAATGTAATGGTGTCAAATGAATTTGGACAAGTTCTATACATCATGAATCAACTCTAAAATCAGGCCAAGGTTCATTTTCATACTAAGTCTAGGTTTTGGCTAGAATTTAGGAAAAAATGGTTAATGAACAAACCCTAATGCCAATTCTTTCTCAAGCATGGATTAAGGGAAGTTAGCATGCCTATTCAATTGCAGGATGATCACTGAGTCCAACCCTACCTAGAACATAGCACAAAGCACGCTGAAAAGGCATTTGGACATTTGAAATTTTGGACATAAAAAGCAAAACTGAAATCATAGCTAGGGATCTTCTCAAGCCAAAATTTTTGTGCCAATAGCTTCCTGAGACCATTTTGAACGTGTCCCAATTCATAACCTCAATCAAAGCTCCTCAAATTGATAGCTACCATCCAAACTGTACAGCCAAAATTTTGAATTCGTATTCTTGATTTTACGCATCCTCTTGCATTTTTAATTATACATTCATGTTCCTCACAAGGTTTCCAAACTGACCAATGCATTTAATTTCATTTTTGTGCCATGAATAAAGAATTGCCATTTTCGAATCCTAGGGTTGCAGCTTAATCAAAATTAGGGATTTTGCCTAGGGGAAAAATTAGAGTCCCTGACTACCATGGCTGAACTCAGTACACCCAGACGAAGGAGAAGATGCCATCGCGAACAATTTATATAGCCTATATGGCTATTCGCTATTTTCTCATAGCATGTGTAAAACAACGTTTCAAAACCGTTGCCTTCTCTGTTTGCATTTCAGGAAATTGGAAGGGATGATGAGCTGTCACACGGAGACTCGTCCATTCAAAATTCGCGCGCGTGCTAGTCCATATGCGTTGGTTTTATTTTATATTGTTTATTAATTATAATATGTTAATTGAATTCAAATGGCTCAGCTGGCTAGGACACACGCTATTGACTCTAATGACCTGGGTTCAAACCCCAGGTCTCACACATTGCCAATATTATTTTTCATTTCTAATTCCTATGCAGCATAACATTGAGGACTCACCATGCTCCATCAAAATGCACCATCCACGTGTCCCAGAGCACTCACATCAAGGGCCAGGATTGGGGAACAGGCTACGCTTCAGTCAAAGGCACCACATTGGATCAAAAAAAAAAAAGGTCAACACATGGCCAGCAATTGGGCCAGGCCTCTCAAAATTGCACTCCCAAATTCAAATTCACACCTCCTGGTTCTATCTTTTTTTCCTTTTTTAATTTTCTTCATATTCTATTATTTACTTTTTCTTACTTTCTGATTTAATTAATTTTTACAAAAAATATAAAGAAACATTAAAAATACAGAAAAGACAAAAAAAATATAATTAATTTTGATTCTTTTTATAAATTAAAATATAACTCATTTAGTTTAATTAAGTTTTAATGTTAATTTTAATTCTTTTTTTTTTATAATAAAAATTCC
This sequence comes from Vicia faba, assembly GCA_948472305.1. NCBI lineage: Eukaryota > Viridiplantae > Streptophyta > Magnoliopsida > Fabales > Fabaceae > Vicia > Vicia faba. Next base: position 46,575,006 of record OX451740.1, read on the forward strand.
CAAAAAATGTAGAATTAGGTTCATTTAATTTTCAATTTCCTTTTTTAATTCTTTAACCTTTTTCTCACAATATTATTAATTATTATTTATTTTCTATAAATCAAAAATTGTATATAAATTAATTTAGAATTTAATTAGGTTAGAAATTAAATCTTTTTTTCATAATAAACTTAAAAAATGATAGAACTAGGATTTTAATTTTAATTAACTTTTCTCTTTTTCTTTTAAACCTAAAAAACACAAAAAACATTATTTTTTAATTTTAATTTCCTTGATTATTTTAATTATCTGTTAAAGGGTCCAACGCCCTAATCTGTTTAGTCTTTATTTCGCGCATTTATTAAATACCTTTGTATATGCCCCAAAGCCATGTAATTAAAAACTCTCGGACTTTTTATTCGCTTTATTTTATTTTCAGTCAAATCGGGTTCGGTTTTTTTTGGCGATGTGGACCCGCGCCAGTTGTAATAGTTAGATTTATTTTCTCGCAAATATAACTGTTAATAAATATGCATGAAAGAATGAATGCCCGAAAAATAAAATTGAATCGTTAGATCACCAATGCATGACAAGACAAATAATGAACTGAAAATGACACACAATTCGCACACACCACCCCTAGGGTACGCCTCACTGTTGCCTTTCGAAAGGTGGTCGTCGAGTAGAAAACGTCTTAGTAAGTCCTCATGGTCCGGGAACCTGGCATGAGGGTAGCTTCTAAGGTGTTTTCCCGTTGCTCCGGTGACCACCACGTCCCTAAAACTCGAATTGACCCGAATACCTCCAACGGTGGTGCTACCTACCTCTCAATGGTGGGATGGCACTACTTTAAAGGACATCTACACAGACAAATTCCTTAGGGTAGGTAGGTTCTCATAGATACTTGCTCTCTCTAAAACAAAACAAATCAAAATCTTTTCACACCGACACTTTCAAAAAAAAACTTTCAAAACAAACTTTTCAAACACTCTGACGTACGAGTCGAACTGAAATTTTTCAAAGAATATTTTTGAAACCCACATTGAAAAGCAAATAAACAATTTTGAAAACACATTGAGCAAGTACCTAAGAGCCCATGGATAACCATGGATAGAAAGGGTGCTAACACCTTCCCTTTCTATAACCTACCTCCCGAACCGAGAGCAATCTCTTTAAAGGAATTTTTCTGTGCTTTTGTCCTTTCCTATTGGAGAAAATAAAAGACGGTGGCGACTCTTGCTTCCGCGACATTTCGCGAACCAGCTTTAAAACAGTCAGTTCCAGATCCACCGATCACACATGGCATCGTGAGCTACGAGTTGTTTTTAATTACCATACATTCTTTCATGCGAGTTTAGCAGTTAGGAGTGCGGAAAATTAAAAGACGGAAAGATGAAAGCTACGCTATTACAAGGCGCGGGTCTATACATTGCCAAAATACAAAGACCCGTTTTTGATAAAAGATGCGGAAAGTAAAAGAAAAGCGATAAACCTAATTACTATTACATCCTTGAACAGTTACATAATAATCAATAAGAAAAATAATGCGCAAAATAGAAATTAAATGGGACGTCCGAGGGTTTTGACCCTTTTGAGAAATTAAATTAAATTAGGACCTAATTAATATTTAATTAAAGAAAAGAAAGTGTGTTTTTTTTTATGTTTTTGTATTTAATGAAATAAAAAAAAAGAATTAAAAGGAAACCCTAAGTCTAGGTTATTTTAATTATGAAAGAAAATGTCAAAGTTGACCTAATTTACTAATTAATTAATTTACATGTTTATTTACAAAAATAATAGTTAATAATAATAATAAATAATGATGAAAATAATTAATTAAGAAAAGATAAAAAAATGTCAAAAAAAAACCTAATTCTATGTATTTTTTATTTATTAAGAAAAGAGATTAAAATATAAACCTAAATTAAACTAAAGTTAATTGTTAGTTATTTATTTACAAAAATAAATTAGTGAGGAAATTAATAAATAAGTAAAAATAAAACATTTTTTAGTTTCTCATTTTTTATGGAAAATTAATTTTAGCGAATTAATAATAATTATAAAAAAAAACAATTGAAAGAAATTAAAAGAAAGAAAAGAAAATTAAATTGCAAACCAAGGGGGGTTTCTGGCCCATATGGAGGTGTTTGTGAGGAATTCAGGCCCATGAACACAAGGCCATCTTTGACTTTTCTGGTTGTGTGTACGTTGTTGACTGGAGTGTACCATAGGCTTCAATCTGTGGCCACTGGATTGATCATCATGAGGGCGTGGCAAGCTCAGGCGTGAGGATGCATGGTGGGACATGGAACGAATGTTGCACTAGAACATGTTAACACAAAAATTATGAATTATGTGGGGGGACCTGGGAATCGAACCCAGGTCTCAATGCCTGCAGTACACGTCCTCAACCAACTGAACCACCAAGCGCATTTGTTAAATGTATAGGCAACAAATATAATATAAAAAAACAAGCATTAATGGTCTAGCACAAAAAGAAAGCGCGCCAGATTTGAATGTTCCAGTCATATAATGCCACGCATGTCTTCGTCTTCATTTTCCTGCAATAACATGAATAAGATAGCGGGGGTTTTAAACCCCCACTAAGTATAACTGTGGAAAATATCGAATAGAAGAGGAGACAACATAAATTGAGCGCGAGGGTTTCAATCGATTCGTCTTGTGGCAACGAATTTGTCCATATATGGCTTGAGGACTAATTTTTCCTGATGTCTAAAGCCCTAATTTGAAGCTTCAGAAACCCTAGGTTTTGTCCATGGTGAATCTTGATTAAGGCAATGTTAATTCAATTGAACTGTACCAATCGCTTCAGAAGGTCACCATTAGTGTAAATCAAACAAGAAAAATAGTTAAAAGCGCATGAATGATGATATGTCAAATTGGAAAACAAAGCAAATTGTATGGCTCGTGTTCTTCAATTCTTTGCGCGTTTGGACTGGTTCTTGATGGCAAACGCTTCCTGGCAATGTCAGCAAGGTGTTGGAAACGTTTTTAGGCCTTGAATTGCACTGCAAGTATGATTTCTATTTTCAAGTTTTTGCTGAAATTTTGCAAAGTGATAATGGAGTATGAGCAGCTTTTTCGTGTATCTATGAGTAGGGTTTCACTCAGCATATGTATGTGAATGATTCTAGGTCAAGAATGAGCCTAAAAGTCCATGAATTTATGACTTGAATATTTGATTGCCTAATCATATCTTTTCCAATATTTTCTTTCATGAAACCTTGCCAATCATGGATTTCTTTGCCTTGTTGATTGAGAAACGAATTGCCAGCTTGCCCTAGTCACATTTGCTGCACAAAAAGATCTAAAAAAGCATATCTTTGAATTTTCTTATAATTAAAACCAATTAAATGAATTAATATAAATATAAATCCAATTAATTAATTAAAAATAAGAAAATAAATTATTTTAAGTTCAATGGGTCGTGCATAGGCCTTGGGTAATGATTCAAGAAAGAATTTGAGGCCCATTAGCAAAATTGAAGCTTTTTAGGCAAAGTTGACTTTTGAAAGTTCACAAAAATTTCCCAACTTCTCCAATGCATATCTTGCTCAATTTTGATCATATGAACATGTTCTTGGATATTTTGGAAAGTTCTTGAAGTCCTCTAACCAATTCCTTTGGTCCCATGTCATTTTGATTTACCAATCTCAAATTATGGTCTTTGACTTAAAGTGCCTTTTTGTTGACTTTTGAAAATGACCTATAATGTTGAAATTGATAACTTTTTGTGAGAGCATTACTTAGACTTGGAGTGTGAAGATGAGTTGTAGGAAATGTCATCCCCTTCAAAATGAGAATTGGATGGGATTTTTCTGATGAACCATGAAAAAGTTATACCTTGGTCAATTTGCAGTTGACTTTTCAGTTGTCCAAAAATAGAAACTTTTGCATCTTGAGACTTTTTGAGCCATGCTTGTGGAATCATGATCAAGAATTGATCAAATGATGATTGTGGCTTCAAAATAAGATGTTGACCAAATTTTTTGACTTTTGACTGTCAAATGACCATTTTGCCCCTGTAGTTGACTGTGGAGCAATTAGGGTTTTTGACTGTGCAACTTGACCTTGTGAGCTTTGAAACTTGATATATGGATGTTTGACAATGTATATGGGCACATGGGACTTGATTGGACCCTTGAAAACCTCAATTTCTCTGCCATAACCAAAACCCTAATTTTGACTGTGTTAGGAGGCAATTGGACTGTGCAACCCTTGAGAGATTTTGAAGCTTGATCTTGACAAATCTTGAAGAATATGGGAGGGAAAATTTTGGGGTACAACAGTTTCCCCTGTTCAATCTTCTTAGACCTGAGGATGTAGATTGGCTTGCGTGCCTTTCGTAATCCGAAGGTGGAAGATGATTGAACACTAGAGTGCCCAGAAATTTGCACTCGCATAGTAGAGTGTCGGCAGTGTGATGTAGGGAATGGGCTTACAGATGCCATTTGGAGAGATGATGGATAGGAGGATGGGATTATAGATGCCATCTGGAGATGTGACAGAACCTTGTCGGGAATGGGCTTATAGATGCCTTTTGGAGACTGTAATGGTATGTGGATGGGCTTATAGATGCCATCTGGAGGTTGTCTGTTGAATTGTAATTTTTGTAAGTTGAAAGAGGGAACCTGTGTAGGGTTGCCTGATGATGAGCTCGTGTAAAACTGCATCTTGGAAAGAAGTACACCTGTGTAGGGTTGACTGATGATGAGCTCGTGTAAAACGGCATCTTTGAAGGAAGGAAACTTGTGTAGGGTTTACTGATAATGAGTCCGTATAAGACTGCATCTGAAATGGAGACAGAACCTGTGTAGGGTTTTTGATGACGAGTCCGTGTAAAACTGCATCTTTGGGAAGGGAGAACCTGTGTAGGGTTGCTTGGTGATGAGTTCGTGTAAAACTAACATCTGGAGAAAGAGAACCTGTGTAGGGTTTCTTCGGGATAAGTTCGTGTAAAACTTCTGGAGGAACCGGGGTAAGGTTACTGCAGGATAAGTTCGTGTAAAACTTCTGGATGAACCGGGGTAAGGTCATCTTGAGAATAAGTCCGTGTAAGACTTCTGGAGGAACCGGGGTAGGGTTACTGCAGGATAAGTTCGTGTAAAACTTCTGGATGAACCGGGGTAAGGTCATCTTGAGATAAGTCCGTGTAAGACTTCAGGATGAACCGGGGTAAGGTCATCTTGATAATAAGTTCGTGTAAGACTTCAAGATGAACCGGGGTAAGGTTACCTTGACGATGAGTTTGTGTAAAACTTCGTCTTGGAACTGAGGAGGAACCGGTGTAGGGTTGCCTGAGGACGAGTCCGTGTAAAACTTCATCTGAAAGAGAAGGAACCTGTATATGGTTGCCTTATGATGAGCCCGTGTAAAACTTCATCTAAAATTGAGAATGAACCGGTGTGGGGTTGCTTCATGATGATCAAGTGGATGATTGTCCTGTCTGGTTTCAGATATTAACCCATGATCAGTCGTCCACAGAATTTTCCTGGCTTGTTACCAATGTTGATCTGGAACGGTAGAGGTAGATGGTAATCATCCTTTGATTGACCTTTTGCTGAAAAGGCAAAACGTTAGCTGTATGCAGTGTCATGATGCATGAACTGCATGATATTAAGATGTTCTCAAGAATAAATGAGATTTATGATATGATGCATATGCATGCTATAATGTATGAAGATGTGATGTTTATGAATGTATTTTCGTCTAGGAAAAGAAATCCTTGACGGATTCCGGGAAGTTAACTCCTGGGCTGATGTCGAGAGTAGAGTCTCTCGCTTCCGCTGGGGATGATGGTCGCAGGCATAAACCGGTAGGAGAAGATGACTCCGTGGGGGAATACACTTGTTGGAGAGATTACTCTGCGGGGAAATACTCTGTGGAAAGAGATCCTTCGTTGAGGTTTTGATGATAACTCTGCTGGGGATAGGAAGAACTTCGCCGAGGACGATCTTTCCGTGGCAATTAGCTGAGGATAACCCAGTTATAAGCTCTGGTGGGGAATAACCTTCTGAATAAAGCCGGGGAGAGCGTTCGTACTCTGCAGGTGACAAGCTCCCAAAATATACTGGGGATAAGCTTCCAGAATCTACTGGGGAGGATGATTCAACTCTCCTGGGGAAACTTTTGAAATGTACTGGGGAATGGTTCCACTGGGGTGTCTGGTATTCCGCCGGGGAACAATCTTATATTTCCGTCGAGGAACATTAAGACTGTCGGGGATGCTTGCTTAGGAATATCTATATACTCCGCTGGGGAATATACCCAACTTCTTGACAGTAAACTAACTCTGCTTGGGGAAAGTATCGCTGACTTGCTGGAGATACTGTGCCTTTTTAGGGCTGATGGGAGACCAACTCTGCTCGGGGGAGAGTATGGCTGAATCTTGTCTTACTCTGTGGGGAGTGGAGGTATCTTGGTCAAATTCTTCAGCTGAATCTACCTTGTACCTGGAGGATAAAGAAGTTTGTACAGTTCAGACACTCCTTATTGCCCCAATTTCTGCGGGAGAAGAAGGCCTATGAGGAGCTTGATAACTTCCGATTGACAAATCTTCTTCTGGTAGGCAAGTGACGAGATGACGGAACATAGTCGTATGCTTTTGATCCCTAAATTTTGCCTGGACCGCCCTTTCGGGTTTTCAGTCCACCGGGATACCCCTTTTTGCCCAAGCCGCCTTTTCAGGTTTTCGACTTGCCGGGTGTACAGATTTTTTTCATTTTCATCCCTTATTTTTGCCCGAACCCTTTTGGTTCGTCGGGAAGCCCTTATTTTTGCCTAGGTGTGTCAACCTAGCGGGTCTTTGATTATGCGCAGTGTTTTTTCGACTATGTCCACGTTCTCAGAGTGTAGGGAGTTGTCACTGTCAATAGTGTTGTGTTGCCCTACTACCAGAAGATATTCGTTTGATCGTCCAATGCCCCAAGCGATCCAGATGGAGATTTGCCCCAGGCTGGTTGACCTTTTGAGAGATTCTCTGAGTCTTGACTGGACTGCCCCAGATGACGGACAATGATCATGCCATGCCCCTTGGTTGGAAGTGCTTTTGTTCATCAGATATTCTTCGTGCGAATTTCTCTGATGTTCAAACAAATAGTCACATATGCAAGCAATGTCATTTCAAAAATGCAAAGCTTATGTGTGTCTTGAAGATTTTAAAAATGCATTTTTCAGTAAAAACAAGTGAATTTTGTAAACTGTGATGTCAACTCGTTATTTTACCGCAAGCCTTAAGGAGTCAGGATACCTTTCGTACCAGTATGCTTTCGAACTAATCCATGCTTCAGCTAGGACTTTTAAGGGTTATAGCGTGGCCTGGTTCACGGTTTAAGAAACAAAGGATAAAGGCTCAAATTTTATTTGTACCCACCCGCTCTTCGTGATGTTCTTCAATCCTAACCTCAGTTAATCGTGCGTCAGACCTTGTTTGAGTCTTTGCTCGGATATTCCAGTAATGGTTCGGATATTGACAGTTTATTTTGAATAGGCAATCATCATTTTTTTTTGTCGAGGGTTTGTAGGACCTCTTTCTTTTTGATTTCGTTATCCCTGTTTTTTCCTGACCTGTTTCTTTTGTATTTACGGTTAGCGGGATGCCCCAGTTTTGTAAGTCTCCTTCATAGGTTTTGACTTAATGGGCTTTTATTTTGAGAGATAACGACTGCCTGTCTTTATGATTATTCGGAACCATCACTGTCTTTAATTTTGGAAGGACTTTTTTTTTGAGATCATTCGTTGTGCACTTGGATCAACTGAGAGAACTACCCTACCCCAGGTTATGATTAAGGGTTTTAATTTTCGAAAAGAAAAACTCCTACTTCTTTGGCTCGAAGGGGTTGACGAGGGATTATCTTCCTTATAACTCTAGTGTTTAGGAATTGAAATAATGCATGTACCTCATCAGCGGGGTCTGTTCAAAAGCATACTATAAATTGTGGTATCGTTTTCGTCATCCTCCCTCAAGAGGCTCAGAATTATTAATTGAGAGTTGACATCAAAAAAATAAAAGCAATTTTGAATATAGTGAACACAATTACTTCAAAACAGACACGTGTAATGCATTAATGAAATAACCAAGTTTGACATGAAATAAAATGTTTGAACAATCAAAGAAAATTACAACTTGAACATTTGAATGAACAAAAAAAATTTCCAATCCTAGCCATGTTTTGGCAAGGGAGCAGTGGTCACATTGGGAGTCTCAGCAGGCTCGAATTCGATCTCCTTAGCGTCGATCATATTCTGGATCTTGTATTTTAGCGCCCAACAATCCTCAGTATCGTTCCCCGGGCTATCAGAATGATAAGCACACCTCGCTTCTGGGTTGTAGTTTGGAGAGGAGGTCTTGGGATTTGCATGAGGGTTGATCACCGCAATCAGATTCATTTTCAACATGTGCTGCAATGCTTGTGATAATGGCATGTTGATGTTGGTGAATTGTATTTTAGGCTCGTCCGTCCTTCGCTGATTTCCCTTTTGTGGTTGTCGACGTGGTGCAGAACCAGAGATCATGACTGCCCCTGCATGTTGGCCACGACGACTCTTTTGACTGTATGCAGCATTAGACTCTTTCTTCCCCATGTAAGGCTTTTTATGAGTATCAGAAGGTGCGACCTCTTGAATCTTCCCAGCCTTGATACCAGCTTCAATTCTTTCCCCAGTCAAGATCAAATCTGTAAACCCAGCAGAAGAATTCCCAATCAAATGGTTGAAGAAAGGTCCAGACAGGGTCCCCAAGAACATGTCCACAAGCTCACGGTCAGTTAGAGGTGGCTGCACCCTCCCAGCAAGGTCTCTCCACTTTTGCGCATATTCTTTAAAACCTTCGCCTACACCCATAGACATTCCCTGAAGCTGAGTGCGTGTGGGAGCAAGGTCGGCATTATACTGGTACTGCTTGTAGAATGCAGTGGCCAAGTCCTCCCAGCTGCGGATGTTGGCTCCATTCAGTTGATAGAACCAGTCGAGTTGAGTTCCTGACAGACTATCCTGAAAGAAGTGAATCCACAAATTCTTGTCAGCCGTGTAGGGCTGGATCCTCCTTATGTATGACCTGAGATGCAGCTTAGGACAGGAAGCCCCGTCATATTTTGCAAAAGCAGGTGCCTTGAACTTGTGTGGGATCACTACCCCAGAAGACAGACCTAGATCTTCGAAGTCCGGGCTGGGCACCTTTTGTATCTCCATAGAACTTAACCGGTCTTCGAGCTGTTTGTACCTGTCCTCAGCAGGAGGGTACTGTTCGTCATTGAAATCGGTCTCGTTGTCGGAGACCACCGGACTAGGAACCTCTCTTTCTCGGGGACTGCCTTTCCCCACATATGGGGTGGTCCGCTCAGCTTCATTTTGTGATCCCTCCCCAGATCTGCGTCTAGGATTGAACAAAACAGTCCTCTTCTTCTTCTTCTTTTGTATCAGAGTCTTCAACTCCTGTTGACCCTGGGCTAGGCTCATCACCAACTCTTGGAACTGGGCGTTCTGGGCCTGGAGGGCCTTGATAGCTTGTTCATTGGATGATTCAGGATTCATGATGATTATTGAATTAAACAGCGAAGAAGATAAGTGACCTGTCAAAAAAGAGTACCTGTAATGCAATGATATGTATGATGCATGCAATGTTTTCAAGGATCTCGCGGGGTAAACAAGAAAATTGTTAGAGTTGGGATCCGATAGCTTGAGTGAAGGAACTGCATATTGTAGAGAGTCCTTCTTCAAGAGTCAAGGCTCACCATATCGAGTGGGTCATAGCCCCTGACAACCTTGGCTAGAGGAAAATAAATCCCCTTTGCCCCTTGCTGGATAATTGTTTCATCATGACCTGCATCACAAGCCCTTGAGATCCTTGAAATGGATTAGTCTTTATGCAGGATGCATGCAATGGTATGATGTTATGTTATGCATGGAGTGATGTAAGTAGACCCTGTAATGAGTCCAGATTAAGGACTGTAAACAAAACCTGCAAGAAACTCAAGTGTCAGATAACAAGCATGCAAGTAATTCAAGTTTGAAGGCACACAAGTCACACAGAGAGCCCTTAGAGTTTAGGCCGGCGTGAAGTTTAGGTACTACCCTTTTTCAGTTTCGTTGGTTAAGACCTGTCCTATCAAAAGTAACCGGGTTCTAGAGGATCCCAATATCACTGACTACCCTCAATCGTTCATAACTCCAGCGTCGCAATCTTTTCTTGTGGCCAGAACCATCGCGAGAGTTTAGCCTCAATGGGTGTAGCATACTGCTACTGTTTTATGGCCAAGTTGGGTCACATTAGGGTTCTAAGGTCGGTTGGTGCTTAATGACTCCTCAGAAGACCCATATTCTCCTCGTTGTAACACAAGGGATATCGGTACAGACCAAGGTGCCACACCAACGTAGCCACTGCTTCACCCGTGTCGGTCTACGCCAGACAGGTCCCTCACAGCTTATGCTACCTAAAAGGGTATCCCCAGATCCGGGTTAGGATCTATGAAACTCCGATGCAAAGCCCACAAATATAAAGCAATCAAAGCAAAGCAATTGAAAACATAAGTATGATCTAATCCTAAGGTACACCTCACTTTTAGATATCCCCAGCAGAGTCGCCAGTTCTGTGATCGGTGGATTTAGAACTGACTGTTTAACGCTGGTTCGCGAAATGTCGCAGAAGCAAGAGTCGCCACCGTCTTTTATTTTCTCCAACATGGACAGGACAAAAGCACAGCAAAATTCCTTATGAGAACGTTTCTCGGTTCGGGAGGTAGATTTATAGAAAGGGAAGGTGTTAGCACCCTTTCTATCCATGGTTATCCATGGGCTCTTAGATACTTGCTCTTATGTTTTCAAAAATGTTTGCTTTTCAAAATGTGAGTGGGTTTGAAAAAAGTTTCTTTGAAAGATTTCTGAATAACTCTTGTATCTGTCCTCAAGAGTGTTTGAAAAGTTTGTTTTGAAAGCTTTTTGAAAGTTTCAGTGTGAAAAGTATTTTTGATTTGTTTTTGAAGAGAGCAAGTATCCATGAGTCATCTACCTACCCTAAGGAATTAGGCTGTGTAAAAGTCCTTAAGGTAGTGCCATCCCACCATTGAGAGGTAAGTAGCACCACCGTTAGAGGTGTTCGGGTCAATTCGATTGAGGGACAGTGTGGTCACCGAAGCAATAGTAGGACACCTTAGAAGCTACCCTTACATCCTAGATCCTTTTTTAATCTGAGGCAACCGTTTCGAGGCAACTGTTTCGAGGCAACTGGATCATGGACATAAGAGCGACCGCTAAAACGTCCTATACTTGACGACCACGTTTGAAGGCAACGAGTGAGGCGTACCCTAGAAGTGGTGTGTGTATTTGTGTGTTGTTTTCATGTTATGTTTTATCTTTGATCATGGCATCGTGAGCTACGAGTTGTTTTTAATTACCATACATTCTTTCATGCGAGTTTAGCAGTTAGGAGTGCGGAAAATTAAAAGACGGAAAGATAAAAGCTACGCATTACAAGGCGCGGGTCTATACATCGCCAAAATACAAAGACCCGTTTTTGATAAAAGATGCGGAAAGTAAAAGAAAAGCGATAAACCTAATTACTATTACATCCTTGAACAGTTACATAATAATCAATAAGAAAAATAATGCGCAAAATAGAAATTAAATGGGACGTCCGAGGGTTTTGACCCTTTTGAGAAATTAAATTAAATTAGGACCTAATTAATATTTAATTAAAGAAAAGAAAGTGTGTTTTTTTTTATGTTTTTGTATTTAATGAAATAAAGAAAAAGAATTAAAAGGAAACCCTAAGTCTAGGTTATTTTAATTATGAAAGAAAATGTCAAAGTTGACCTAATTTACTAATTAATTAATTTACATGTTTATTTACAAAAATAATAGTTAATAATAATAATAAATAATGATGAAAATAATTAATTAAGAAAAGATAAAAAAATGTCAAAAAAAAACCTAATTCTATGTATTTTTTATTTATTAAGAAAAGAGATTAAAATATAAACCTAAATTAAACTAAAGTTAATTGTTAGTTATTTATTTACAAAAATAAATTAGTGAGGAAATTAATAAATAAGTAAAAATAAAATATTTTTTAGTTTCTCATTTTTTATGGAAAATTAATTTTAGCGAATTAATAATAATTATAAAAAAAACAATTGAAAGAAATTAAAAGAAAGAAAAGAAAATTAAATTGCAAACCAAGGGGGGTGTCTGGCCCATATGGAGGTGTTTGTGAGGAATTCAGGCCTATGAACACAAGGCCATCTTTGACTTTTCTGGTTATGTGTACGTTGTTGACTGGAGTGTACCATAGGCTTCAATTTGTGGCCACTGGATTGATCATCATGAGGGCGTGGCAAGCTCAGGCGTGAGGATGCATGGTGGGACATGGAACGAATGCTGCACTAGAACATGTTAACACAAAAATTATGAATTATATGGGGGGACCTGGGAATCGAACCCAGGTCTCAATGCCTGCAGTACACGTCCTCAACCAACTGAACCACCAAGCGCATTTGTTAAATGTATAGGCAACAAATATAATATAAAAAAACAAGCATTAATGGTCTAGCACAAAAAGAAAGCGCGCCAGATTTGAATGTTCCAGTCATATAATGCCACGCATGTCTTCGTCTTCGTTTTCCTGCAATAACATGAATAAGATAGCGGGGGTTTTAAACCCCCACTAAGTATAACTGTGGAAAATAGCGAATAGAAGAGGAGACAACATAAATTGAACGCGAGGGTTTCAATCGATTCGTCTTGTGGCAACGAATTTGTCCATATATGGCTTGAGGTCTAATTTTTCCTGATGTCTAAAGCCCTAATTTGAAGCTTCAGAAACCCTAGGTTTTGTCCATGGTGAATCTTGATTAAGGCAATGTTAATTCAATTGAAATGTACCAATCGCTTCAGAAGGTCACCATTAGTGTAAATCAAACAAGAAAAATAGTTAAAAGCGCATGAATGATGATATGTCAAATTGGAAAACAAAGCAAACTGTATGGCTCGTGTTCTTCAATTCTTTGCGCGTTTGGACTGGTTCTTGATGGCAAACGCTTCCTAGCAATGTCAGCAAGGTGTTGGAAACGTTTTTAGGCCTTGAATTGCACTGCAAGTATGATTTCTGTTTTCAAGTTTTTGCTGAAATTTTGCAAAGTGATAATGGAGTATGAGCAGCTTTTTCGTGTATCTATGAGTAGGGTTTCACTCAGCATATGTATGTGAATGATTCTAGGTCAAGATTGAGCCCAAAAGTCCATGAATTTATGACTTGAATATTTGATTGCCTAATCATATTTTTTCCAATCTTTTCTTTCATGAAACCTTGCCAATCATGGATTTCTTTGCCTTGTTGATTGAGAAACGAATTGCCAGCTTGCCCTAGTCACATTTGCTGCACAAAAAGATCTAAAAAAGCATATCTTTGAATTTTCTTATAATTAAAACCAATTAAATGAATTAATATAAATATAAATCCAATTAATTAATTAAAAATAAGAAAATAAATTATTTTAAGTTCAATGGGTCGTGCATAGGCCTTGGGTAATGATTCAAGAAAGAATTTGAGGCCCATTAGCAAAATTGAAGCTTTTTAGGCAAAGTTGACTTTTGAAAGTTCTCAAAAATTTCCCAACTTCTCCAATGCATATCTTGCTCATTTTTGAAGCTATGAACATGTTCTTTGACATTTTGGAAAGGTCTTGAAGTCCTATAACCAATGCCTTTGGTCCCATGTCATTTTGATTTACCAATCTCAAATTATGGTCTTTGACTTAAAGTGCCTTTTTGTTGACTTTTGAAAATGACCTATAATGTTGAAATTGATAACTTTTTGTGAGAGCATTTCTTGGACTTGGAGTGTGAAGATGAGTTATAGGAAATGTCATCCCCTTCAAAATGAGAATTGGATGGGATTTTTCTGATGAACCATGAAAAAGTTATACCTTGGTCAATTTGCAGTTGACTTTTCAGTTGTCCAAAAATAGAAACTTTTGCATCTTGAGACTTTTTGAGCCATGCTTGTGGAATCATGATCAAGAATTGATCAAATGATGATTGTGGCTTCAAAATAAGATGTTGACCAAAATTTTGACTTTTGACTGTCAAATGACCATTTTGCCCCTGCAGTTGACTGTGGAGCAATTAGGGTTTTTGACTGTGCAACTTGACCTTGTGAGCTTTGAAACTTGATATATGGATGTTTAACAATGTATATGGGCACATGGGACTTGATTGGACCCTTTTGTTATACCCCAAAATTTGCCCTCCCATATTCTTCAAAGATTTGCCAAGTCAAAGCTTTAAAAGTTCCCCAAAGGTTGCACAGTGCAAGGACCTTCTAAGCAGTCAAAACTAGGGTTTTTGTTCTGATCAAGAAAATGAAGTTTCCAAATATCCAATCAAGTCTCACATGCCTACAAATATGGTCAAGCATCCTCATATCAAGTTTCAAGACTTTCAGCACAAAATTGCACAGTCAAAAACCCTAATTGCACTACAGTCAACTGTAGGGGCAAAATGGTCATTTGACAGTCAAAAGTTCAAATTTTTTATCAACATATCATTTTGAAGCCACAAACATCATTTGATCAATGCTTGATCATGATTCTCAAAGTTTGGCTCAAAAATCATCAAGATGCAAAAGTTTCCTTATTTGGACAGTTGAAAAAGTCAACTGTAAATTGACCAGGGCATAACTTTCACATGGATTATCATAAAAATTCCATCCAAAGCTCATTTTGAAGAGAAAGACATTTCCTACAACTCATCTTCATACTTCAAGTCCAAGAAATGCTCTCACAAAAAGTTATCAATTTCAACATTATAGGTCATTTTCAAAAGTCAACAAAAAGGGACTTTAAGTCAAAGGCCATAACTTGAGATTGGTAAATCAAAATGACATGGGACCAAAGGCATTGGTTAGAGGACTCAAATACCTTTCCAACATGTCCAAGAACATGAGCAAAGCTTAAAAATTGAGCAAGTTATGCCTTGTGGAAGTTGGGAAATTTTTGGATATTTTGAAAAGTCAACATTGATTCAAAATGACTTAAAATTGCTAATGGGCCCATTTTTCTTCCATAATTCATCATCCATGGCATGTACACGACCACTTGGCCAAAAGGGAAGTATTTCTTCATTTTTTTATGTATTTATTTGAATTTTTATTTATAATAATTCATTTAAATCAAATTAAATACATGGAAAATATTTAACCTAAGTTTTACAATCCTTTTTTGCATGAAATCTACTCAATAATTCGTGCATATTCAAATATGGAAAGATTTGGATTGATTGGATCATGATTGGTACAAAATTGCATGGAAAATATTTGAAAAAAGATCTTGAAAATCAAATCTTTCAAAGTCATGAATGCCAAGCTTTTTGATCAGAATTCTTAACCTAATTCATTCCTACATAAGCATAGAACATAACCCTAATTAAAAAGACCACGCAGCTGCTCAAAATCTGAAAAGCCAAAACTTGAAATTTGTCAAAAAAACTCCATAACTGAAAACCAACTTGCAGGTCGATTCAAGCCTCAAAACCTATTCCATTAGCTTCCTCAAGGATCATAGGACATATTCCAATCAAAAACTAAGCCCCATACTCAAGAAAACGCAAGATCACCATTGAAGTTGGTAAAGAAAATTTCTGAATCGGTTTCTATCATACATGCATTGTTAACATATTTTGTTGTTATTTTTGTGTTTGTACTGATGTTTGCAAGCTAATCGTGTGCTTTGATTGAAGTTTTACGCACTGTATGCCAAGATACCATTGTCAATTTTTAGGGTTTACAGGATTTCGAATTGGGGGTTTCTTGGTCTTGTAAAATTAGCAAACCACGATGCCAGGAATGGATTCAGGGGACTTGGATGAAGACAATGGGACTCTCGCGCTCAATTTATGAGCGTCACAGGGCTAGTCGCTATTTTTCAGAAGCTAGCCTAAGAGAACATGTGAAAACCGTTGCTCATGATGTTTGTATTTCAGGAAAATAAAAAACCAACGAAGAAGATGAACTTGTGGCAAGCGATGGGTGGCTGGTTTGAAAGTTCGCGCGCGAAGTCCACTAACGCTTTTATTTTCTTTTATAATATTTGTTAGTTGTTTAATAATCAAAACGCGTAAATTGGTTCAGTGGCAAGGCATAGTGTTGGCAACGTACATGACCTGGGTTCGAGCCCCAGGTCTTCATTATCTCAATATTATTTTTCAATTGATAATCACATGCAGAGCCAACGCTGGATACCACCATACTCCTTCATGATCAGATGGCCACGCGTCCCAATAGAACAATCAGAAGGCCAAGAACTGCGCAATACCATGGATTGTAGTCAACGCTTCTGCACGTGAGTGGAAAAGTCTCCAAGGCCAAGAATCTAAATGGGCCAGATTGCTAAGGGCCTCACCTCCTATTTGGGGTCTGAACCCCCAGGTTTGTAAACTCTTTAATTGTTCTTTATTTTTTTTTTCTTTATATTTTTTACTTTCAATTATTATTTTTAATTAATTCTGTCAATTTAGTTATATTTTCATAAAACCAAAAAACACATAAAAATCAGAAAGAAGAAAAAATATAATAAATATTTTTGTTTTAATATTTTTTGTAATTAAATTGTATATAATTAAACTTAGTTAAATTAGGTTTTAGTTTTAATTCTCTTAAAAAAAATCTAAAAAAACATAGAATTAGGTTTAATTAATTTTCATCCTCTTTTTATTTTTTCTTTCACAATAATTAAATAATTAAATATTTATTTTTATAATTAAATTTGTATATAAAGATTAGGGTTAATTTAGGTTAAAATTCAATGTTTTCTTAATAAATTAAAAGCCATTAGAATTAGGGTTAGTATTTATTTTAATTAATTCTTTTTTCATATTAAATCCTAAAATACTAAAAAATACCAAAAAACAAGTTCTTTCTTTCTTTTAATTTTAATTAATCCCATGTAATTTTAATTTTGCAAAAAGGGTCCAACGCCCTCGTTTCGATTTAATTTTTATTCACATATTTATTTTATTTCGTTTAAATATTTATGTATCTCTCCCAAGGCCATGTAACCTTTTAATTTTCTCGCACTTTTCTTTACTTTTCTTTATTTCTTTATTTATTTTCTGTCAAATCGGGTTCTGGTTTAATTTTGGCGATGTGGACCCGCGCCGTTTGTAATAGCTTAGAATTTACTTTTCCCGCAATTTTTAATTGTTAAATAAATGGCATGAAAGAATGTATGGACAAAATAAAAACAAGCGTAGAACACCAATAACATGACAAGATAAATGCAAATGAAAACGACACACAAATCACACACCACCCCTAGGGTACGCCTCACTGTTGCCTTGCCTCGAAAGGTGATCGTCGAGTAGAGGATGTCTTAGTAAGTCCTCATGATCCGGGAACCTGGCATGAGGGTAGCTTCTAAGGTGCCTTCCTATTGCTCCGGTGATCACCATGTCCCGAACCTTCGAATTGACCCGAACACCTCCAACGGTGGTGCTACCTACCTCTCAATGGTGGGATGGCCCTACTTGAAAGGACATCTACACAGACGAATTCCTTAGGATAGGTAGACGACTCGTGGATACTTGCTCTAAATTTCAAACAAAAATTCAAAAATACTTTTCACACCAACACATTTTCAAAAAGCTTTCGAAAGCAATTTTTCAAACACTCTTGAGGACTGATACAAGAGTCGAACTGAAATTTTCAAAGAAACTTTTTAAAACCCACAGTTGAAAAGCAAACAAACAATTTTGAAAACACAAATGAGCAAGTATCTAAGAGCCCATGGATAACCATGGATAGAAAGGGTGCTAACACCTTCCCTTTCTATAACCTACCTCCCGAACCGAGAGCGATCTCTTTAAGGAATTTTTCTGTGCTTTTGTCCTTTCCATTTGGAGAAAATAAAAGACGGTGGCGACTCTTGCTTCCGCGACATTTCGCGATCCAGCGTTAAACAGTCAGTTCCAGATCCACCGATCACAGAACTGGCGACTCTGCTGGGGAGATATTTATAAAGTGAGGTGTACCTTAGGGCTAGTTCATAACTGTGTTTTCAATTGTATTGATTTGCTTGCTTTACTATTGTGGGTTGCATCGGAGTTACATAGATCCTAACTCGGATCTGGGGATACCCTGTTTAGGTAGCATAAGCTGTGAGGGACCTGTCCGGCGTAGACCGACACAGGTGAAGCAGTGGCTACGTTGGTGTGGCACCTTGGTCTGTACCGATATCCCTTGTGTCGCAACGAGGAGAATATGGGTCTTCTAAGGAGTCATTAAGCACCAACAACCTTAGAACCTTAATTGACACAACTTGGCCTTTAGAATTGTAGCAGTATGCTACGTCCATTGAGGCTAAACTCTCGTGATGGTTCTGGCCGCAAGAAAAGATTGCGATGCTGGAGTTATGACCGATTGAGGGTAGTCAATGACATTGGGATCCTCTAAGAACCCGGTTACTTTGATAGGACAGGTATGAACCAACAAACTGAAAGAGGGTAACACCTAGACCTCATGCTGGCCTAAACTCTAAGGGCTTCTCTTGTGTGACTTGTGTGCCTTCGTACTTGACTACTTGCATGCTTTATCTGACACATGAACTGCTTGCAGGTTTTGTTTTAGTCCTTAATTGGGACACATGACAGGGCTTACTAAGTTTCTTGCAGGTTTTGTTTATAGTCCTTAATTAGGACTCATAACGGAGTGTATTGAGTTTCTTGTAGGTTTTGTTTATAGTCCTTAATTAGGGCTTATAACAGAATGTACTGAGTTTCTTGCAGACTAGTTTTTTACAGGTTTTGTTTATGTCCTTAATTGGGACTCATAACAGGGTTTACTCACATTACCCCATGCATACCATGACATCATACCATTGCATATATCCTAACCCATTTCAAGGATCTCAAGGGCTTGTGATGCAGGTCATGATGAATCAAACATCTAGCAAGGGGCAAAGAGGATTTATTTTCCTCTAGCCAAAGTTGTCAGGGGCTATGACCCACTTGATATGGTGAGCTTTGACTCCTGAAGAAGGTTCCCCTAACCAAGGTTGTTTGGAAATCAAAACCAGACATGATGACTAAAGTCAGGGGCTATGACCCACTGGATATGGTGAGCCTTTGACCCTTGAAGAAGGACTCTCTACAACAGGAAGTTCCTTCAATCAAGTTACAAAATGCAAACTCTAACAATTTTCTTGTTTACCCCGCGAGGTCCTTGAAAACATTGCATGCATGTCATACACATCATTACATAACAGGTATCTTTGTTGCAGGTCACTTACCTTTCTCGCTGTTTATTTCAGCAATGGCCTTCCAACCAGATAACCAGGACCTTCTCGCTCAAGAGACTCAGTTCAGGGAAATCCTACTGAATCTATCCAAGGGGCAGGAGGAGCTAAGGACACTTCTCATGGAGACTTTTGTCAGGAACAGTGCTGAGGATGCAAGGCTGAAACACCTACAAGCTGAGGTGGATGCATTGAAGGTCCAGATGTTGGGGCAGGTGACTGCCATTCAAGGGTTAGCTCAAAGACAAGACGAGCTCTGGTTTCTCGTCAACCAACTGCTTCAGGGTAACCAGCTGGGGCAAAAGTCTAAGGGTAAAAAGCCAGTCATCTTTCGACCACCTTTGAGACAAAGAGGCAAGGAGAGAGCTCCTCAGATGGCTCCAGTGTCACAAATTCAACATCGCAACCAACAAAAGAGCGAGAGAAGGCAGTTCACTCGGCTCAGCATGACCTTATCCCAGATATTGCCACAGTTGCTGGAGACCAAGCTGGTAACTCTAAAAGAGGCTCCGAAGTTTCAAAATACAACGTCACCAAAGTATAACCCCAACGCTCGCTGCGCTTATCATTCTGATAGCCCGGGGCATGATACAAATGAGTGTTGGGCTCTGAAGAACAAAATCCAGGACCTGATTGATGAAGGGGCATTGGAGTTCACACAAGATGGTCAGGCTGAATTTTTCTACCATCCCTCTAAGACTCAGCAGTTGAAGTAACAGGCCCTGAGAAGAGGAAACTTTTGTTCATTCGAATGTTCAAGTTGTAATTTTCTTTTGTTCAAACATTTACTCGCGTTAAACATTGTTATTTCAAAAATGCATCGCATATGTCTGTTCTAAAACAATATATTCGTATTCACTAAATGCAAATTATTTTCATATTTTTTCTGATGTCAGCTCTTAATCTAAAATTCTAAGCCTCTTGAGGGAGGATGACGAAAGCGATACCATAATCTACAGTATGCTTTTGAACAGACCCCGCTGATGAGGTACAGGCATTGTTTCAATCCCTAAACACTGGAGTTATAAGGATGATAATCCCTCGCCAACCCCTCTGAGCCAAAGAAGTAGGAGTTTTTCTTTTCGAAATTCAAAACCCTTCATCATAACCCGGGGCAGGGTAGTTCTCTCAGTTGATCCAAGTGCATAACGAATGGCACCAAAAAGATCCTTACAAAACAAAGAAAGACAGTGATGGTCCCGAATGATCAATAAAGAAAGGCAGTCATTATCTTTCAAAAAAAAAAAACCATTAAGTCAAAACCCATGAAGGAGACTTACAAAACTGGGGCATCCCGCTGACTGTAATTCCAAAAAAAGAAACAGTTCAGGCAAAAAGAAAGGGATAACAAAAAAAATCTGACAAGAAAGAGGTCTTACCAACCCTCAGCAAGAAAGGAATGACTGCCTATTCAGAATAAGTTATCAACATCCGAATCATCACCGGAAAATCGGAGCAAAGACTCGAACAAGGTCTAACGTATGATCAACTGAGTTTAGGTTTGGAGAACATCACGAAGAGCGGGTGGGTACAAATAAAATTTGAGCCTTTATCCTTTGTTTCTTAAACCGTGAACCAGGCCACGTTATAACCCTTAAAAGTCCTAGCTGAAGCATGGGTTAGTTCGAAAGCATACTGTTACGAAAGGTATCCTGACTCCTTAAGGCCTACGGTAAAATACGGAGTTGACATCACGTTTTACAAACATTCATTTGTTTTATGAAAGAGAATGCATTTTCAAAATCTTCAAGACAGACATAAGCTTTGCATTTTTAACATAACTTTGTTTGCATATGACTTTGTTTGAACAGCAGGGAAATTCGCACGAAGAATGCCTAATGAACAGAGGCACTTCCAATCAAGGGGCATGATATGATCAGAGTCCATTATCTGGGGCAGTTAAGTCAAGATTCGGAGAATCTCTCAAAAGGCCAAATAGCCTGGGGCAAATCTCCGCCTGAGTCACTTGGGGCATTTCAACAACGAATCTGGCCTGATCAAACACCTTCTGGTGGCATGACAAAACACTTCTAACAGGGGCAACTCCCTACATTCTGAGAACATGGACATAGTCGAAAAAATACTACGCATGAAAAAAGACCCGCTAGGTTGATATACCTAGGCAAAAATAAGGGCTTCCCGGCGAACCAAAAGGGTTAGGGCAAAATGAAGGGATGAAATGAAAAAACTGTACACCCGGCAAGTCGAAAACCTGAAAGGGCGGCTTGGGCAAAAATGGGTATCCCGGTGGACTGAAAACCCGAAAGGGAGGTCCAGGCAAAAGTTAGGGATCAAAGCGTACGACTATGTCCTGTCATCTTGTCACCTGCCTACCAGAAGAAGGTTTGACCCTCAACGATTATCAGCATCCCACATGTGCCTCCCCCATAGAAACAGGGGCAATAACTGGTGGTTTAAGCAATCTAATTGTTTCTGTCCTCCAAGGTACCAAGGTAGGTTCAGCTAAAGAACATGACCAGTACATCTTAATTCCCCAGAGAATAAGTCATCAGTCAGTGCGTTCTTCTCCGAGCAGAGTTATCAAACCTTAAAGGAAGTTGGGTATCCTCCCGCAGATCTCAACATTCCCCAGCAGTATACATAATCATAACAAGCATCCCCGGCAGTCTCGGTCTAAAGATTGTTCCCCGGTGGTATATTAACATTCAAAGGAATCACTTCCCCCGCAGTTCAAAACTCCCCCAGGAGAGTCCAATCCAGTTCCCCAGGGAAGTTGGAATTTATCTCCCCAAGCAGTAAGCTTATCCCCAGTAAGTTCTGGAAGCTTATCCCCTCGCAAAGCACGAACACGTCGCCCGGCTTTATTCAAAGAGTTATTTCCTTAACAGGATATAACTAGGTTATCCTCAGCCAAAAGCCACGGAAAGATCGTCGTCGACAGAATCTTCTTATCCCCAGCAAAGTCTATCAACACTTCCAACAATAAGGGTATACCCAGCAAGTTACTATCAACAATTCAGCAAAAGCATCCCTCTCCCCACAGAGTATCACTCCCCAGCATGGTCGCTAGAGTATTTTTCTCCTCACAGAATCTTCCATTTGCCAAGTTTATTCCTCAACGGAGTCATCTTCTCCTACCGGTATTCTTGCAGTTATCATCCCCAGCAGGAGTAAAAGCTTATTCTTCAAATATCAGCCCAGGAGTGACTTCCCGGCACCCGTCAAGGATTTACATTCCTAGACGAAAGCATACATAAACATCACATACATCATTGTAGCATGCATAGACGCATCATGTCATACAAATCTCATTTATGTTGAGAACATCATTGCTTGGTTCATATCATGCATTTCATATGACTGACCTTTACCTTTCAGGAAAAAGCCAGTTAAAATTCTCAGCTATTTCAAGACCTAGATCGGTTCAGTTAATCGACTCAAAAGATTTCTTATCCAGTCCAAGGCCTTCTCTAGTCCAGCTAAATCGACTCCCAACAGATTTTTCTGATGAAGACTCAGTAGAAGTTATTCAGGTTACAATTTCCTATAGTTCTCTCCCCGACGGTGCGTGAGATGTAATTCCCTTTCAGGTTATAATTTCCTATGGTTCTCTCCCCGATGGTGTGTGAGATGTAATTCCCTTTCAGGTTATAATTTCCTATGGTTCTCTCCCCGACGGTGCGTGAGATGTAATTCCCTTTCAGGTTATAATTTCCTATGGTTCTCTCCCCGACGGTGCGTGAGATGTAATTCCCTTTCAGGTTATAATTTCCTATGGTTCTCTCCCCGACGGTGCGTGAGATGTAATTCCCTTTCAGGTTATAATTTCCTATGGTTCTCTCCCCGACGGTGCGTGAGATGTAATTCCCTTTCAGGTTATAATTTCCTATGGTTCTCTCCCCGACGGTGCGTGAGATGTAATTCCCTTTCAGGTTATAATTTCCTATGGTTCTCTCCCCGACGGTGCGTGATATGTAATTCCCTTTCAGGTTATAATTTCCTATGGTTCTCTCCCCGACGGTGCGTGAGATGTAATTCCCTTTCAGGTTATAATTTCCTATGGTTCTCTCCCCGACGGTGCGTGAGATGTAATTCCCTTTCAGGTTATAATTTCCTATGGTTCTCTCCCCGACGGTGCGTGAGATGTAATTCCCTTTCAGGTTATATTTTCCTATGGTTCCCTCCCCGACGGTGCGTGAGGTGATAATTCCTTTTGAGATTATAATTTCCTATGGTTCCCTCCCCGACGGTGCGTGAGGTGATAATTCCTTTTGAGATTATAATTTCCTATGGTTCCCTCCCCGACGGTGCGTGAGGTGATAATTCCTTTTGAGATTATAATTTCCTATGGTTCCCTCCCCGACGGTGCGTGAGGTGATAATTCCTTTTGAGATTATAATTTCCTATGGTTCCCTCCCCGATGGTGCGTGAGGTGATAATTCCTTTTGAGATTATAATGGTTCCCTCCCCGACGGTGCGTGAGGTGATAATTCCATTTCAGGTTATAATTTCCTATGGTTCTCTCCCCGACGGTGTGTGAGATGTAATTCCCTTTCAGATTATAATTTCCTATGGTTCTCTCCCCGACGGTGCGTGAGATGTAATTCCCTTTCAGATTATAATTTCCTATGGTTCTCTCCCCGACGGTGCGTGAGATGTAATTCCCTTTCAGGTTATAATTTCCTATGGTTCCCTCCCCGACGGTGCGTGAGATGTAATTCCCTTTCAGGTTATAATTTCCTATGGTTCTCTCCCCGACGGTGCGTGAGATGTAATTCCCTTTCAGGTTATAATTTCCTATGGTTCTCTCCCCGACGGTGCGTGAGATGTAATTCCCTTTCAGGTTATAATTTCCTATGGTTCTCTCCCCGATGGTGCGTGAGATGTAATTCCCTTTCAGATTATAATTTCCTTTGGTTCTCTTCCCGATACTGCGAAGATGGTAATTCCCACCAAGATTTTCTCAACGAGCATTGTTGAGGTTAAAGTCACCCAAGGTTCTCTTACCGTTCATGCTAAGGTAGTAACCACCCCTGGTTCATTCATCATCTTGTGAAGCTCCAGACTCAGCTCCTGTAACCAGTCAGGACACGTTTATACCAAGCATCTGAAACCAGCTCCTGCAACATGACAGGTACTCATTTTCTTTTGCAGGTATGCAGGTTCTCGCTAAGGAATCTCTTACGCGATCAACATCCAGATGGAATCTATAAGCCCATCACCCTATTCATCAACTTCTAAATGGCATCTATAAGCCCATTTCCATCACACTGCTACTATGCGAGCGCAAATTTCTGGGCACTCTAGTGTTCAATCATCTTCTACCCTCGGATTACGAAAGGCACGTCAGCCAATCTGCATCCTCGGGTCTAAGAAGATTGAATAGGGGCAACTGTTGTACCCCAAAATTTGCCCTCCCATATTCTTCAAAGATTTGCCAAGTCAAAGCTTCAAAAGTTCCCCAAAGGTTGCACAGTGCAAGGACCTCCTAAGCAGTCAAAACTAGGGTTTTTGTTCTGATCAAGAAAATGAAGTTTCCAAATGTCCAATCAAGTCTCACATGCCTACAAATATGGTCAAGCATCCTCATATCAAGTTTCAAGACTTTCAGCACAAAATTGCACAGTCAAAAACCCTAATTGCACTACAGTCAACTGTAGGGGCAAAATGGTCATTTGACAGTCAAAAGTTCAAATTTTTGATCAACATATCATTTTGAAGCCACAAACATCATTTGATCAATGCTTGATCATGATTCTCAAAGTTTGGCTCAAAAATCATCAAGATGCAAAAGTTTCCTTATTTGGACAGTTGAAAAAGTCAACTGTAAATTGACCAGGGCATAACTTTCACATGGATTATCAGAAAAATTCCATCCAAAGCTCATTTTGAAGAGAAAGACATTTACTACAACTCATCATCATACTTCAAGTCCAAGAAATGCTCTCACAAAAAGTTATCAATTTCAACATTATAGGTCATTTTCAAAAGTCAACAAAAAGGGACTTTAAGTCAAAGGCCATAACTTGAGATTGGTAAATCAAAATGACATGGGACCAAAGGCATTGGTTAGAGGACTCAAAGACCTTTCCAAA
This sequence comes from Vicia faba, assembly GCA_948472305.1. Lineage (NCBI taxonomy): Eukaryota > Viridiplantae > Streptophyta > Magnoliopsida > Fabales > Fabaceae > Vicia > Vicia faba. The sequence continues at coordinate 46,600,342 of OX451740.1, forward strand.
ATGTCCAAGAACATGAGCAAAGCTTAAAAATTGAGCAAGTTATGCCTTGTGGAAGTTGGGAAATTTTTGGATATTTTGAAAAGTCAACATTGATTCAAAATGACTTAAAATTGCTAATGGGCCCATTTTTCTTCCATAATTCATCATCCATGGCATGTGCACGACCACTTGGCCCAAAGGGAAGTATTTCTTAGTTTTTTTATTTTTTTATTTGAATTTTTATTTATAATAATTCATTTAAATCAAATTAAATACATGGAAAATATTTAACCTAAGTTTTACAATCCTTTTTTGCATGAAATCTACTCAATAATTCGTGCATATTCAAATATGGAAAGATTTGGATTGATTGGATCATGATTGGTACAAAATTGCATGGAAAATATTTGAAAAAAGATCTTGAAAATCAAATCTTTCAAAGTCATGAATGCCAAGCTTTTTGATCAGAATTCTTAACCTAATTCATTCCTACATAAGCATAGAACATAACCCTAATTAAAAAGACCACGCAGCTGCTCAAAATCTGAAAAGCCAAAACTTGAAATTTGTCAAAAAAACTCCATAACTGAAAACCAACTTGCAGGTCGATTCAAGCCTCAAAACCTATTCCATTAGCTTCCTCAAGGATCATAGGACATATTCCAATCAAAAACTAAGCCCCATACTCAAGAAAACGCAAGATCACCATTGAAGTTGGTAAAGAAAATTTCTGAATCGGTTTCTATCATACATGCATTGTTAACATATTTTGTTGTTATTTTTGTGTTTGTACTGATGTTTGCAAGCTAATCGTGTGCTTTGATTGAAGTTTTACGCACTGTATGCCAAGATACCATTGTCAATTTTTAGGGTTTACAGGATTTCGAATTGGGGGTTTCTTGGTCTTGTAAAATTAGCAAACCACGATGCCAGGAATGGATTCAGGGGACTTGGATGAAGACAATGGGACTCTCGCGCTCAATTTATGAGCGTCACAGGGCTAGTCGCTATTTTTCAGAAGCTAGCCTAAGAGAACATGTGAAAACCGTTGCTCATGATGTTTGTATTTCAGGAAAATAAAAAACCAACGAAGAAGATGAACTTGTGGCAAGCGATGGGTGGCTGGTTTGAAAGTTCGCGCGCGAAGTCCACTAACGCTTTTATTTTCTTTTATAATATTTGTTAGTTGTTTAATAATCAAAACGCGTAAATTGGTTCAGTGGCAAGGCATAGTGTTGGCAACGTACATGACCTGGGTTCGAGCCCCAGGTCTTCATTATCTCAATATTATTTTTCAATTGATAATCACATGCAGAGCCAACGCTGGATACCACCATACTCCTTCATGATCAGATGGCCACGCGTCCCAATAGAACAATCAGAAGGCCAAGAACTGCGCAATACCATGGATTGTAGTCAACACTTCTGCACGTGAGTGGAAAAGTCTCCAAGGCCAAGAATCTAAATGGGCCAGATTGCTAAGGGTCTCACCTCCTATTTGGGGTCTGAACCCCCAGGTTTGTAAACTCTTTAATTGTTCTTTATTTTTTTTTTCTTTATATTTTTTACTTTCAATTATTATTTTTAATTAATTCTGTCAATTTAGTTATATTTTCATAAAACCAAAAAACACATAAAAATCAGAAAGAAGAAAAAATATAATAAATATTTTTGTTTTAATATTTTTTGTAATTAAATTGTATATAATTAAACTTAGTTAAATTAGGTTTTAGTTTTAATTCTCTTAAAAAAAATCTAAAAAAACATAGAATTAGGTTTAATTAATTTTCATCCTCTTTTTATTTTTTCTTTCACAATAATTAAATAATTAAATATTTATTTTTATAATTAAATTTGTATATAAAGATTAGGGTTAATTTAGGTTAAAATTCAATGTTTTCTTAATAAATTAAAAGCCATTAGAATTAGGGTTAGTATTTATTTTAATTAATTCTTTTTTCATATTAAATCCTAAAATACTAAAAAATACCAAAAAACAAGTTCTTTCTTTCTTTTAATTTTAATTAATCCCATGTAATTTTAATTTTGCAAAAAGGGTCCAACGCCCTCGTTTCGATTTAATTTTTATTCACATATTTATTTTATTTCGTTTAAATATTTATGTATCTCTCCCAAGGCCATGTAACCTTTTAATTTTCTCGCACTTTTCTTTACTTTTCTTTATTTCTTTATTTATTTTCTGTCAAATCGGGTTCTGGTTTAATTTTGGCGATGTGGACCCGCGCCGTTTGTAATAGCTTAGAATTTACTTTTCCCGCAATTTTTAATTGTTAAATAAATGGCATGAAAGAATGTATGGACAAAATAAAAACAAGCGTAGAACACCAATAACATGACAAGATAAATGCAAATGAAAACGACACACAAATCACACACCACCCCTAGGGTACGCCTCACTGTTGCCTTGCCTCGAAAGGTGATCGTCGAGTAGAGGATGTCTTAGTAAGTCCTCATGATCCGGGAACCTGGCATGAGGGTAGCTTCTAAGGTGCCTTCCTATTGCTCCGGTGATCACCATGTCCCGAACCTTCGAATTGACCCGAACACCTCCAACGGTGGTGCTACCTACCTCTCAATGGTGGGATGGCCCTACTTGAAAGGACATCTACACAGACGAATTCCTTAGGATAGGTAGACGACTCGTGGATACTTGCTCTAAATTTCAAACAAAAATTCAAAAATACTTTTCACACCAACACATTTTCAAAAAGCTTTCGAAAGCAATTTTTCAAACACTCTTGAGGACTGATACAAGAGTCGAACTGAAATTTTCAAAGAAACTTTTTAAAACCCACAGTTGAAAAGCAAACAAACAATTTTGAAAACACAAATGAGCAAGTATCTAAGAGCCCATGGATAACCATGGATAGAAAGGGTGCTAACACCTTCCCTTTCTATAACCTACCTCCCGAACCGAGAGCGATCTCTTTAAGGAATTTTTCTGTGCTTTTGTCCTTTCCATTTGGAGAAAATAAAAGACGGTGGCGACTCTTGCTTCCGCGACATTTCGCGATCCAGCGTTAAACAGTCAGTTCCAGATCCACCGATCACACCTTGAAAACCTAAATTTCTCTGCCATAACCAAAACCCTAATTTTGACTGTGTTAGGAGGCAATTGGACTGTGCAACCCTTGAGAGATTTTGAAGCTTGATCTTGACAAATCTTGAAGAATATGGGAGGGAAAATTTTGGGGTACAACAGCTGGCAAAAGGGCAGGAGGATCTGAAGGCCCTCATCCTGAAAGAGAAAAAGAAGAAGAAGAAGAAGAAGCCCGCTGGTACCCTTAATATGGGCAGAAGATTCGGGGGGCCACTAAAGCAACTAGACGATCTGACCTCCTCGTCCAAAGAAGGGGAGAACCAAGAGAGGGAGACAAGGGAAGAGGACCCCAGTCCTGAAGTTTCTGACAATGATACAGACTACAATGATGAGTAATATCCTCCCACTGAGGATAGATACCAGTAGTTAGAGGATCGGTTGAGCTCTATGGAAGTCCAGAGAGTACCCGAGTTGGACTTTAAAGAATTGGGATTAGTGTCGGGAGTGGTCATCCCGCAGAAATTTAAGGCTCCAGTTTTCGCAAGGTATGATGAGGTGTCTTTCCCAAAGCTCCATCTCTGTTCCTATGTATGAAAGATCCAGCCTCACACCGCTGATAGAAACTTGTGGGTTCACTTCTTTTAAGACAGTCTGTCAGGGACTCAGCTTGAATGATTCTACCAACTGGAGGGAACCAATGTCCGAAACTGGGAGGATTTGAATGCTGCTTTTTATAAGCAGTATCAATATAACACCGACCTTTCCCCTACTCATACTGAACTCTAGAGTATGTCCATGGGTGCAGGTGAAGGATTTAAGGACTATGCGCAAAAGTGGATAGACTTGGCTGGGAGAGTCCAGCCCCCTTTACCTGACATGGAGTTGGTTGACATGTTTCTTGGGACGCTGTCTGGTCCATTCTTTAATCATTTGATTGGCAGCTCGTCAACTGGTTTCACTGAGCTGATATTAACTGGAGAGAGGGTAGAATCTGGGATCTGGAGCGGTAAAATACAGAAAGACACCTCTTCGAGTTCAGTAAAGAAGCCCTTCACTGGTAAGAAGGAAGCCAGTGCTATCTATAACCCAAGAGGTCAAAGCAGAGTTGAACACCGTCTGACAGTAAGTGCTGTAATGATACCTAGGCCTGCGGCTGCTCCACAATGCAACAATCAACAAAGGATAGAAAAGCCACAAAGGCAGTTTACCCAGATTAACATGACATTGACAAAGGTTCTACCCCATCTTCTGAGATCCAACTTGGCAACCTTGAAAGAGGCTCCCAAGAATCCTAATACCACGTCTCCTCGATACAATCCAAACGCTTGGTGTGCCTACCATTCTGAGAGTCCTGGCCACAATACAAATGACTTCTGGGCTCTGATAAATAAGGTTCAAGATATGATTGAAGCCAAGGAGATTGAGTTCGATGCTCTGGAGAAACCCAATGTCATAACTGCTCCCATGCCTAAGCACAACCGAGGAGTTAATGTCGTCGATACCGATCTGTTTGTGACCTCAATTGATGAAGTTTCTACTCCCCTTATGACTGTCAAGAAAAATTTGTTGTTGGCCGGTTTATTTTCGGGTTATGGTGAAGGTTGCCACATGTGCTCATTTCTTCCTTTTGGTTGCTATTTGCTGAACATAGGTGTCCAATGCCTGATGGACAGCTGAGAAATTCTGTTCGAGAAAACTTTGATTCCAACTGTTCTGTTTGAAGATGTTGCCATTATAACCATTTCCACCAATCCTTCCAAGGTCTCCTCGAGAATACCTGTTAGGATTACACCCGCTCCGAGAGTTTCTCCATTAATAATCACCTTTCCTGGTCCTATCCTGTATGCCTCAGACAAAGTTGTCCCTTGGCATTATGGCGCCGATGTTTACTATCATAGTGTTAAACAAGATCTGAAGAATGAAGAGGTTGATCCCGATGTTAGTAACATTGTCGGGACTAGTAAGATTACCAGAAGTGGAAGGGTTTTCTCTCCCGAGATTTCCCCGAAGACTGTCAATAAGAATTTTGTCATTTCACCTGCTATCCCTACTGGTACTTCAACTACTACTCCTGTTCTTACTCCAATTGTTACTCCTACCATCGAATCATCTGGGATTCGAGGCAAAGAAGCTATAATGGAGCCTGCCCGGACGGAGGCCCCTAGAAATATTGTTGTAGAAGCCTCTAAGCAAGAGATAGAGGAAATATAAAAAATAATTAAAAAGAGCGACTACAATATGGTCGAGCAGTTGGGGCAGACTCCCTCGAAGATATCCATGTTGTCTCTGTTGTTGTGTTCTGAGGCTCATGCGAAGGCTTTGATTTCATTCCTCAAGACTGCGCATGTGTCGCAAGAGACCTCGGCTGATCAATTCAAAGACTGTGTAGCCAGCTTGACTGCTGACAATGGGCTGGGTTTTTTAGATGCCGACTTGACACCGAAAGGGAGGAAGCATAATGATGCTCTGCATGTCTCAATCGAATGCAGGGGCACCACTATGGCTCATGCGTTGGTGGATACTGGGTCTTCATTGAATGTTCTGCCCAAGAAGGCTCTTGACCGGCTGGATTGTGAAGGCTTGACCTTAAAGCCTAGTAACATTGTGGTAAGGGCTTTTGACGGGTCGAAGAGAATTGTGCATGGGGAGGTGGAAATCCTCGTCAAGGTAGGCTCTCAAACCCTTGAGTCCACCTTCTATGTGATGGATATCAGGCCATCGTACTCTTGTTTGTTGGGTCGTCCTTGGATCCATGAAGCTGGGGCTATTACTTCTACACTGCACCAAATGTTGAAGTATCCGGTGAAGGGGAAGATTGTCATTTTACACGACGAAGAGGAGTATATGGTGAGCCACCTGAACTCCTTCAGGTATGTGGATATGGACGGGGAATTCATAGAGACTCCTTGTCAAAACTTTGAAGAAGTTCCCCAGATTTTGGTGTCAACTGAGACTACTACCGACACTAATCCTCCTCTGAAGATGGCTTCTCCCAAAGATGCCAGAACAGTGGTTGAAGAAGGTGGGTGTATCAACTGGGGACAACTCCCTGATTTTACTCACAAAACTGACAAGTTTGGTTTGGGCTTTACTTCAGGAGCTCAAAGGGTTGTCCGACGCGCTCGGGCTAGAAGACCTCCCCTGCCCATCAGCAATCGTGGGGTCAATGCTATTGAAGACAGTGAGGAAGACTCTGGCATCGAAAGCTGGTGTTGTACCCCAAAATTTTCCCTCCTCTTTTTCACAAGAAATCACAGCTTCGGGTTTTTCCTGATTTTTTAGATTGGCTTAAGAATCAGTCAAACAGACTTTTCTTATCAGTAAGACAAAATTAGGGTTTTCATTGATTTTGAATCAGTCAAGCAGATTATTAGGTTTCTTTTGATTTGTTTGAGTTTGGCTCAGGGTTTGATCAAGCAGACATTTCTTTGACAGTAAATCCAGAATTAGGGTTTGCACGAGCATTCTCAGAAGAATTTGAATCCACAACATTTCATTTGACTGTCACATGGTTTTGACGCTTGTTCAAGATTCCTGTTTGTTTCTCAAAGTCTAAACATCTGGGATAGAAGCTGAGGCTTCTGATTGAAAGTTTGAAGTGTTGTTTCAATCAGTGAAGTGAAAGGCGTATGGACGTTTGTTTGTTTGACTATGCAATACGTATGGTTAATTGGAACGCCGGGCTTATTATTGGTTAATGCAAGGCTGTGAGACTGCGACGTTTGTTGATTATTTATAATTTCTAAGTTAAAGTAGTAGGGATGCATTTCCAATTATTATAATTCAAGAAATTTAAATGATTAAATAAACAAGTAAAGAATTATCTGACAAAAGATTTTTTATTCATTCTCAATTGTTGTTACAAGTGTTGTTTGAATATAGTAAATTTATTTACAGTGTTTACAATGACGTTTATTACAATGATTAAAAATAAATTAAATCTACATCCTAAGTCTCTTGAAGTCTTCATCTTCTACTTCTGCTTCCCTTGCCCCAACTGGTATTTACCTGCAAAGACAGAAAAAGAGAAGTCAATAACAATTAAATTGGAAAAGCATTTTCAGACAGTTAATCAAAAAAAACTCATCATTAAAGGTTGTTGGCCGGAATCAGTTTGTTTTGGTTTTCATCATATTTTTCTCATCCTCTTTGCAAAACACAAGAAAATTTCTCTTCTTGGTTCACAAAGAGGAAAGTAAAATTGTTTGCAAGCATACGAATTATAAATACAAGGCAGCATATTAAACAAAATGCACAAAGCTGCATAAATTCAAATTGTCAAAGAGGCAAACCAAACTGAAATGCCAAACCAAATTGCATTGTCAAAATGGGCAAACTAAGTGACAAGTTCAAAACTGTCAAAGAAGCTGTCAAAAACTGTCAAAGAAGCTATCAAACTGTCAATGCAGAAAAGAAGAAAGTACAAGATGCAGAGGAAAATCAAATTGCAAGCAAGCAATATTGTCAAAACCTTTTTCATCATTTTCCCTAGGCCAACAACCTTTTCAGAAAAAAGCTATTCTAAAGCAATAAAATATGCTTCCTGGAGAGAGAGAGAGAGAGAGAGAGAGAGAGAGAGAGAGAGAGAAAGGGAAAATAAAAGCAGGTTTGCAGTTTGGCAGGCTTAAGACATAGATAAATATAACAATAGCTAAGAGTTAGAGGGAGGAGAACACAAAGAGCAAAAAACCTAAAAACTGCTTGTAAAACACAAGCAAGCCTCCCTCAAAACAAACTGCATCAGCCTGCCTGTACCAGTTACCAAACCAGAAACAAAAGGCCACAAACTGAGTTGCAAGCAAGCCTGTCTGTACCAGTTACAAACCTGTTAAAACCTCCAAAACAACAAAAAATATCAACAAGCCTGTATCAGTAACCTGCTTCAAGCTTGCCTGCTAAAAACCTGTTACAGAAACCTGCCTCAAGCCAAAAACCTGTTCAAACACAAAACTTGCAGAAGCCTGCTTTCAAGCAAGCAAACAACAGCCTGCCTCAAGCCTGCCCAAAACCAAGCAACCTGCATAAAACCTAAAAACCTGCCTATACCAGTTGCAAAAACTTACAGAAACAAGCCTAAAAAACCTGTTACAGAAGCAAGCCTAAAAACCTGTTACAGCATTCAAGCCAAATCCTAACAAGCCTAAAAACCTGTTACAGAAGCAAGCCTGTCAAAAACTACTTCAAATTGCCTTCAAGCAAGCAAACTAACAACAGCCTCAGAACTGGGTTCATCATATGCAAAACCATCCAAACCCAAAAGAGAGGAAGAAACTCAGAAGCAAATAACTGTTTTCAGTTTCAACATCAACAAGCAAATAAGAAACTCAGAAGTAAAAACAACAACTGAAGCAAACAATTCTCAGAAGAAACTCATCATTGAAATATCAACAAAATCAGAAGAAGAAAAGAAGATTCAGAAACGGATGCCCTAGGGTTTTCAGAAACATTATCATCACTAAACAGTCAAAAGGAAGTTAATGATACAAAATACCAGGAAGCCAGCTAACATCGTCGCGTCCCTCCGCCTCGGCCACCTGAGAATCGCCTCCATTCCAAACTCCTCTCCAACAACAAACCCAAAGGTATTGTCCCCTCTTCCTTTTTTACACCTCATACAAATGTAACGCAAAGATCAGAACATGTAAAAGTTTAAACATGCAAAGAGTAGAAACTTGAAACCCTAAAATGCGATAGAACGAAATAATACCTTTTTATCACCGCTTGAGCAATCGTGGAAAGAGGAGAGTGGAGGTAGCGTCTGGCGGCCTAAGGCATGGAGAGCATCAGAAGCCATGGTTGAGAACGAGGAAGAGGCGATGAAGAAGATGGAAAGCAGCGCCGCTCACAAAACATTGCAACCCTAATTCTGAGACAAACAAAACAACCCCAAAATCCTTGTTACAAACCATTTGGGCTTTCGCCCCATCCAACTGCTAAGCCCAAACAAACTGGCTCCTACACCCCCTTTCTTGTGTTAATCTGTTTTTATTTTGTTATTTGGGCCAAACAATCTCCAAGCCCATTTAACTTCCTTTTTTTATGTTTACAAACCAATACCCTTTTTTATTATCACTTCATTTTCTTTTTCTTTGTTAAAAATAATATATTACCTTGTTGTATAAATTTTATTAATACTTTTTATTACACTTAAAATGTGTAAATATTAGATTTTATTAAGTTAATTAATTTTAAAACTTTTGTTTAATTAATCTTATACAAGTTTCTAAAAAGCATTAACAAAAACACAAAAATAAATAATAATACTTAATAAATACATTAGGTTAACATTTTCATCACTTGTAAATAATCATGTGCATCATACATTGCTTTTGATTCCTTTTTATTCTTATATTTTTACATGGAGCATGCGACGATTCGATTTGGTTGTAAATAATACTTGGACACTGCTATCCTGATAAGACTCATCCCCATTTGTAAGCATTTGTACCCCCATCCCCGGATACTTATTTGTAATAGCTTAGACTTTAAATTCCCGCAATTTATCGCTTTCCATATACTGTATAGTAATTAGGGTTTGTATGCGAAGATTCAAAATCAACCGCTAGATAACCTAATACAAGATAAATGCATGAAAATCAATACACAATTCACACTTGCACCTCTAGGGTAACCTCGCTTGTTGCCTCGGAAAAATGCAATCATGTCCCTCGAGCATGAGACACTCTAGCAAACATCCCTTCGATAATCAAAGATAGTTAGTCCCTCGATGACCCTCGATGTTGCCTTCGATAAAACGATCTCGTCCCTTACAAAATTGCTAGAGCGTATCACAAGTTGCCTTCAATGATTATATACGATGACCCGCGCCTTTCCCGTCAAACATCCTAACGCAAGGTTGTTCACCAAACACAAATGTGAAACAACACTGTTAAAAGGGTTAAAACATGAGAAAGATCTTTGAGTAAAATAGGGTAGACAACTCTTAGTTACTTGATCAAACTTGCAAAACATCCTTGCCATTTTTCAAAACACATCTCCACACAATTTCAAAACAAACTTCCAAAAAACATTGAAACATCTTTTCAAAAAGACATACACCTTTGTATATACTCAAACAAGAGTCATTACAAAGGTTGCCTAGACAAGGCATCTTTTTCAAAACATTTTCAAAAACCACACACACAAAGCACAATTTCAAACAATTGAAAAGCAAAGGCAAGTGATCTAAAACAAGTAACTAAGAGCCCATGGATAACCATGGATGAAAAGGGTGCTAGCACCTTCCCTTTTCATAATCTACCCCCCGAACCCACGAAAACATCTCAAAGGTCTTTCCTGTGCTTTTTGACCTTTCCTTAGGATAAATAAAAAGTCGGTGGCGACTCTTGCTAAACCGAACAAGTGCGAAAACAAACGCAAAACCTCAAGTCAGTTCTCCCACCGTATCACAGCTGGATATACCCAACTACCAACGGTGGATCGAGTAACTGGACGGCTAGGGATTTTATACCAGTTTCTTTTATTCTGCAGTAATTGTCTTGTTTTCTAAGTTTGTAATGAACAATTTAACTTTATGGCCTTGTGTCTTACCTGAGGCATAATGGTTCTATCTGTGAGGGTTATTGTGTCATTTCATATATCATCAATAAAACATTGGACGTTCTTTGCATACAAATTTTGCACTCTCTATTTTTTCTTTTCTGCTTTTACTTTATCAATACAGCTATGCTCTTACACACACTCATGTATCAAACTACAGATCCATATCCACTCTGGATCCCATTGATAACAATTATGCTACTGCCAGTTATGATTTCTTAAATCCGATCAACCAAGCCGAGGAAGAAGGTGAGGGAGATTGTGAGGTGCATGGAGATTTGGCTAGACTGTTACAACAAGAAGAAAGGGCTATACAGCCTCATGAAGATCCAGTTGAGACGATAAACTTGGGCACAGAGGAGGACAGAAGAGAAGTCAAGATTGGTGCAAATCTGGAGACTAAGATCAAACTGCGGTTGATATAGATGTTGCACGACTATGTTGAGATCTTCGCCTGGTCATATGAAGACATGCCTGGTCTAGACACCGATATTATGGTACACCGTCTGCCGACTAAAGAAGATTGTCTTCCAGTTAAACAGAAGGTCTGCCGTATGCGCCCTGAAATGTCAGAGAAGATCAAGGCAGAGGTCATGAAGCAGTTCGACGCAGGGTTCTTAGCTATCACCTCCTATCTGCAGTGGGTTACTAACATCGTTCCAGTACCTAAGAAGGACGGCAAGGTATGAATGTGTGTGGATTACAGAGATCTGAGCAGGGCAAGCCCCAAGGATGACTTCCCGCTTCCTCATATTGATGTTTTGGTCGACAACACCGTGCAACATAAAATATTCTCCTTCATGGATGGTTTCTCTGGCTACAACCAGGTCAAGATGGCTCTTGAAGACATGGAGAAGACAACCTTCATCACATAGTGGGGAAACTTCTGTTACAAGGTGATGCCTTTTGGGTTGAAGAATGATAGGGCAACCTATCAGCGAGCCATGCTCGCTTTGTTCCACGATATGATTCACCATGAGGTTGAGGTTTATGTTGATGACATGATAGACAAGTCTCAAACCGAAGAGGAACACCTTGATCATCTACAAAAGTTGTTCGACAGGTTGAAGACATACAAGCTGAGGTTGAATCCGAACAAGTGCACCTTCAAGGTAAGGTCTGGTAAGCTTCTAGGTTTCATCGTCAGTGACAAAGGTATTCAGGTAGACCCCGCGAAGGTAAAGTCCATACAAGAGATTATGGCTCCCCATACAGAGAAATAAGTTAGAGGTTTCTTAGGACGCCTGAATTATATCACCAGGTTCATTTCACATCTGACTGCTACTTGTGAGCCCATCTTCAAGCTTCTGAAGAACGATCAAGTGGTAAAGTGGAATGACGAATGCCAGACTGCTTTCGAAAGAATCAGAGAATACCTTCAAGAACCACCAATTATGATGCCTCGGGTTGAAGGAAGACCTTTGATATTGTACTTAACAATGCTAGACAATTCAATGGGGTGTGTGCTGGGGCAGCATGACGAGTCTGGTCGAAAAGAGCATGCAATATACTACCTTAGCAAAAATTTTACTGACTGTGAGACACGATACTCACTGCTCAAGAAAACTTGTTGCGCTTTGGCATGGGCTGCTCGCCGACTAAGACAGTATATGCTGACCCACACTACTTTGTTGATATATAAGATGGACCCAATCAAATACATCTTCGAGAAGCCCGCTCTCTCTAGAAGAATAGCAAGATGGCAGATGATCTTAACTGAATATGATATACAATATACAACCCAGAAAGCAATCAAGGGAAGTGTATTAGATGATCATTTGGCCCATCAGGCCGTGGATGACTACCAGTCCATGAATTTTGAGTTCTCAGACGAGAACATTATACTGGTGACTGACTACGAAGAACCGGGACCAGATGAAGGACCTGAGGAAGGATCCCGATGGACTATGGTTTTTGATGGAGCTTCGAACGCACTCGGTAATGGCATCGGCGCTGTAACCATATCTCATGAGGGCTGTCATACTCCTTTCACTGCCCGATTATGTTTCAACTGCACTAACAACATGGAAGAGTATGAGGCCTGCATTATGGGTCTCAAAGCCGCTATTGACCTCAGGATCAAGTTCTTAAATGTCTTTGGGGATTCAGCCTTGGTGATAAGTCAGATCAAAGGCAAATGGGATACGAAGCATCTGAATCTCATCCCATACAAAGAGCACGTACTGACATTGCTCCCACACTTTGAGGAGGTAACCTTTGAACATTTCCCACGAGAGGAGAATCAGTTAGCGGACGTGCTAGCTACCATGTCTTCTATGTTCAAAGTCAGGTGGGACAACGAAGCTCTCTGAATCACCATTGAAAGGTTAGATGAGCCAGCGCACTATTGTGAGATTGATACTGAAGAGGTGGCAGATAAACCCTCGTTTCATGAAGTAAGAAGGTACCTTGAGACTCAAGAGTATCTCGAAGGGGCATCTGTCAATGATAAGAAGTTTCTGAGAAGGTTCGCGGTGAAATTCTTCCTCAGTAATGGAATCCTCTACAAGCACAACCATGACTCTACCTTATTGAGGTGTGTGGACAAGAGCGAAGCAGAGAGGATCATGACGGATCTACATGAAGGTACCTTCGGAACCCATTCCAGTGGGCATACCATGGCTAAGAAGATCCTACGGGCAGGATACTACTGGTCCATTATGGAAGCAGATTGTTATCAGCATTCCCGAACTTGTCATAAGTGCCAAATCTATGCTAATAAGGTGCATGTGCCTCTGGTTCCTTTGAATGTCTTGACAGCTCCATGGCCCTTTGCAATGTGGGGTATTGACATGATCGGAGAAATTAGGCCTACCGCTTCCAATGATCATCGCTTCATACTGGTAGCCATCAATTACTTCATAAAATGGGTTGAGGCGACCTCTTTTTCTACTGTGACCAAGAACGTTATGGCGCGGTTCATCAGGAATAACCTGATTTGTCGGTATGGTCTTCCAGAGAGAATTATCATTGACAATAGTACGAATCTCAATAACACGATGATCACTGAGCTCTGTAAGCAATTCAAGATACAGCATCATAACTCTTCTCCCTACCGGTCGAAGATGAATGGCACTGTTGAGGCGGCTAACAAGAACATCAAGAAGATTATACAGAAGATGACGGTGACATACAAAGACTGGCATGAGATGTTACCATTCGCTCTTCATGGGTACCGTACCTCAGCACGGACGTTGATAAGGGCAACTCCCTACTCTCTGGTATATGACATGGAGGCAGTCCTACCCATCGAGGTCCAGATTCCTTCTTTAAGGATTATGAAAGATGAGGGTTTAAATAAAGATGACTGGATCCAGACACGACTTGATCAACTAAATCTGATCGAAAAGAAGAGACTTACTACTGACTGTCATGGTCAGACGTATCAAAAGCGGATGATCAAGGCTTTCAACAAAAAAGTCAAATGTCAGGAATATCAAGTTGGAGATTTGGTAATCAAGTGCATCATACTGCCGCAAGGTGATCACAGGGGAAAATGGACTCCCACATACGAATGGCCATTTGTAATTAAAAACATTTTCTCGGGTGGAGCCATGATTCTAACCACCATGGACGGTGACGACCTTCCTCACCCTATCAATGCAGACATAGTGAAAAGATACTACGCGTGATAAAAGACCCGCTAGGTTGACTAGCCTAGGCAAAAATAAGGGCTTCCCGGCGAACCAAAAGGGTTAGGGAAAAAATAAGGGATGAAAATGAAAAAATATGTACACCAGGTAAGCCGAAAACCTGAAAAGGCGGCTTAGGCAAAAAAGGGTATCCCGGTGGACTGAAAACCCGAAAGGGCGGTCCAGGAAAAAGTTAGGGATGTAAAGCGTATCACTATGTCCCATTGGATCACCTTGCGATCAGACCTCATTATCAATTATCAAGCTCGAACGGCACCGATCAATCTAATCAGCTTCGGACAAGCAGCAAAGTGATGAGATGCTCGAAGACATGGGGCCAATAGTAGAGTTGGAACCCAATCAGATTGTTGCACATAGTTGTTTTCTTTTTAACAAATATTGTATAGTTTCTATTTTTACGGCGAAGTTCTATTACTAGAGCGTCAGCCTCCTTGTACAAAAACGCCTATTACAGCCCAACTTTCAAAATCAATACAAATCATTTTTACAAAACTATGTGTTCTTTCCTTTTTCTGTTTTGTTTTGCAAGAACGTCCAATGATTTATTCTTGACATATGCATTTGAATATGATTGTTGCTCATAAATATTTACATAAGAAAAGACAATTGCTCGTAACTTAAGAAACAGGGGCAAAAAACCAGAAATGTCAAACCCGACAGTTACTCTGTCCAGCAGGTACCAGCGCAGAGACGGCTTTGGAGCATAGTCATCAGTACATATGACCTTTTAACATTTGTACTCCCCACAGAGTAAAAGGTAATCAAAACATTGATATCAGTTCTCTCCAAACAGGAAGTAATCTCCCTAGCCAGTGTCGTCTAGAAACCTGACATCTATATCCCCCAGCCAAATTTCATAATCGCGAATGGATCATCATAATTTTATCCCCCAAGCAGAGTTTATTTCTCTGAATATAGAAGCTCAATCCCCAACAGAGCTTATTACTTCAGCTACAGAAATTCACCTTCCAACAGATTTTCCCCCCCGCAGAGCCATTCTCAAACAGAGTCTCTCTGTGGCAGAATATTCACAAACAACAAAGAGTAAATCTTCAGCATAGTCATTTCTGTTCACCATTCCCAGCGTAAGTAAAAGGACCATAGTCCTCTACAATAGTCAAGAATGTTATACTCTTCAGCAGCAGTCAGGGATTTATTTTCCCAGACTCGGACATGTCCGAATAGCATTTCATGTTCATACATCATGACATGCACATACATATCACATACAGTATAATATCATTTATTTTGAGAACATCATTTCACAATGTATTGCATGCATCGCAAATAATTAACCCTGGTATCTTTTCAGGAAAGACAATTATCTCCAACGATTCCAGCAGTTATACATGTCATATCTGCAGACAACTAATCTACATGACCAAACGAAGTAACTCTACCATCCAGGTTCCTTCCCATAGCCCTACTATCCATGCTTTCATCTCGAAGTAACCCTACCATCCAGGTTCCTTCCCATTGCCCTACTATCCAGGCTTTCATCTCGAAGTAACCCTACCATCCAGGTTCCTTCCCATAGCCCTACTATCCTGGCTTTCATCTCGAAGTAACCCTACTATACAGGTTCCTTCCCATAGCCCGACTATCCAGGCTTTCATCTCAAAGTAACCCTACTATCCAGGTTCCTTCTCATAGCCCTACTATCTAGGCTTTCATCTCGAAGTAACCTTACTATCCAGGCTCCTTCTAATAGCCCTACTATCCAGTCTTTCATCCCGAAGTAACCCTACTATCCATGTTCCTTCCCATAGCCCTATTATCCAGGCATTCATCTCGAAGTAACCCTACTATCCAGGTTCCTTCCCATAGCCCTACTATCCAGGATTTCATCTCGAAGTAACCCTACTATCCAGGTTCCTTCTCATAGCCCTACTATCCAGGCTTTCATCTCAAAGTAACCCTACTATCCAGGTTCCTTCTCATAGCCCTACTATCCAGGCTTTCATCTTGAAGTAACCCTACTATCCAGGTTCCTTCTCATAGCCCTACTATCCAGGCTTTCATCCCGAAGTAACCCTACTATCCAGATTCCTTCCCATATCCCTACTATCCAGGCTTTCATCCCGAAGTAACCCTACTATCCAAGTTCCTTCCCATATCCCTACTATCCAGGCTTTCATCCCAAAGTAACCCTACAATCCAGGTTCCTTCCCATAACTCTACTATCTAGGCTTTCATCTCGAAGTAACCCTACTATTCAGGTTCCTTCTCATATCCCTAATATCCAGGCTATTTCTCCCTTATCTCTAGACAATAGTTTACAACACTATAAGACTTGGACCCGACCAGATACGGTCAATCTCACATTTCTCCAGTAAGTCGCAGTGTAGCCTAGATCCTAACCAGATATGCAGTGTACTCCCACCTACTCAACCAGGGGTTAATTCCCCAGTAGAGTAATGGACAACTGAATCTCCTATACTCTGTTTTCCCAGATGTAGACCAACATTCTCCAGCGAAGTCCTCCTCAGTGGTAGATATAGGAATTCTCGCAAAGGAATCTCTTATACAACCAATAGCTTTTTATAGATGACATCTTTAAGCCCAGCTCCGACGATTCTTCGTCGCCTTCCAAATGGCATCTGTAAGCCCATTCATGATATCATCGATCAGTATTACTTTATGCGACTGCAAATTTCTGGGCACTCTAGTGTTCAATCATCTTCCACCTTCAGGTCACGAAAGGCAGACCAGCCAATCTACATCCTCAGGCTTAAGAAGATTGAACATGGGCAGCTGTTGTACCCCAAAATTTTCCCTCCCATTTTACTCAACATATGTTCATTGAGATCCTCAACTTGCTCAAGGATGCCCAAGAGTTGACCAGACAAACTCTCTCCTAAAGCAATGAACCTCCAACTAGGGTTTCCATTTTCATCAAGATGGGTGAGCTCCAAAGGCCTCATATTGTCTCCATAGTCCTAATATGTTCTCAATACCATCCATGTCAAGTTTCATGCCTTGCACAAGAAGTTTGCTCAGTCAACTGCTCAGATGCTTGAAAATCAACTATATTAGGTCAAAAGTCAATTGTGGCCCACATACAGTCAAACTTCAAGATTTTTGGTTAACATCAACATTTTTAAGTGATATACATCATTTCATCAAGGGTTGATCATGATTCCCCAAGGAATGCTCCTAATTCATCAAAACTCAAAAGTTGCTAAATTAGGGTTTCTCAGGAAAAGTCAACCAAACTTTGACCAAGCATAATTTTTTCATACTTTGTCATAAATTTCTCATACAAGGCTCATTTTGAATTGAATTTAGTTCCCTACAAATCATCTTCAGCCCTCAAGCCCAAGAAATGCACTCATGGAAAGATATGAATTCAGACATTATAGGTCATTCCAAAAAGTCAACAAAAACACCTTTTAGGTCAAAGCTCCTTACATGAACATGGAAGATCCAATTGATATGAAACTAAAGAGGTTGCTTAGGGGACATCCTAAGCTTTCTAAAAAGTGTAAAAACACCCTCATAGGGTGAAAATTGAGAGAGATATGCATTGTCAAAGTTGGCCATTTTTGGAAATTTGCCCAAAGTCAACAATGCCCAAAATTGCATTTTATCCACATGGGCCCATTTTTTAAAGATTGAATCTCAGTCCTAGCATGGTCCACGACCTATGGGACCCTCCATGACTTTTTATTTTTGTTTATTTAATTTATTTTGATTTTTATTCATTTAAAATTAAATAAATTCAAATTAAATCAAATTAAATCAAATTTGTGGAATATGATTTGTTTTGCATTGAATTATAGATCTCATATACTGACAATGATCAAACAAATCGTGCAAGCTCTAAAAAGAAGAGAAAATATCCAATTTTGGAAAGATTTGAATCAAAACTTCAAGACCATCAATCTTTTTATTCTTTCCAATTTTTATTTACCTAATTGGATTCATTACTTATAGAGAAGCTTTGTGAATCCTAAAAGAGAGAACACACGCGCAGCCTGCCTCCCAAGAACAAAAACAAAGTTCAAATTTTTTGTGAAAAAATGCAGATCGAATCTTTCATTACAGGCCGTTTCAAGCCATTCCAAGAATCAAAACATATTCCTGGACATCCTCTGAAGCGATTGCAATCATTATCAAGGCCTGAAGCATCAAGAATCACGCGCTAGCACCTTCACGGTTTGCCCTTTTTTCAAAATTTGGTTATAATGATTCTTGCATCATAAACATGTTTTGATTATATATCTATGTTTGTTATCATATTTGCAACATACTGGAATGCTTTGATTGGAGTTTGAGTGCAGGTATGGACATCTGCCATGGCTAGGGTTCATGAGCTCGAATTTGGGGTTTCCTTCTCTAGGGAAAATTGGCCCAGATTATGGGTACCATAACACTCAGGGGGTTATTTCCTATTGACCCTTGCCTTTGGTTGGGGTTGATATTACTTGTGCTGCATTTTTTATGTTTACAGGTTTGTAGCCACGCACAAAAACCGTCACTATAGCCTATAGTGACGAGTTCGTCCGTAGGTAAAAGCTCTTTCTAAAACAACAGTCCCCGGTGAAAAAGATGAGGGTGTGGCAGCATACCATTGGCTTGTTTAAAATTCGCGCATTTTCTTGGGCATAACGTTCTATTTATATTATATTCATTTTATTTGATTATATGCATGACTAACAATTCAGCGTAGTGGCAAGGGCGTGGGTATGTGAAGCCAAAGACCTGGGTTCGATCCCAGGCGTGCATATTTTGTTATTTTCTTAACTTTCTATGCGGGATTCAGTGTATCTCATGCTTAGAGGTCAACCATGCGCCCTCAGATCTCACCCTTGGGATCTGTCTCCAGCCAGATCTGAGGTCCCTCACTGACAAGATCTATGGTGCACCCTCAGAAGATGATCTCACCAGATCAGGCGCTAGACTCTGGGCCATTATCCTGGGCCCAGCATAAATTTGGCAGCACACCCCCAAGTTACTCATGATACCAGGCCCAGTTTCAAATTTTTTTTTTAATTTCTTTCATTTTTTAATTAATCATTTGTTTCAATTATTTTACAAGGAAAAAATCATTGTTTTTTTAATTAAATTATGAAAATCAAAAAATTATAAAAAATATTAGATTTAGTC
The DNA here is from genome assembly GCA_948472305.1 of Vicia faba. Classification (NCBI taxonomy): domain Eukaryota; kingdom Viridiplantae; phylum Streptophyta; class Magnoliopsida; order Fabales; family Fabaceae; genus Vicia; species Vicia faba. The sequence goes on from OX451740.1 coordinate 46,619,704, forward strand.
TTTTCTCATAAAAAATATTTATTTGCATTAATTAGCTTAATTAGGTCAACTTAAATCTTTTTGTCATTAAAATTTAATAGAAATTAGGTTGACATGCAAATTAATTATTTTTCATAAAACAATCAAAAAAATATCTTTTCTTTATTCGTGAATTATTTTTTTTCTAAACTTGACATTAATTCCCCTTATCTAATTTTGTCGCGCGCGTCTTTGTTTTTATTATTCGATTAATTATTATAATTGTTCCAAGTCTGTAATAGTTAATTAAGTTTACTATTCCGCATTTATCATTTTCCCCGGTTTTTGGTTATGTAATCCCCTCCCCAAAGCCTTGTGCAGCGGTAGAAATGTTCAAGACTAAGCCATTGGATTGACTAGACTTTATACAAATCAAAAATAAAAATCGCCACCGCGCTTTATTGTTTCCAAAGGAATGGGAAAAGAGAGAATAACCCAAAAAGAGGGGGAAAGATTCAACGTAAGGGGGTTGGTTATGCAAAGGGAAGATATTATCACCCTAAACATCTACGGTACTCCGCAAGAACCTCTTTGAAAAATATGTATATTTTGGCTATAAAATATGTTGTATAGAAATAGATGGTGGAGGTGAGATGAGAAGTAATTTTTTATGATTTTTGCACCCGCCGCGGTTGCGAACCTTTAGTGTCTACGTACCACCTTTCATGCAATAGTGGATCAGGGTACACGTAGTTCCTCTTTTAAAATTTGAAACAAAAGTGTGTTGGTTGATTTTAAGAGATAAGACATCATCGTCATTGTCCGTGTGGAAAACATACTTACTACCCACAATCATGAGAAAGGAGAATTTGCATCATCTCAAAGTGGAGGATATGGCTTGGATTTTAAAATCAACAATGCCTCACTCAACATCCAAGTTGAAAATATCTCACTTCACTACATATTATATAAGTATAGTTGTTGCATCACTACAAGGATTGACAAGAGTCCAATATTTTGAGAAAAGTTTTAAAGTAGAAACCAAAGTGGCAAAATAGTTTGAAATGAGATTGATTGACTTTTAGTCTTCTCACAAAAAATGTCAAAGTATTGTTAAGTTGATTGAAGTTTATTTATGAAAATATTTTGAAAATGCATGGACCTAGGTCCAAGTTTATTATGAAACTATTTCAAGTTTAGAAACAAGAAGAGTTTTCAAAAGGGGGGAGAAGATTTTTGAAATTAAAGAAGATGGGAGGAGAAGAAGAGACTATCCTAAAGCATAAGGTAAAAGTTAAGGAGAAGAATCATCTAACCAACAAGAAGCCAATACTTGACATTATGTGTCAAGATAGAATTCTCATTCTTTGGATTGAAACCAAGCAAGCAAAGATACTAGACCTCTTGAGAGAACCAAACTTCAAGTGTATTAAGTCTTCACAAAAATTGGGCAGAGTAATGGCTGTATACGGGTGAATTCCAGATTACAAACAGAGAATGTAATCACAAAAACCTGCACACAAAAACAAACAAGCAACCCAATGTCTTGAGGTAAACCTCAAGAACTCCAGACAAAGTAATCAGATAAGATCACAAGGTCTTCAATATAGGCCAAGGTTTCTAATCCTAAGTCCAAGAAAAAGTCCCATGCTCCATAATGCCAAGGATAGTAACCAAATAGTCCAAGTGCCATTAAAGGTTTTTTAGGGTTTATGTTGATTATTAAGTATCTTAAGAAAGGAAAAGAAAAGCTCAAGTGAGCAAAGTAAAAATGGCAAGAAAATAAATGCTTAAATGAGCATAGATGAAAATGGCATGAAATGTAAATGCTAAAAGTAAATAGTACATAAAGCATAAAAAAGAATAAAAGCATAAGATAAAACAAGTCAATAATTAGTGGTTAGTTGGATGACCATCTTGAAACTTGAATTTGGAACTCATTAGAGGATTGGTAGAACCAAAGTCTCCACACAACAAGTTGCGTTTGCTTTTTGTCAAGTATATCATCCATTTGGAATTCTCACAAGTACCATTTAATGATCAATGATGTTTAAGTGATTCGCGTTGACCAAAGGTGTTGTAGATCCATTAAAGGATTGGTAGAACCAAAGCCTCCACACAATGAATCTCAAGGTTATTGGATCAAAGAGATCAAATTAACATACTTGGGCTTGCAATCATAAGTTTAGGCCACGAATGATCATTTATTCGAATCGGGACAAAATTTAGCGCTATGTTAAGCAATCGTATAGAAGTCGCATTTATTTTGAGGCCGGTCAATAACAATCTATGCACCATTTGTTTTGAGACATGATATAGAGATCATGCTCCAACAACATTTAGGGCAATAAGAAAGGGATGAGATGAAGAAGGATGGGGAAAAAATGTACAAACTACATTTGAATTAAATTTTAATCAAACTATTATTAAAATCATTCATCCATTTTTGTGGAGTTAGACTCAACACCATGGATCCAATGATGTTAATAAGGTTCATGATCAAAAATCTAACCCAAGATCAGCCAGAAAATAATCACAAAATAATATCACATTTAATATACATAAAAAGGGTTTTAAAAATAATTTAAAAAATAGAAAATAATGAGAAAAATATCAACTATGTTCAAATTAATCAAGAAATGAAAAGTAAGACCATAGAAAAATCAGTAAAGGGGCCAAGTAATTTTACAAATTTATTTGGTAATTTTTTAAAGTCAAAAACTATTTTTAAAATTAAAATAAATGGGTAAAATAAACAAAAAATAGTAAAAAATAGTAAAGTCAGAAACAAAAATAAAATAAGGTCACCAATATTTGTCGCAATATCATTGGATCATTCCATAATTTTTCCAGAATTTAAAAATGTATAAAAGTATTTTTAAACATTTTAAACAAATCAAATAAGTATAAAATTTATAAAAAAATACCAAAATACAAAATTAAATTGTAAAAAAAATAAAAATCAGAAAGAGAATAATCAAAAATATTTATCAGATTTTTTTCAGATTTTTTGGACTAAAAATGAATTTTCTATGATTTTTTGAAATTTAAAATAATTAAAATATAAAAATCAGAAAAATAAAATAAAAGTAAAATATGTGGACCATTGGATGAGAGTCAAAACGTGTTAGTAATCAAATCCAAGGGATCTGGCGCGCTGTGCATATCATGGTCATTAGTGAATAATATACATAATCAAATATAAATCAGATTTTCAAATATAAATCAGATTTTCAAAAATAACAAGTGGCGTGCCATCATTGGTTAGAAGATGACACGTAGGTCATATTCAACCTTCAGCCAACGTGATTTGCAGGTCTCTCAAACTGTAAAATCGGAAGCTCGGACCTATGCCAATCGCTTCGTCTCTTCAAGACGAAAACAATCACACCCTCGCGCCAAATTTATAGAAACTGTAGCTCAAGCAATTTGGAAGGAACGTTTTGAAAAGGGATTTTAAATTTCATGGTCAAAACGTGTTTCCAGTAAAATGTAAGTGTTGCGACTAGAACCAGGGCAATGAGAGCAACACAATGATATCAGAGTTTTGAAGAATTGATGAAGGAATCTACCTATTGAAGTTGAGTTGCAGAGCTCTGAAACTGGACTTCTATGGAACAGTATAGGGCACGATTCTTGAATGTAATTATATGGTTAGCTTCAGGGAAGATCAAGGAAGGTGAATTGAGGGAAAAATTGGATTGCAAAAGGGTCGAGAATGGATTTTGAAGTTGCTGAATTCTAAGTTGTGAAACAAGTTTGGCAGGGTGATTCCGGCTATCCAAGCTTGGGAAATTGAATGGGATAGTTCATGTATTTATAGGAGAAGCGAATGAGATTAAAAGGAAGGGTGAATGATGCATTTTGGAGGGAAATCGTGCACACCTGATGCACGAGTGAAGTGTGATACAAACTTCATCAAAACTCATCTGATCCTTGCGTTTTGATGTGCTAAACAAATATGGAACTTCACTAAACATGTTTAGAGGCAAAAACGCGTGGAAAACTTATGATTAGAGGCCACATTATGGATTTCAAAATTCTGATTTGGTGAGAATTTCAATTTCAAAGTGCCAACTTGTGACCAATAGCATTTTCAACTCAAGGGGTCTTAGGGCCTGATTCTTGATGCTTTAAAAAGATGAGGTTACAAGCTTTGTAATGGAAAAAGAATGGAATCAAATGGATGCTTAAGCTGATAGTTGCATTGAGTCAAAGTTGAAGAAAAAGGGTTGACTTTCCATACTTAGAAATATTTTAAATTCTTCTTCAAAAATGACCTATAATGTCTTGCATCTAAACATGGCCTTCCACAAGGAATTTGCTCTTGACCAAAAAAGATGGAATGAAGTAGATATCTTGAATGACATTTTGAAACCTGAACCACTCAAAATCTCCAAAAATTGAGCAAGTTATGACTTGTTTAAGTTGTCGAAAAATCATGAAAGGACCTATAATCTTTTGCATATTTAAAGCAACTTCCATCCATTTTCTAACTTTTCACATAAAAGAAGGAATAAAGTACACATATTCAAGATAATTATGGAAAAAGAATGGACTCAAGGTGATAAAAATTAACCAAGTTATGACCATTTGAAGTCACATATGGAAAATTGTGGATTCATCTGGATGACTTGTAACCTTTCTTCTTCACCAAGTTCCTTCCACATGAAAGCTCCTTGGAACTTTTGAAGTGATTTATTGATAACCCTTTTAAGATAAATATGTATTTGGAATAACTCAAAAATACCAAAAGGTGAGCAAGATATTCCCCTTTTAAGTTCAAAACCCTAGCTTCTAGATCAAGAGAATGCTTTGAGGAACTTTGACAAGTTTGAACAAACTTCTTGTGCCAATATTCTTGCTTTGTGAATAGAAGTTGTTGAGGATGATGATGAGGACTCATAGCCACCAAAACCACTTCCATATCTTTAAATTTGAGAGAAATATGCTCTTGTGACCAATAGGAACAAGGCCTTGTCCAAACATGACAACTTCTCCAATCAACCCCTTTGTACTTTTGAGTCAAATCTAATAACCTTGAAATGTGATGAACCAAAGTAACTTTGCCATGCCAATTCTTCCAAAACCAATCCAATGGTGAGGTTTAACTTCTCAAGCTATGTTGACTAGGGCATGGAAATAAACTCATGAACCCATGGAGTAACTTGATGAATCTCATTGCCCTTACCTATACGGATAATAAGCAAGACAAGCCAACATTGTATTTCATTAGTTAAGTGAATAATTCAAAACAATATTTGTTGTACCCCAAAAATTTTCCCTCCCATATTCTTCAAGGTTTGTCAAGAATCATCTCCAAACGGTTCAAGATTTCTCAAGGGTTGCACAGTCCAACTGCCTCATAAGCCAGTCAAAATTAGGGTTTTGTTTATTACAAGGAAATTGAGGTTTTCAAGGGCTCAATAAAGTCCCATAGGCCTATAAACATTGCCAAGCACCTACATGCCAAGTCTCAAGACTCACAATGCCAATTTGCACAGTCAAAAGCTCCATTTGCTTCACAGTCAACTGCAGGAGCAAAATGGTCATTTTGCAGTCAAAAGTCAGAATTTTTGGTCAACATCTTATTTTGAGTCCAAAATAATCATTTGATCAAGTCTTGATCATGATTCCACAAGAATGGCTCAAAAATCATCAAAGATGCAAAAGTTACTATTTTTGGACAATTGAAAAGTCAACTGTATATTGACCAGGGCATAACTTTTTCATGGTTCATCAGAAAAATCCCATCCAATTCTCATTTTGAAGGGGATGACATTTCCTACAACTCATCTTCACATTCCAAGTCCAAGAAATGCTCTCACAAAAAGTTATCAATTTCTACATTATAGGTGAATTTCAAAAGTCAACAAAAATGCACTTTAATTCAAAGACCATAACTTGAGATTGGTAAATTCAAATGACATGGGACCAAAGGCATTGGTTAGAGGACTTCAAGACCTTTCCAAAATGTCCAAGAACATGTTCATATGATCAAAATTGAGCAAGATATGCATTGGAGAAGTTGGGAAATTTTTGTGAATTTGCAAAAGTCAACTTTGCTCAAAACACCTTGTTTTAGCTAATGGGCCTCAAATTTCTTCTTGAAACTTTATCCAAGGCCTATGCACGACCCATTGAGCTTAAATTGAATTATTTTCTTATTTTTTATTAATTAATTGGATTTTTAATTGATTTTAATTCCTTTAATTAATTTAAAATGTAGGAAATTAAAAGATATGTTTTTTTCAATCTTTTGGTGAAGCAAACAAGCTCAATATATGCTGGCAAATTCGTGTGCACATCAAGGGGACAAAAATCTGCAAGTTTGGCAAGTTTTCTCAATCAAAAAGATGCAAAAAGATATGATTGCAAATCAAATATACAAACCATTATTCCATGGATTTCTTGTCAAGAATTTAACCTAATTCCATTCTACTATAAGTACTCAAGCTAAACCTAATGCATTGGACGGGAGAATTGCTGCAGAAAGCCATAGCCAATATTGAAAAAAATCAAGAAAAAGTCAAAACTGTTTTCTAATTTCCATACCAATTCAAAGCTTTTAATTGCCTCTAATACATTGCAGAGGTCCCCAGGAACGAGTAGGAATCAAAACCACACGCTAAAGCTCAAAGAATCCAAGGATAACAGTTTCACGGTTTGGAGTTTTTTTCATAATCGCATACTTTGATTCATGCATCATTAACATGTTTTGTTGATTGTTTTGTGTTCATAGGGACTGTACAAAGCTTTTGGCATAGGTTAATTGGACTGAAACGCCCTGAATCACAAATCACCATGAACGAATCTTAGGGTTTCCAAGCTTCCAAATTGGGGATTTATTACTCAGGAAAAATTAGAACCCCTAGCGCATATGGTTGAAACCGTTGCATCCAGACAAACACATTGACACCATCGCGCCATATTTATATTTAGCGTACACATAATCGCTATTATTCGTGGATGCAGGTTGTGGGGGTTAAAAACCCCCGCTATCTATTTGTTCTTTTTGCAGGGAAACGGGGAAGATGACTGCGTGTTGGTTCATGATTGGACAATTCAAACGGCACGCGTATTTTTGTTGGGTCCAGCATAATTATTATTCTTGATATATTATATTCACCTCTTATTATTATAACAAAAGCAAGCAAGTGGTCTGGATGTTGGTGCGCTGGACATTGATCATTGGGACCTGGGTTCGATTCCCAGGTCCCCCAAAACGCTTGTTTCTATTTTTTTCTAACGTATTCACGTGCAGCTTTCCAAAGGTGTTCCATCATACACCTCAAACAATCAGGTGCCATGTGTCCTTAAGCCTAGATCTGATGACAAAGGATGAGTGACCACCATGCTCCAAGTCAATGAGCACGCAGCCAATCAGGAAAAGTCAATGGACTGAATTGTTAATGGGCCAGGATTGCTAGCATACCTCCATCTGGGCCTAACACCCCCAGGGTTTTGTTTCTCATTTTTTTTTCTCTTTTATATTTTCTATTTAATTATTTTATTAACTACTATTATTATTATTTAACTCACAAATTATTATTTTCCTAATAAATTCAGTAAATATTTATATTATTATTATTATTATTAATCTCTCCTTTTAATTATTTTTGTAAATAAAATGCTAATAAATTAATTTAGTTAAATTAGGTTAACTTTGACTTTTTTTTACAATAAATAAAACAAACTTAGAATTAGGGTTTTTCTTTTGACAATTTTAATTATTTTTATTTTATTTTCATTAAGACCTAAAAAACTAAAAAATATTTTTTCTTGTAATTATTTAATTAATTAGTAAATTAGGTTTAATTAATTGCAAAAAGGACCACAATTCCATTCTTTTCTCAAAAAGGGTCAAAACCCTAAAGACTTTCCCGACTCAATTTCTTTGCACGTACTTTGTTATTTTGATCATATTTATGTATCTGCTCCGAGAATGTAATAGATAATTAGGACTTTTATTGCTTTCTTTATTTTCTCGCATTTATATTTTCAAGGGTTATGTTTTTGGCGATGTAAATACCTGACGCCTTGTAATAGCGTAGATTTGCTTTCTGCAATTTATTTTCCGCATAACTATTAACTGTTAATTATGCATGACAAGACTTACCTGAAAAATAAAATCAACTCGTAGCTCACCATATAAATGTGCAAAGATAATCTTAACATGAATACTGACACACATGCACATGCCACTCCTAGGGTACGCCTCACTTGGTTGCCTCGAGGTGGTCATTAAGTATAGGGTGTTTTAGAGGTCTCCCTCCTGTCTAAAGATCCAGTTGCCTCGAAACGGTTGCCTCAGATAAAAAGGATCTAGGACATTAGGGTTACTGCTAAGGCGTCCTACTATTGCTTTGGTGACCACACATGTCCCTATAATCGAATTTACCCGAATAACTCCAACGACGGTGCTACCTACTTCTCAATAGTGGGATAGTACTGTCTAAAGGACTCTTACACAGCTTAATTCCTTAGAGTAGGTAGATTTCTCCTGGGTACTTGCTCTTTCAAAAACAAAAACAACTTTTCGCACTCACACTTTCAAAAAGTTTTCAAACAAACACTTCATACACTCTTGAGGACTGATACAAGAGTTACCTAGAAGTTTTCAAACTAAACTTTTTCAAAACCCACAATCACACAAGAAAAGCAAACATTTTTGAAAACATAGTGAGCAAGTACCTAAGAGCCCGTGGATAACCACGGATAGAAAGGGTGCTAACACCTTCCCTTTCTATAATCTACCTCCCGAACCGAGAAACATCTCGAAAAGGAATTTTGTTGTGCTTTTGTCCTTTCCTTGTTGGAGAACATAAACGACGGTGGCGACTCTTGCTTACCGCGACATTTCACGAACCAGCATTCCAAAACAGTCAGTTCTATTTCCACCGATCACAGAACTGGCGACTCTGCTGGGGAATTATAAGTGAGGTGTACCTTAGGATTAGACCACTCTTGTTTTCAATTGCTTGCTTTGTTTGCTTTAATATTGTGGGCTTGTCTTGGAGTTTCATAGATCCTAACCCAGATCTGGGGAGTACCCTTTAGGTAGCATAAGCTGTGAGGGACCTGTCCAGCATAGACCGACACGGGTGAAGCAGTGGCTATGTTGGTGTGACACCTTGGTCTGTACCGATATCCCTTATGTTGGAACAAGGAGAATATGGGTCTTCTGAGGAGTCATTAAGCACCAACCGACCTTAGAACCCTAAATTGACCCAACTTGGCGGTAGAACAGTAGCAGTATGCTACACTCATTGAGGCTAAACTCTCGCGATAGTTCTGGCCGCAAGAAAAGATTGCGACGCTGGAGTTATGACCGGTTGAGGGTAGTCAGTGATATTGAGATCCTCTAGAACCCGGTTACTATTTTCTAGGACAGGTCTTAACCAACTGAATTGAAAGAGGGTAGTACCTAAACTTCATGCTGGCCTAAACTCTAAGGGTTGTCTTGTGTGACTTGTGTGCCTTACCATGTTTGCTTTTGTGAATACTTGTGGTGTGCTTTATCATAACATCATACCATCATACCATTGCATGCATCCTGCATAAGGACTAACCTACATACATCTTGCATAAGGACTAACCCATTTCAAGGATCTCAAGGGTCTGTGATGTAGGTCATGATGAACCAACTGTCTAGCAAGGGGCAAAGAGGATTTATTTTCCTTTAGCCAAGGTTGATAACTTGAGTCAGGGGCTATGACCCACTCGATATGGGGAGCTTTGACTCTTGAAGAAGGAATCTTAACAACATGAAGTTCCTTCAATCAAGCTATTGTATTCAACTTCTAACAAGTTTCTTTGTTTACCCCGCGAGATCCTTGAAAACATTGCATGCATAAATCATACGCATTCCATGCATCATATGCATAACAGGTACCCTTTTCTACAGGTTGCTTAATCTTCTTCGGTGTTTATTTCAGCAATCATCATGTCTTCTGAAGCTACTACTGAACAAGCTATCAAGGCCCTCCAGGCCCAGAACGCCCAGTTCCAAGAGTTGGTCATGAGCTTAGCCCAGGGTCAACAGGAGTTGAAGACTCTGATTCTGAAGAAGAAGAAGAAGAAGAAGAAGAGGACGGTGTTGTTCAACACCAGACGCAGATTCGGGAATGGACTACAAAATGAGGCTGATCTGGCTACTTCCTCTGTAGGGAAAGACAGTCCCCAAGAGAGAAGGGTTCCTAGTCCCGTGGTCTCCAACAACGAGACGGATTACAACGATGAACAGTACCCTCCTGCGGAGGACAGGTACAAACAGCTGGAGGACCGCTTAAGTGCTATGGAGATTCAACATGTGCCCGGGATGGACTTTGGAGACCTAGGCTTATCCTCTGGGGTGGTGATTACCCACAAGTTCAAAGCACCTGCTTTTGCAAAGTACGACGGAGCTTCCTGTTCTAAGCTGCATCTCAGATCATATGTGAGGAAGATTCAACCTTATACTGCAGACAAGAACTTATGGATCCATTTCTTCCAGGATAGTCCTTCAGGGACTCAACTCGAATGGTTCTATCAGCTGGATGGAGCCAGCATTCGTAACTGGGAGGACTTGGCTACTACGTTTTATAGGCAGTATCAGTATAATTCCGACCTCGCTCCTACACGTACCCAACTCTAGGGTATGTCACTAGGGACGGGTGAAGGATTCCAGGAGTATGCGCAAAAGTGGAGAGACTTGGCTGGAAGGGTGCAGCCACCTTTGACTGACCGTGAGCTTGTTGATATGTTCTTGGGGACCCTGTCTGGTCCTTTCTTCAACCATCTGATTGGGAATTCTTCTGCTGGGTTTATAGATCTGATCTTGACTGGGGAAAGAATTGAAGCTGGCATCAAAAGTGGGAAGATCCAAGAAGCTACACCTTCTGATACTCACAAAAAGCCTTACACTGGGAAGAAAGAGTCCAATGTTGCGTACAGTCAAAAGAGTCGTCGTGACCAAGACGTAGGGGCAGTCCTGATCTCTGGTTCTGCGCCACGCCGACAACAGCAAAAGGGAAATCAACAACGGCCAGATGAGCCTAAAAGACAGTTCACCAACATCAACATGCCATTGTCACAAGCACTACAACACATGTTGAAGATGAATCTAATTGTGGTGATAAACCCTCCTGCAAACCCCAAGACTTCTTCTCCAAACTATAACCCGGAGGCAAGGTGTGTGTATCATTCTGGTAGCCCGGGGCATGATACTGATGATTGTTGGGCGCTGAAATACAAGATCCAGAATATGATTGACGCTAAGGAGATCGAATTCGAGCCTGCTGAGACTCCCAATGTGATCATTGCTCCCTTGCCAAAACATGGCTAGGATTGAAAAAACTTTTGTTCATTCGAATGTTCAAGTTGTATTTTTCTTTGATTGTTCAAACATTTATTCATGTCAAATGTTGTTATTTCATTAATGCATTACACGTGTCTGTTTTGAAGTAATTGTGTTCACTATATTCAAAATTGCTTTTATTTTTCTTGATGTTCAACTCTCGATTGAGAATTCTAAGCCTCTTGAGGGAGGATGACGAAAACGATACCTCGATCTTTACAGTATTGCTTTTGAACTGACCCCGCTGATGAAGTACAGGCATTGTTTCAAATCCTAAACAGTAGAGTAATAAGGAAGATAATCCCTCGTCAACCCCTTCGAGCCAAAGAAGTAGGAGTTTTTCTTTTCGCACAAATTAAAACCCTTAATTATAACCTGAGGCAGGGTAGTTTTCTCAGTTGATCCAGGTGCACAATGAATGGCATCAAAGGAGTCCTTCCAAAACAAAAGACAGTGATGGTTCCAAATAATCATAAAGACAGGCAGTCATTATCTCTCAGAAATAAAAGCCCATTAAGTCAAAACCTATGAAGGAGACTTACAAAACTGGGGCATCCCGCTGACTGTAATCACAAAAGAAGCAGCTCAGGCAAAAAAAATAGGGATAATAAAAAAAATAGAAAGAGGTTCTACAAACTCTCAACAAAAATGATTGCTTGTTCAAAATAAACTATCAGTATCCGAACCATCACCGGAATATCAGAGCAAAGACTCAAACAAGATCTAATGCATGATTAACTGAGGTTAGGATTGAAGAACATCACGAAGAACGGGTGGGTACAAATAAATTTTGAGCCTTTATCCCTTGTTTCTTAAACCGTGAACCAGGCCACGTTATAACCCTTAAAAGTCCTAGCTGAAGCATGGGTTAGTTTGAAAGCATACTGGTACCAAAGGTATCCTGACTCGTGTAGGGCTCATTGTAAAATCTTGAGTTGACATCATATTTTACAAAAATTCGCTTGTTTTATTAAAAAACTGCATTTTCAAAAAAAACTTCAAGACAGACATAAGCTTTGCATTTTTAAATAACATTGTTTGCATGTGACTATCTGTTCAATAGCAGAGAAATTCGCACGACGAATATCTAGTGAACAAAAATCTTCTCAAGGGTCACATCAAATGGAAAAAGCACTTCCAATCAAGGGGAAGACGTGATCATTGTCCACCATCTGGGGCAGTTAAGTCAAGATTCAGAGAATCTCTCAAAAAATGCCAAATAGCCAGGGGCAGATCGCCATCTGAATCAACTGGGGCATTGGACATGAATTCCAGCGACAAATCTGGTACGATCAAACATCTTCTGGTACGGCAACACAACACTACTGACGGTGACAACTCCCTACATTATGAGAGTGTGGACATAGTCAAAAAATACTACGCATAATCAAAGACCCGCTAGGTTGACACACCTAGGCAAAAATAAGGGCTTCCCGGCGAACCAAAAGGGTTCGGGCAAAAATAAGGGATGAAAATGAAAAAATCTGTACACCCGGCAAGTCGAAAACCTGAAAAGGCAGCTTAGGCAAAAATGGGTATCCCGATGGACTGAAAACCCGAAAGGGCGATCCAGGCAAAAGTTAGGGATCAAAGCGTACGACTATGCTCTGTCATCTCGTCACTTGCCTTCCAGAAGAAGATTTGTCAATCGGCAGTCATCAAACACCTCCACAGGTACCTTCTCCCATGGAAGCTGGGGCAATAAGAACTGTTCGAACTATACAAGTTACTTTGTCCTCCAGGTACAAGGTAGGTTCGGCTGAAGAATGTAACCAGGATACCTTCACTCCCCGCAGAGTAAGGCAAGATTCAGCAATACTCTCCCCAAGCAGAGTTGGTCTCCCATCAGCCCTGAAAAGGCACAGTATCCCTAGCAAGTCAGCAACACTCTCCCCAAACAGAGTTAGTCTACTGTCAGCCCTAAGGAAGTTGGGTATCCCCAGTAAATCTTATCATTCCCCAGCGGAGTATAGATATTCCTCAGCAAACATCCCCGGCAGTCTTAATATTCCTCGACAGAAGTATAAGATTGTTCCCCGACGGAATACAGACAGCCAGTGGAGCCATTCCCCAGTGCAGTCCAAGAGGTTTCCCCAGGATAGTTGAATCAATCTCCCCAGTAGATCCTGGAAGCTTGTCTCCCGTAGAGTACAAATATCTCTCCCCGGCCATGTTCAAAGGTTATTCCCCACCAGAGCCTATAACTGGGTTATCCTCAGCAAATTAAAATGGAAAGATCGTCCTCGGCGAATTTCTTCCTGCCCCCAGCGGAGTTCATCAAATCCCTCAACAGAGCTTATCAACGGTATCCCCATCGGAGTTATCGTTAAATTCTCAGCGAAGTATCTCTTCCCCACAGAGTAATTCCCCGTAGAGTAATATCTTCACCAGGATTATCCCCCAACGGAGTCATCTTCTCCTACCCGTTTATTCTTGCAATCATCTTCGTTCATCATCCCCAGCGGAAACGAGGAACTCTACTCTTCAACATCAGCCCAGGATTCAACAAGTTCCCGGCATTCGTCAAGGATTTATTTTCCTAGACGAAAATACATTCATAAACATATCACATTTCATATCTCCTGCTTACATACATGATAAAGTGCATACGGCACAATCTCATTTATTCTCGAGAACATCATGACAGCATGCAGTTCATGCATCATGACATTGCATACAACTAATACTTTTCCTTTTCAGGAAAAGGTCAATCAAAAGATGATTACCATCTACCCTTGCAGTTCCAGATCAACACCTGCAACAAGCCAGGAAAATTCTGTGAACGACTGATCATGGGTTAATACCTGAAACCAGACAGGACAATTATCTACTTGACAATCAGGAAGCAACCCTACACCGGTTCCTCCTCTTTCAGATGTAGTTTTACACGGACTCCTCAACAGGAAACCCTACACCGGTTCCTTCTCAACTTCAGATGTAGTTTTACACTGACTCATCATCAGGCAACCCTACACAGGTTCTCTCTTTCCAAAGATGTAGTTTTACACGGACTCATCATCAGGAAACCCTACACCGGTTCCTTCTCAACTTCAGATGTAGTTTTACATGGACTCATCATCAGGAAACCCTACACCAGTTCCTTCTTAACTTCAAATGTAGTTTTACACGGACTTATCATCAGGAAACCCTACACCGGTTCCTTCTCAACTTCAGATGTAGTTTTACATGGACTCATCAACAGGAAACCCTACACTGGTTCCTTCTCAATTTCAGATGAAGTTTTACACAGACTCATCATCAGGCAACCCTACACAGGTTCCTTCTTTCCAAGATGAAGTTTTACACGAACTCATCATCAGGAAACCCTACACAGGTTCCTTCTTTCCAAGATGAAGTTTTACACGGACTCATCATCAGGCAACCCTACACAGGTTCCTTCTTTCCAAGATGAAGTTTTACACGGACTCATCATCAGGAAACCCTACACCGGTTCCTTCTCAAACTTCAGATGTAGTTTTACACGGACTCATCATCAGGAAACCCTACACCGGTTCCTCCTCCCTTCCAAGACGAAGTTTTACACGAACTCGTCCTCAGGCAACCCTACACCGGTTCCTCCTCAGTTCCAAGATGAAGTTTTACACGAACTCATCGTCAAAGTAACCTTACCCCGGTTCATCCTGAAGTCTTACACGGACTAATTCCAAAGTAACCTTACCCCGGTTCATCTTGAAGTTTCACACGAACTTATTCCAAAATAACCCTACCCTGGTTCATCCCGAAGTTTTACACAAACTTATCTCGAAGTAACCCTACACCGGTTCCTTCTCAACTCCAGACGTAGTTTTACACGGACTCGTCACCAAGAAACCCTACACAGGTTCTCTCTTTCCAAATATGAAGTCTTACACGGACTCGTCATTAAGAAACCCTACACAAGTTTTCTTTCTTCTAGGATGCAGTTTTACACGGACTCGTCATCAAAAAAAAAACCCTACACAGGTTTTCTTTCTTCTAGGATGCAGTTTTACACGGACTCATCATGAGGCGACCCTACACCGGTTCCCTTGCTCTTTCCAGATGCAGTTTTACACGGGCTCATCATCAAAGTAACCCTACACAGGTTCCTTCTCCATTTCAGATGCAGCTTCACACGGGCTCATCATCAGTTAGCCCTACACAGGTTTCCTTCCTTCCAAGATGCAGTTTCACACGGACTCATCATCAGTCAACCCTACACAGGTTTCCTTCATTCCAAGATGTAGTTTCACACGGACTCATCATCAGTCAACCCTACACAGGTTTCCTTCATTCCAAGATGCAGTTTCACACGGACTCATCATCAGTCAACTCTATACAGGTTTCCTTCCTTCAAAGATGCAGTTTTACACGCGCTCATCAGCAGGCAACCCTACACAGGTTCCCTCGTTCAACTTACAAGATCACAATTCCACCAACAATCTCCAAATGGCATCCATAAGCCCATTTCCGACAAAGATTCTGTCACATCTTCAGATGGCATCTTTAAGCCCATCTCCACAACTATCCACTACATTTTCAGATGGCATCTATAAGCCCATCCTCTTATCCATCATCTCTCCAAATGGCATCTGTAAGCCCATTCCCGACATCACATTGCTAATACTCCACTATGCGAGTGCAAATTTCTGGGCACTTTAGTGTTCAATCATCTTCCACCTTTGGATCACGAAAGGCACGCAAGCCAATCTACATCCTCAGGTTTAAGAAGATTGAAAAGGGACAACTGTTGTACCCCAAAAATTTTCCCTCCCATATTCTTCAAGGTTTGTCAAGAATCATCTCCAAATGGTTTAAGATTTCTCAAGGGTTGCACAGTCCAACTGCCTCGTAAGCCAGTCAAAATTAGGGTTTTGTTTCTTACAAGGAAATTGAGGTTTTCAAGGGCTCAATCAAGTCCCATAGGCCTATATACATTGCCAAGAACCTACATGCCAAGTCTCAAGACTCACAATGCCAATTTGCACAGTCAAAAGCTCCATTTGCTTCACAGTCAACTGCAGGGGCAAAATGGTCATTTTGCAGTCAAAAGTCAGAATTTTTGGTCAACATCTTATTTTGAGTCCACAATTATCATTTGATCAAGTCTTGATCATGATTCCACAAGAATGGCTCAAAAATCATCAAAGATGCAAAAGTTACTATTTTTGGACAGCTAAAAAGTCAACTGTATATTGACCAGGGCATAACTTTTTCATGGTTCATCAGAAAAATCCTATCCAATGCTCATTTTGAAGGGGATGATATTTCCTACAACTCATATTCACATTCCAAGTCCAAGAAATGCTCTCACAAAAAGTTATCAATTTCTACATTATAGGTCAATTTCAAAAGTCAACAAAAATGCACTTTAAGTCAAAGACCATAACTTTAGATTGGTAAATTCAAATGACATGGGACCAAAGGCATTGGTTAGAGGACTTCAAGACCTTTCCAAAATGTCCAAGAACATGTTCATATGATCAAAATTGAGCAAGATATGCATTGGAGAAGTTGGGAAATTTTTGTGAATTTGCAAAAGTCAACTTTGCTCAAAACACCTTGTTTTTGCTAATGGGCCTCAAATTTCTTCTTGAAACTTTATCCAAGGCCTATGCACGACCCGTTGAGCTTAAATTGAATTATTTTCTTTTTTTTATTAATTAATTGGATTTTTAATTGATTTTAATTCCTTTAATTAATTTAAAATGTAGGAAATTCAAAGATATCTTTTGGTGAAGAAAACAAGCTCAATATATGCTGGCAAATTCATGTGCACATAAAGGGGACAAAAATCTTCAAGTTTGGCAAGTTTTCTCAATCAAAAAGATGCAAAAAGATATGATTGCAAATCAAATATACAAACCATTATTCCATGGATTTCTTGTCAAGAATTTAACCTAATTCCATTCTACTATAAGTACTCAAGCTAAACCTAATGCATTGGACGGGAGAATTGCTGCAGAAAGCCATAGCCAATATTGAAAAAAATCAAGAAAAAGTCAAAACGGTTTTCTAATTTCCATACCAATTCAAAGCTTTTAATTGCCTCTAATACATTGCAGAGGTCCCCAGGAACGTGTAGGAATCAAAACCACACGCTAAAGCTCAAAGAATCCAAGGATAACAGTTTCACGTTTTGGAGTTTTTTTCATAATCGCATACTTTGATTCATGCATCATTAACATGTTTTGTTGATTGTTTTGTGTTCATAGGGACTGTACAAAGCTGTTGGCATAGGTTAATTGGACTGAAACACCCTGAATCACAAATCACCATGAACGAATCTTAGGGTTTCCAAGCGCTTCCAAATTGGGGCTTTATTACTCAGGAAAAATTAGAACCCCTAGCGCATATGGTTGAAGCCGTTGCATCCAGACGAACACAGTGACACCATCGCGCCATATTTATATTTAGCGTACACCAAATCGCTATTATTCGTGGATGCAGGTTGTGGGGGTTAAAAACCCCCGCTATCTATTTGTTCTTTTTGCAGGGAAACGGGGAAGATGACTGCATGTTGGTTCATGATTGGACAATTCAAACGGCACGCGTATTTTTGTTGGGTCCAGCATAATTATTATTCTTGATATAGTATATTCACCTCTTATTATTATAACAAAAGCAAGCAAGTGGTCTGGTGGTTGGTGCGCTGGACATTATTCATTGGGACCTGGGTTCGATTCCCAGGTCCCCCAAAACGCTTGTTTCTATTTTTTCTAACGTATTCACGTGCAGCTTTCCAAAGGTGTTCCATCATACACCTCAAACAATCAGGTGCCATGTGTCCTTAAGCCTAGATCTGATGACAAAGGATGAGTGACCACCATGCTCTTAGTCAATGAGCACGCAGCCAATCAGGAAAAGTCAATGGATTGAATTGTTAATGGGCCAGGATTGCTAGCATACCTCCATCTGGGCCCAACACCCCCAGGGTTTTGTTTCTCATTTTTTTTTCTCTTTTATATTTTCTATTTAATTATTTTATTAACTACTATTATTATTATTTAACTCACAAATTATTATTTTCCTAATAAATTCAGTAAATATTTATATTATTATTATTATTATTATTATTATTAATCTCACCTTTTAATTATTTTTGTAAATAAAATGCTAATAAATTAATTTAGTTAAATTAGGTTAACTTTGACTTTTTTTTACAATAAATAAAACAAACTTAGAATTAGGGTTTTTCTTTTGACAATTTTAATTATTTTTATTTTATTTTCATTAAGACCTAAAAAACTAAAAAATATTTTTTCTTGTAATTATTTAATTAATTAGTAAATTAGGTTTAATTAATTGCAAAAAGGACCACAATTCCATTCTTTTCTCAAAAAGGGTCAAAACCCTAAAGACTTTCCCGACTCAATTTCTTTGCGCGTACTTTGTTATTTTGATCATATTTATGTATTTGCTCCGAGAATGTAATAGATAATTAGGACTTTTATTGCTTTCTTTATTTTCTCGCATTTATATTTTCAAGGGTTATGTTTTTGGCGATGTAAATACCCGACGCCTTGTAATAGCGTAGATTTACTTTCCACAATTTATTTTCCGCACAACTATTAACTGTTAATTATGCATGACAAGACTTGCCTGAAAAATAAAATCAACTCGTAGCTCACCATATAAATGTGCAAAGATAATCTTAACATGAATCCTGACACACATGCACATGCCACTCCTAGGGTACGCCTCACTTGGTTTCCTCGAGGTGGTCATTAAGTATAGGGTGTTTTAGAGGTCGCCCTCCTGTCTAAAGATCTAGTTGCCTCGAAACGGTTGCCTCGGATAAAAAGGATCTAGGACATTAGGGTTACCGCTAAGGCGTCCTACTATTTCTTTGGTGACCACACATGTCCCTATAATCGAATTGACCCGAATAACTCCAACGACGGTGCTACCTACTTCTCAATAGTGGGATAGTACTGTCTAAAGGACTCTTACACAGCTTAATTCCTTAGAGTAGGTAGATTTCTCCTGGGTACTTGCTCTTTCAAAAACAAAAACAACTTTTCGCACTCACACTTTCAAAAAGTTTTCAAACAAACACTTCATACACTCTTGAGGACTGATACAAGAGTTACCTAGAATTTTTCAAACTAAACTTTTTCAAAACCCACAATCACACAAGAAAAGCAAACATTTTTGAAAACATAGTGAGCAAGTACCTAAGAGCCCGTGGATAACCACGGATAGAAAGGGTGCTAACACCTTCCCTTTCTATAATCTACCTCCCGAACCGAGAAACATCTCGGAAAAAAAAATTGTTGTGCTTTTGTCCTTTCCTTGTTGGAGAACATAAACGACGGTGGCGACTCTTGCTTACCGCGACATTTCACGAACCAGCATTCCAAAACAGTCAGTTCTATTTCCACCGATCACAATATTCATGAACACAAAAGGAACATAAGTCAAGGTGCTTGGTAACTCCTCAAAAGGAGCAAAGCTAAATGTAGGGAGGGGAACCAAGAATCCTAGTGTGATATTGTTCTGAGTGAAACAACATGGTATGATGAAGGGATCTTAGGCGCAAAAATTGGGGTACAACACCTTGTAATAGATAGGGTTTTAAATTCTCGCACTTTACTTTTCGCAATTATAAACTGTCTAGAAGTATGGATAATAGGATTGAATGGCAAGATAAATCAATTTAAAACGGTAGATAACCCTAATTGTGCAAAGATAATTAACTGAAAAAAGTACACTTGCACATGCTCACTCCTAGGGTTTGCCCTGCTTGGTTGCCTCGGAAATAATGGTCATGTCCCTCGAACGTAGGGAACCTTAGCCATGACCCGCAATTCAAAATTGTCATAAAGATCATAGTCCCTACTTGTCCCTCGAGTTGCCTACGAATTGATCTTATGACGATAGTCCCTTCAAAATGCTAAGGTGTCCTTACTTGTTGCCTTCAGAGACCATTTCGTCCCTTCGAATGTCCCTTTAAAATTCCAACGACGGAGCTACCTACTCCTTAATAGTAGGATAGCGTTGTCTAAAGGAAACGAAAATGAATTGGATTTTTTTCGAGTAGGTAGAAAAAACTCTTAAGTACTCGCTCAAGACAAAAAAATTCACACAAACACTTTTCAAAAACAATTTTCAAAACAACTTCGTCACACTCTTGAGGATCGATACAAGGGTTATCACAAAGTAAACAAAACTTTTCAAAGCAAGCACACACAAGAAATTTAAAAAATGAGCAAGTACCTAAGAGCCCGTGGAAAACCACGGATAGAAAGGGTGCTAACACCTTCCCTTTCTATAATCTACCCCCCGTACTCAGAAACATTTTGATAAAAGGTTTTTTCTATTCTTTTTCCTTTTCCTTTGTTGGATGAAATTAAAGTCGATGGCGGCTCTTGCTTACTGCAACATTTGCGAACAAAAAACACAAACTAGTATAACAGTCGGTTCTGCCACCGTATCACAGTAGGGCTTATGGGAAGGAACCTGGATAGTATGGTTACTTCGGGATGAAAGCCTGGATAGTAGGGCTTATGGGAAGGAACCTGGATAGTAGGGTTACTTCAAGATGAAAGCTTGGATAGTATGGCTTACGGGAAGGAACCTGGATAGTAGAGTTACTTCAAGATGAAAGCCTGGATAGTAAGGCTTATGGGAAGGAACCTGGATCGTAGGGTTACTTCGAGATGATCACGTAAGTTAGTTGACCCGTTTGACTTTGGGAACTAATTTTCCATTAGCTGTCTGCAGATATGACGTGTATAACTGCTGGGATTTTTGACGATAATTGTCTTTCCTGAAAAGATAGCAGGGTTAGTTGGATGTGACACATGAAATGCATTGTGTGATGATGTTCTCGAAATAAATGAGATTATGATGTATGCGATATGTATGCGCATGTCATGATGCATGAACATGAGATGCTATTATGACATATCCGAGTCTGGGAAAATAAATCCCTGGCTGCTGTTGGAGAGTATTAAAAATAGAATTCCTGATTGTGGTAGAAAACTGTGGTTCTTCTACTTCCGCTAGGGATGATGAATGGAGATGACTATTGTGATCGGTGGATCTGGAACTGACTGTTTAACGCTGGTTCGCGAAATGTCGCGGAAGCAAGAGTCGCCACCGTCTTTTATTTTCTCCAAATGGAAAGGACAAAAGCATAGAAAAATTCCTTAAAGAGATTGCTCTCGGTTCGGGAGGTAGGTTATAGAAAGGGAAGGTGTTAGCACCCTTTCTATCCATGGTTATCCATGGGCTCTTAGATACTTGCTCATTTGTGTTTTCAAAAATGGTTTGTTTGCTTTTCAACTGTGGGTTTTAGAAAGTTTCTTTGAAAATTCCAGTTCGACTCTTGTATCGGTCCTCAAGAGTGTTTGAAAAGATGCTTTCGAAAGCTTTTTGAAAATGTGTTGGTATGAAAAGTATTTTGTTTTGTTTTGAAATTTAGAGCAAGTATCTAGAGTCGTCTACCTACCCTAAGGAATTCGTCTGTGTAAATGTCCTTTAAAGTAGTGCCATCCCACCATTGAGAGGTAGGTAGCACCACCATTGGAGGTGTTCGGGTCAATTCGAGGTTCGGGACATGGTGATCACCAGAGCAATGGGAAGACACCTTAGAAGCTACCCTCATGCCAGGTTCCCGGATCATGAGGACTTACTAAGACATCCTCTACTCGACGATCACCTTTCGAGGCAAGGCAACAGTGAGGCGTACCCTAGGGGTGGTGTGTGATTTGTGTGTCATGTTCAGTTATTTTGTCTTTTGTCATGTCATGGGTGATCTAGCGTTTGTTTTTATTTTTGTCCATACATTCTTTCATGCCATTATTTAACAGTTAAAATATTGCGAGAAAGTAAAAATTCTAAGCTATTACAAAAGGCGCGGGTCCACATCGCCAAAATTTCTCGAACCCGATTTGACAGAAAAATAAAGAAAGTAAAGAAAATAAAGCGCGAGAAATTAATTATAAGGCCTTGGGAGAGGTACATAAATATTATAAAGAATAGAAAATAAATATGCGAATTAAGTAAGCATTAAACGAGGGCGTTGGACCCTTTTTGCAAAATTAAACTAAACGATGAATTAATTAAAATTAAAGGAAAGGAAATTGTCTTTTTGGTATTTTTTGGTATTTTTGTGATTTTAACGAAATAGAATTAATTAAGATAAATGCTAACCCTAATTCTAGTTATTTTAATTTATTAAAAAAAGAAGATTAAAGTTTTACCCTAAAATTAACCCTAATTAATTTACATGCAATTTTAATCACAAAAATAAATATTTAATTATTTAATTATTATGGAAGAAAAATAAAAAAGGATAAAAAATTAATATGAACCCTAGTTCTATGTTTTTTTAGATTTTTATTAAAAGAATTAAAATTAAAACTTAATTTAAAACTAAATTTAATTATATGCAATTTAATTACAAAAATACTTAAAATAAAATATTTATCATTTTTTCATCTTTTTCTAATTTTTTTTTATGTGTTTTTTATATTTTATGAAAATAATAAATTAATTAAGAAAATAATAATTTAAAAGGAAATAGAAAATAAAAAAAATAAAGAAAATAGAAAGAATTGCAAACCTAGGGGGTTTGCCCCTTAATATGGAGGTTAATCTTTAGAAATCTGGCCCATTAACCTTGGCCTGTTTGACTTTCTCCAGGCACCGTGTGGCATCTTTGACTAGGACCTACCATGTTCCTTGGATCTGGACCTTTGGATGAATGAAATTGACCAAGTGGATGGCTTGATGGAGAGACGTATGGTGGTCTTCAGTATGGAAACTACATATGAACGTTAATTGAAAAAAACATATGGAAAGGGTGAAGACCTGGGGCTCGAACCCAGGTCATTAACGTTGCCAACACATACGCCTTGCCACTGAAGCACTTTGTCTATCTGTAATTAATATGACAAATAAACATTATAAAACAAAACGCGTTAATGTTTGGTTTTCCGCGCGAACTTTTAAACCATCCAATCATTGATGGCCACGCATCTTCTTCTTCCTCGTTCCTGAAACAAAAACATATTAGGCAACGGTTTTTCAAGTGTTCTTTTAGGCCACTTTCAGGAAAATAGCGAATAGCTCTAGGACGCTCATAAATTGAGCGCGAGGGTGGATTCATAATCGTCTAAGCATGCTGATTTGAGTTACGGTACTATGGTGGTCTGATTTTACCGCGTTTGGAAACCCCCAATTTCAAGCTTGCAAAACCATAATCTGCATCCATGGTGAATTCGCATACAGTGCATAAAAATCCAATCAAAGTACATGGTTAGCTTTAGAACACGTTGCTTAGCATGAATCTACAAATAAAATGCCATGAATATGCGTAAATTGTAAAGCACGATTATGAAAAAAAGTGAGAAAATTTGGACTTCTGTACAGTGATTCAAAGGGTTATGATT
Source organism: Vicia faba (assembly GCA_948472305.1). Taxonomy (NCBI): domain Eukaryota; kingdom Viridiplantae; phylum Streptophyta; class Magnoliopsida; order Fabales; family Fabaceae; genus Vicia; species Vicia faba. The sequence goes on from OX451740.1 coordinate 46,643,380, forward strand.
GATGTTTTTGATCCAGGAAGATTGCTGGATGTCCTTGGAAGGCAATGGGATGGGTTTTGTGGCTTGAAACGACCTGCAAATAAGTTTTCAGAATTGAGATTTTTGAGAAAAAAGTGAGTTTTATCTTCAAGTTCTTGCGCAGCTTAGTGGTTTTTTTCATCAGGGTTGTGTTCTATGCTTATGTAAGAGTGAATTAGGTCAAGAAATTTGATCCAAATCCTTAAATTAATGAATGCAATATTTGATTTTTCCACCATGATTTTCAAATCTTTTTTCACATGCTTTTTTGATACAAATCACATCCAATTGCATTGGTTCTTTCCATATTTAGCTAGGCACGAAATCTTGAGGATATAATGTGCACAAAAAGATTGAAAAACTAGGTTTAGCATTTTTCATGTATTTATTTTAATTTAAATGAATTATTATTAATAAAAATCCAAATAAATAAATAAAAAATGAATAAAAACTTCCCTTTGGGCCAAGTGGTCGTGCACATGCCTTGGATGATGAATTGTGGAAGAAAAATAGGCCCATTAGCAATTTTAGGTCATTTGAACCAATGTTGACTTTTCAAAATATCCAAAAATTTCCCAACTTCCACAAGGCATAACTTGCTCAATTTTTAAGATTTGCTCATGTTCTTGGACATTTTGGAAAGGTCTTTGAGTCCTCTAACCAATGCCTTTGGTTCCATGTCATTTTGATTTACCAATCTCAAGTTATGGCCTTTGACTTAAAGTCCCTTTTTGTTGACTTTTGAAAATGACCTATAATGTTGAAATTGATAACTTTTTGTGAGAGAATTTCTTGTACTTGAAGTATGAAGATGAGTTGTAGGAAATGTCTTTCTCTTCAAAATGAGCTTTGGATGGAATTTTTCTGATAATCCATGTGAAAGTTATGCCCTGGTCAATTTACAGTTGACTTTTTCAACTGTCCAAATAAGGAAACTTTTGCATCTTGATGATTTTTGAGCCAAGCTTTGAGAATCATGATCAAGAATTGATCAAATGATGTTTGTGGCTTCAAAATGAGATGTTGACCAAAAATTTGAACTTTTGACTGTCAAATGACCATTTTGCCCCTATAGTTGACTGTAGTGCAATTAGGGTTTTGACTGTGCAATTTTGTGCTGAAAGTCTTGAAACTTGGTATGAGGGTGCTTGACCATGTTTATAGGCATGTGAGACTTGATTGGGCCCTTGGAAACTTCATTTTCTTGATCAGAACCAAAACCCTAATTTTGACTGTTCATGAGGCTCTTACACTATGCAACCCTTGGGGAGATTTTGAAGCATGACTTGGCAAATCTTTGAAGAATATGGGAGGGCAAATTTTGGGGTACAACAGTTGCCCCTGTTCAATCTTCTTAGACCTGAGGATGCAGATTGGCTGACGTGCCTTTCGTAATCCGAGGGTGGAAGATGATTGAACACTAGAGTGCCCAGAAATTTGCGCTCACATAGTAGCAATGTGATGATGGAATGGGCTTATAGATGCCATTTAGAGATTGCTGAATAGGATGATGGGCTTATAGATTCCATCTGGATGTTGATCGCATAAGAGATTCCTTAGCGAGAACCTGCGTACCTGCAAAAGAAAAATGAATACCTGACATGTTGCAGGAGTTGGTTTTCAGATGCTTGATATAGATATGTCCTGACTGGTTATAGGAGCTGGATCTGAAGCTTCAAACGGTGATGAATGAACCAGGGATGGTTACTACCTCAGCATGAACGGTGAGAGAACCTTGGGTGACTTTAACTTCAACAGCAATCATTGAGCAAAATCTTGGGATTACCACCTCCGCAGGATCGGGAAGAGAACCATAGGCAATTATAATCTCAACAGCGGACGTTTGAGAAAAACCTGGGTTGGAATTATCATCTCCACAACATTGGGGAGAGAACCATAGGAAATTATAATCTCAACAGCGGACGTTTGAGAAAAAACCTGAAATGGAATTATCATCTCCACACTGTTGGGGAGAGAACCATAGGAAATTATAATCTCAACAGCGGACGTTTGAGAAAAACCTGAAATGGAATTATCATCTCCACACCGTTGGGGAGAGAACCATAGGAAATTATAATCTCAAAAGCGGACATTTGAGAAAAACCTGAAATGGAATTATCATCTCCACACCGTTGGGGAGAGAACCATAGGTAATTATAATCTCAAAAGCGGACGTTTTGAGAAAAACCTGGGATGGAATTATCATCTCCGCACCGTTGGGGAGAGAACCATAGGGAATTATAATCTCAAAAGCGGTCATTTGAGAAAAACCTGAAATGGAATTATCATCTCCGCACCGTTGGGGAGAGAACCATAGGAAATTATAATCTCAACAGCGGACGTTTGAGAAAAACCTGGGATGGAATTATCATCTCCGCATCGTTGGGGAGAGAACCATAGGAAATTATAATCTCAACAGCGGACGTTTGAGAAAAACCTGGGATGGAATTATCATCTCCGCACCGCTGGGGAGAGAACCATAGGAAATTATAATCTCAAAAGCGGACGTTTGAGAAAAACCTGGTAACTTCTACTGAGTCTTCATCAGAAAAATCTGTTTGGGGTCGATTTAGCTGGACTAGAGAAGGCCTTGGACTGGATAAGAAATCTTTGGAGTCGATTAACTGAACCGGTCTAGGTCTTGAAATATGATTGAGAATTTAACTGAATCTTTCATGAAAGGTAAAGGTCAGTCATATGCAATGCATGACATGGACCAAGCGATGATGCTCTCAACATAAATGAGATTTGTAAGATATGATGCGTATATGCATGCTATAATGATGTATGTGATGTTTATGTATGTTTTCGTCTAGGAAAGTAAATCCTTGACGGGTGCCGGGAAGTCACTCCTGGGCTGATATTGGAGAATAGATTTTACTTCCGCTGGGGATGATAGTTGCAAGAATACCAGTAGGAGAAGATGACTCTGTTGGGGAATAAACTTGGCGAATGGAATATTCTGCGGGGGGAGAAGTACCCTAGTAATCTTGCTGGGAAGCAATACTCTGTGGGGAGAGAGATACTTTGCCGAGTTGTTGATAATAACTTGTTGGGGAATATTTGCCGTATCGGAAGTGTTAATAGACTTCGCTGGGGATAAGAACTATGTTGACGACGACCTTTCTGTGGCTTTTGGCTAAGGATAACCCAGTTGTATCCTGTTAAGGAAATAACTCTTTGAATAAAGCCGGACGACGCGTTCGTGCTCTGCGAGGGATAAGCTTCAAGAATCTACTGGGGATAAGCTTACTGCTTGGGGAGATGAATTTCAACTTTCCTGGGGAAACTGGATTGGACTCTCCCGGGGAAGCTTTGATATGCTGGGGAAGTGATTCCTTTGAATGTTGATATGCCGCCGGGGAACAATCTTTAGACCAAGACTGCCGGGGATGCTTGTTAAGAATATATGTGCTGCTGGGGAATGTTGAGATCTACTGGAGGATACTCAACTTCCTTGAGATTTGACAACTCTGCTTGGAGAAGAATGCATTGACTGCTGACTTACTTTATGGGGAATTAAGATGTACTGGTCATGTTCTTTAGCTGAACCTACCTTGGTACCTTGGAGGGTAGAACAATTAGATTGCTAGACAACTCTTTATTGCCCCTGTTTCTAATGTTACCTGTAATTAATCCTTTGTTTCGTACGCAAATATTCATGAGTTAGCAAATTATTGTCAATGCATATATCACAAATTGAACCTTGGACGTTCTTCGCAAAACAAAACAGAAAAAGGAAAAACAATTGGCACTTTTAACTGAAAAGTATATTTGTATTGATTTTTGAATGGCCTGAAAATAGGCGTTTTGTGTACAAGAGGCTGACGTCCTAGTAAGAGAACGCCGCCGAACAAAAGAGTTTATACAAATTTTGTACAAAAGAAAATAAAACAGTTGTGTGAAATGAACGATCCCACTGGGTTTCAACTCTGCTATTGCCTTTATATCTCCGAGCGTCTCATCACTTGATGACCTTGGTTGAAGGTGAAGTTGACTGATCGATGCCGTCTGAACTTGATATAGATACCGAATTCTGGATGCAAAGTGATCCAATGAGACATAGTATTACGCTTTTATCCCTAATTTTTGCCTGGACCGCCCTTTCGGGTTTTCAGTCCACCGGGATACCCATTTTTTCCCAAGCCGCCTTTTCAGGTTTTCGACTTGCCGGGTGTACAGATTTTTTCATTTCATCCCTTCATTTTGCCCGAACCCTTTTGGTTCACCGGGAAGCCCTAATTTTTGCCTAGGCATGTCAGCTTAGCGGGTCTTTTTTCATGCGTAGTATCTTTTTACTATGTCTACATTGGCGGGGTGAGGAAGGTCGTCACCATCCATATTGGTTAGAATCATGGCTCCTCCTGAGAACACATGCTTAACCACAAATGGCCCTTCGTACGTAGGGGTCCATTTGCCCCTTGGATCACTCTGAGGAAGGATGATTCGCTTGATTACCAGATACCCAACTTGATATTCCTGTGGTCTGACCTTTTTGTTAAATGCCCTGATCATCCGTTTCTGATATGTCTGACCATGGCAGATAGCAGCAAGTCTCTTTTCATCAATAAGGTTGAGCTGATCAAGTCGTGTCTGGATCCAATCATCTTCGTTCAGATTTGCATCCTTCATTATTCGGAGAGAGGGTATTTGCACTTCGATCGGTAAGACTGCCTCCATACCATAAACCAGAGAGAAAGGAGTTGCCCCGGTTGACGTCCTAGCTGAGGTACGGTACCCATGTAGAGAGAACGGTAACATCTCGTGCCAATCCTTATAAGTCACTGTCATCTTCTGCACGATTTTCTTGATGTTCTTATTTGCTGCCTCTACAGCCCCATTCATCTTCGGTCTGTAAGGAGAAGAATTGTGGTGCTGTATTTTAAACTGCTCGCAGAGCTCAGTGATCATCTTGTTATTCAGATTGGTACCGTTGTCTGTAATAATTCTCTCAGGGACGCCGTACCGACAGATCAGATTATGCCGAATGAACCGTGCCACAACAGTCTTGGTTACCGTAGCATAGGATGCTGCTTCAACCCACTTTGTAAAATAATCAATCGCTACCAGGATGAAGCGATGCCCATTGGATGCCGTAGGTTTAATCTCACCGATCATGTCTATGCCCCACATTGCAAACGGCCAAGGCGCAGTCAGAACATTCAGGGGAACCGGAGGAACATGCACCTTGTCTGCATAAATCTGGCACTTATGGCATGTCCTAGAATGTTGGTAGCAGTCAGCTTCCATTGTGGACCAGTAATATCTTGCCCGAAGGATCTTCTTAGCCATAGTGTGTCCACTGGAATGTGTACCAAAGGTCCCTTCATGTAGCTCTTCCATGATCCTTTCTGCTTCAGTCTTATCCACACAACGCAGTAGGGTTGAATCATGGTTTCGCTTATACAAGATGCCGTTGCTAAGGAAGAACTTGGTTGCGAACCTTCTCAGGAACTTCTTATCATTGATAGAGGAACCTTCAGGGTATTCCTGAGTTTCCAAGTATCTCTTCACCTCATGGTACCAAGGCTTTTCGGTCACCAATTCAGTCTCGAGATCGCAACAGTATGCCGGTTTGTCCAGTTTCCAGATGATGATCTGGGGAGCCTCATTGTCCCATTTGACCTTGAACATAGAAGACATTGTAGCTAACGCGTCCGCCAACTGATTCTCTTCTCTTGGAAAGTGTTCAAAGGTTATCTCTGTGAAGTGAGGGATCAATGTCAACACACATTCTCTGTAAGGAATAAGATTCGGATGTTTCGTATCCCACTCTCCTTTGATCTGATTGATCACCAGAGCGGAATCTCCGAAGACACTCAGAAACTTAATCCTTAGGTCGATCGCAGCTTGAAGACCCATGATGCATGCCTCATACTCTGCCATGTTGTTGGTACAATTGAAACATAGCCGGGCAGTGAGTGGAGTATGAGTGCCTTGAGGAGATATGATTATGGCGCCGATACCGTTTCCCAAAGCGTTAGAGGCTCCGTCAAAGTGCATAGACCATCGGGATCCTGGTTCAGGTCCTTCATCCGGTCCAGGTACTTCACAATCAGTTACTATCATGATGCTTTCATCCGGAAACTCAAAGTTCATTGACTGATAGTCGTCTACGGCCTGATGTGCCAAGTGGTCTGCCAATACACTTCCCTTGATGGCTTTCTGGGTTGTGTACTGAATGTCGTATTCCGTCAAGATCATTTGCCATCTTGCTATTCTCCCAGACAGAGCAGGCTTTTCGAATATGTACTTTATAGGATCCATCTTTGAGATCAACAAGGTAGTGTGAGTCAGCATATACTGTCTCATCCGGCGAGCAGCCCATACCAAAGCGCAGCAAGTCTTCTCAAGCAGTGAGTATTGGGTCTCACAGTCGGTAAACTTTTTGCTAAGGTAATAAATGGCATGCTCTTTTCAGCCAGACTCGTCATGCTGCCCCAGCACACACCCCATTGAATTGTCAAGCACTGTTAGATATAGTATCAGAGGTCTCCCTTCAACCGGTGGCATAAGGATAGGTGGTTCTTGGAGATACTCCTTGATTATGTCAAAAGCAGCCTGACATTCATCATTCCAATGTACTACCTGATCTTTCTTCAGCAGCTTGAAGATTGGCTCACAGGTAGCAGTCAGGTGTGAGATGAAGCGAGCAATGTAATTCAGGCGTCCTAAAAAGCCTCTGACTTCCTTCTCTGTCTTAGGAACTGGCATCTCTTGGATAGCTTTGACCTTGGCAGGGTCCACTTGAATTCCCTTGTCACTTACAACGAAGCCTAGCAACTTCCCCGATCTTACCCCGAAGGTGCACTTGTTCGGGTTCAATCTCAGCTTGTACAGTTTCAGCCGGTCAAACAACTTTTGCAGATGATCTAAGTGCTCCTCCTCAGTCTGGGACCTTGCGATCATGTCGTCAACATACACCTCTATCTCATGATGGATCATGTCATGAAATAGAGGAACCATGGCACGTTGGTAGGTTGCCTCAGCGTTCTTTAGTCCAAATGGCATGACCTTGTAGCAGAAGGTGCCCCACTGAGTAACAAATGTAGTCTTTTCCATGTCTTCAGGTGCCATCTTGATCTGATTGTAACCTGAAAAGCCATCCATGAAAGAGAATACCTTGTGCTGAGCTGTATTGTCAACAAGGACGTCAATGTGAGGTAGAGGGAAGTCATCCTTGGGGCTGGCCCTGTTCAGATCCCTGTAGTCAACGCACATTCTGACCTTACCGTCCTTCTTAGGTACCGGCACCACATTAGCAACCCACTGAGGGTAAGAAGTCACTGCAAGGAACCCAGCATCAAACTGTTTCATCACCTCAGCTTTGATCTTCTCAGACATCTCTGGACGCATCCTACGGACCTTTTGCTTAACTGGAGGGCAGTCTTCCTTAGTCGGCAAGTGATGGACCACAATATCGGTATCCAACCCGGGCATGTCTTCGTAGGACCAGGCAAATATCTCCATATAATCATGTAGCATCTTAGTCAACCGTTGCTTCACGCTGAGCTCTAGGTTGGCACCAATCTTTACCTCTTTCCTGTCTTCTTCAGTACCCAAGTTTATTATTTCCACTGGCTCTTCATGGGGTTGAATTGCCCTCTCTTCCTGAAGCAACAGTCTTGCAAGCTCGCCAGGCACTTCGCAATCATCTTCACCTTCGTCTTCGGCTAAGTTGATCGGATTTTCGAAGTCATAACTGGCAGTAGCAGAGTCGTTACCAGTGAGATCCAGAGTGGATTGAAACCTGTATGAGTGAGTGTGTGTGTAAATACAACTGTTTTGAAATATATGTAAAGGAAGAAAAGACAGAAAAGGAGCATAAGATTTGCAATGCGAGAAAACGTCCAAGATTTTTATTCATGATATATGAGATGACAATTTATATGCCCTCACAAATAGAACCACGGTGCCTCGGGTAAGACACCGGGCCAAATAGTTTATTATTGTTTATTACAGATACCAAAAACATAGGAATTCATTACTTAGTAACAAGAGAAACAGATAGATTGTCCTTTGCACTCCAATTGTTAAGTCCACTGTCGGTTGCCGGGTAGATCCAGCTATCAAACTTGGCTTCATCCACTTCCTCTTCGTCCCCAATAGCATTCACTCCGTGAGCAGGCAGAGGAGTTGTCACTACATTAGGCTTCTCAGATGCCTCAAACTGTACCTCCTTGGCGTCAATAAGGTCCTGCAGCTTGCTCCTTAATGCCCAACAGTCGTCAGTGGAGTGCCCCGGGCTATCAGAATGATAAGCACAACGAGCATTTGGGTTGTACTTAGGAGATGTAGTATTTGGAAACTTCGGAGCCTCTCTGACAGTCACTAAATTGGTGGATAGCAACTGTGGTAGGATCTGCGATAAGGTCATGCTCAAACGGGTAAACTCTCTCCGGGGTCTTTCAGCCCTTTGAGGATTGGTTGGCCGAGGAGCGGCAGCAGGCTTGGAAATCGTTACCGCACTGACAGATTGGCGGCGCTCAAATCTTTCTGATCTCCGGGAGCCATATACAGCACTAGCCTCCTTCTTGAAGGGTTTCTTCTCGGAACTAGATGATGCACCCTTCGGAATCTTTCCAGACTTCAACCCAGCCTCAATTCTCTCTCCAGTCAGAATCAGATCAGTGAACCCGGCAGACGAATTCCCGATGAGATGGTTGAAAAATGGCCCAGATAGGGTCCCCAAGAACATGTCTACCAACTCTCGATTGGTCAACGGAGGCTGCACCCTGCCAGCCAGGTCCCTCCACTTCTGAGCGTACTCCTTAAAACCTTCGCTTGAACCTAACGACATACCCTGGAGTTGGGTACGTGTAGGGGCAAGGTCGACATTATATTGATACTGCTTATAGAAAGCAGTAGCCAACTCCTCCCAGTTACGAACCTTGGTCCCATCCAGCTGATAGAACCATTCGAGATGAGTCCCTGAAAGACTCTCCTGGAAGAAGTGGATCCACAAATTCTTATCCGCTGAGTACGGTTGGATCTTTCGAACATAGGACCTGAGATGTAGCTTGGGACAAGACGCCCCGTCATATTTAGTGAAAGATGGTGCTTTGAACTTCCGAGGAATGATCACACCAGTAAACAAACCCAGATCTCCGAAATCCAGCCCAGGTACCTGTTGTATCTCCATAGCATTCAGCCTATCCTCCAGCTGCTTGTAACGGTCTTCTACCGGAGGATACTGCTCTTCATCAAAATCAGTCTCGTTGTCGGAGACTACCGGACTAGGAACCCTTGCCTCTTGAGGAGTGCCCTTGCCAACAGAAGAACCAGCCTCTTCATTTTGCAGAGTGTTGCCGAACCTTCGGCCCGAGTTAAACAGAACAGTTCTTCTCTTCTTCTTCTTCTCCTTCTTCAGGAGCAGAGCCTTCAACTCTTCTTGGCCTTGAGCCAAACCCTTGATTAATTCCTGAAACTGCGCATTCTGCGCCTGAAGAGCTTTGATGGAGGTCTTAGTTGATGACGAGTCAGGATTCATGATGCTGAAATAAACAGCGAAGAACTGTAAGCAACCTGAAAAGAGGAAAAACCTGCTATGCACATGATGAATGATATGTGTTTATGCAATGCATTCAAGGGTTCGAAAGTTCAAATTTGTTGCAGACAAAAAGGAACACACGTTATCATTAAGGAAATAACTGTTTAGTACATCAAAGCCTCATGGGCAAAATAATACAAAAGCAAATCAATCCCAAAATACACTGCGCATCCTCTTTGGAGCTATGTAAGTGTTGAGATTCCTCTCCTCATGCAACAGGCGGGTGAGCTCCAAGACTTTCTTTTCACTGGCATGTAGACTGGTCTCAAGAGAATTCCGTTCTTCCTTAAGCTGGATCCAGCTCTTCTGCATCTCTTCCCATGATGTGGGCATATCAGGGTGCTGAATAGTATAGGACACTTCTCCTTCCAAGACTGGCTCTTTGATCACAGGGAGCATATGAGGATAAGGCATCACTAACTTCTGGGAGCGGGCGCGTACCCACTTGAGATAAGGTTCCAACGGGATGGAGTTCATGTGCCCCAGTGTCTTGCTGTCTATCCTGCTGGGCATCCTCCAGGCTCTGATAAATCTCTGGCGAAGTCCTTGAGTATCGTTGTCGAAGTCAAAAACTATGTCAGGAATTAACATGTCATGGGGACCATCCCTCCGAGCATAACCAAACTGTCTCCAAGCCAGGCATGGGCTGTAAGTAATACCTCCTCTGATTCCAAGTAAAGGAACATTAGGGTATTCCCCGCAACGATCAATGATAGTGACATCTTCTCTGGACCTAGGGCACCAATGTATATCTGCATGTGTAAGAGTCATCAACCGTTGTGACCATCTCAAACCCCGCTCATTCTTCAAGAATGATTGTGGAAGGTGCGAAATAAACCACCTTCCCAGGAGGGGAGTGCAACACATAAGGACACCCCTTTTTCTCATAGTTCGAGTGTAACATGAGTGAAGGATGTCCCCCAGCAACGTAGGTATAGGATTCCTGGACATAAAGATCTGGACAGCACTGATATCAATAAGCTGATCTGGATTAGGGAACAACACCAAACCATAGACAAGGAGGGCCACAACTTCTTCAAAAGCTTGCAAGTCAAGGGAGTTCCAACATTCATGGGCCTTTTCAAACAGAAACCTGGCTAAGAACCCTTTGATACCACTTCTAACTTCCCAATGTCCCTTGAGGTCAGATGACTGTAGGTGCAAGGCTTTAGCAATCTCTTCAAGCTTGGGTTCCTTTTCTGTACCGTTGAAGGGTAGCTGATCAAGGATAGGGATCTTCAGGAGCCGGGAGAACTCCTCCAATGTAGGTACCAGCTGATAATCCAAGAAGGTGAAACAGTGATGCAGAGGGTCAAAGAATTGGAACAGGACCTTGATCATATCTTCCTCAATGTTGGTATTGACCAAGCTGATGAGACTTCCATGTCTTTCACTGAATGAAGAGTTCTCGGGAATCCTGGATATAAGTTCCTTAAGCTGAGGAGGGATCCTTACAAGACTCACTTGAATTGTCTTTCTACGAACAGTTTCCATATCCTACAAAACAAGAACAAAGATGAAAATTCGAACCCCTGAAATGGTTAGTCAATGCATATGATGATGGATGATGTCATGATGCTATGATTAAACACACCACAGATATTTACAAAGACAAACATGTAAGGCACGCAAGGCACACAAGACAATCCCTTAGGGTTTAAGGCCAGCATGGGGTCTGGGTAGCACCCTCTTGAAGTTGGTGGGTTCAACCTGTCCTATCAAAGTAACCGGGTTCTAAGGGTCCCAATATCACGGGATTGCTTTCATTGTTCATCGTTTTGATTTAGCCACTGAACTGGCGACCGAAATATTCCAGGAAAGCAACCCTCAATTGAGTGTAGTATCGAGTATCAACCAACCTCGGACTGCACCAAAGTCAGTTATCTCACTACCCTAAAGAGGCCAAGATGGTTCAATTAAGGTTCCTAAGGTCTGTTGATGCTTCACGACACCACGCGGAGGCCCCGTACTCTCCTTGACTGAACTCAAGGGTTACCGGTACACACCAAAGTGCCACATCAATGTAGCAGACTGTTTCAACCATGTCGGTATACCCCGCACAGTTCCCTCGCAGTCTTGTTGCTACTTTCTAAGAAGGTATCCCCCAGATCCGGGTTAGGATCTATAGAACTCCCAAGCAACCCACAATTTAAAGCACACAAGGAAAACAATTGAAAACACAGTTATGAACTAACCCTAAGGTACACCTCACTTTAAGTTTGTTCCCCAGCAGAGTCGCCAGTTCTGTGATCGGTGGATCTGGAACTGACTGTTTAACACTGGTTCGGGAAATGTCGCGGAAGCAAGAGTCGCCACCGTCTTTTATTTTCTCCAAATGGAAAGGACAAAAGCACAGAAAAATTCCTTAAAGAGATTGCTCTCGGTTCGGGAGGTAGGTTATAGAAAGGGAAGGTGTTAGCACCCTTTCTATCCATGGTTATCCATGGGCTCTTAGATACTTGCTCATTTGTGTTTTCAAAAATGGTTTGTTTGCTTTTCAACTGTGGGTTTTAAAAAGTTTCTTTGAAAATTCCAGTTCGACTCTTGTATCGGTCCTCAAGAGTGTTTGAAAAGATGCTTTCGAAAGCTTTTTGAAAATGTGTTGGTATGAAAAGTATTTTGTTTTGTTTTGAAATTTAGAGCAAGTATCTAGAGTCATCTACCTACCCTAAGGAATTCGTCTGTGTAAATGTCCTTTAAAGTAGTGCCATCCCACCATTGAGAGGTAGGTAGCACCACCATTGGAGGTGTTCGGGTCAATTCGAGGTTCGGGACATGGTGATCACCAGAGCAATGGGAAGACACCTTAGAAGCTACCCTCATGCCAGGTTCCCGGATCATAAGGACTTACTAAGACATCCTCTACTCGACGATCACCTTTCGAGGCAAGGCAACAGTGAGGCGTACCCTAGGGGTGGTGTGTGATTTGTGTGTCATGTTCAGTTATTTTGTCTTTTGTCATGTCATGGGTGATCTAGCGTTTGTTTTTATTTTTGTCCATACATTCTTTCATGCCATTATTTAACAGTTAAAATATTGCGAGAAAGTAAAAATTCTAAGCTATTACAAAAGGCGCGGGTCCACATCGCCAAAATTTCTCGAACCCGATTTGACAGAAAAATAAAGAAAGTAAAGAAAATAAAGCGCGAGAAATTAATTACAAGGCCTTGGGAGAGGTACATAAATATTATAAAGAATAGAAAATAAATATGCGAATTAAGTAAGCATTAAACGAGGGCGTTGGACCCTTTTTGCAAAATTAAACTAAACGATGAATTAATTAAAATTAAAGGAAAGGAAATTGTCTTTTTGGTATTTTTTGGTATTTTTGTGATTTTAACGAAATAGAATTAATTAAGATAAATGCTAACCCTAATTTTAGTTATTTTAATTTATTAAAAAAAGAAGATTAAAGTTTTACCCTAAAATTAACCCTAATTAATTTACATGCAATTTTAATCACAAAAATAAATATTTAATTATTTAATTATTATGGAAGAAAAATAAAAAAGGATAAAAAATTAATATGAACCCTAGTTCTATGTTTTTTTAGATTTTTATTAAAAGAATTAAAATTAAAACTTAATTTAAAACTAAATTTAATTATATGTAATTTAATTACAAAAATACTTAAAATAAAATATTTATCATTTTTTCATCTTTTTCTAATTTTTTTTATGTGTTTTTTATATTTTATGAAAATAATAAATTAATTAAGAAAATAATAATTTAAAAGGAAATAGAAAATAAAAAAAATAAAGAAAATAGAAAGAATTGCAAACCTAGGGGGTCTGCCCCTTAATATGGAGGTTAATCTTTAGAAATCTGGCCCATTAACCTTGGCCTGTTTGACTTTCTCCAGGCACCGTGTGGCATCTTTGACTAGGACCTACCATGTTCCTTGGATCTGGACCTTTGGATGAATGAAATTGACCAAGTGGATGGCTTGATGGAGAGACGTATGGTGGTCTTCAGTATGGAAACTACATATGAACGTTAATTGAAAAAAAACATATGGAAAGGGTGAAGACCTGGGGCTCGAACCCAGGTCATTAACGTTGCCAACACATACGCCTTGCCACTGAAGCACTTTGTCTATCTGTAATTAATATGACAAATAAACATTATAAAACAAAACGCATTAATGTTTGGTTTTCCGCGCGAACTTTTAAACCATCCAATCATTGATGGCCACGCATCTTCTTCTTCCTCGTTCCTGAAACATAAACATATTAGGCAACGGTTTTTCAAGTGTTCTTTTAGGCCACTTTCAGGAAAATAGCGAATAGCTCTAGGACGCTCATAAATTGAGCGTGAGGGTGGATTCATAATCGTCTAAGCATGCTGATTTGAGTCATGGTACTATGGTGGTCTGATTTTACCGCGTTTGGAAACCCCCAATTTCAAGCTTGCAAAACCCTAATCTGCATCCATGGTGAATTCGCATACAGTGCATAAAAATCCAATCAAAGTACATGGTTAGCTTTAGAACACATTGCTTAGCATGAATCTACAAATAAAATGCCATGAATATGCGTAAATTGTAAAGCACGATTATGAAAAAAAGTGAGAAAATTTGGACTTCTGTACAGTGATTCAAAGGGTTATGATTGATGTTTTTGATCCAGGAAGATTGCTGGATGTCCTTGGAAGGCAATGGGATGGGTTTTGTGGCTTGAAACGACCTACAAATAAGTTTTCAGAATTGAGATTTTTGAGAAAAAAGTGTGAGTTTTATCTTCAAGTTCTTGCGCAGCTTAGTGGTTTTTTTCATCAGGGTTGTGTTCTATGCTTATGTAAGAGTGAATTAGGTCAAGAAATTTGATCCAAATCCTTGAATTAATGAATGCAATATTTGATTTTTCCACCATGATTTTCAAATCTTTTTTCACATGCTTTTTTGATACAAATCACATCCAATTGCATTGGTTCTTTCCATATTTAGCTAGGCACGAAATCTTGAGGATATAATGTGCACAAAAAGATTGAAAAACTAGGTTTAGCATTTTTCATGTATTTATTTTAATTTAAATGAATTATTATTAATAAAAATCCAAATAAATAAATAAAAAACGAATAAAAACTTCCCTTTGGGCCAAGTGGTCGTGCACATGCCTTGGATGATGAATTGTGGAAGAAAAATAGGCCCATTAGCAATTTTAGGTCATTTGAACCAATGTTGACTTTTCAAAATATCCAAAAATTTCCCAACTTCCACAAGGCATAACTTGCTCAATGTTTAAGCTTTGCTCATTTTCTTGGACATTTTGGAAAGGTATTTGAGTCCTATAACCAATGCCTTTGGTCCCATGTCATTTTGATTTACCAATCTCAAGTTATGGCCTTTGACTTAAAGTCCCTTTTTGTTGACTTTTGAAAATGACCTATAATGTTGAAATTGATAACTTTTTGTGAGAGCATTTCTTGTACTTGAAGTATGAATATGAGTTGTAGGAAATGTCTTTCTCTTCAAAATTAGCTTTGGATGGAATTTTTCAGATAATCCATGTGAAAGTTATGCCCTGGTCAATTTACAGTTGACTTTTTCAGCTGTCCAAATAAGGAAACTTTTGCATCTTGATGATTTTTGAGCCAAGCTTTGAGAATCATGATCAAGCATTGATCAAATGATGTTTGTGGCTTCAAAATGAGATGTTGACCAAAAATTTGAACTTTTGACTGTCAAATGACCATTTTGCCCCTACAGTTGATTGTAGTGCAATTAGGGTTTTGACTGTGCAATTTTGTGCTGAAAGTCTTGAAACTTGGTATGAGGGTGCTTGACCATGTTTATAGGCATGTGAGACTTGATTGGGCCCTTGGAAACTTCATTTTCTTGATCAGAACCAAAACCCTAATTTTGACTGTTCATGAGGCTCTTACACTATGCAACCCTTGGGGAGATTTTGAAGCATGACTTGGCAAATCTTTGAAGAATATGGGAGGGAAAATTTTGGGGTACAACAACTATGCTGGAGATTTACTCCTTGTTTATGGAGATTCTGTCGGGGAGAGACTCTGCTTGAGAATAATTCTGCGGGGAACTAACTCTGTTTAAGAGAGAAGATTCCATAGTTGAAGGGATAAACTCTGTTGGGGATTGAGCTTCTATATTAGAGAAATAAACTTTGTTCGGGAGAAACTTTATGACCCGCTTGCGATTATGAAATTCGGCTTGGGAATATAGACATCAGTTTTCTGAAGGAACCTGGCTGGGGAGAGTACTTCCTGTTTTGGGGAAGCTGATATCAATGCTTTGATTACCTTTACTCTATGGGGAGTAGAGATGTCACGGGGTCGTATGTACTGATGACTTTGTTTTAAAGCTGTCTCTGCCCCGGTACCTGCTGGACAGAGTAACTGTCGGGTTTGACATTTTTTAGTTTTGCCCTTGTTTCTTAAGTTTCGAACAATTGTCTTTCTGTTCTTTATGCGATTATTTGTGAATAGCAGTTATATTCAAATGCATATGTCAAGAATAAATCATTGGACGTTTTTGCAAAACAAAATAGAAAAAGAAAAACAATTGGTTTTGTAAAAAATGACTTGTATTAATTTTCGAAGTTGGCCTATAACAGGCGTTTTTGTACAAGGAAGTTGACGCTCTAGTAAGAGAACGCCGCAGTGAAAATGAAAACTATACAAAATTATGTACAATGAAAAGAAAACAGATATGTTAAACAATCCCATTGAGTTTCAATTCTGCTATTACCGCTATGTCTCCGAGCGTCTCATCACTTTGCTGCTTGTCAGAATCTGATTAGATTGATTGGTGCCGTTCGAGCTTGATAGTTGATACTGAGGTCTGATCTCAAGGTGATCCAATGGGACATAGTGATACACTTCACTTCCCTAACTTTTTCCTGGACTTCCCTTTCGGGTTTTCAGTCCACCAGGATACCATTTTTTGCACAAGCCGCCTTTTCAGGTTTTCGACTTGTCGGGTGTACAGATTTTTCATTTTCATCCTTTATTTTTTCCGAACCCTTTTGGTTCGCCGGGAAGCCCTTATTTTTCCTAGGCCAGTCAACCTAGCGGGTCTTTAATCATGCGTAGTATATTTTCACTATGTCCGCATTGATAGGGTGAGGAAGGTCGTCACCGTCCATGGTGGTCAGAATCATGGCTCCACCCTAGAAAATGATTTTAATCGCAAATGGCCCTTCGTATGTGGGAGTCCATTTGCCTCTGGGATCACCTTGCGGCAGTATGATGCGCTTGATTACTAGATCCCCGACTTGATACTCTTGGCGTCTGACTTTTTTGTTGAAACCCTTGATCATCCGTTTTTGATACATTTAACCATGACAAACAGCAGTAAGCCTTTTCTCATCAATCAGATTCAGTTGATCAAGTCGAGTCTGGATCTAATCGTCTTCGTTCAAGCCTGCATCCTTCATGATCCTCATAGAAGAGATCTGGACCTCAAAGGGTAGGACAGCCTCCATACCATATACCAGAGAGTAGGGTGTTGCCCCTGTTGACGTCCGTGCGGAGGTGCGGTACCCATGAAGAGCAAATGGTAACATCTTGTGCCAGTATTTGTATGTCATTGTCATCTTCTGTATGCTCTTTTTGATGTTCTTGTTAGCCACTTCAACAGCGCCATTCATCTTCGGCCGGTAGGGGAAGAGTTATGATGATGTATCTTGAATTGCTTACAGAGCTCGGTGATCATCGTGTTATTGAGATTCGTACCATTGTCAGTGATGATTCTCTCTGGCACACTGTACCGACAGATCAGGTTATGCTTGATGAAACGCGCCACGACATTCTTGGTAACAGTAGCAAAGGAGGCAGACTCAACCTATTTCGTGAAGTAATTAATGGCCACCAGGATGAAGCGATGCCCATTGGAAGTGGTAGGTCTGATTTCTCTGATCATGTCAATGTCCCACATTGCAAAGGGCCAAGGAGTCGTCAAGACATTAAAAGGGACCGGAGGCACATGCACCTTATTAGCATAAATCTGGCATTTATGACAAGTTCAGGAGTGCTGATAACAATTTGCTTCCATAGTGAACCAGTAGTATCCTGCCCGTAGGATCTTCTTAGCCATGGTATGTCCACTTGAATGGGTTCCGAAGGTACCTTCATGTAAATCTGTCATAATCCTCTTTGCTTCGCTCTTGTCTACACATCGTAGTAAGGTAGAGTCATGGTTGCGCTTGTAGAGGATTCCATTACTGAGGAAGAATTTTGCGGCGAACCTTCTCAGAAAATTCTTATTGATGACATATGTCCTTTCGGGATACTCTTGAGCCTCGAGATACCTTTTTACTTCGTGAAACCAAGGTTTGTCTGCTACCTCTTCAGTATCAATCTCACAGCAGTGTGCTGGTTCATCCAGCCTCTCAATGATGATTCAGGGAGCTTCATTGTCCCACTTAACTTTGAACATAGAAGACATGGTAGCTAGCGCATCCGCTAACTGATTCTCCTCTCGTGGGAAATGCTCAAAGGTTACCTCCTCAAAGTGTGGGAGCAATGTTATTACGTGCTCTTTGTATGGGATGAGGTTTGGATGCTTCATATCCCACTCCCCTTTGATCTGACTTATTACCAATGCTGAATCCCCAAAAACATCCAAGAACTTGATCCTCAGGTCGATAGCGGCTTTGCGACCCATGATGCAGGCTTCATACTCCGTCATGTTGTTAGTGTAGTTGAAACATAGTCGGGAAGTGAAAGGAGTATGACAGCCCTCATGAGATATGATTACAGCGCCAATGCCATTACCGAGTGCGTTTGAAGCTCCATCAAAAACCATGGTCCGTCGGGATCCTTCTTCAGGTCCTTCATTCGGTCCAAGTTCTTCGTAGTCAGTCACTAGCATAATATTCTCGTCCAAGAACTCAAAATTCATGGACTGGTAGTCATCCACGGCCTGATGAGCCAAATGATCAGCTAATACACTTCCCTTGATTACTTTCTGGGTTGTATATTGGATATCGTATTCGGTTAAGATCATTTGCCATCTTGCTATTCTTCCGGAGAGAGCGGGCTTTTCGAAGATGTACTTGATTTGATCCATCTTAGATATCAACAAAGTAGTGTGGGTCAACATATACTGTCTCATTCAGCGAGCAACCCATGCCAAAGCGCAGCAAGTTTTCTCGAGCAGTGAGTATCTTGTCTCACAGTCGGTAAACTTTTTGCTAAGGTAGTATATTGCGTGCTCTTTTCGACCAGATTCATCATGCTTCCCCAACACACACCCCATTGAATTGTCTAGCACTGTAAAGTACAATATCAAAGGTCTTCCTTCAACCGGAGGCATCAGAATTGGTGGTTCTTGAAGGTATTCCTTGATTCTTTTGAAAGTGGTTTGGCATTCGTCATTCCACTTTACCACTTGATCTTTCTTCAGGAGTTTGAAGATCGGATCACAAGTAGCAGTCAGATGTGAAATGAACCTGGTGATATAATTTAAGCGTCCCAAGAAACCTATGACTTCCTTCTCAGTACGGGGAGCCGACATCTCATGTATGGCCTTTACCTTCGCAGAGTCTACCTAAATATCTTTATCACTGATGATGAACCCCAGAAGCTTACCAGACCTTAACCTGAAGGTGCACTTGCTCGAATTCAACCTCAGCTTGTATGTCTTCAACCTGTCAAACAGCTTTTGTAGATGGTCAAGGTTCTCTTCCTCGGTTTGGGATTTGGCTATCATGTCATCAACATAAACCTCTATCTCATGGTGAATCATATTGTGGAACAAGGCGACCATGGTTTGCTGATAGGTTGCCCCAGCATTCTTCAACCCAAAAGGCATCACCTTGTAACAGAAGGTGCCCCACTGTGTGACGAAGGTTATCTTCTCCATGTCTTCAGGAGCCATCTTGATCTAGTTGTAGCCAGAGAAACCATTCATAAAGGAGAAGATTTTGTGTTGTGCGGTGTTGTCAACCAGAACATCAATGTGGGGAAGCGGGAAGTCATCATTGGGGCTTACCCTGTTCAGGTCTCTGTAGTCCACACACATCCGTACCTTACCATCCTTCTTAAGTACCAGAACGACGTTAGCAACCCACTGCGGATAGGAGGTGACAGCTAAGAATCCAGCGTTGAACTATTTCATAACCTCTGCTTTGATCTTCTCTAACATTCCAGGGCGCATATGGCAGACCTTCTGTTTAACCGGAGGACAATCTTCTTTAGTTAACAGACGATGTACCACAATATCAGTGCCTAAACCAGGCATGTCTTCATATGACCAGGCGAAGATCTCAACATAGTCATGCAACATCTATATCAACCGTTGTTTGACATTAGTCTCCATATTTGTGTTGATCTTGACTTCTTTTCTGTCTACCTCTGTGCCTAAGTTTATCGTCTCAACTGGCTCTTCATGAGGTTGTATAGCCCTCTCTTCCTGTTGTAACAGTCTAGCAAGTTCTCTGGGTACCTCATAATCGTCCTCACCTTCGTCCTCGGCTTGGTTGATCGGATTTTTGAAGTCATAACTGGAAATAGCAGAACTGTTATCAATGGGATCCATAGTGGATATGGATCTGCAGTTTGATATGTGAGTGTGTGTAAGAGCATAATTGTGTTGATAAAGTGAAAAGCAGAAAAGAAAAACAGAGAGCGCGAAATTTGTATGCAAGAAACGTCCAATGTTTTATTGATGACATATGAAAATGACATATAATAGCCCTCACAAACAAAACCATTGTGCCTCGGGCAAGACACAAGGTTGTAGAGTTTAAATTGTTTATTATAAATTCGAAAAACAAGTAAGATAATTACTGCTGAACAAAAGAAATTGGTATAAAATCTCTGGTCATCCAGTTACTCGGTCCACCGTTGGTAGTCGGGTAGATCCAGCTGTCAATATCATAATTCTCATCATTGTCTTCAATAGCGTTGACCCCATGATTGTTGATGCGTAGGGGAGGTCCTCCGTCCCAAGCGTGTCGAACAGCCCTTTAATCTCCTGAAGTAAAGCCCAAACCAAATTTGTCAGTTTTATGAGGAAAATCAGGGAGCTGGCCCCAAATGGTACACCCACCGTCTTCAACTACTGCTCTGGCATCCTTGAGATAAGCCATCTTTAAAGGAGGTTTGGTGTTGGTGATAGTCTCGGTTGACACCATAATCTGGGGAACCTCTTCAAAGTTTTGATAAGGAGTCTCTATGAATTCCCCTTCCATCTCCATATACCTGAAAGAATTCAGGTGGCTTACCATTTACTCCTCTTCACCATGCACAGTGACAATCTTCCCCTTCACTGGATACTTCAGCATTTGGTGCAGCGTAGAAGTAACGGCCCCAGCTTCATGGATCCAAGGGCGACCCAACAAACAAGAGTATGATGGCCTGATATCCATCACGTAGAAGGTGAATTCAAAGGTCTGGGGAACCACTTTGACATGGATGTCCACCTCCCCATGCACCATTCTTTTTGACCCGTCAAAATCCCTCACCACAATGTTACTGGGCTTTAGGGTTAAGCCTTCACAATCTAGCCGATCAAGAGCCTTCTTAGGTAGAACATTCAGTGACGATCCAGTGTCCACCAGCACATGGGCCATAGTAGTGCCCTTGCATTCGATCGAGACATGCAGAGCATCATTATACTTTCTCCCCTTTGGCGTCAAATCGGTATCTGAAAAACCCAAACCATTGTCAGCAGTCAAACTGGCCACACAGTCCTTGAATTGGTCGGCGGAGGTTTCTTGCGGCACATGCGTAGTCTTGAGGAATGTAATCAAAGCCTTTGCATGGGCTTCAGAACACAACAGCAGAGACAACATTGATATCTTCGAAGGGGTCTGCCCCAGCTGCTCAACCACATTGTAGTCGCTCTTCTTGATTATTTTTAAAATTTCCTCTATTTCTTGCTTAGAGGATTCCACAACAACCTTTCTAGGTGCCTCCGTCCGGGCAGGCTCACCTATAGCCTCTTTACCCCGAGTCCCAGATGACTCATCGGCAGGGGTAACAACTGGAGTAAGAATTGGAGTAGTAGTTGAAGTACTAGCAGGAACAACAGACGGAATAACCACAGGCTTAGTGACAGTCTTCGGGGAGATATCGAGAGAGAAAACCCTTCCACTTCGGGTAACTTTGCTGGTTCCGACAATATTACTGATATCGGGATCAGCCTCTTCAGTCTTCAAATCTTGTTTGACGCCATGGTAGTAGACGTCAGCACCATAATTCCAAGGGACAGCTTTGTCCGAGGAGTACGGTACGGGACCAGGAAAAGTGATTATCAATGGAGCGATTCTTGGAGCAGGTGTAATCCTAACCGGTCTTTTAGAGGAGACCTTGGAAGGATTGGCAGAAATGGTTATGATAGCAACATCTTCATACGGAACAGTCAGAATCAGAGTCTTTTCAAACAAAATTTCTCTGCTATCCATCA
This sequence comes from Vicia faba, assembly GCA_948472305.1. Taxonomy (NCBI): domain Eukaryota; kingdom Viridiplantae; phylum Streptophyta; class Magnoliopsida; order Fabales; family Fabaceae; genus Vicia; species Vicia faba. The sequence goes on from OX451740.1 coordinate 46,665,324, forward strand.
GGCGTTGAACACCTGCTTCCAGCAAATAGCAACCAGATGGCAGAGATGAACACATGTGGCAACCTTCACCATAGCCCAAAAATAAACCGGCCAACAACAAATTCTTCTTGAAAGTCATAAGAGGAGTGGAAACTTCGTCAACAAAGGTAACAAACAGATCAGTATCAATGGCATTAACACCACGGTTGTGCTTGGGCATGGAAGCAGTTATGACATTAGGCTTCTTCGGAGCATCAAACTCAATCTCCTTGGCTTCAATTAGATCTTGTATCTTATTTCTTAGAGCCCAATAGTCATTGTATCGTGGCCATAGGATTCTTGGGAGCCTCCTTTAAGGTTGCCAAGTTTGATCTTAACAGATGGGGTAAAACCTCAGTCAACATCATATTGATCCGAGTAAACTGCCTTTGCGGTCTTTCTACCCTTTTCTAATTGTTTCGTTGTTGGGTAGCCGTAGGCCTAGGTATCATCACAGCATCTACTATTGGACAGCGTTCGACTTTGCTCTAACCTCTTGGGCTATAAATGGCACTGAACTCCTTCTTACCCGTGAACGGCTTCTTCACTGTACTTGACGAAGTATCTTTTTGTATCTTGCCGCTCCAGATCCCAGCTTCTACCCTTTCTCCAGTCAATATCAGCTCGGTGAAACCAACTGAGGAGCTACCAATCAAGTGATTGAAGAATGGACCAGATAGTGTCCCAAGAAACATGTTAACCAACTCCCTATCAGACAAAGGGGGTTGGACTCTCCCTTCCAGATCTCTCCACTTCTGTGCATAGTCCTTAAAGCCATCACTTGCACCCATGGATATACTCTGGAGTTGAGTACGGGTATGGGCAAGGTCAGTGTTGTACTGATACTTCCTATAAAAAGCAGCAGCCAAATCCTCCTAGTTGCGGATGTTGGTCCCCTCCAGTTGATAGAACCATTCAAGCTGAGTCCCAGACAGACTGTCCTGAAAGAAATGGACCCACAAGTTCCTATCAGCAGTGTGAGGCTGAATCTTCCTCACATAGGAACGGAGATAAAGCTTAGGACAAGACATCCCATCATACTTCGCAAAAACCAGAACCTTAAACTTCTGTGGGATGACTACCCCAGATACTAAACCCAGCTCTTCAAAATCCATCCCTGGTATTCTCTGGATCTCCATTACGCTCAGTCGATCCTCTAATTGTTTGTATCTATCCTCAGTGGGAGGATGCTGTTCATCATTGTAGTCTGTGTCATTATCAGAAACTTCAAGGCTAGGGTCCTCCTCCCTTGTCTCTCTCTCTCTCTTGATTCTCCCCTTCTTTGGACGAGGAGGTCAGATTGACTGGTTACCTCAATGGCCCCTTGAATCTTCTTCCCAGATTAAGGACACCAACGGTCTTCTTCTTCTCCTTCAGAATAAGGGCCTTCAGATATTCCTGCCCCTTAGCTAAGGCTACGAACATTTTCTGAAATTGGGCATTTTGTTCCTGTAGATCCTTGATGCTTTGTTCAGAAGACATTATTGCTGAAATAAACAGCGAAGAAGATGAGAAACCTGTTATGGTACCTGTTTATGCAATGTCATGGATGTTATGCGTATGCAATTATTTCAAGGATTCTTATAAGCTTAAATTTGTTTAACCAAAAGAAACACACGTTAATTATATTAATAAGTTCGAATCGTTACAAAGGGTGCCCTTTAGGATTACAATTAAACAAATCAAACTTAAAGAAAAAAGAAAATTAGGTCTCCCATGAGCGCATCCTCTTCGGTGCAACGTAGGCGCTTATACTCCTCTCTTCATGAAGTAGCCTAGTGAGTTCCAAGACCTTCTTCTCACTGGCATAGAATTGAGTTTCAAACGTATCCCGCTCCTCTTTAAGTTGAACCAAAGATTTTTGTAATTCCTCATGATCAGTTGGCATGTCAGGATGGAGAACAAGATAAGAAGTGTCTCCTTCAGCAACCGGTTCCACAATCGTTGGTAGGATAGCAAGGTAAGGCATCATAAGACTTTGGGCACGGGCTCGTACCCATCTGAGATAAGGCTCAAGAAGGATGGAATTCTTGTGCCCCAGTGTCTTGCTATCAACTCTATGTACCATTCCCCAAGCTCGCATGAACCTTTTACGGTAACTCTGAGCATCATTATCATAGTCGAAGGCGGTTCCTTGGATAAGTGTATTATGAGGACCATCCTTTCTCGCATAACCAAACTATCGTAGTGCCAGACAAGGATTATAAGTGATTCCTCCCCTAATGCCTAAGAGAGGGACATTAGGGAATTCACCATAGTGATTGATGATGGAAACATCTTCCGAAGACCGTGAACACCAATGAATGTCTGAATGTGTAAGGGGCATCAGCCTATGAGACCATTTTATACCCTGCTCATTCTTCAAAATAGACTTGGGTAGGTGCGAAATAAACCACCTAGCCAATAGAGGGGTGCAACACAGGAGGGTCCCCCTTCTCTTTAGAGTGCGAGCATGCAGAGAGTGTAGAATATCCCCAAGTAATGTAGGCACCGGATTATGAGACAAAAAAACCTTAATCACATTCACATCTACGAGTTGGTCCATGTTAGGGAATAGTACCATCACGTAGATGAGGAGTGTCAATACCTCTTCAAAAGCTTGTAAATCCATGGTATCCCAAAAACAGTGAGCCTGCTCGAACAGAAATTTAACTGGGATTCCTTGGACACTTCCCCTAGTTTCCTAATTTGTCACTACATCAGACCGTTGTAAGGATAGAGCTTGAGCATCTCTTCAGGCTTTGGATGTCTTTCCGTACCGTTGAAAGGTAACTGATCAAGAATAGGTACCCCTAATAATCGAGAAAATTCCTCCATAGTAGGCACTAGTTGGTAATCCGGGAAGGTGAAGCAGTGGTGCGAAGGATCAAAGAACTGAAATAGCACTTTTAACAATTCTTCATTAGGTTTTGAAGTGACCAAGTTCAGCAGCCGGCCATGTTTTTCAGTGAAGGGAGAACTTTCAGGAATCTTTGATGCCAAGTCCTTTAGTTGAGGAGGTACTTTCACAAGGTTAATCTGGATAGTGTTCCTGTGGGAGGATGCCATGTCCTACAAAACAAAGCAAAGATGAACCCTAGAAAATCCTTCAAATGGTTAGTATGATATGCCATGTTTATGATGTCATGATTATGCTAAGAAATCACTTGTATAGAAAGCAACAAACAAGTCACACCAAGTCCTTAGGTTTAAAGCCTGCATGAGTTTTAAGGTCATACCCTCTTGAAGCTGGATTGGTTTAACTTGTCTTATAAATAGTAATCGGGTTCTAAGGGATCTCAATATCACCAATCTTTCCCCCAAGCTTCATTCAATAGGTGATTGACTCGCAACCAAACAAAACTCAGGAGTCAAACCTCAATGAGTGTTGCATCGAGTATCTGTTGACCTTGGGAATACACCAAAGTCGACCATCTCGCTACATCCTACTGGCCAAGTTATGCAATTAAAGGTACTAAGGTTAGTTGATGCTTTATGACATCATGCAGCGGCCCCGTATTCTCCTTAATTGACTCAAGGGCTACCGATATCAACCAAAGTATCGCATCAACGTAGCTACTGCTTCAACCGTTTCGATATACCCTATACAGTTCCCTCACAGTTTATTGCTACTTACCTAAAAGGAATTCCTCGATCCGGGTTTAGGATCCAAACAACCCAAACAGATACCCTTAAAAGTAAATCAAACAAGACAAGCCAGAGAAACAATTAAAATGACCTAGATCCTAAGGTAAACCCCACTTTTTATAATCCCCAGCAGAGTCCCCAGTTCTGTGATACGGTGGCAGAACCGACTGTTATATTGGTTTGCATTTTTTGTTCGCAAATGTCGCGGTAAGCAAGAGTCGTCATCGAATTTTATTTCATCCAACAAAGGAAAAGGAAAAAGAACAGAAAAACCTTTTTCGAGATGTTTCTGAGTACGGGGGATGGTGTTAGCACCCTTTTTATCCATGGTTTTCCATGGGCTCTTAGGTACTTGCTCATTTTGAAATTGCTTGTGTGTGTTTTGAAAAGTTTTTGTTTAACTTCGTGATAACCCTTGTATCTGTCCTCAAGAGTGTGGCGAAGTTGTTTTTGAAAACGGTTTTGAAAGTGTTTGTGTGAAAGAGTTTTTTATTGTTTTGAGCAAGTGCTTAAGATTTTCTAAGGTTGTTCTTTTTCGTTTCCTTTAGACAACGCTATCCTACTATTAAGGAGTAGGTAGCCCCATCATTGGAGTTTTAAGGGACATTCGAAGGGACAAGTACGATCAAAAAAGAAATGGTTAGGAAACCTTAGTAGTTACCCTAAAGTCCTAAAGATCTTTCCGAGGCAACATTTGAATGGGTCATTTTTGATCTTTTGAGACTAGAGGGAGACCACTAAAATTCCCTATGCTTTACGACCGTTTACCGAAGGCAACCGAAGTGAGGCAAACCCTAGGAGTGAACATGTGCATGTGTTATTTTTCAGTTTATTTATCTTTGCACAATTAAAGTGATCTACTATTTTAATTTCATCTGTCTTTCGCATACAAGCCTATTATCCATACATCTAGACAGTTTATAGTTGCGGAAGTTTAAAAGTGCGAGAAATTAAAATCCTAACTATTACAAGGCCTCGGGGAGGGGGTTACATAACCAAAACTTGGGGAATAGGCAGTAAATAAAAAGCGGTAAAATAAACCCTAATTAAAAACTATTACAAACCTCGAAACAGTTACAATAATTGGGATTATAAATAAGTAAATGCGCGCGATGAGGAACACGGGAATTAAATATCCTAATGAATCTAGTTAATTAAAAAATATTTTTTGTATTTTTAATTGAGAAAAAATAGTTGAAATTTGCAAATTAAACCTAATTTTATTTAACAAAATAATCAATGTTGAAATAATTAAAATAATTAATTTTCAAAAATTAATTTTAGTTATAAAAAACCCTAATTCTATTTTTGCGATTTTCTGATTTTTTTTAAAAATGATTTTTGTTTTTTTGTAAAAATAATTAACAAATAATTAAAAACAAAAGAAATAATTGGACATGTTACTATTGAGTAATTTGGGGGGTGTGAGGAGTTGGATTCATTAGGCCCAAGACTGTTGGCCCAAAGACTGCGTGTGATCCCATGAGGTTCACCTTTGGAGGGTCTTGGTGGACCTTCAGTTTTGGGACGCTGGATCTTCTTGATGGTGGACCTGGTGGGCCGGATCTTAAGGCGTATAGTATGGACCAGGGGGCGCAGCACATTGAATCTGTAGAGAAATAATGAGAAAAAAAACAAAAGCTCACGCCTGGGATCGAACCCAGGACGTTATCTTTATACCTCTCCTCCTTGACCAACTGCGCTAGCTAGTTCTTTCATACATATAATTAAACAAATAAAATATAAAGAAAATAAAGTGGTATTTCTCAAACGCGCGCATGATTCAAATCCTCCAATGGTTATCAGCCACATAATTGTCTTCTCCCCAGACTGTTGCCTTTGATGCCAAACCTTTTACCTACAGACAAAACGGTCACTAAAGGCTATAGTGACAGTTTTTGTCCATAGTTGTAACCCTGCAATAATCAAAAACATAATACAAGCCAAATAAATCCTAACTAAGGGCATAGATCAACTAGAAATTATGTCCTGAGTTCATTGGTACTCTTGATCTGTCCTAATTTTGCCTCTATAGAGAATCCCCAATTTGAAGCTTTCAAACCCTGGTAATGGTGTAAGCCCGTTCCTGCGCTAAAACTCAAATCCAGACATTCAAACAGATTCCAAACATGATTATAAACACATTTATGCAAACAAATTCGATTTAAAACATGTAAAACCAAGAAAGCGAATTTAAGTTATAAAGGTGCAAACCGTGATCTGTATCTGAAGATTCCTAAGGCTGCAAGCTTGGATAGCGACTGGAAAAGCTTCAAGGACCTTCGTGGATGATCACTGATGCTCCAAAATTCCTTGAATTGACCTGTAGAATGAAATTCGATCTGCACTTTTCTTTGGAAATTTGAAACTTTGTTTGACTCTTTGGAGCAAGTTGCGCCTCTGTAATCTCGTTCCTAGGGTTCCCAATGCTCTTCCATATGTATGTGAATCAAATAGGTTAACAAAAGAGGAAGAATATCCATGATTTTAGTGAAAAAATATTTGCATTCAATTATTTGATTTTGCTTATTTTTTGAAACCCAATCCCATCTTTTCCTTCCTCCACGATTTTATCTTGATATGCCAGCTTTTGTTGTCCATTATTTGATGAGAAAAGATTTGGAAATCATATCTTACATATTTCCTATTATTTCTTTATTTAATTTTGACCTTTAATGAATAAAAAATCAAAATAAATAATAAAAATAATAAAATAAAGTATGAATGAGCTCAGGGGTCGTGGGCCATGTTAGGAACAAGATGCAAGCATAAAAAGTTGGGCCCATTTGAAGAAAAATGCATTCTGGGCATGATTGACTTTGTGCAAATTTCTAAAAATGGCCAACTTGGACAATTCACATCTCTCTCAATTTTGACCCTAAGAGGGTGTTATTGGACTTTTTAGAAAGCTTAGGATGTCCTCTAAACAACACTTTTGATTTCATCTCAATTGGATCTTCCATGTTCATGTAAGGAATCTTGACCCAAAAGGTGTTTTTGTTGACTTTTTTAAATGACCTATAATTGTCTGAATTCATATCTTTTCATGAGTGCATTTCTTGAACTTTAGGGCTGCATATGAGTTGTACAGAATTGAATCCTCTTCAATATGAGCCTTGGATGGGAAATTTTTGATAAAGTATGAGAAAGTTATGCCTGGTCAAAGTTTGGTTGACTTTTCCTATAGCAACTTTTGAGTTTTGATGAATTTGGGGCATTCCTTGAGGAATCAGGATCAACCCTTGATAAAATGATGGATGTTACTTCAAAATGTTGATGTTGACCAAAAATTTTGAATTTTGACTGTATGTGGGTCACAATTGACTTTTGCCCTAGCACAGTTGATTTTTAGGCATTTGAGCAGTTGACTGAGCAAACTTCTTGTGCAAGGCATGAAACTTGACATGGATGGTATTGAGAAAATATTAAGACCATTTAAAAGATTTGAGACCTTTGGAGTTTACATATCTTGATGAAAGTGGAAACCCTAGTTGAAGGTTCATTGCTTTAGGAGAGAATTTGTCTGGTTAATTCTTGGGCATCCTTGAGCAATTGAGGATCTCTAGGAGTATGTTTTGTGTAAGAATGGGAGGGAAAATTTTGGGGTACAAAAATAACAAAAAAACTATCCCGATGGATTGAAAACCCGAAAGGTTAATCCAGGCAAAAATTACGGATCATTCAAAAAGAAATAAAGAACAAAAAGACTGTGATCTGAGAACTGCGACTACGAACCACGAAGGGAGAGATGGATCTGAATCATACAACTCAGAAGCAAAGGAGATAAGAACCATTAAAAGGATATTGGGGAACAGCAGCAACAATTATCATTTTTATTGCCATTTACAATTTTAAGGATTTCAGTAATTACCTCTTTCAAGGAATTACATCATGTACATTCGCCTATTCAGAGGCATATTAAGAAAGCATTTACTTTTCATCTTTCATCTTTCATCTTTCAAATTGTGTTTTTTCTTTGCTCAGACTTGTTTACAAAATACTACGATTATTTCTTATGAATATTGTCTTGAAATCATTTTGGGAAATTACCGAATAAAAGCATTTGACAAAACATCGAAAAAGCATTTTGGTTAGAAAAACATCAAAAGAAAATCCACGACCGTGTCCATACTCACGCCTACGCCTATGCTTGCACTCATAATACAAAAATCTATACATATCTACTCCTACGTCTACGCGTTCGTACATAAAGTATACGTCCATATACATGTTTGCGCCTATGCCTACACTTGCAACACAAAGTCTACGTCTACACATACGTCCACGCACATGTCTACTCCTACGTCTACAATACAAATTTTATACACATGTCCACGTCTACGCCTGCGCTTAAAACATAAAAGTCTACACATATGCCAATACATACGTCTACGCTTACGCCTGCGCTTACAACATACGAATCTATGCATATGCCAATACCTACGTCTATGTTTACACCTGCACTTACAATACAGAAAATCAATGTTCAAAATTTTGCTAACATTGTTCACTGTGTTCAAATTCAACAAAGCTACGACGACACAACATAAAACGCCAAGGGATTGGTAACTCTAAGCCAATGGTTTAAAGGAGATAATTCCAGAAATAGTCTTCATAACATTTCAAGGCATACGCGCATCTTACACATGTTTCATACATACATTTCGCATATCAAAAGCATACATACATTATACATTTTGCAAACATCCAAACATCTCAATATCAGACATCATACGCATTTATCATACAACAAACAAATAGTCTCACCCTTGATTTATCTATCTAAGGGTCAACCAACAAAACACTTCTCCTACGATTCAACCTGTCACCTAAGTCTTCATTCCGTGACACATTCAACCCATTGCCTAAGTCTTCATGCAGCAATGTGTTTCTTTATTCTGCGATGCAGACCATCGCCTAAGACTTCATGCAGCGATGTTCGAAAACCAAATTTAGCTTATCGCCTCAGACTTCATGCAGCGATTTGCGAACCTAACTCATTGCCTAAGTCTTCATGCAGCAGTGCATTCCCTTATTCCGCGACACAGATCATCGCCTTAGACTTCATGCAGCGATGCTCAAAAACCAAAATCTAACATATCGCCTTTTACTTCACACAGCGATTTGAGAACCTAACCCATTGCCTAAGATAAGCTTTGTAACGACAAACTCAAAACCCTATAAATACTTAAGTAAAAATACAGTATAAAGGAGGAGAAAAGAAATTGAAGAGGACAAAATCGTGAGGCTTGAAGAACAGAAGAAGAAGTTCGAGCTTGAACATAAGGAAAGCGAAATACCTAAACCCTAATTTTTTAAAGAACAAAGAGGAAAACGATTAGGGTTTAAATATCTGAAACCCTAATCGCATCGTGGCCAAGTCGTCGTAGCCGTCGTTGGACATTATCTCTAAATTGACGTCACCACCTTCGAAGCCATCACCGGAAACCTATGGATCAAAAATAGAAGAAGAAGATTAGCACGAATCAGAAAGGGGGCTCAAAAACAGAGTACGAGACCGCAAAGAGGTATAGCTTAGCTATTTTTTTCTGATATTGTTGCTAGATTATTGGGGTTGATTTACGGAGGGGAAGGGGTTCGTTTGGGTTGGCGCCTCCGCGGTGTTGTTTGGGACTTAGGGTTTGAGAAGAAGAAGGAAAGGGTTATGTGAAAGAGAGAGAGAGAGAGAGAGAGAGAGAGAGAGAGAGAGAGAGAGAGAGAGAGAGAGAGAGAGAGAGAGAGAGAGAGAGAGAGAGAGAGAGAGAGAGAGAGAGAGAGAGAGTATAAGGGTTTACTGTAAAATGAAAAATGAAAATAAATTGTTAGACAAATTTTATGTTCCGTAATGATACCATGTATACGCGCCCACGATAACTAGCATGCACCCTTGATTTCATCCCTTCGATCATCAGTGGACGACCGATAGGCCAAGTCCACTGTAAGCTTCCTGCGCCCTCACACATACAATACAGCAGACCCCTTCCAAAATGCACTGGGCCCAGCCCAACTGATATTCACACACCTCTTTTTGCCCATATTTCTAAAACAAGAATAATTGTACACCCCCTTGTCTGAATAAACATTTGGGCTAGCCTGGCCTGCTTTTAAGACACCCCCTATTTTACTTGCATAACTAATATTGCACCCCGCTGAGTCTAGTTAATTTTATATTTTTATAATTTAATTATCATTTCTATTTTATTTATATATATATATATATATATATATATATATATATATATATATATATATATATATATATATATATATATATATATATATATATATATATATATATATATATATATATATATATATATATATATATATATATATATATATATATATATATATATATATATATATATATATATATTTAATTATAATAATTATTATTATCAAATAATGATTTTTATTATTATTATTATTATTATTATTATTATTATTATTATTAATTTTTATATTAATTTTTATTATTATATAGTGCTATAATTACTTAATTTCTACTATTATAATTATCATTTTTTGTAATTCCTTTTTATAATTATGTTTATTTTTATCTTTTATTATCTAAATACTATTATATTCTCAAATAAATTTATTTTTATATTAAAATTGTATATATTATTTTTATATATTATTTGCATTAAATCTTTTCTAATCATGCATTAATCAAGTTCTTTGCAAATAATACGATTAAAAAACACAAACCAAGCATCAAACTATTTTCGCAATAAACTAAGCTAATCAACAGTCTTTTGCAAATGGGTTTCAAACTAGTTTTGACTTATTACGCACTCAGTCAAAATCTCCATAATCACTACCCCCGACCGAGTGTGAAGTAATTCAAAATATGTTTGCAAACCCCTAAAAAACACCAACAAATACGAACTACGAATTGGGACTTTGATTCCTCATAAGAGGATACGTAGGAATACGATCTAAAATCGTGGCGAGTCTTTCTAATTAAAACTTAAAATCCAGTTTACCCCAAACCTAAACCTAGAGCCTAGTATCCTTGTGAACAAGGTAGATGAAAGGTGCCTAACACCTTCCTTTCGTCTAATTGAGTCCGAAACCTAGAATTTATGTCTGCGAATTAGGGTTTTCTGTTAGATTCTCTTCCTTAGGATAAAAACTAATAGTGTCGACTCTTGATAAAAAAACCAGTCGCTACAATAAGTAATAACAACTGAAGGATCAAGACCAACTATAGACAGGTGTTTCAAGATCAACGGCTAGAAGTTCACACGTGGAAACTTACCAAACTCAAGTGCACTCAAGCACTCTATAAACCGCACCATACCCTAGTTGGTTATGTCATCACACGTGTCAAGAATGGATGATGAAGCGTCTCAATGATGGAATTGCATAAAATGCACCTGTTCCCCATCATTTTTCAAACTGATCCCAAGCGAGTCATTTCTATGGCATGCCAGACTACACGGAGGTCGGTCAATGGCAACACCAACTTTGCTTAGTATATCCTTGTTGATAGTTACAAGCTCCCAACACATGGCCTTAGTTAGTGAAGTCATTTCTGGAAGAAAACACATAAAAATTGCTTAGTTATTATCTTCCGAATAACACATAGAGATATGATATAATATGTAATCTTACCCTTCCACATCTCAACATCTTCTTCAAACTTTTGGTATACAGAAGTAGCAGACCAAGCAAAATAGCCATCTGGCCGCAAAACTCGATTCAATTCCAAAAGCAACTTGCCACCTAAAAACAAAGTTTCATATTCCTCATCAACCTTACTCGGCCAAATGAAAAATCTAAGCTCAAGATAAGCATTAGTGAAACCAACCTTCTACATGCCAAGGTACTCGACATCGTGCATAATGAATGAGATCAAAAACACCGTTAGGGAATGGCAGCCTTTGAGAACCCATAACAGCAGATATGGCAGGAATTCCTCTCTCAAGTGCAAATTGACCTTGTGCTTCATGTTCGTCTTTCGGTGCTAAAGACATTGCAATAACATCTCTTTCGAATAGGTAACCGCCAAAACTTTCGACCCCGCAGCCAACATCCAAAATCACCCTAGTGTGCTTTCCCCATGCAATACCAGCTTTAGCCTGCAAGGTAATAACTTGCAATATAGGAATTCATAATTTGAGCTATTTATCATTCCTATTTATATAGAAATATGATAAGCTTTAATTCCTGAATAACCATACCAGCCGATTAGCGTCGAAAATAAACATGAAGACATCAGTGTCATAATTTCTCATTTTATTCTGTAGAATAGAGGTCAATCGTTCAAAACTCATCCCCCAATGTCAACATGCTTTGTAGGTAGGGATTTAAGAGAGCCATCATCCTCCCTATTGAACTGTGATGAGACAAACATAATCATATCAGATACAATTTCATGGAGATGAGACTAACAGAAACACATAAAATACAGATTGCATTGGTATAGAAAAAAGGTCTGCATGCTAGAATCGTGGATTCTAATACAAACTTATCAAGTACACGAGAGTTTTATTATGGGTGGGGGCAGTTGGGGGAGAAAAGGCAGTAACACATTTTGTATAACATTAAAACAAAAATACCTTGATGAAGACGAGATTCCATATCTCAGTGCATAAACCATTATTCTATTACCCGAAGCCAAAATCAATGAACATTATTAGTGGAAGACGCTTTTGTATCTACATATTCAATCATAGCAGCAAGAAAATTCAACGATATACTAACTTCAAAAGAATAACCATGAATATACCATATGACTTACTGCTCTAGATGCCTCCTCAAGAGTAGAGAATGAAACAAACCCAGATCCTCGACTTATGCCATTGGGGTCTCTCATTAACTTTCAAGTGAAATGAAAGTAGTGTAGATTATGTAGCAGGTGGATATTTAGTGAGAAACCAATCATAGCAATTATACATACCTTGCAAGAGGTAATTGTACCATAAGAGGAGAACATCTCCTTAAGTTTGTCATCAACAATGCTATCATCCAAATTTTTTTACATACAAGTTTGTCCCTTGATATTTATCAGTGGCTTCCTTCATGCTCTGCTCAATTTTTTGTTTCAGTTCATGCTCCCTTTCAGATTTCTTTTGAGCTTTTCCAACATACCATTCCTTGTCATCAATTTTATTTCCATTAAGAGCCTCAACAGCCCTAGCAGCATCATCAGTACTCTCAAAGTTTACAAATCCAAAACACTTTGATTTTCCATCTGCATCCCTGCATACTACAGAACTGGTAATTGTTCCAAATTCTCCAAACATCTGCTTCAACTCATCATCGGTGGTTGTTTCCAATAGATTCTTAATAAAAACATTGTTGAATTTTGCCATGTGAGTTGTAGTCTCTCTTAACAAAAATCTGCTTCAACTCATCATCTTACTGATAAGAAATAGAGTCCACAACTACCTTTGTCACACTCGGCAATCCTAAGAGAAAATGGTTAACACATAGAAACACTTACACACATTACCTGATAACCGACGCGCACCTTTTATCCATCACTTGCAGATAAAGAGTCATCCAACGATGATAACGGCTCTACACTTATACATTTTACATTGCCATGCTACAATGTATAGTAAAATAGGAAAAGGAATTAAATCGCAGTGACACGAAGTGTTCGCACACATATTAACTACAGAAAGCCTAAAATCACAAATTTCATTACAAACACAATTTGTCTATGGCCTTTCTGCAAACACCTAGCAATGAAAACTTCAACCATAAAAACATTTCCCCCAAGTTCAATTAGAGATATATGAGTTCACAATTGATAATCAATGATGATATTATAGAATAAAGAGACAACACATGAAAAGAACAATGGTTAGAACAACTTACTAGGAAGCATGTTGATGTCTCTGTGAAAGACACAAACCCTGCACCGCGGACTACCCTTCTGCCACCAACTACCCAGAACCACGCCCTTTCTGCAACTAATCGTGAGGATCGCTTCAATCACATCCAAACCGCGGCCACAACCACTGTAGCCTTATTCCCCTTTTTGATTTCATGTTCTTCTTCGATAAAGAATCTACCACTTTCAAACCGCCAATCGCCGTGAAGAGGAAGAAGGAAGATGGAGAGGAAGAAGTTTGAAAGAAAAACAGTTCTTACAACATTGAAATGCTCCCTCAATACCATGACTGATAAAAAATGTAACCGTCATAGAGAGATAGTGAAATAAGGAGAAGTGGAAACAAACGGCTGTGTAACCAACAACTTTAAAGTCCGACGAAATAAGAAATAGGGAGAAAGGAATTAATTGTGAAAGAAAATTTTGGTTGAAACAAAAATTTGATTTGCCTAACACACGTAAGATTAAGAGATTGATATCCAAACTTTTTTTAAAAAATAAATAAATAAGATATCTCTATAATGAAGTGATTTTATTATAAAATGGGTGCATTCAAAAATTCTCTTTGGAATTGTATGTAAAAATCATTTATAGAATGTCATGTCATTTTTTAATGAATTTACTTTATAATTAAAAAAAAAAATTTGCATTGTGCTTAAATGTACACGGATACCCAACTAAAACTCATTATAGAATTTAACAAAAACCCAAAATTTAATTAATATTATACGTTAAGTGAGAGAAAATGAACATGTGTTTTTATGTTACTTCGATATTTTGGAATTGGTCTATGTATATCAAACTTTGGAGTTATAGAACAGCAGTACTTATATTCGTTTCTCTCAAATGGAAAGCTACTATATTTTAGAAGCAAATGTCACACTTCAAGAAGCAATATCGACTGAGTTAGTAAAACACTTCAAAAATTCTATGGCAAATTTTTTCCATTGGTTTCTCCTTGCAATGACATTAAGAATCAGAGAAAATCACTGAAACATGATGAGCCATATATTTCATTACCATGTATCTACCGTATAAAGTTGTATGTTGCAATGTCACGACTATTAACAAGTCTTGTCTAGTTATGACACTAGTCTGAAAGGAACTTTCATAAAACTAAATAAACCAATTTTATTCCCAAAAAAAAAAAAAAGTAACACATAAACTTTTTGGTCTCAGAAGGAACTTGACAAAAAATTATACTAACGGGGTTTAAATTTTCTATTGGGGTGAGGGGGAGCGTCATAAAAGCATTTTTCAATGGATGAACGAATTTACATGTAAAAACAAAAACACTATAAACCTAGCATTTACCAATTTAAGTGAAGCGAAAAGTTTCACCAAGCTTACCTGTCATTATCAAAACAAAAAAACAATGGTCATATTTACTTGTATAATTATGATGTTTGGAAAATTTATTTATGAGTAGATAGGGTTGCTTATCTGCAGTACATTTTTCTAAAAGCTCTTCAGCAAACTTTAACATTGCATCATTCTCCTCGACAAACTTTGCATATCTTTCTGTCTCCTTGACTGCCTCAGCAGCCAAAAATGACTTATTCTCTGCATCAGAAATTCTGTAGGCTACAATTTCGGAAGCTTCCCTCATTGCATTATCAAATGCCGAAGTATTAGATGCCACTGGTGCTGGCGAATTCATTTCTTTTGGTGCAGGTGGTTTTGAGTCAACATCCGGCTTTGTCTCCACTGGGGTATCCTTAATCTTGTAACAATTTTGAACCTGCGGGTGTAACATGACTGATTAGTTTTAATCTGTTGAGTGGCAGTAACAGTTTATACAGTTAGTTCTTCTGTTTTGTTATCTAGCCGTTACAATGGATACAATTACAATATTTGATTCATTAAGAATTGTGTTTCATTTTTCACTAGTTCAATTTTTCTAGCATGGTATTGGCAGACAATTTACCCTTCTCTATCACCCTCTCCTTCCCTCAAACAACATAGAATCAAGAAAACAAGCTTCAAGTTCATTTAGCTTAAACCTGCAAAATTTTGCCTGTGCAGGAAAAGGTGGCCTATATATATCCTGTTACAACTAATCCTAGAACAATTTTTTTCCAAACCATTTGAAGTATATAAATAAAAAGAAAAGGAGGAGAAACATCTACTCCAAACAAAACGAAGTATTATTGTTGATACAAGATAGCTTTCCAACACAAGCGTGTCTAGCAAAAATCCTAGAGGACTAATTTAAAACAAAAATCCTAGAAGACTAATTTAAAACAAAATATAGAGAACTAATTTAACACGTACATTTCTTTAAAGCATCACAGAGGACTAATTTACCTTTTCAAGCCTCCCTTGAGTAACAAGTCTTCTTAGCTTTGAACCCAATGTCCTTCTGAAATTTTGATTTTGAGGAAGGTTGTACTTTTGCTGCAGTATTATGAGTCATTATTCCTTAGAAAGTATAAAATAAAAACATACTATAAATGAAATACCCCATAAAAGATAATATGCACAATAGATGCTGCGAAGTATACTATATTTCCGCCCCAAGGGCCAAGTCCCCAACTAGCCCCATAAGAAAAGGCATTGCCTAAGCTCAGAAACAAGGAAATTGCAACACAATCTCAATTTTAGTAGACAAACTATGCAAGTCAAAACGACCATAACTGACAAATATTGTTTGTCTATATGGCAAAAAATATTTTCCTTTTCGCAACTGGAATGAAATAAACTGTAACTATTACGAAAATAAGCATGCTACTTTGAAAGATCATACTAGAGTGAATCTATTTACACTAGGCAAAAATCCTAGAAGGTCCTCTAGCTGATGAACGGATTTTAAATTCTCCAGTATAAAAACAAATGGCAAAGCCACTAATATTGAGCTGGTGGTAAGAAATTGGATAGTTCCTATGAGATCATAGGCCCAAATCTCATTACTACAATTATACCCAATAAAACTAGGTTTAAATAACATTCTCAGCCCTCTAAAATACCCATTAATTATTTTAGTCCTTCTGATACATTATTAGTTGAGGTCTCAAGGGAGTTAACGTTAGTGAGTTGAGGTCTCAAGGGAGTTAACATTAGTGAGTCGAGGACAGAGATAGTTGTGAGAAATAAGGCATGTTGCCTAATAAGAAGAAATGAAAGAGTTTGGTGCCACAGTCAAATGCATACTATTCCCAAATGATTGACATTACATATTACACAAATGTCGACGAATATTTCAAAATACCTTTCCACCAGAAAGAAAATACTTTGATGTTTTGAATGTAAGATATAGATGCCGTAAGGATATTTAAATTCACAAATAAGCCTTAAGTTATATGGATTATATATCCTCATATATAAACTAGTTCATAGTATTATGCAAGTAAAGCATTTAGGAGTCATAGAACCCAATTAGACCGCATCAATTCAATCCCAAAGATCTTTGAGCACAATTCAATTCATAAAATCAGTGTTACATGATCTAGAAAACAAGCCATTCAGCCCATACACAAAAAATAGTGATCATAAGAAAAGCATTACCCCCAAGAAAATCGACTCACCTCAACGAAGCTAACAATAGCACTTAAGTCAGACCCATTGGCATCTTTGATTGTTGATAAAGCTTCAAAAATCATTGAATTGTACCTGATAAAAATAACGAGTACAAAGAAGTCATCATAATATGTCTTAATTGATAGGACAAATAATGAAAAATAAGACATATTGTGTTTAAAAGTCTATATAACTTCCAAAATATAATACTTTATGATGGTCAGCTAGAAGTAAGTGATGTAAACATGTTTGCAATGAATAGTTCTTAAATATGTTTTACTGCAACACAAAATCGTGTTAAAAACAGAACACTCGGTCACAAATTTAACAGTAGTAATTGGTAATTTATCCTATTAATATTTGTTGTTGAGTTATCAAGCACTCAACTCTCTTTGGTACGCAATACGGGTACAGTATGCAGTATGTTGCCTAAGTATTGGTAACAACCATTTTTATTTATGCAACCAATTTTTTTTTAATATGAAAAATTAGCATTGAATGCATCTATTCACAGTAATTTAGTAATAGTCATACACGAATTACACACATTAATCACACTACGCACTTCCTTTAATATGCATAAAAGTGCCAAAAGATCTTTAAAATAGGGACAGATGGAGAATGAAAATAAATAAATAAATCCATGCAGAGAAATTGTAGCATGTTAATAAGTGCCAAAGGATCTTCAACAAGTGGGTATCAAAGGGGTTGGAGGCCCTATGACAAGGGATAAGGTGAAGATATTAAGGGATCGTCTTGAAGAACAAATCACCTTATATTTGGACACCAATTCTTATCAAGAATATCTAATTTCTTGTGGCAGATTTTAACATACAACAATTACAAAAGGGACTTTTTTGAGCTTATTTTTATAAGTTTTCAAAGATAACTTACGAAAACAATTTATAGCACATAAAAATAATTTAAATTTATTTTATCTTTTGTCAGAAAAACAGCTTATGCAAACTTTTTCATAAGTGCTTATTTTGATAAACACTTAAGCTATAAGCTCCAATTAAGCTGTTTATCCAAACAGGCCCTAATTCTTATTGGATGTCAATGTAAAACTACTTTACCACTACAATACGATCCATTACCAAATCAAAGAAATTACAAACTCAATCCACAAAACTGCATAAAGAAGGTAAAAAAAGATCATACTGTGGAGGAGCATCTTCAATTTGAGAAGGGTGGCGCGTAGGAGTCTGAATTAGAGGCGCAGGAGCAACATTTGGCGGAGCAGCATTAACCGGAGCAGGAGCCGGAGTAGCAGGAACAGAAGCAATAACTAACGATTTCGCCTTGGGAGTCCTAGACTTATCTTTAGAGTTTTGACCAGGAAAAACACTCAAATTCCGCCATTTATCCTGAACAACGAATCAACCATAAGAATTCAATATAAAAATTAGAAGAAAGAAAAACCCTAACCCTAACCCTAACCCTAACCCAAATAATTAGAGAATAAAAAACCTTGAGATCAATGTTGGAACGGCTACAGAGTTTCTCAGCGAACTCTTTGTCTCTGAGAATGTTCTTCCACTTTCCGGTACCGTGTTTTTGAACGCCTTGATGCAAAGCTTCTTCTTCTTCGGGTGTCCACTTTTGCTTCTGATTTCCCATTATGCTAGTACTCTGTTGCAGCGCCAAAGAGGTTCAGTTTCGATTAATTTATAACAGGTGTGTGTACAAGTACAAGTACTGCTATCGACCCTTTCTTGTTACGTTTTCTTTTTTTTCTTTCTAGCGTGATTGCTTTCAGTCAAGTTTTTATGCACTCACTTAAATAGTTTGATCGTGGCCGTTAAATTATTTTACTTTTAAAATATTATAACAGACCTTACCTTTTCGTTACTATGGCCCAAAATGGATTGGCCCATTATGATTGTATCTCTAATCACAAAAATTTACCTGCCAACCCTACACCTTAATCTACCACCCTCACATAATTATTACTTTGATCATATTACTTCGAACTGAACTGAGCTGAGCTGTTTCAATTTATTCAAAATCGAACCGAACCAAAATATAATGGTTTGATATACCGTTTCAAAATTTTGAAGCATATTGAACTATTAAAAGGCAATTTTTCCGAACCAAACCGTTTATTAAAGAACCGAACCGTTAAACTTTTTTAAATTAAAACTTATTTTTAGTATTTTTCATTTTCAGTTTTGATTCGGTTCAGTTCGATTTCAGTTTCGGTTCAGTTCTAAAACTATTTGTGTAATATGTTTTGGTTCACTAACCAAACATAACAGTTTGGTTGTTTTAACATCAGTTCGGTTCAGTTTGGCGATTCAATTCAGTTCATGGTTTTTTTGAACAACCCTAGTATCAAGTAACAAATTCTAACTACATTCTAACTAACTATTTAACAGATATACAAGTTAGTTACTGGTGGTGAACATTCATCCTCATGTGTTGCATTGTTCTTATCCTCATGTTTCAATATTCCCCCATAAGTTGAAGGTTGATAGATATTTGTCATCTTCAACTTGGATAAAAAATCATTGAAAATTTGAGGATGCAATGTCTTGGTGAACAAGTCAGCGAGTTGATCTTTTGATTTGACTAGAAGTAGTTTCATAACTCATTTACTCTGTTTTTCTCTTACAATGTGACATTCGATTTCCAAGTGTTTAGTCTTTTCATGGTAAACATGATTGGAGGCAATATGTAGTGCACTTTGATTATTGCAATATATGACAGAAATTTCGGTGCATTTGATGTCCGAATCATTCATAAGATATAGAAGTCGTTGGAGCTCACAAGTGGTCACTGCAAGGGCTCTATATTCATCTTTTGGTGAGCATCTCGATAGAGTCAATTGTTTCTTTGATCTCCATGAAATAAGTGATATGCCAAGAAAGAAACATTGGTCTAAGACTATTCTTCGGGTATCTATGTATCCTGCCCAATCGTCATCTGAAAACCCACTAAATTGTAGAGTTGAGTTTTCAGGGGAAAAGGATGCCTCGAGCTAGACATGTTTTAAGATATTTAAGAACTTTACAGGCAATATTGAAGTGATTTGTTGTAGGAGATGTCAAGAAATAACTCTTCTATTGTATGCAGAAACTTATGTCAGGTCTTGTTGCATTGAGATACAACAATCAACCTATAAGTCTTTTGTATTAAGGTATGTCATGATAAGGAGTGTTTCAATCTTGATGTAACTTTATGGAAGGGTTTCATGGTGTAGTGACTGGTTTTGAAGTAATGAATCCTGAATCAACTAGTAAATCAAGAAATACTTTCTTTGATTTAAGAATATACCTTCCTTAGATTGTGCCACTTTAATCCCTAGCAAATATTCCAGCTTGCCTAAATCCTTGATTTTGAATGTATTATCCAAAGCCACTTTGATCGAATTGAATCCATTCAAATCATTCCCTACAAGAATGACATCATCAATATAAACTAACAAAATTGTAATGGATGATGTTTTGGTTTTCACAAATAGAGAATGGTGAAAGTTAGCTAGTTTAAAGTGATGTGCAATGATGAAAGATGTGAGCCCTTCATATCATCTCCTACTAGCTTGCTTAAGTCCGTAAAGAGATTTAACAAGCTTACACACTTGGTTAGTGTGATACGGTGGCAGAACCGACTGTTCAATACTGGTTTGCATTTTTTGTTTGCAAATGTCGCGGTAAGCAAGAGTTGTCACCGACTTTTCTTTTATCCAACAAAGGAAAGGGTGAAAAGAACAGAAAAATACCTTTTTCAAGATTTTTTGAGTAAGGGGGGTAGATTATGAAAAGATAAGGTGTTAGCACTCTTTCCATCTGTGGTTTTCCACGGGCTCTTAGGTATTTGCTCATTTTTGAAAATTGTTTGTGTTTGTGTGTTTTGAAAGTTTTTGTTTGCTTTATGGTAACTCTTGTATCAGTCCTCAAGAGTGTGATAAAGTGTTTTGAAAAGATTTTTTGAAAGTGTGTAAGTGTGAAAATTTCAGGTTTGAGCAAGTACTTAAGAGTCATCTACCTACTCGAAAAAGGACATTCTTTTCCTCCTTTCCTTTAGATAGTACTATCCTACTATTAATGAGTAGGTAGCCCTGTCGTTGGATGTTAAGGGACTATCGAAAGGGACGTTATGGTCATTGAAGACAACGGGTAAGGATATCTTAGCATTTGAAGGGACTGTCATCATATAGGCAACATCGAAGGACAAGATCATTTACCGAATGGCAACTCGAGGGACGTTTAGGGACCATGATCTTTTATGATGACTTTTATACCGAGGGTATTTGCTAAGATATCCCTACGTTCGAGGGACATGACCATTTCCGAGGCAACCGAGTGAGGAATACACTAAAGATGCAAGTGTGAGAAGTGTGTTTTTTCCAGTTATATTATCTTTATTATTAAGTTTGCCAGCGTTTGATTTCAGTCTTTTCATACAAGCCTAGTTACTAACAGTTAATATTTAGCAGAAATTTAAAGTGTAGGAATTTAAATCATACGCTATTACAATGCTTTGGGAAGGGGGTATTCACATGTCCAAATGGGAAAAAGAAAATAAAGAAAAACAGTAAAAGCCCTAATTTAATCTATTACATATTGTCAGCAGGTACATTATTATAAAAAATGCGAGAATAAAATAATGCGCACGAAATAGAGACGAACGTCTAAAACCCTAAGAAATTACTAAGTAAACATAAAATCTTTCTGGTTGTTTTTGTATTTATTAAGAAAATACTTAAAATTAAAGTGAGAAAAATATGATCTCAATTAATTAAATAAAAGAGAAAAAAAAGATTGTCAATTAATTCTACTAATTCTACTATTTTTGGGTTTTTATTAAGAAAATATTTGAATGAAATAAATCTAAGTCTAATTGATTTTAAATTAATAAAATAATGTCCAAATAACTACATTAAATTAATTTTACAAAATTAAAAATAATTTAAGAAAACCTAAGTCTATTATTTTTATGGTTTTTTTTATTTTATGTTATTAACAAAAGTGATTTTTGAAATAAATAAATAAAAAATAAACAATAAAATAAATGAAGCAATAAAAATGAAATGGGCCTGATTGGAAAGTAAATAGGGGGTGCAATCATCATAAATCCCTAGGCCCGAATCTTTGAAAGCTTCATACCCTAACCATGGTGTTTTTAGATTCTTGCGTGGAACCTCTGATTCAACCATCCATAACTGTTATATATAAACTCAAACAAACGTTAGCATGTCATGAAATGTGATTAAAATTAGAGATTTGAAGTTTAAAATTTTACCAAATCAGTGTTGTTAAATGGGGGCGTGCTAGGCATGTGATGGACTGCTCTTGGGCCTTGTAAGACTCGTGAGGACTTCAAGAGGATGGTTTGAGGCTTGGTGTCAATCGAGAGAGACCCGAACCTCGAGATATGACTTGCACCAATTCTTTGATTTCTGGAGAGCTTTTTGAAGAGCTTTTGGAGAGCTTTTTGAAGAGATTTTTTGAGAGCTTTTGGAAGAGGAATTTCGTGCTTCCTTTGGCTTGTAATGTTATGTATTTATAGATGGAAGATAGGAGTGAACAGACATGGTAAAGAATCAATGCATTCATGGCCTTGGAGACAAGGATAAAACACATTGAAAAATGTCCATATTTGTGATATCTTTGCCTCTTTGGTCACTTGCATGAACCTGGCCCCTTTGGATGTATCTTGCATAAAAATATGAGCCTTCTAATAGATCAAATCAGACTAAAATGTCATGACCCATTATTCTTTGTATTTTTATTTAATTTATTTGATTTAATTCATATTTAAATGAATAAAAATTCAAATAAATAGAAATAAAAATCAAAATAGTTAATGGTTAGGTTTAGAGGTCCTTGGGTATGTCATAAACATGTTTGAACCCTAAAAGTTAGGTCCATTAACCTAAAAATGCAATTTTGCTCAAAGTTAACTTCATGCATTTTTCACAAATTTGCCCAACTTGTGCAAACAATAACTTGCTCAATTTTCATCTTTTTAAGATGATCTTGGACTTTTTGGAAAGCCCAAGATGTCCTATACAATCTCTATGTTTATCATTTTTTCTTTTGAAGACATTATCTTGACAAAAAGCGTCTTTTGTTGACCTTTTGAAAATAACTTGTAATGTATGAGCTTGTATCTTTCAAATGGTGCATTTATTGAACTTGAGGGGTGAAGATAAGTTGTAGGGAATTGGATTCTCTTCAAAATGAGATTTGGTTGGAAAACTTCTGACAAAGTATGAGAAAGTTATGCTTGGTCTAAGTTTGGCTTACTTTTCTTATAGAAACCCTAATTTGCCATTTTTGACTTTTGATGAGTTAGGGGAATTTCTTGAGGAATCATGATCAACCCTTGATCAAATGATGGATATCACTTTAAAATGTTGATGTTGACCAAAAAGCTTGAAGTTTGACTGTACATGGGCCACAATTGACTTTTGACCTAGCACAATTGATTTTCCAATACTTGAGAAATTGACTGAGCAAACTTATTAAGCAAGGCATGAAACTTGGCATGGATGACTGTGATACGGTGGGAGAAATGACTTGGATGTTTTACGTGTGATCTCAAATGTTGCAAGAGTCGCCACCGACTTTTCTTTTATCCAAAAGGAAAAGTGAAAAAGCACAGGAAAGACCTTTGAGATTATTTCTTGAGTTCGGGGGGGGGGGGGGGGGGGGGGGGGTAAATTATGAAAAGGGAAGGTATTAGCACCCTTTTCGTCCATGGTTTTCCATGGGCTCTTAGTTACTTTCTAGATCACTTGCTTTTGTTTGAAATTGTGCTTTGTGTGGTTTTTTGAAAGTATTTTGTAAAGAGGCCATTGTTTAGGCAAACTTTGTAATGATTCTCGTTCGTAAGAATGTATACAAAGATGTTGATCTTTTGAAAATGTTTTCAAGTTTGAAAGATGTTTTGAAAGTGTAGGTGTTTGTTTTAAAAATAGAAAGGATGTTTTGTTTTGAAATGGATCAAGTAGTTAGGAGCATTCTACCTACTCAAAAGTTTTTCATGTTCATATCCCCTTTCCTTTGACATTGTTATCTTACCTTTGATTTGGTAAGTAACCCTATCTTTGGATGTAAACGGGACGGGCGTGGGTCATCGTATAACCATGATTAGCAATGTTGCAAGGTATCTTAGCATTCTCTCTTAGGGACCAAGATCAGTTGAAAGACAACATAGATAACGTCATCGAGGGACTATGATCTTATATTTTGCTTGTTTTTGTTAAGATACTTCACATGCATAATATGGCCATTTTGTAAGGCAACCAAGTGGATTTTACCCTAAGGGGGCTTGTGTTTAAGTGTATTGTTTTTCATGCTTGGTTTTGTATTTGATTAGGGTTTTCTAATTGATTGGTTTTATTCTTTCCATACAAACCCTAATTACTAGCATTTGCATATAAAGCGATAAATTGCGGAATTTAAAATTACTATGCTATTACAATACTTGTGGGAGGGGTGTACAAATTACAAATGGGGATTGCTAGAAAATAAACCTAATTATCTATTACAACCATATTGAATTTGTACAAGAATTGAATAAATAATGTACAAAATGAATAAATATACAAGAATGTAAATGTAAAGAAAATGGATATTTTTTTGGATTTTTTTTAGGAAAAAAGGGATTTTGTTTTAACCTAATTAACTAAAAGAAAAATAATTAAGTAAGTTAGTAAAGAGTAAAACCTAAATTTACTAGAAAAAGAATTTAAATAAAACCCTAATTTATTAATTGATTAAAAAAGAAGATAAGTTTATAAGAAGAATATTTTTGATATTTTTGTTTTAAAAATAATTTATAGTATTATAAAATATTTTTGGTCTTTTTATATATTAAAATAATATATTTAAATTGTGTCAAAGAAAATAATTTAAAAAAAAACTAGTTTCTAAATTAAATTTATAAACCTATTAGTAAAATAAATAAAGTAATGATTAAATAAAATATTTTTTTTTGTGTAAAAAATAAATAAACTATGTCAAAATATAAATCTAATGTTTTTATATTTTTTTTTCTTGATTTTTTTAATATTAGATAAAATATTTAAGAAAACAAATAAATAAAATTTGAGAAAAAGAAAATAAAATGGGTCAGGGTGTGAATAGCCAGCAGGGGGGTTAGAAGTAAAAAAAACATAAGGCCCAAGGATGAGGCCCAACGCTGCCAAAAAAGTCAGAATGTGAAAAATATGAAAAAAAATCCAAAAGGGTACCACTGGGGCTCGAACCCAGGTCCCTATAGTCACAGACACGCGCTTCTACCACTGAGGTGGCTATACATCTGTTAATATAAATCAAACCATAAATGTATGATAGTAAAAAAGTCCATGGCCTGAACTTCATCTTCAACCTCACGCCCAGCCAGAGTACCCGCATTTTATTCATCTCTCATCCATTTGCAAAAATGTAAACATGAATCTTGTAGCAAATTTCCTCACGATTTCAGAAATACAAAGCAATAAAATTATAGATCAAAGACAAGCATGAATTTTAATTGCCTTAATCTGAACCCTAAACATTTCAGAAACTTCAATCTTAAAATTCTCTAAGCTCAAGCAATATAAATTAAAACTATGGACATGGTTAGCTTTAGGGAAATGATATCTACATTTTTCATTCACAAATAAACCATTAATGATGCATGTATGAAAAGTTCAAAAGTCAGAAAACTTACCTTGCAAGAGGGTATCGTGTTTGGAGTTTGAGTAGCTTTTAGTGAGTTCCAATGATTGAATTAGCTTCCTCAAGTTCCCAGGAAGCTAATGTGATGCTTAGCTTGAGCTGAAAGTGCCTGAGGAGTTTTGGAGAAGTAAAGGTGCAAGGTGTTGTTTTTGAAAATGGTGAATGATGATGAAGGTGTTACAGTGGTGTTGCATGTGTTGGAATTGTTTGTGTATGTTATTTAGAAGCTTTTGAAAGTAAAGGGCCAAGAAACGCACAAGCAAATTTGGAGATTGGATTCAAAACTCAGAAATGGCAAGTTTTGAGGTGTTTTTGGTGATTTTGTGTTCTTGGGTTTTCAGGGCTTAAGCATGCGTGTGATTTGTGGCAAATAACTTATGTATGTATAAGCAAAAGGTTTTGAGTGCTTTGGATAGTCAGAAGTACAAGTTACAAGTTAATTGTTAGGTTACTTGATTTTCAAGAAAAGTGGGAAAACAAGTTTCAAGAGGAAGTACAAGCATGAGCTGAGTGATTGTAAGTGTCTAGACAAGCTTCTCTTGAGTTATGGGACTTGTATGATCAGAAGAAAGCAATTGCAAGGCTCAAGAACAAGTTTTGTGCAAAAAGCTACTTTATCAAAATGACATTGTGCACTTTCTTCCCAAAATGGATATAAAGCATGGCCTTGCATTGAATGCTTGAATTGAGACCTCTAAAGCTGTGCAAGCAATTAATTATGGAGTGCCTAATAAGTTTGAGGCCTACAAAGTAGAGGTTATGTAGCATAAGTTTGAATTTTGAATCTTGTTCATCACAAAATGACTTGTAACTCAAGTGTGAAAACCCTAATTCATCTCTTCGATTCTCCCTACTCAAAAATGATCTCAAGGAGTTATTGGACATTTTGGAAATCTTGTAATGTGCTCTACAACCCCTCTTTGAATCACTTTTGTAAATTTCCCTTGTAACTATATCAAAAAGTGCCATGAAGTTAGGTCAAAATCCAGACCAAATTAGGGCAAAATTTCACTAAGTGTTTTGTTTCATGACCATGTGTTCTTAAAATTATAACTAGAGATCCAAGCACTTTTGGAAGGAGTTGTGTAAAGCAATGTTTTAGATTTCATGGAGATCTACAACTTTCATGTTGAAAGTTTCTTTTGAGTCATCTTGCATCATGGTGAAAATTTTGCTCAAAGTTGTAAAAAAATAAGAAATTTCCAACACTTAGAAAAATTTCTAAGTTTAGACCTTACATGCCTTGTGCATTAATCTTGCATTTTATTTGATTTAATTTGAGTTTAAATGAATAAAATAAAAAATAAATGAAATAAAAAATTAAAATAATGCATAGATCGGTTTAAGGGTTCTTAATCATGTTGTAAACACGTTCATACCTTAAAACCTAGGCCCATTAGTCCACAAGTTCAATATTTCTCAATTTTCACTTCATGCACTTTCTCAAAAATTACCCAACTTGTGCAAGCCATAACTTGCTCAATTTTTATCTTTTGGAGATGATCTTTGACTTTTTATAAATATCAAGATGTCCCCTACAACCTCTATTATTACTATTTTTTCATTTGGAGAAATTATCTTGATGTAAATGGTCTTGGTAAAAAGTGTCTTTTGTTGACTTTCTGAAAGTGACTCGTAATGCATGAGCTTGTATCTTTCCAATGGTGCATTTCTTGAACTTGAGGGCTGAAGAGAAGTTGTATGGAATTGGATTCTATTCAAAATGAGCCTTGGTGGAAAAATTTCTGATAAAGTATGAGAATGTTATGGCTGGTCAAAGTTCAGTTGACTTTTCCTATAAAAACCCTAATTAGCAATTTTTGACTTTTGATGAATTAGGAGTATTTCTTGAGGAATCATGATCAACCCTTGATTAAATGATGGATATAACTTCAAAATGTTAATTTTGACAAAAAATCTTGAAGTTTGACTGTATATAGGCCACATATGACTTTTGACCTAGTATAGTTAATTTTCAAGCATTTGAGCAGTTGACTAAGCAAACTTATTGTGTAGGGCATGAAATTTGGGCATGGACAATCTTGAAGACATATTAGGACCATGGAAAACATTTGAGACCTTTGGAGCTCACACATCTTGGTGAAAAGTGAAACCTTAATAAGAGGTTCATTATTTAGGAGGAGAATTTGTCTGGTCAATTCTTGGTCATCCTTGAGCAATTGGGAACCTTAATGAGCATGTCTTGAGTAAAAATGGGAGGGAAAATTTTAGGGTACAACAGTAGGCATCACATGTTGCATTGAGGGAACTTTAACAGCTGGTTGGTATCCCTCAGGTATAAAGTTAAGTGGCATGCCCCAAGGATATCCAGATGGAATTTGATACCGTGGAACATTGATTGGAGCTACTGAAATAGGAGCGATAACAATTTTAGAGATCATTATGGTATGGAGTTGTGCTTGAGTTGAACGAGGAGATGAGGGATTTGGTGAATGATTCTAAGCAGTCACCAAATTCTCCACCATATCTGTCAATCTTTCCATTCCGACCCGAAGGGTATTCACCTCTTCACAAATTTTGTAGTTTTCTTGGTCTAGCGTGATGTTCATCCTTTCAATGATTAGCCTAAATGCGGGTTTTTTACTCTATTGGAGAGAAAAGACACGAGGAAGACTCTAGAATGTAAAGACTGGATGATGAATGATATGAGGCACAATTTTTTTTTTATAGTTTTCAAGTAACTTACTTATAAACTTGCAAATATTTGTAAAGGAAATAATACTCTTAAAAATAGCCGGAAAAAACCTTATTTCATTAATCATGAAAGGATTACATTTGAAGTATACTTTCAAAAGATCCTAAAAATACAAGAGGAAAATAGCTAAGTCCTTAGGTCTTAAAGAGTCCCATTTGAAGAACTAAATCCTCCTCGCAGCTCGAGCCTCTTGATCTTCTCCTTGTAAAAGTATTCCATCTATGTCTTCTCTTTGACCAATAAATAAACAACTTTTTTCCAAGCATTGAGAGTGGGACCAACATCTATTAAATTTTTGTTTCCTCTTCCTATCTTTGGCACACTGCTTGAGCAAAGCGTACTTTTGACAAAATTTCCCATATTGTTCCATAAGCCAACCATCTTAAAGAAAGAGTGCATATTCTTTGTCCTTCAACTGCCTTTCCAAAACCCTCTTTTCATACTCCGAGATGTGGTATTTTTCTTCCCAAGTATTTCTTTCCAATTCCATCCTAGCAAAAATTTCTTGATACTCTTCCCTTTTTCAATAGGAATGATGGAAGATGAAGGTGTAAGCAAAGGTTGAAAAGGTTTTTCAAGAAAATATGGCATCTTAGGCTTGCAAGATCTATCATGTACCCACTGAGTAAAGGGTTTAAAGTAAATGTAGTCCTTCTTTCCTAACTGATCTTTACCTTTCACATTAATCTTCCGCCAAGCATCCATAATTTCCTTCTTCAAATCTAGATTATCCTCCTCATTAAGGTAAAAGAAACCTGACAATAGAAGGTTATTGGATTTATCCTCCATAGGGTATCCAAACTGACATCTGGCAAGAATAGGGTTGTAGTTGATTCCTCCTTTTATACCAAGAAGAGGTACATTAGGAAAACTTCCATAACTGTCGATGATTGCCCCCTTGTCATAAGATGGGATATACTAAGTTAAATCTGTTTGAGTAATGGACATATCCTTTGGGACCACCTAAGCTTTTCTGGATTATCTTTGGAGATATTGGACTTTGGTAAGTGCGAATTAAACCACTTGTACAATAGAGGGGCACAACATGTGATAATTCCATATCCTTTTTGAGTTCTATAGAGTGGTAAGTATCTTAAAGCAAAGTAGGTACTGGGTTACAGTCAAGAATATTCGAATAACATTAACGTCAACAAAATGATCAATGTTTGGGAAGAGCTCAAGACCATAAATGAGTAAGGCAAAAACTGCCTCAAAAGCATTTGTGCTATTTGCTTTGCCTAAGACAATAGCCTTTTCCATCAAGAATTGGGAAGTCAAATATTGAAAACCTTTTCTAAAAGTAAGATTTTACTTCACCTCATATGCCTCTAAGTGAAGGATTTTTGCAATGACATGGGGCTTGGGAACCTCCTCAAGTCCACTAAAAGGTAAATCATTCGCCACTGGCAAATCAATCCAAAAAGAGTACTCTTCTAAAGTAGGAACCAACTGATAATCAGGAAACGTGAAGCACTGGTAAAGGGGATCATAGAGTTGAACAAGAGTCTCAAGAATCCCACCTGGTATGTTAACTTGGAGAATACCCAAAAGCCCTCTATAACATTTTCTTAAATCTTCACGATTAGATACCAAAGACCATAGATTTCTCAACTCTTGTAACTCAGGCTTCTTGAAATCATACTTCTTAGTGTTCCTCTTTCCAATTTCCATGATTAAAAATCCTATTATATTTGCAAAGAGATATTATAAGTTCCTTGAAAAAAGAGTTTTTAATGAATGCATAAATGCATGGTTATGCACTAATCATAAACATGGTTTTAAGGTTTCAAAGTCACAAGCATGGAGCCAAAGGTAAGAATCACCCCAAAAGGTATGTACTATGGGTTCATTTGTACCAGTAGAACAAGGTTCTAAAAGTACCTTTGGAGTTGTGATTCTTCTTTCAGATATTACTGATTTACACAACTACTTGTGAATACCAATAATATTCTCAAGAAAAACTCATCCAAGCATAGTATCGCGCAACAGCTAATTTAAGACTACTTTTAAATTGCCACCGCACTACATCCTAAAGTACAAGATGGGTAAAGGGGTTATATGGATTCTAAGTTTCACGGGCTCTCAAGTTAAAATTAGTAATTCTTTAAAAACTGGCTTGTTTTAACACTACCACCCCAAGGAGGCCTCCACTGAGTGGGGTTATATCATATGATACTTATGTCAGGATTACTCTATTCATGTAACTTTTGATTATACCACCAATACCCAAGTAACCACAAAAAAACATATAGAACAAACAAACAATAATGGTAAAACAAATAAAATAAACTAGGTTGTGAAGTCGCCATTTCAGTCGCGGTGAAAAATCGAGGAGACTAAGCTATTGAGGAATTTGACTCACAATGACTTAAGAAGTCACCACTGAACTTTATTGTTTCCAAGGAAAAGGGAAAAGATCGAAACCTTAATTTTTACATGCAACACAAAGAGTATAGACTAAAAGCAAAGCATAAGGAATAGATCCAAGGTACGAGGTTTAGTTATACAAAGGGAAGGTATTAGAACCTTGTGTATCTATAGTACTTTATAGGAACCATTTATAATATCTGTTTTTTGGTTTAAAATTGTTTGATTGCTAAATGAGTGTGGATATGGGGAAAGAAGTATATTTTAGGATTTTTTATTTGTAAAGACATAGTCTTACACCTACGTACCAATTAAGGATCAAAACCTCATAATTCGTGATAAAAATAAGAAAGGGGTTTGTTGTGGTTGATTTTAGGAGAAGATATATTTCATCATATTTTAGAGAGAAAGCTCAACTAATACCACCACAAGTATGACAATATGGATATTGAATCATCATGAAGGAAGGGATACTAACTTGGACATAAAGATCAATAAGTTGTCAGCTAACGTCTTCATGTGGAAAGAATGACATTTACTTCAACAGTTAATATGAGGATAGGAGAATCATATCTCAACCATAAAGAGGATTTATATCTAATATCTTTGAGAAAATGTTTTAAGTTGAAAAGCCAAGTGGCAAAAATATTTGAGTGAGGTTAAGTCATTTTTAGTCTTTTGAAATTGTTTTGATATTCTAAAGTATTTTGGAGCATTTAAAAAGAAAGTTTGAAAATGCAATGACACAAGGTCAAGGTTTTCATATGAAAGTGGTGAAAGTTTAAAAATGATTTTTTAGGGTTAAATGGTTCTTAGAGTATATGAAGATACATAGGATGATTATTCACAAGAGTTTTCATACAAATAAAAATACACATGATTATGACTATAAAGCCAACAATACTACCCTTTTCCTTGAACTTTGGGGGGATAAGTGTAACAAGATATTAAATTACTAACATGGTAGCAAACATACATATCACAAGTATTAAACACAAAGGGGAGGTTAACATGTTTATTAAAGTAAAACCAAGTTTAAGTTCTAGACCTAATCAAAAACCAAGTTTTTATGGTATAAAGACACATAAGGTATGTGGTTTTAAACAATACTTATTAGGGACATGGGATGGTTATTTAACATGAATTTTGTTCAAGAAAAACCAAAGAAAATAATTTGAAAACAACTAAAAATGAATTGTTTTGAATTAAATGAAAAAGGGTTAAATAATTAATATTTTTTGAGATTTTTTCTTATATTTATAAAATAGGATAGATAAATAAATAGTGTGCGAAAAATCAGCCCCAAAAGAATTTTTTTGATTGGTAAAAAATTTGGACAACTTTTGATAAAAAAACAAAAGAAATCAGTGTTTAAAAAAAGGTTTTGTTGGCCAAAGGGGTTGAACCCACGCCCTAGTGGTCATTGGTTAAAAACCTTATTGTTGTACTCCAAAATTTTCCCTCCCATATTCCTAAAAAAAAAACATTTCAAGAAAGATCTTCAAATTGCCCAAGGAAGTCCAAGAGTTGACCAGACAAACTCTCTCCTAAGGCAGTCTACCTCAAATTAGGGTTTCATGTTGCATCAAGATACTTGAATCCAAGGGATCACAAATGCTAACCATTGCCCTAATATGTTCTCAAGATCATCCTTGTCAAGTTTCAAGCCTTGCAGAGGAAGTTTGCTCAATCAACTGCTCAAAGGCCTGAAAATTGATTGTGCTAGGGCAAAAGTTAACTGTGGCCCACATACAGTCAAACTTCAAGATTTTTGGTCAACATCCTAATTTTGAAGTATTATTCATTATTTTATCAAGGTTTGATCATTATTCATGAAGGATTGCTCACAATTCATCAAGACCCAAAAGTTGCTAAATTAGGGTTTTGTAGGAAAAGTCAACTCAACTTTGACCAAGCATAACTTTCTCATACATTATGAGAAATGACCCATACAAAGCTCATTTTGAATAGGATTCAATTCCCTACAATTCATATTCAGCTCCCAAGTTCAAAATATGCACTCACAAGAAGTTATGAATTTAGACATTATAGGTCATTTTGAAAAGTCAACAAAAACACCTTTTTTGTCAAAGCTTCATACATGAACATGGAAGACTCAATTGAGATGATACCAAAAGGGTTGCTTAGAGGATATCTTTATATTTCTAAAAAGTCCAAGAACACCTTCAAAGAGTCAAAATTGAAGAAGTTATGCATTGGTGAAGTTGACATTTTTTGCAAAATTGCCAAAAGTCAAAAGTGCCTCAAATTGCAATTTTTGTTAAATGGGCCCAATCTTTTGCACTTGTTTTGAGTTGGTAGCATGGTCCACGAGCCCTAGCTCTTCCCATTTGTCTTTATCTTATTTTTTCTATTTATTTTTATTTTTATTGCAATTAAATAAATTTAAATCAAAACAAATCATGAAAAATCCAAATCATTCAAATTTCAAGATCTTGTGCACATTTCAGGTCCCATGTACAGCTAGCAAGTGAATCAATTCGTGCAAGGTATAGGTGGGCACAAAAAGATTTATTTTGGCCTATTTTGGAAGGAATTTTATGGAAATCAAATCAAGATCACAAATCATAATTGGCAAAGAATGAGATCATATTTGTAAACCTAATTCATCCCTTGGTATATAGTGAACAATTGCAACCAGAAAGAACAAGCTTTGGAGGCGTGAGAAGTCAGAACTGAATTCAAAAAAATCACTCAAAAGTGTTGGTTCGAATTACTAGTTAGAGGAAGATTCAAGGAAATTTGAAGCAGCTAATCCACTCCTAGACCTTCTTTAAAGCATATTCAATCGTTTACCAGCCCTTCCAAACCCAGAAATGGGACGTATAATCATCACGGTTTGGTATATTTTCCAAATTTAATTATCCAAATTCTTGCATCTTTATCATGTTTCAATAGCATATTCTGAATCCCTAACGTGTTTGCAAACTCATGGTAGCAATTAATTGCGTTTTTGTTGGCTATATCAGAATCCACCATTATTAGGGTACTTGGTCTCGTTTTAGGGTCTTTGTGTATAGGTGAAATTGGTCCACAAGAAGGGAACCATAATGCTCAGCAGGCCAAGGCGATTCAATTCATGGCTTTAGATTCCATTTATCATGCATGTGTGAGGTTTTGGAACAAGCAGGGGTTATAGCGACGAACATTTGTTCGTAGGTAAAAGTCTCTGACTTTTACCAACAGAGAGAGGTTGGGGACGACCTGCATGGCACCATCTTATTTGTCCACTTGAATTCTGGCGCGCTTTTTTTTTATTCCCACTAACTTACATTATTATATATTATCCATTATTATTATTCCATGTACAATAAACGTGTGTAGCTCAGCTGGCATTGATGCAAGTGAAAAGGCCATAGGCCCTGGGTTCGAATCCCAGGTCCCTCATATTCCTCAATATTATTTTGTCTTGTGTAATTACGTGCTTGTACAGGCCAAGACTCCACCATGTGCCATCAGCGTACCACCACTGGATCTGAAGCAGATTTAATCCAAAGGTCATCATGTGATGAACCATCATACATCCTAGTCAATACACAACATGGGAACCTTGAAAGTCAACGTGGGTCAACTTGTTTGGGCCTAGAAGCTGATATTCACACCCCCCAATTGCTGATTACAGGCCCATTTTCTTTTCCTTTTCATTTATATTTTCTTTTATTTGATTTATTTAATTATTTCATTAACATAAAAATTAATTCTTTTTTATTAAAAAAATCATAAAAATAATGTTTTATCCGATTAGATTTAGGTTTTTTTTTATCAAAAAATTAATTTAATTAGTGTATTTAATTTTAAGGTAACTTTAACCCTTTTGTAAATAAATTAAAAATAAGTTAAAAATTAGGGTTTTGTTTAATTTAAATTCTATTTTCTTTTTCTTAAAAATAACCAAAAACACAAAAATAGGTTAAATTTAGTATTTTTCTTAATTTAATTTAATTAGTAATTAGGTTTGTATTTAATTTAAAACCTTATTCTTTTTTTTTTAAAAATAATAAAAAACAATCTAAAAAATAGTTTTCCTTTAATTAGGTTAGACGGGGTCAAAACCCTAATTTCCTATCGTTCTCTATTCCTCGTCGCACATTTATTTATTTTATTTATATTGATGTAATTGTTCATGGGATGTAATAGATTAATTAAGACTTTTTTCTTTTCATTTATCGTTTTTTTACGTGTTGTTTTTGGCTATGTAATTAATACCCGAAGCCTTGTAATAGCGTAGCTTTACTTTCCGCACCTTAATTTCTGCAAAATATTAACTGTTAGATGTATGATATTAGGGTTGCATGACAAGAATGTATGATTAACTTTAAAACGGTTAGAGAATCCTAAATGTGAAAAGATAAATAACTTGAAATTGAATCACTCGCACATGCGCACTCCTAGGGTATACTTTCACTTCAGTTGCCTTCGGTAAACGATCATTAAGTATAGGGTATTTTAGTGGTCTCTCTCTTGTCTAAACAAAGATCAAAGTCCCGTTCGGAAAAGTTGCCTCGGAATGGTTGCCTCGGATATCGTTGCCTCAAATATTGATCTTAAGACATTAGGGTTATTACTAAGACGTCCTAACATTGCTTTAGTGATCGTACGTCCCTTTCGAATTGACCCTTAAAACTCCAACGACGGGGCTACCTACTCATTAATAGTGGGATAGCCATGTCTAAAGGAAACAAGAATATAAAAGTTCTCTTTTTCGAGTAGGTAGATTGGTTCTTAAGTACTTGCTCAAACAAAACAAACTTTTTTCACACTTACACTCTTTTTAAACAAAGTTTTCAAAACAACTTCGTAACACTCTTGAAGACAGAAGCAAGGGTTAAATCGAAGTAAAACAAAAACTTTTTCAAATCGAACACACACAAGAAAATTTTGAAAATGATGAGCAAGTTCCTAAGAGCCCGTAGAAAACTACGGATAGAAAGGGTGCTAATACCTTCCCTTTCTATAATCTACCCCCCCGTACTCAAAATCTAGAAAAAAGGAATTTTTCTGTGCTTTTTTCCTTTCCAGTTGGATAAAATAAAAGTCGGTGGCGACTCTTGCTTACTGTGACATTTTGCAAACACAAACGCAAAATGCAAACCGGCATTTCAAAACAGTCTGGTTCTAGCCACCGTATCATAAAATTGGCGACTCTACTGGGGAGTAAATAAGTGGGGTATACCTTAGGATTAGTTCATCATCATTGCTTATATTGTTTGATTTGTTTGCTTTACCTTTGAGGGCTTTGTATTGGGAGTTACTATAGATCCTAACCCGGATCTAGGGGACACCTTTTAGGTAAGTAGCAATAAACTGTGAGGGAACTGTACGGCGTAGACCGATACGGTTGAAGCAGTAGCTACGTTGATGTGGCACATTGGTTGGTACCGGTATCCCTTATGGAGAAACAGGGAGAATACATGGCTGCTATATGGGTCGTTAAGCATCAACTGACCTTAGAACCTATAATTGACCAACTTGGCCATAGGAAGTAGTGAGATAGCCGGTCTCGGTGTAAAGCTGGGAACTGGTTGATACTC
Source organism: Vicia faba (assembly GCA_948472305.1). Taxonomy (NCBI): domain Eukaryota; kingdom Viridiplantae; phylum Streptophyta; class Magnoliopsida; order Fabales; family Fabaceae; genus Vicia; species Vicia faba. Next base: position 46,701,642 of record OX451740.1, read on the forward strand.
GATGCTACACTCATTGAGACCATACTCTCGAGATAGTTCCGGCTGCAAGAAAAGATTACGTGAGCTGAAACCATGACCGATGGAGGATTGTCAGTGATATTGAGAACCTCTAGAACCCGATTACTATTATTAGGACAGCTTGAAACCAACTGAACTTCAAGAGGGTAATACCTAAACCCCATGCAAGCCTGAAACTTAAGGGTTATTGTGTGACTTGTTTGCCTTTACCATGTCTGCTATCTGCTATACCTGTTGAGTGTTTTATCATGACATCATGCATCATAACGTAGCATGCATACTTCATTAGACTAACCATTTCAAAGACCGAGGAGATTTATCTTTGTCCTGTTTTGCAGATTAGGGCTTCCATGCGCAGAAACACCATCCGAGTTAACTTTTTGCAAATACCTGCTCAACTCAAAGATTTAGCCTCTAGAGTTTCTGATACTTCTTCATTCATTAGAAGACATAGTCAGCTTCTTAGTTTGGTTACCTCCAGGTTTGATGAGCAAATGATGAGTGTGCTATTCCAGTTCTTCGATCCTGTGCATCATTATTTCACCTTCCCGGATTATCAGCTAGTTCCCACTTTGGAAGATTTTTCTCAGTTGTTGGGTATGTCCATCCTCGAGCAGATTCCCTTCATAGGTTTGGAAGAAACTCCTAGGCCAGAAGACATTGCTTCAGCTTTACACTTGAAGAAGACTGATGTGGTATCTAACTGGGAGACACGGATCAGGGCTAAAGGTTTCTTGGCCAAGTTTCTGATGGATCAAGCTCAACAGTTCTGGGATAACTTGGACTTTCAGGCTTTCGAAAACATTTTGGCTCTCCTCATCTACGGTTTAGTTCTTTTCCCGAATCCAGATTCCTTCGTAGATGTGAATGCAATTAAGATCTTCTTGTCTCGCAATCCTGTACCTACCCTCTTGGGTGATATCTTGCATGCCCTCTACACTCGTACGGCGCGTAGAAGAGGGACCCTCGTGTGTTGCATGCCGTTGTTGGTGAGGTGGTTTATTTCGCACCTTCCAAAGTCCATGTTGAAGAATGAGGAAGGTTTAGGATGGTCTTACAAGATAATGTCACTTGCCCATACGAGCATTCTTTGGAGTTCTAAGGATATGGAAGGTATTGCTATCATTGATCGATGTGTGGAATACCCTAATGTCCCGTTGCTTGGAATTAGAGGGGGAATAACCTACAGTCCTTGTTTGGATTTACGACAGTTTGGTCACGCTCGGAGAGACGGTCCTCATGAGTTACTTCTTGCAGACATTGTCTTTGACTATAAAGGGGACGTTGAAGAGCATCACCGAAGGTTTATACGAGCCTGGGGCATGGTAAACAGGTATGACCCTCAAGAGCTAGGACCAAAGACTTCTCTCCCTATGCAACCCTACCTCTAGTGGGTCCGAGCTCGAGCTCAGAAGCTTGGGATGTCTTATGAAGCTGTGCTGCCAGTGATTATAGAGCATACTAATGAAGAAGGTGTTCCTTACACAGTCCTTTATCCCTACATTCCTACTGATCTTAGGGCATTAAAGAGATCCTGGATTCAGCTAAAAGAGGAGAGGGATACTTATAGGGAGAAGTATCATGAGCAATAGAGGAAGATCTTGAGACTCACGAGGCAACTAGAGAATGAAAGGACGATCAATGACTACGTCAACACGAAGGGAAAGCGGCCATGGGATTTCTGATTTTTGCTTATTTCTAGTTTAGATTTATTTTCAGTTTATTTCTTTTGTAACGCCTTAAAGGCATTGTTAAACATTTTCACAAGTTTGAATCTAATAAAGTTTGTTTATTTCTTGGTTCACAGATTTAAATCTCCCAAAGTCTTTGAAATCATTTCATATGCATTCCATTATCATGCACCTCATTACAGGTATCGTTACAGGTTTCTCATCTTCTTCGCTGTTTATTTCAGCACAGAATGTCTTTTGAAATACCTACCAATCAAGCCATTAAAGCTCTTCAAGCACAGAATGCTCAACTCAAAGAGATGTTCCTGAACTTGGCTAAAGGGAAGGAAGATTTGAAGACTCTCATCCTAAAGGATAAGAAGAAGAAGAAGAAGAAGAAGAAGAAGGTGGTTCTTCTGAATAAGGGTCACAGATTTAGGAATAGGTTGAGACAAGAGGCTGATCTATCTCATTCATCTAAAGGAGGAGAGAATCAAGAGGAAGAAAAGGGCCTCAGTCTTGTGGTCTCTGATAATGACACTGATTTTGATGAAGAACAGTATCCTCCTGCTGAGGATAGATACAAGCAACTCGAAGACCATCTAAGTGCAATGGAGATTCAGAAGATCCCTGGGTTGGACTTCGGAGATCTGGGATTAGCATCTGGGGTGGTGATCCCTCACAAGTTTAAAGCTCCTGTCTTTGCTAAGTACGATGGAGTATCTTGTCCAAAGCTCCATCTCCGCTCGTACGTTAGAAAAATCCAACCCTATACTACTGATAGAAATCTGTGGGTACATTTCTTTCAAGATAGTCTGTCAGGGACTCGGCTTGAGTGGTTCTATCAATTGGAAGGAGCTAATGTCCGCAATTGGGAGGACCTTGCTGCTGCTTTTTACAAGCAATACCAGTATAACGCCGGCCTTGCTCTCACGCGTACTCAGCTTCAGGGTATGTCTATGGGTACAGGTGAAGGCTTTAAGGACTATGCTCAGAAGTGGAGAGATCTGGCTGGAAGAGTCCAACCCTCTCTGTCTGATAGGGAGTTGGTGGATATGTTTCTTAGGACTTTGTCTGGTCCATTTTTCCATCATTTGATCGGTAGTTCGTCATCAGGGTTTACCGAATTGATTTTGACTGGGGAGAGGGTAGAACTTGGTACCAGAAGTGGCAAGATACAGAAAGGTGCTTCATCAAGTACAGAAAATAAGCCTTTCAGAAAAGAAGCTAGTGCAGTTTGCAGCTCGAGGAGCCAAAACCAACCTGAACACCGCGAAGAAGTTAATATGGTAGTAATATCAAGACCCATCGTTGCCCCACAATACAACAATTAACAAAGAGTAGAGAGATCGCAAAGACAGTACAGTCGGCTCAATATGACCTTATCTCAAATTCTGCCGCAATTGTTGAAGACTAACTGTAGCGATAAAAAATGTAGCAGGGTAAATCGGAGATCGAGCTATTAATTAAGTCGTCTCACAAAAGCAAGAGTCGCCACCGTGCTTTATAATTTCCAAGGGAAAAGAGCGAAATAAAACCCTAAAATATGCAATGTAAAATAATACTTTAAAAGTAATGAAAATACAAGGCATTTTGAAAAGAGGTCTAGAGTTCGGGGGTTGGTTATACAATGGGAAGGTATTAGCACCCAAAATATCTATAGTATTCTAGAGGAACCTTTTGAAATATCTGTTTATTAAAATTGGTTGTTTCATTAAAAATGGTTTGTTTGGCCAAAAATGGGTATGGACGAGTTTTTGAAGATACGACGACCTAACGTCGAAGTTTTGACTTAAAAGGTGTGAGTTTTGAAAAAATTGAATATTTGGGAAAATTATCTTAAGTTTTTTAACAAAATAATAAATGAAAGATGAATGAGGGTACTCGCACGATGTGTTTGATGACATGAAGTCGACAAAAATTAAACGATTCCCTTGGATTTGAGACGGACGAAAGATATAAAGATTAACGATCGATTGATTTAAAATTACAATTGAATAGTTAACTAAAGTACATTAAATCATACTAGCATGCATTTCTACGATTTAAATAAATAATCAAAAGTACATGAAAATTAAATTACGAAATCATAGATTTTTAATAATTAAACACATAACAAAAATTAAATCATGAAACATGTATTTTTTTGAATAATTAAATAAACAACAAACAAAATAAAAAAAATAAAAACTAATAGTATGTTGACAAAATTAAATAAAAGATGAATTTTAATTAAGCATGTTTTTTATGTGTTATAATAATAATTAATAATAATACAAACAAATTAATGGAAAAGAACTAAAAAGAAATACCCCAGCAAGAATTGAACTCAGGTCTTTAAGATTGCTGGTAATATACTTTGCCAATTAAACTAAGTTGTTATTCATTTATATTAGGATTTAATTATTAGATAAGGAGAAATGGTATTTGAAGTTGGACCAAAACAGAAGCCCAATGGGCAAACCGGGTCATGAGGGAAGAAACAAAAAAAGTGTAACCCTAATGTGCTAAAGAAGGGCGCGACGACTGCATATGCTGTACACATTGGGAAAACAAACTAATTAAGTATTGTTACTGTTGGGAAAAGAAAAAAAACAGGCTTTATTATTATTAAACTAAAATTAAAAAAAAAACCTCTCTCTATTCAAGTATTATACTTGTTGTACACAAAAATAACAAAAAAAACTTTAAGCCAAATATCTCTCTCTTCAAACAGATCCGTCTTCTTCTCCTCCATCAAACAAATTTGTCTTCTTCTCCTCCATCAAACAGATCCGTCACTTCCTCTCTCTCTTTGCATCTCATCTCCTTTCCACGCCAACAACAAGAATCTTTATCTTCTTCTATTCATGCCAACCGAAACGAAGGGGTATCCGGTTGAGGACTCTCATAGAAAAATAGTAGAATGCTCTTTGTCCCTTAAATCAAAGATCCTAACAAAGACATCAGCAGAAATCGAAGCAAAAAATAACCTTGATTCCCCAAGCGATATCGTAAACCTCTTTATCATGTGCAGTAAGCTCACGCATTGGAGGCTAAACTAAGACGGTGGTGGGTGAAACGGCGGATCCGGGAGGTGAGTTCGAAACTGTTGGTTTACATTTGGGTTTTCACTGTTTTTCCATTTATGAAAGAGAGACTGAGAGGGGTGTGTGAGTAAAAGGGAAGTGTGAAGAGAAAAGAAGAAAGGAAAATGAAGAATATAAGAGACAAGGGAAACATCTAAGTTCTTGAAGAAATGTGAAAAGTCATCAGCTTTAACTCCAGTGCCAAATGCATTCGTTTCGTACACTTTGCCTCAATTTCTTTTAATTTATTTTAATAAAAATTCAATAACAATATGAGTAATAAAAAACTGAAGTGAATGTTGTTGATGGAATTAAACTGGTTTTTTTGATTTTTAGTTGCTGTTTTCGGATTTTTGCAGGTTATATTGGTTTTGAACAGATTGCGTTTTGGTTTTGCAGGTTGTTGTTTTGGATATGGTGCTTTTAACAGGAGGTTCTGAACCGGTTTTTTTACAGGTAAGTTGGTTGTAAGATTAACAGCAAGTTTTGAGTTGGTACTGTTTTGTTTTTTTGTAACAGCGAATTCTAAGGTTTTAAAATTTTGGCAGGTTAAGATTTGGTAACAGCAAATAGCGAGTGTTTTTGGACAACAAGTGTTTTTTTTTTTGGATTTTTGTAACATCAAGTTGGACAACATGTTTTTTTTTTGGACAGCAAGCTCTAAATTAGTGTTACGCGACGGAAGAAGTATGCTCTTTTTTATTAGTCGTTGTTATTACCGATATTATGAATACTAAACACGTTTAAATGCTAACAATCATGCAGCAGCTCAACTCAAATACAATACAACAAAGAAAAGAATGATACGGCAAACATTGCATGGCAAAGGAAAAAAATGGTGCAGCAAGTGATGAGTATATGCAGCAGTATATAGGGAGGAGGAAAAAGTAATACCTATCGGAGCCTCTCCGATGGGGCTTCTAAAAAATAGTAAGTTTTCTTGAGTGTTATGTTTTCTTCCTTGCTGATTTTTTTTAGAATAAAACCAATTTTTTTTGTTTTTTTCACTCTTTCTAAAACTTTAGAACAAAACTCTATTTTTTCTGTTTTTTTCACTCTTGTTGAAACTTTAGAATAAAACTCTATTTTTCTGTTTTTCTCACTTGCTGAATTTTTGATTTCTCTCCTCTATTTTGTATTGACAAAGGCCTCTATTTATAGTGGAGTGTGTGGGGTTTTAGGGGGAAAAACAGTAGAGATTTGAACTGTTTTGGCAAGCTGTTTCCATGTTTTGTTCATACCATTTATTTTAGCCATTTTGATGCAAACTGTGGCTACTTTGATGCAGGTTGGAGCAGATTTTGGCAGCATTTGGAGCTGCTGTATGTTGCTGTTTTTTCAGGCTATTTGTAGCATTTTACAACATTTTTCTTTGCTGTTTTTTTTCAGGCTGTTGTAGCATTGTTGACCAACAAAAATACAACAAAATTGGGCTTGAAGATGGGTTGCAAAGTGGACTGCATTAGCAACTTTGCTGAATTTTTTTTAGTGTTGAAAATACATTTTGTACAAACTTGTAGCTTCTTTGCAACCTTGTAATAAACTCAAATAAATTGTAACATGAATAAACATGCATTCTTCAATATATTTTCACTTCCTTTGGTTGTTATAAATAATCTTGAATCTTCATATAAACATGAATCTTGATATATCTTGATAAAAAATCAAGATCTTCCATTTGAATTTGGGAAATAATTGAATAATACTTGGATGAATTGTTGAATGATGAATAAATAATAATGCAAGTCTTGGACTTTAATCTTGCATTTTTGTAATAGAAATCCAAATAAATCACATGGATTAATTTTGTAATCAAATAGAATTCCTCATGTAATTAAATAGAATTACTCATGTAATTAAATAGAATTCCCCACTAACTTCTTGAAATAATGATTCATGTATTTAAATAACCATGATGTAGATCCACCAAAATAATCATAAGAATAATCTTGAATAAATATTTCATGCGATAAATGATTATTCTTGGATGAGATTTCTTGAATAGTTCCTCTTTAATTATCACTTGAATTCAAATAAAGAAAATTCTAAATATTCTGAATAAATTCTTCTAGAATGGTTGTGAATTTAATCATCCCATTTCGGCGAAATTTAACCTGCATCATGAGAAAATTTGCAGATGACTTTTGGTCCAAGAAAACGAAAATGACGGTATAACTTGGTTTTTCTTGTATTTTAGAATAATGTGAAACACACATGAACCAAAGTCGGTAGAACTTCGACCGTTCTTTCTAAAAAAAATATTCGGAGAAACCGGAGACCATCTGCTGGACAGAGTGTGGAAATAAACGCATAATTCTCTGAAATTCTTTGATGAACCAGTCTTTTGGAAATTATGAATGATAACATTTTTGTCTTGAGACTCGAAACCCTAATCGATGTACAACGTCTGATGCTCTTCTTTTAGACCTATTTTCTGCACATGAAAACAAAACAACAAAACATACACTTTGTGCTTGATTAGTGGTTAGTCATTCATAAGATAAAATGCTCACAACACTCGATAATCTCTACACAATCAAAGCTCGAAAGTGAAACATTTGAAACCTACCATATCCTGTGACCTTGATGTGTATGTAAAATAATGCAGATGAAGCAGGGATCTTAGGTCAAAAATTGGGGTATGACAGCTGCCCCTATTTAAGTTTCTTCTATCCGGAGATATGAAGATTAAAATCTTCGTCTCGACGAGATTGAAGGTACTTAAATACATAATGCGCAATTTTTACCCTAAGATACCACCATTATGTTTATGATATGAATGTAGTATTTGAACTTTATGGAGAATGATACTGTATGAGACAAAATAATGTTGGAGAAACCAAGTACAAACAACCCACAGGAACAAAGATTATTTACTATTGGGGAAATGAGTCATCGACTTCGAATGATAGACTCTTGACGGCGAATAAAATTTGAGAGAATACGGCCTTTGACCCTAACAAAGAAGACGTCTTGCATAGGCCACAGAAAACAAATTATTGACCCAAAATGGTGGTGAGTTCACAACTCAAGGTCAAAGATAGACAAAAAGATGTATCAATTTTTGCTGATAACGAACTACCGACTTCTGAAGGCAAAGATTCACAACAAATTTCTCTGCGAGATTTTCCAGAGAGATACCAATTAATGCTGAAATAAAAATATGGTTGTAGATACACAAGCTGCTCAATAAAGAAGCCGCCACTTGCTGTCTTCGATGAAAACTATAACATACAAGCTGCTCAAATAAAGAAGCCACCACTTGTTGTATTCCAAGGATGTCTATAACATACAAGCTGCTCAAATAAAGAAGCCGCCACTTGCTGTTGTCCAAAGATGTCAATAACATACAAGCTGCTCAAATAAAGAAGCTGCCACTTGTTGTTGTCCAAAGATGCCAATAACATACAAGCTGCTCAAATAAAGAAGCCGCCACTTGTTGTCTTTTCCAAAAATATTAATAACGCACAAGTTGCTCATGAAGAGACTACCGCTTGCCATTTTCCAAAAAAACATTAATGACGCACAAGTTGCTCATGAAGAGACCGCCGCTTGCCGTTTTCCAAAAAATATTAATAACACACAAGTTTCTCATGAAGAGACCGCCGCTTGCCGTTTTCCAAAAAAATATTAATAACGCACAAGTTGCTCATGAAGAGACCGCCGCCTGCCGTTTTCCAAAAATATTTCAGAAGAAAGTTGCGATAACACTGCCAGAGAATAAAATTCTTCTTCAAAGGGAGCCATGAATAGATCCTTCCTGAGAAGATCAAATACTTAAATGCACAAAATAAATGCACCATTCACCTAGATTGCCTAGCCTGGAGAAAACCACGAGATAGCCTATGCAAGAGACAAAACTCCATCCGGGAATAAACCAGAGAGAAGACAGTCAAACAAGAGTCCACCTAATGAGAAAATAACCCAATTATGGATTCATCCTATCCATAGATGGACAAGGAAAGCTAAATCAAAAATTCATCCACGAGGGTTAGCTCAGCTGGGGAATTAGAAAGGAAGCACATTTTCTACATAAGTTAACATTCTACTTGGAAAGAACATGTACGCTGTTTGAATAAACACAAACAAGGTATACGACCCAAAATCAACGACAAGTGTGAATATGCATGCATGATATAAGTGTAAATGAGTAAATGAATGTTATGCTGACAAAACAGACAGAGGGAATATCTTGAAGATGATAAGATATCACGAAATAATAGATACTCGACCAATCTTAAAGAGACGGAAAATAACTGGAACTGGAACCAAAAAGTAACGTCAGAGCGTATCACGCTACAAGGCTCAAGTCTTCTGGGGAGAAAAGTATTCAAATCCAATCTTCTAACACCAATAGACCACTGACATGATGCAAAACGTACTACACTTCAGAAATTTGCTCAAATATAAAGATAACTGAAACAAAGCTTAACCGGAAATGCTGGGGAGTCACCAAGCTTAGTACCACCAGAAACGCAAGTTTACACAACCAACACCTCATGAAGATTTTGAAATAAAACATGTTCATCATGCAAGGATAAATTACTGTATTGTTTTATATTTCATGGCTTGAACATCCTCGGAGCAACTGCTAATATTCCTTTCATTATTCACGACACATTTAAAATAGGAATGCGTTAAATAACTTTGCTTCAAATATTGCCAAAAAATTAAAATTCTGCCCACAAAAAGATAAATGCTCCAATTTCATTAATAAGATGGTAGTTCTCTAACAACACGACTCCAACGGTTTATAAATTTTTTGGGAAATAGTACATGAAAGAAAAAGGTTACACAAAAACAATGATCACTATTCTCCCTAACAACTTCGAGTTTCGATATGTGCTCAAATGCCATGACTGGTCTGACCAAAAGCCTGCCTAAGTCGCCCCTTCGGGTTTTCAACTTAGCGAACTGTCAACTCAAACCTAGGCGAAATACTTCTTGACTGCATCGGCGTTCACGGAGTGCGGGAGTTCTTCACCGTCCATATTTGTGAGAATCATGGCACCTCCAGAGAAAACCTTCTTAACGACATACGACCCTTCATAATTCGGAGCCCATTTGCCCCTAGAATCAGGTTGGAAAGATAATATCTTCTTGAGCACGAGGTCACCTTCTCTGAACTCACGTGGTCGAACCTTCTTATCAAAAGCCTTCTTCATTCTTTGTTGATATAGTTGACCGTGACACAACACTGTCAATCTCTTTTCTTCAATTAAATTCAGCTGGTCATATCTACTTTGACACCATTTAGCCTCAGAAAGTTTAGCTTCCATCAAAACTCTCATAGACGGGATCTCAACCTCCACGGGGAGTACTGCTTCCATGCCATAAACTAGGGAAAATAGGGTTGCGCCTATTGAAGTTCGAACTGAATTACGGTATCCATGTAAAGCAAACGGAAGCATTTCATGCCAATCTTTATAAGTTACCACCATCTTCTGGACAATCTTTTTGATGTTCTTATTAGCAGCTTCAACAACCCCATTCATCTTCGGCCTGTAGGGAGAAGAATTATGATGTTCGATCTTGAACTCTTCACAAATCTCTTTCATCATCTTGTTATTCAAATTCGAACCATTATCAGTGATGATCTTGCTCGGGATGCCGTATCGACAAATGATCTGATTCTTGATAAATCTGACTACCACCTGTCTGGTTACATTAGCATAAGATGCCGCTTCCACCCATTTAGTAAAATAATCGATCGCCACCAAGATGAAATGATGACCATTTAAAGCTTTGGGTTCAATCATTCCAATCATATCAATGCCCCATATAGAGAAAGGCCAAGGTGAAGACATAACATTGAGGAGGGTCGGTGGCACATGTATCTTGTCCGCATAAATTTTACATTTATGACATCTCTTCACATATTTGCAACAATCAGATTCCATCGTCATCCAATAGTAACCAACTCTTAACATCTTTTTAGCCATTGCATGTCCGTTGGCATGAGTGCCAAAGGATCCTTCATGTACTTCTTGCATCAGCTTGTCTGCTTGATGTCTGTCTACGCATCTGAGTAAGACTATGTCGTAATTCCTCTTATATAATACTTCTTCATTAAAGAAGAAACTACTTGCCAATCTCCTCAACGTCTTCCTATATTTATTGGATGCCCCATGCGTGTACTCTTGAGTTTGAAGAACACGTTTAATGTCATAGAACCACGGTTTGTCGTTGGTGGCCTCTTCTACTGAGAACACATGAGCAGGTCTGTCGAGGCGCATAACTCTGATTGTAGGCACATCGTTCCAATCATTCACTTGAAACATTGAAGACAAAGTAGCCAAAGCATGAGCCATTTGGTTTTCATCTCTAGGGATATGATGTAATTCCACTTTGTTGAAGAAAGTTAACAATCTTCTAGCATAATCTCTGTAAGGGATCAAACCAGGATGACGAGTCTCCCATTCTCCTTTGATTTGATTAATTACCAATGCCGATTCTCCATATATATCAAGAATCTTGATCCTTAGATCCATTGCTTCTTCGAGACCCATAATACATGCCTCATATTCAACCATGTTGTTCGTGCAGTCAAACTTCAATCTCGCCGTGAACGGGATATGAGTACCTCGGGGAGTAACGATGATTGCCCCAATTCTGTTTCCATAAGAATTTACAGCTCCATCAAAAATCAAACCCCAACGAGATTCGGGATCAGGTCCTTCTTCAGGTAACGGCTCTTCACAATCTTTAGCTTTCAAGTACATAACATCTTCATCTGGGAAGTCAAACTTGATGGATTGATAATCGTCGATTGGTTGGTGAGCCAAATGACCAGCTAAAATACTCCCTTTGATTGCTTTCTGAGTGTGATACTCAATGTCATATTCAGATAACAACATCTGCCAACGGGCTATTCTTCCAGATAAGGCGGGCTTCTCAAAGATATACTTGATCAAATCCATTTTGGAGATCAACCAAGTGGTATGGTTAATCATATATTGGCGCAGACGGCGAGCAGCTCAAGCTAAAGCACAATAGGTCTTCTCAAGCATTGAGTACCGATACTCATAGTCTGTGAATTTCTTACTCAGATAATATATGGCATGTTCCTTTCTTCCAGTCTCATCTTGTTGACCAAGCACACATCCCATGGAATCTTCCAATATAGTCAGGTACATAATCAAAGGTCTTCCTTCCACTGGAGGGATCAATATAGGAGGTTCAAGTAAATATTCTTTGATGCTATCAAAAGTTCTCTGACAATCTTCTGTCCACACACATCCTTGGTTCTTTCGGAGAAGCTTGAAAATCGGCCCACAGGTAGCAGTCATATGAGATATAAATCTAGAAATATAGTTCAGTCTCCCAAGGAATCCTCTTACTTGTTTTTCCGTCTTGGGTGCGGGCATTTCCCGAATAGCTTTGACTTTATCAGGATCTACCTCAATACCTCTCTGACTGACAATGAAACCCAGAAGTCTTCCAGAACGAACACCAAAAGTCCACTTGTTGGGATTCAGACAAAGTTTATACTTTTCAAACGCTGGAATAATTTCAATAAATGTTCCAAATGATCTTCTTCAGTTTGTGATTTGGCAATAATGTCATCTACATAAACTTCTATCTCTTTATGCATCATATCATGGAACAAGGCAGTCATGGCCCTTTGGTACGTTGCACCAGCATTCTTCAAACCAAACGGCATAACTCGATAACAAAATGTTCCCTAAGGTGTAATGAAAGCGGCCTTCTCCATATCTTCTGGTGCCATCTTGATTTGATTGTAACCAGAGAAACCATCCATGAAAGAAAAGACTTTGAACTTTGTGGTGCTGTCGACCAATGCGTCAATATATGGTAATGGAACATCATCCTTTGGGCTAGCTCTATTCAGATCTATATAGTCTACACACATCCGAACTTTGCCATCCTTCTTAGCAACATGCACTATATTGGCTAACCATTGAGGATAGACCGATGTAACAAGGAAACCTGCATTAATTTGTTTTTGAACTTCTTCTTTGATCTTGTCAGCCATATCGGGACAAGTCCTTCTTAACTTCTGTTTAATCGGCGGACATTCAGGTCTCAACGGTAAACGATGATCCACAATATTGTTATCCAAACCTGGCATGTCTTGGTAGGACCAAGCAAACACATCAACATATTCTCTGAGAAGCTCCAATGTTTTGTCTTTGACCTATGGGATAAGCAATGCTCTGACCTTGACTTGCTTTTTATCTTCTTCATTACCCAAATTGATCATCTCTATAGGCTCTTCAAACAACTGAATAGTCTTTTCATCGTGCTCAAGTAAACGGGAAATTTCATCAGGAATCTCTTCACTATCTTATTCCTCGGCTCTGAACACAGGGAATTCAAAGTTGGGAGGGGGCATAGGATCATTGTTTTCAATGGTTAAGTCATGGATTAATCTGCACACATGATTATGCTTTATTTTAGAAATCGATTAATATGAATGTTGTACAGATATAAAAAGAGAAGTTATTATATTTTCCTATTACTACCAATTAATTTTCAATACCATTTTCCAGAAAAAGTGAAAAATAAAACAGTAGTTGACAAAATAACATTTTTATTCATGATTGGAAATACTTAAAACAAAAGAGCCCGAACATCTTCTCTTTTGCCTTGGGCAGAGCAAAAGGATTTATTTTCAACATAGCCCGACACAAATACTTTTTCGCCTTGGGCAGAGCGAATGGTTTTTTTTCAAAATAAAACAAAGCATTACTCAGAAATGTGCATCACAACAGGGATATCAAAAGCAATCCAGTTCTGGAAAACCACTCCATGTGTTACAAAGTCGGGTAAATCCTCTTCAGAATCGTCTCCTATTATAGCATCAACTTCAGGCGGAGTCAGATGGATAAAACCTGCGCTTCAGAAAACCTCTTGTATCGGACGGGTAACTGTATCTTGCTTAACTCTTGTAGACACGGGATGAAAACCAAGACCTTCTCCAGACTTCTTCTTAGGTAAAGTCAACACCTGGCCCCAACCTTCAGCCGAACCACTCTCAACCACTCGTCGCACATCCTCAAAAGAAGAAATAGATGTCCCTTGCTTCTTCACTTCATTATTAGAAACAGATAGAGCTTGGAATTGGGTTCCAACATCCTCATCAGCATCAATAAAATAGAAATATGACAAGTGGCTTACCACCATATCCTGCTCTCCACCAATCATTACCAGCTTTCCATTCCTTACAAACTTCAATCTCTGATGGAGCATGGAAGTGACTGCCCCTGCATCATGGATCCATGGGCGACCCAATAGGCAACTGTAGGCGGCACGAATATCCATTACTTGAAAAGTGATCTGAAAGGTATGAGGACCAATTATTATAGGAAGATCCACTTCACCAATGACAGTCTTCCTAGAACCATCAAACGTTTTGACAATTACCCCACTAGGTCTCATGGGAGCACCTTGGTATGAAAGTCGAGATAATGTAGTTTTGGGCATTACATTTAACGACAAACATATATCTACCAGCACACTTGATAAAGTATCATTTCCACAAGTTATTGAGATATGCAAAGCCATATTATGGTTCCTTCCCTCCTCCGGAAGCTCTTCATCACTGAAACCAATATTGTTACACGAAGTAATATTTCCCACAATTCCATCAAATTGGTCAACCATAACATCATGATCTACGAATTCCTGGTCCAAGACCTTAATCAAAGCTTCTCTATGGGCGCCAGAATCTCTCAGTAAAGCAAGCACATAAATCTTGGAAGGAGTTTGCAATAATTGGTCCACAATCTTGTATTCACTTCTCTTGATGAGCTTCAAGATCTCATCATCATCGGGGTGTGGGATAGGTTCATTGGATTGGCCTATCTCAACCCTTGGTTCAACATTTCTCGTTGGAATTTCTGCTGGTATGGGCCTTCTGACTTGAACTTCTGGTCTCTTCAAAGGTACTATCGCAAAGATACGCCTGCTTCTCGTAACTCTGCTCACATCAGCAATGTTAACAAAAGATGACATTGTCGGTATAGGAACTTCTACCCCGTTCTCGATCATTGTGGCATTATACTTGTAGGGTATAGCTTGGTCTGAGTTGTAAAGCACAGGACCAGGTGGATAAATGATCAAAGGAGCAACAGGCGCAATTTGACTGTCATAAACGATCTCTACGGGTTCAGGCATATTGAATTGCGGTATTATAACATTCACTTCATTAACTGGATCTCTATCATGTGTAATAGTGATAACCCTCTGATCTAACAATTTTTGAATATCCTCATTCACAATAGGGCAATCAACTTCTATTAAACAAAATTCACAAACATCATAATCATGCTGATGCTTAAAGAAGGCGAGTCTTCTTAAGCTTTGATGTAACCTGATCAACGAATCTCTTATGTGCTCAACTTGAAAAACTCGAAACTTTCCCGGACAACCTTCCACCATATTCACTGATGCTGCCCCATGTCGAGGCAAAGGATTATCTCTAACATTCGGTTTAACATCCTTGAAAGACAAAATACCGTTCTTAATCAACCTCTGTACATACGCCTTTAAAGCAAAGCAATTTTCAATGTTGTGCCCCGACAACCCTTGATGATACGCACAAAACTGATCTGCCTTGTACCATAGAGAAGTACTATTCGGTGCGATAGGATGAGGCTTCGTCGTTATGAGGTTTTTTTTATCAGAGCGGGGAACAACTCAATGTAAGTCATGGGAATGACATCAAATTGCGGTTTCCTTGGTGAACGATTCTGGTTATTAAATTGATGAGCCTGTTGTCGAGGATGCTGTTGAAATGGCCGTTGCTGAATTGGTGGGGTTTGATGAGTTGGGGTCACCATTGTTGGGAGGACAGCCGGAGTGACTGCCGCAACATGTGAATAGCCTCTCCTTGGTCTCCCAGGGAAAATTACGCTGACATTTTGTTCTTTTATTTTAGGGAAAACACTTCCAAACTTCTTGACACTACTAGATGGACTTCCTTCCTTAACCAAACGTCCCTCACGAATCCCTTCTTCCAGCCGCATGCCCATACTTACCATTTCAGTGAAGTCCTTGGGTGCGCTGACAATCATTCTTTCATAATAAAAAGAACCTAAAGTCTTATGGAATATCTTTGTCATTTCCTTCTCTTCAAGAGGGGGATAAATCTGAGGTAGAGAGGCACCAGTCAAACTGTCTTGAAAGTAGTGAATTAACAAATTATGATCGTCAGAATAAGTGGACATCTTTCTTACATACATGGTTAAATGACTCCACGGACACGAGTCACCTTTGTACCTTTCAAAGTCCGACACTTTGAATTTGGCTGGAATCTTTACATTTGGAACTAAACACAAATCATGAGCATTCTTTCCAAACAAATCTTTTCCTTTTAACGCTCTGATCTCCCCCTGCATCTCTTGAAACTGGTCTTGAAATTCCTCCATTCTATCGAAAAGACCCAGACTCTCAGCAGGCTCAGCATGATAAGTAGGTTCATTCATGTATGGCATAAAATGAACCACATGAGCGGTAATTGTCATCACTGGTTGAGGGAAAGGTGCCACAGGCGGAATTACAGGCGGCATAATAGTTGTCTCCGGTTGAGGAAAGGACACAGTAGGTTGAATCAAGGATTGTATAGAAGGATGATACCCTTCTGGCATGAAGTTATAAGGCATTCCCCACGGAAAACCTTTTGGCATCTGATGTTGAAGCGGAGAGTTGACTTGAGTCACATATGTTGGAACGGTGACAATCTCAGAAACCACAATAGTTAAAGTCTGAATCTCAGCGGCTGAAGTCGATGGCTGATTATGAGCAGCCATTAAGCTTTCCACTAGCGCAGTTAACTTTTCCATTCCAACACGAAGGGTAGCAACTTCCTCGCGAAGCTCGTGGTTTTCATGTTCCAGATCTTCCATCTTCCTTTGACGATTGGCTCGGGTATCGTACCGATGAGACAACTTGACAATCTATCGGAGTGGAAAAATAAATAGGATAAGACTCTAGAAAAATATGTGAAGTGGAATGTTGGATGATGCATGATATGTGATGCAAATGATTATTTGTTTTGATAGTTTTTTTCAAGGAACTTCGATAATTTTGCACACATCAATGGTAAAGGAATTTGGAATAATAAAAACTCATTTCATTAATCAAAGCGGTAAATTACAACTTACAACTTTGGGACAACAAAAGCAATAAATTACAACTTTGGGATAACAACCCAATAATAAAAGCAGTAAATTACAACTTTGGGATAACAACCCAATAATAAAAGCAGTAAATTACAACTTTGGAACATGAAGCCCTTTTACAGAGTTTTACAAAATGACACCAGTAATAAAAAATAAAACTAAGAACTAAAGATCACTCAGAATCATCAGATGAAGGACCAAATGCCAACTGTAACTGGAGCTTCCTAATCTTCTCTTCATAAAATTCTTCCATCTCTTTCTTCTCAACTACCAGTCAATCAATGATTTCCTTTTGTGGATTAGGAACAAGAGCAACGCTTACCGAATCTTCCTTCTTTCTCTTCCTTTCACTAGCATATTTCTTGAGTAAAGCATCCTTTTGACGAAGCTTCTCATCATGATCAATGAACCAGCCGTCTTGAATAAATAGCAAATCCTCATTTTCCTTCAGCTGTCGAGTCAAGACCCTATTCTCGTATTCAGACATATTATACTTCTCTTTCCAAGCATCTCTCTCGGACTTCATCCTAGCCAGATTTCCTTGGTATTCTCTTATGTTCTCGATAGGGATATCAATAGATGATGATGCAACAACAGGGAATAAAGGTTTCTCAGGGTTATAAGGCATCTTGAGAGCACAAGCCCTAGAACAAACCCATTGTAGGTAAGGCTCTAAAGAAACAGCACCTCTCTGTCCCAACATGTCTCTCCCCTTTCTATGGATGTGACGCCAAGCTCCTTCGATCTCCTTCTTAGCTGCTTGGTGATCTTGTCCTTCTTGTAGAAAGAAACCACTCACATGAATGTTGTTTGACTTGTCCCTTATTGGAAATCCAAACTGACAGCGCACGAGAACAGGATTATAGTTAATTCTTCCTTTCGTACCAAGAAGAGGCACATTAGGAAAATCACCACAACTATCGATGATCTTCACGCCATAGTAAACTCGATTATACCAATCAATGTCGAAATGAGTGAGAGCCATAATTTTTGGCGCCCATCGCGGCTCCTTCTCGAGATCCCAGAAAACATTAGACCTAGGTAGATGAGAAACATACCACTAATACAGCAACGGTGCACAACAAATAATCATCCCTCCTTGATAAGAGTTTCGAAGATGGATGGAGTAGTAGGTATCTCCTAGCAGCGTAGGGACCGGATTTCCAATCAAGAAAATTCTGATGGCGTTGATATCCACAAACTTATCAATGTTAGGGAACAAGAATAGGCCATAAGCGATTAAAGCAAAAACATCTTCAAAGGCAATAGTATCTTTTATCTCAGCGAAATGACGAGCTTTCTTCAACAAAAACTGCGCAGATAAGCCTCAGATTCCCCCTTTGGTAGTCATGTTCTCCTCTATCTACGACTTCCTCAAGTCGGTGATGGTTGCTATCTCGTGAGATTTGGGTTCCTCTTCTATGCCAGAAAAAGGAACACAGTCGGTGATCGGGAAACCAAGTATGTAGGAGTACTCTTCTAAGGTGGGCATTAACTGGTAATCCGGAAAGGTGAAACATCGATACAAAGGATCGTAGAATTGGACCAACGTACTAAGGATGCCTTCTTTCATCTTGCGCTTTATGAGAGGTATAATAGACCCATACTTACTTTGAAACTCCATCGGGTTCTCGATCTTAGGAATCAAACTCTTTAGCTCTTCAATCTCAGGCTCCTTAAAACTAAAACTTCGAGTGTTTCTTCTTTCAAACTCCATAATAACAGTACCTAAGATGTCTACAAAAATCATTATTAAGTTCCTTGAAAACATGTTTTATAAAAGATGTTTATGGATGTATGGATGAATGATAATGCAACAATCACACATAAGTTCACAAATATGGGGTTCAAAGGTTCAACGCTTCGAGCATGGAGTCAAAGGTAAATCCCACCCCAGGGTATGTACTAAAAGTTTAATCACACCTGCAAGACAAGGTCCTAAGAGTTCCCAGAGTCTACATTTCTCCTTCGGATATTACCAACGTCTTGATTACTCAATAATTAGCAATATTCTCAAGAGAAACTCATCCGAGCGTAGCATCACGTGACAACTACTTCCGGATTACTCCGTTATAGTCTCTGCGCTACACCTAAAAGGCCAAGATGGGTTAAGGTTCTACGGTTCTCAGCTTCTCTGGCTCCCAGGTCGAAAATAATAATGTCTTCCCGATTACTCGGTAAACAAATACTATGTTCAAAAGGGCCTTCCACTGAGTGGGGGATTTCATGCCTCCTTCTTCGGGATTACTCCCTCAAAGTTAACATGACTATACCGCCCGTCCTATTCTTAAGTGTAACTTAATCCGGGTATAGGATTCGTCCTTTGCAAAAAACCCAAAAACCCCCAATATAAACATATAATCAAACAATCAAATAATGATAAAACAGATAAAACAAACTAGGCTTAATCCACTTAGGGATGGACCAGCAAGAGGTCAATCTTTCCCCAGCAGAGTCGCCAATTCTGTAGCAATAAAAAATGTAGCGGGGTAAATCGGAGATCGAGCTATTAATTAACTCGTCTCACAAAAGCAAGAGTCGCCACCGCGCTTTATTATTTCTAAGGGAAAAGGGAAAAGAGCGAAATAAAACCCTAAAGTATGCAATGTAAAATAATACTTTAAAAGTAATGAAAATACAAGGCGTTTTGAAAAGAGGTCTAGAGTTCGGGGGTTGGTTATACAATGAGAAGGTATTAGCACCCAAAGTATCTATAGTATTCTATAGGAACCTTTTGAAATATCTGTTTATTAAAATTGTTTGTTTGATTAAAAATGGTTTGTTTGGCCGAAAATGGGTATGGACGAGTTTTTGAAGATACGACGACCTAACGTCGAAGTTTTGACTTAAAAGGTGTGAGTTTTGAAAAAATTGAATATTTGGGAAAATTATCTTAAGTTTTTTAACAAAATAATAAACGAAAGATGAATGAGGGTACTCGCACGATGCGTTTGATGACATAAAGTCGACAAAAATTAAACGATTCCCTTGGATTTGAGACGGACGAAAGATATAAAGATTAACGATCGATTGATTTAAAATTACAATTGAATAGTTAACTAAAGTAAATTAAATCATACTAGCATGCATTTCAATGATTTAAATAAATAATCAAAAGTACATGAAAATTAAATTACGAAATCATAGATTTTTAATAATTAAACACATAACAAAAATTAAATCATGAAACATGTATTTTTTGAATAATTAAATAAACAACAAACAAAATAAAAAAAATAAAAACTAATAGTATGTTGACAAAATTAAATAAAAGATGAATTTTAATTAAGCATGTTTTTTATGGGTTATAATAATAATTAATAATAATACAAACAAATTAATGGAAAAGAACTAAAAAGAAATACCCCAACAAGAATTGAACTCAGGTCTTTAAGATTGCTGGTAATATACTTTTCCAATTAAACTAAGCTGTTATTCATTTATATTAGGATTTAATTATTAGATAAGGAGAAATGGTATTTGAAGTTGGACCAAAACAGAAGCCCAATGGGCCAACCGGGTCATGAGGGAAGAAACAAAAAAAGTGTAACCCTAATGTGCTAAAGAAGGATGCGGCGGCTGCATATGCTGTACACATTGGGAAAACAAACTAATTAAGTACTGTTACTGTTGGGAAAATAAAAAAAAACAGGCTTTATTATTATTAGACTAAAATATAAAAAAACCTCTCTCTATTCAAGTATTATACTTGCTGTAAACAAAAATAACAAAAAAAAACTTTAAGCCAAATATCTCTCTCTTCAAACAGATCCGTCTTCTTCTCCTCCATCAAACAGATCCATCTTCTTCTCCTCTATCAAACAGATCTATCACTTCCTCTCTCTCTTTGCATCTCATCTCCTTTCCATGCCAACAACAAGAATCTTTATCTTCTTCTATTCATGCCAACCGAAACAAAGGGGTATCCGGTTGAGGACTCTCATAGAAAAATAGTAGAATGCTCTTTGTCCCTTAAATCAAAGATCCTAACAAAGACATCAGCAGAAACTGGAGCAAAAAAAAACCTCGATTCCCCAAGCGATATCGTAAACCTCTTTATCATGTGCAGTAAGCTCACACTTTGGAGGCTAAACCAAGACGGTGGTGGGTGAAACGGCGGATCCAGGAGGTGAGTCCGAAACTGTTGGTTTACATTTGGGTTTTCACTGTTTTTCCATTTATGAAAGAGAGACAGAGAGGGGTGTGTGAGTAAAAGGGAAGTGTGAAGAGAAAAGAAGAAAGGAAAATGAAGAATATAAGAGACAAGGGAAACATCTAAGTTCTTGAAGAAATGTGAAAAGTCATCAGCTTTAACTCCAGTGCCAAATGCGTTTGTTTCGTACATTTTGCCTCAATTTATTTTAATTTATTTTAATAAAAATTCAATAACAATCTGAGTAATAAAAAACTGAAGTGAATGTTGTTGATGGAATTAAACAGGTTTTTTGATTTTTAGTTGCTGTTTTCAGATTTTTGCAGGTTATACTGGTTTTGAACAAATTGCGTTTTGGTTTTGCAGGTTGTTGTTTTGGATATGGTGCTTTTAACAGGAGGTTCTGAACCGGTTTTTTTGACAGATAAGTTGGTTGTAAGATTAACAGCAAGTTTTGAGTTGGTACTGTTTTGTTTTTTTGTAACAGCGGATTCTAAGGTTTTAAAATTTTGACAGGTTAAGATTTGGTAACAGCAAATAGCGAGTGTTTTTGGACAGCAAGTGGTTTTTTTTTTTTGGATTTTTGTAATAGAAAGTTGGACAACATGTTTTTTTTTGGACAACAAGCTCTAAATTGGTGTTACGCGACGGAAGAAGTATGCTCTTTTTTATTACACTCGTTATTATTACCGATATTATGAATACTAAACACGTTTAAATGCTAACAATCATGCAGCAGCTCAACTCAAATACAGTACAACAAAGAAAAGAATGATACGGCAAAAATTGCATGGCAAAGGAAAAAAAATGGTGCTGCAAGTGATGAGTATATGCAGCAGTATATAGGGAGGAGGAAAAAGTAATACCTATCGGAGCCTCTCCGATGGGGCATCTAAAAAATAGTAAGTTTTCTTGAGTGTTATGTTTTCTTCCTTGCTGAATATTTTTAGAACAAAACCAATTTTTTTTGTTTTTTTTCACTCTTGCTGAAACTTTAGAACAAAACTCTATTTTTTTTGTTTTTTCACTCTTGCTGAAACATTAGAACAAAACTCTATTTTTCTGTTTTTAGCACTTGCTGAATTTTTGATTTCTCTCCTCTATTTTGTGTTGACAAAGGCCTCCATTTATAGTGGAGTGTATGGGGTTTTAGGGGAAAAAAACAGTAGAGATTTGAACTGTTTTGGCAAGTTGTTTCCATGCTTTGTTCATACCATTTATTTTAGCCATTTTGATGCAAACTGTGGCTACTTTGATGCAGGTTGGAGCAGATTTTGGTAGCATTTGGAGCTGCTGTATGTTGCTGTTTTTTCAGGCTATTTGTAGCATTTTACAACATTTTTCTTTGCTGTTTTTTTTCTCACGCTGTTGTAGCATTGTTGACCAACAAAAATACAACAAAATTGGGCTTGAAGATGGGTTGCAAAGTGGACTGCATTAGCAACTTTGCTGAATTTTTTTTAGTGTTGAAAATACATTTTGTACAAACTTGTAGCTTCTTTGCAACCTTGTAATAAACTCAAATAAATTATAACATGAATAAACATGCATTCTTCAATATATTTTCACTTCCTTTGGTAGTTATAAATAATCTTGAATCTTCATATAAACATGAATCTTGATATATCTTGATAAAAATCCAAGATCTTCCATTTGAATTTGGGAAATAAATGAATAATACTTGGATGAATTGTTGAATGATGAATAAATAATAATGCAAGTCTTGGACTTTAATCTTGCATTTTTGTAATAGAAATTCAAATAAATCACATGGATTAATTTTGTAATCAAATAGAATTCCTCATGTAATTAAATAGAATTCCTCATGTAATTAAATAGAATTCCCCACTAACTTCTTGAAATAATGCTTCATGTATTTAAATAACCATGATGTAGATCCACCAAAATAATCACAAGAATAATCTTGAATAAATATTTCATGCGATGAATGATTATTCTTGGATGAGATTTCTTGAATAGTTCCTCTTTAATTATCACTTGAATTCAAATAAAGAAAATTCCAAATATTCCGAATAAATTCTTCTAGAATGGTTGTGAATTTAATCATCCCATTTCTGCGAAATTCAACACACGTCATGAGAAAATTTGCAGATGACTTTTGGTCCAAGAAAACAAAAATGACGGTATAACTTGGTTTTTATTGTATTTTAGAATAATGTGAAACACATATGAACCAAAATCGGTAGAACTTCGACCGTTCTTTCTAAAAAAATATTCGGAGAAACCGGAGACCATCTGCCGGACAGAGTGTGGAAATAAACGTACAATTCTCTGAAATTCTTTGATGAACCAGTCTTTTGGAAATTACGAACGACAACATTTCTGTCTTGAGACTCGAAACCCTAATCGACGTACAACGTCGGATGCTCTTCTTTTAGACCTATTTTCTGCACATGAAAACAAAACAGCAAAACATACACTTCGTGCTTGATTAGTGGTTAGTCATTCATAAGATAAAATGCTCACAACACTCGATAATCTCTACACAGTCAAAGCTCGAAAGCGAAACGTTTGAAACCTACCATATCCTGTGACCTTGATGTGTATGTAAAATAATGCAGATGAAGCAGGGATCTTAGGTCAAAAATTGGGGTATGACACTAACCTGGTAACTCTGATGGAGGCCCCAAAGAATCCTAGCACCACATCTCTGCTGTATAATCCGAACGTCCACTGCACCTATCACTCCGATAGCCCAGGGCATGATACAAACAAATGCTGGGCCTTGAGGAATAAGGTGAAATATTTGATTGAAGCTAAAGAGATTGAGTTTGACGCTCCGGAGAAGCCCAACGTCACAACTGATCCCATGCCCAAACATGATCAGGGAGTGAATGCAATTGGGGATGATGAAGAAGAGTTAGATATCGAAAGCTGGATTTACCCGACTACTAACGGTGGATTGAACAATTGGATGGCGAAGGACTTCGTGCCCATTTCTTTTATTACACAGTAATAGACTTTTGTTTTGAAATTTGTAATAGACAATTTGAAACTTTACGGCCCAGTGCCTTGCCCGAGGCACTTTGGCTTTGTTTGTGAGGGCTTAACATTTGTCATTTTCATATATCATCAATAAAGCATTGGACGTTTTCTTGCATTACAAATTTTGCGCTCCTTATTTTTTCTTTTCTATCTTGTACTTTATCAAAACAACTATTGTCTTACACATACTCACATATCATAATGCAGATCCACATCCACTCTGGATCCCATTGATAACGACTCTGCTACTGCCGGTTATGACTTCGAAAATCCGATCAACCAAGTCGAGGATGAAGGTGAGGATGATTGTGAAGTGCCTAGGGAACTTGCTAGACTGTTACTACAGGAAGAGAGGGCCATACAGCCCCATGAAGAGCCAGTGGAATCAGTGAATCTGGGTACAGAGGAAGACAAGAAAGAGGTTAAGATCGGTGCAAATCTGGAGCCTAGTGTTAAGCAATGATTGATACAGATGATGCGTGACTATGTTGAGATCTTCGCTTGGTCTTATGAAGATATGCCTGGGTTGGATACTGACATTGTGGTACACCGCCTACCAACTAAAGAAGACTGTCCTCCAGTGAAGCAGAAAGTTCGCCGAATATGCCCAGAGATGTCTGAGAAAATAAAAGCTGAGGTCATGAAACAGTTCGATGTCGGTTTTCTAGCTGTCACTTCTTACCCGCAGTGGGTTGCTAACGTGGTTCCGGTGCCGAAGAAAGATGGTAAGGTACGAATGTGTATGGACTATAGGTATCTGAACAGGGCAAGCCCCAAGGATGATTTCCCACTCCCTCACATCGATGTTCTGGTCGATAACACTGCGCAACATAAGATCTTCTCCTTTATGGATGGTTTTTCTGGTTACAATCAGATTAAGATGGGTCCCGAGGATATGGAGAAGATAATGTTCGTTACACAGTGGGGTACCTTTTACTACAAGGTCATGCCGTTCGGATTGAAGAATGTTGGAGCAAAATATCAGCGCGCCATGGTCGCTTTGTTCCACGACATGATTCACCATGAGATTGAGGTATACGTTGATGACATGATTGCAAGATCCCAAACTGAATAAGAACATCTTGACCATCTCCAGAAGCTATTTGACAGGTTGAAGATGTACAAGCTAAGGTTAAACCAAAACAAGTGCACCTTCGGAGTAAGGTCTGGTAAGCTGCTGGGTTTCATTGTTAGTGATAAAGGTATTCAAGTGGATCCTGCCAAGGTAAAGGCTATACAGGAAATGCCAACTCCCCGAATGGAAAAAGAAGTCAGAGGATTTTTGGGACGTCTGAACTATATTGCCCGATTCATTTCACACATGACTGCTACTTGTGAACCAATCTTCAAGCTGCTGAAGAAAGATCAAGTGGTAAGATGGAATGATGAATGTCATGCCGCTTTCGAAAGGATCAAGGAATATCTCCAAGAGCCACCTATTCTGATGCCTCCAGTTGAAGGGGGACCTTTGATCTTATACTTGACAGTACTCGGCAATTGGATGGGGTGTGTGCTGGGGCAGCATGACGAGTCTGGCCGAAAAGAGCATGCTATTTACTACCTTAGCAAAAATTTTACCGACTGTGAGACCCGATACTCACTGCTCGAGAAAACTTGTTACGTTTGGCATGGGCTGCTCGTCGGCTGAGACGGCATATGCTGAGAAGGGATCCCGATGGTCCATTTATTTCGATGGAGCTTCAAATGCGTTGGGAAACGACATTGGTGCCGTGATCATATCTCCTGAGGGCTGTCATACTCCGTTCATCGCCCGACTATGTTTTAACTACACCAATAACATGGCGGAGTATGAAGCGTGTATCATGGGCCTTCGAGCTGCTATTGACCTAAGGGTTAAGTTCTTGAGTGTGTTCGGAGATTCCGCTCTAGTGATTAGTCAGATCAAAGGCGAGTGGGATACGAAACACCCAAATCTTATTCCTTACAAAGAGTATGTACTGATATTTCTCCCACACTTTGAGGAGATAACCTTTGAACACTTCCCGAGAGAGGAGAATCAGTTAGCAGACGCGCTAGCTACTATGTCTTCTATGTTCAAGGTTAGGTGGGATAACAAAGCTCCCCAGGTTACCATTGAGAGGCTGGACGAACCCGCACATTTCTGTGACATTGAGACTGAAGAGGTAGCAGATAAACCCTGGTTCCACGAGGTAAAGCAGTATCTTGAGGCTCAGAAGTACCCCCGAGGATGCATCTGTTAATGATAAGAAGTTTCTGAGAAGATTCGCGACGAAGTTCTTCATCAGTAATGGTATCCTTTACAAGCGTAACCATGACTCAAACTTACTGCGATGTGTGGATAAGAATGAGGCAGAAAAGATCATGGCAGAGTTACATGAAGGCACTTTCGGAACTCATTCTAGTGGACACACCATGGCAAAGAAGATCCTACGGGCAGGATATTATTGGTCCACCATGGAAGCCGACTGTTATCAGCATTATCAGACTTGTCATGAGTGTCAAGTCTACGCTGATAACAACACCTTGGCCTTTTGCAATGTGGGGCATCGATATGATTGACGATATCAGACCTACTGCGTCCAACAAGCATCGTTTCATCCTGGTAGCAATTGATTACTTTACAAAGTGGGTTGAGGCAGCTTCCTTTGCTACAGTAACCAAGAACATCGTGGCGCGGTTTATTCGGCATAATTTGATCTATCGATATGGTGTACCAGAGAGGATCATTATGGACAATGGTACAAATCTCAATAATACGAAGATCACCAAGCTCTGCAAACAGTTTAAGATACAACATCATAACTCTTCTCCTTACCGGCCGAAGATGAATGGGGATGTTGAAGCGGCTAATAAGAATATCAAGAAGATTGTGCAGAAGATGACGGTGACATACAAAGACTGACATGAGATGTTACCATTCGCTCTTCATGGGTACCGCACTTAAACACAGACTTCAACAGGGGAAACACCTTACTCTTTGGTGTATGGTATGGAAGCAGTCTTACCCATTGAGGTCCAGATACCCTCTCTTCAGATTCTGAAGGATGCAGGTTTGAGCAAGGACGATTGGATCCAAACCCGGCTTGATCAGCTGAACTTAATCGACGGAAAAAGACTTACTGCTATTTATCATGGTCAGACGTATCAAAAGCGGATGATCAAGGCATTAAACAAGAAAGTTAGACGACAAGAGTATCAAGTCGGGGATCTGGTGATCAAACGCATCATACTGCCACAAGGTGATCCCAGGGGCAAATGGACCCCTACATATGAAGGGCCATTTGTGGTTAAGAACATTTTCTCGGGAGGAGCTATGGTTCTAACCACCATGGATGGTGACGACCTTCCTCACCCCGTCAATGCAGACATAGTGAAAAAATACCACGCATAATCAAAGACCCGCTAGGTTGACTGGCCTAGGCAAAAATAAGGGCTTCCCGACGAACCAAAAGGGTTTGGGCAAAAATAAGGGATGAAAATAAAAAAAACTTGTACACTCGGCAAGTCGAAAACCTGAAAAGGTGGCTTGGGCAAAAAAGGGTATCCCGGTGGACTGAAAACCCGAAAGGGCAGTCCAGGAAAAAATTAGGGATCAAAGCGTAACACTATGTCTCATTGGATCATCTTGCAACCAGACTTCAGTATCGACTATCAAGCTCGGACGACACTAATCAATCTGATCTACCTTCAACCAAGTAACAAAGTGATGAGATGCTTGAAGATATAAAGGCAATAGCAGAGTTGGAACCCAGTGGGATTGTTCACATAGCTATTTTTCTTTGTTTTACACAAATTGTATAAATTCTATCTTTCGGTGGTGTTCTCTTACTAGGACGTCGGCCTCTTGTACAAAAACGCCTATTTACAGGCCAACTTCAAAATCAATACAATTCATTTTCACAAAGAAATTTCAAATTGTTTTTCTTTTTCTGTTTTGTTTTGCAAGAACGTCCAATGTTCATTTTTGATATATGCATTTGACAATAATTGATGCTCATAAATATTTACATGCGAAACAAAAGACGGTTACTCGTAATATCAGAAACAGAGGCAAACAAGAAATGTCCAAACCCTACAGTTGCTCTGTCCACCAGGTATAGGGATAGACCTAGCTGGAGAATACGACTGAAGGTACATTCACTCCCCGCAGAGCAAAAGGTATCTAGAAACAGTGATTCTCCCCCAAGCAGAGTTTATCTATCACCTGCACTAGAAAATTATCCCTAGTGGAATTTATTTCTTCCACAAGCGGAAACTCAATCCCCGACAGGTTTCATTATCGCCAGCAACAGTAATTCATCCCCAGCCGAGGCTGTTCCTCTGAATCAACAGATCCTCTAACAGAGTATCTCTTCCCCACAGAGTCATTTTCTCGTCAGTTTATTCTATAGTAGGATTATTCTCACAACCATCTTTGATCATTATCCCCAGCGAGAACGAAGAATTCAACTCTTTTCTCCAGCAGCAATCCGAGATTTATTTTCCCCAGCTAGAGATTATCATAAAAACATTGCATATCCATACATCATGACATATGCATAAGCATCATACAACACAGTCTCATTTATTTTGAGAACATCATTTGCTTGATACATGTCATGCATTACATACGACTAACCTTTACCTTTCAGGAAAGATACAATCAAATTCTCACAAAGTTCAAGCTATGAAGCCCAGATCCGACCGGATAGTATCTTGATTTCTACATCATATTGTGAAGCCCGAAGAACGACCGAATAACAGTATCAAACACCGTGAAGCCTGGAATCGACCAGATAGTGGTATATCATAAACACAAGCCGTGAAGCCCTGATTACGACTGGATAACAGCTCAATAAGTTACTGTGAAGCCTGGATTACGACCAGATAGCAGTGCAAGACACCATGAAGCCTAGATTCGACCAGATAGTGGTATATCATAAACACAAGCCGTGAAGCCCGGATTACGACCAGATAACAGCTCAACAAGTTATTGTGAATCCTGGATTTCGACCAGATAGCAATACAAGTTTCTATGAAGCCTAGATTACGACTAGATAGCATCCAAAGACACCACAAAGCATGGATTACGACCAGATAGTGGTATATCTTTAATACAAGTTATGAAGCCCGGATTCAACAAGATAATATCTTGATTTCTCCGAACACCATGAAGCATAGATTCGACCAGATAGTGGTATGAGACATCGCGAAGCCTGGATTACGACCAGATAGCGGTAAGAGACACTGAAGCCTGGATTACGACCAGATAACAGTGAGGGACTATGTGAAGCTTGGATTACAACCAAATAGCAGTTTACCCGGCCAATTACTATGAAGCCCGAATTCGACCGGATATTAGTAGGCCTAAAAATCAAATGGAAGCCCGGAGGCAACCAGATAACCACTTGATTTCTTCTGAAGCCTGGATTACGACCAGATAAGAAGTAAGGTATTGTGAAGCCTGGATTATGACCAGATAATAGTACAAGACACTGCGAAGCTTGGATTTCGACCAAATAGCAGTTTACCTGGACAATTACTAAGAAGCCCAGAGTCGACCGGATATTAGTGTGCCTTAAGTTCAAGTTGAAGCCTGGATGCGACCGGATAACAACTTAATTCCTTCTGAAGCCTGGATTACGACCAAATAAGAATCGAGAAATTGCGAAGCCTGGATCACGACCAGATAGCAAGTTTAATCTCATCTCCCCATTAAGTCACTGTAAAGCCTAGATTACGACCAAATAGCAGTCAGTCTTATCACTATGAAGCCTGGAGTATGACCAAATAGTAGTTCATTTTCACCTCTTCAACTAAGAGACGATTCCCCAGTAGAATAACGGACGACCGAAGCTCCTAAAATTCTATTTCTCACAAGCAGAGATCAACATTCCCCGGCGCAGTCTTCCTTAACAACAGGTATAAAGGCTCTCGCTAAGAAATCTCTTACGCAATCGACACTTCTTCTAATGGCATATTTAAGACCATCCCCCGTCATCAATTTCCAAATGGCATCTGTAAGCCCATTCCCGACATCACAAGACAAGTACCACTTCACGTGAGTGCAAATTTCTGGGCACTTTAGTGTTCAATCAACTTCCACCTTCGGATCACGAAAGGCAAGAAAGAGAATCTACCTCCTCAGGTTTAAGAAGATTAAACAGGGGCAGCTGTTGTACCCCAAAATTTGCCCTCCCATATTCCTAAAAAATAACATTTCAAGAAAGATCTTCAAATTGCCCAAGGAAGTCCAAGAGTTGACCAGACAAACTCTCTCCTAAGGCAGTCTACCTCAAATTAGGGTTTCATGTTACATCAAGATAATCGAATCCAAGGAATCCAAAATTCTCACCATTTCCATAATATGTTCTCAAGATCATCCTTGTCAAGTTTCAAGCCTTGCCGAGGAAGTTTGCTCACTCAACTGCTCAAAGGCCTGAAAATCGACCATGCTAGGGCAAAAGTCAACAGTGGCCCACATACAGTCAAACTTCAAGATTTTTGGTCAACATCCTCATTTTGAAGTATCATTCATCATTTGATCAAGGGTTGATCATGATTCATCAAGGATTGCTCACAATTCATCAAGACCCAAAAGTTGCTAAATTAGGGTTTTGTAGGAAAAGTCAACTTAACTTTGACCAAGCATAACTTTCTCATACTTTATGAGAAATGACCCATCCAAAGCTCATTTTTAAGAGGATGAAATTCCCTACAATTCATATTCATATCCCAAGTTAAAAATATGCACTCACAAGAAGTTATGAATTTAGACATTATAGGTCATTTTGAAAAGTCAACAAAAACACCTTTTTTGTTAAAGCTTCATACATGAACATGGAAGACTCAATTGAGATGATACCAAAAGGGTTGCTTATAGGACATCTTGATATTTCTAAAAAGTCCAATAACACCTTCAAAGAGTCAAAATTGAAGAAGTTATGCATTGGTGAAGTTGACCTTTTTTACAATATTGCCAAAAGTCAAAAGTGCCTCAAATTACAATTTTTGTTAAATGGGCCCAATCTTTTGCACTTGTTTTAAGTTGGTAGCATGGTCCACGAGCCCTAGCTCTTCCCATTTGTCTTTATCTTATTTTTTCTATTTATTTTTATTTTTATTGCAATTAAATCAATTTAAATAAAAACAAATCATGAAAAATCCAAATCATTCAAATTTCAAGATCTTGTGCACATTTCAGGTCCCATGTACAACTAGCAAGTGAATCAATTCATGCAAGGCATAGGTGGGCACAAAAATATTGATTTTGGCCTATTTTGGAAGGAATTTTATGGAAATCAAATCAAGATCACAAATCATAATTGGCAAAGATTGAGATCATATTTGTAAACCTAATTCATCCCTTGGTATATAGTGAACAATTGTAGCCAGAAAGAACAAGCTTTGGAGGCGTGAGAAGTCAGAACTGAACTCAAAAAAATCACTCAAAAGTGTTGGTTCTAATTACTAGTTAGAGGAAGATTCAAGGCAATTTGAAGCAGCTAATCCACTCATGGACCTTCTCTGAAGCAGATTCAATCGTTTGCCAGCCCAGAAACGGGACGTATATTCATCACGGTTTGGTATATTTTCCAAATTCAATTATCCAAATTCTTGCATCTTTATCATGTTTCAATAGCATATTTTGAATCCCTAACGTGTTTGCAAACTCATGGTAGCAATTAATTGCATTTTCGTTGGCTATATCAGAATCCACCATTATTAGGGTTCTTGGTCTCGTTTTAGGATCTTTGTGTACATGTGAAGTTGGTCCATAAGAAGGGCACCATAATGCTCAGCAGGCCAAGGCGATTCGATTCATGGCTTTAGATTCCATTTATCATGCCTGTGTGAGGTTTTGGAATAAGCAGGGGTTATAGCGACGGACATTTGTCCGTAGGTAAAAGTCTCTGACTTTTACCAACAGAGAGAGGTTGGGGACGACCTGCGTGGAACCATCTTATTTGTCCACTTGAATTCTGGTGCGCTTTTTTTTTATTCCCACTAACTTACATTATTATATATTATCCATTATTATTATTCCATGCACAATAAACGTGCGTAGCTCAGCTGGCATTGATGCAGGTGAAAAGGCCATATGGCCTGGGTTCGAATCCCAGGTCCCTCATATTCCTCAATATTATTTTGTCTTGTGTAATTACGTGCTTGTACAAGCCAAGACTCCACCATGTGCCATCAGCGTACCACCAGTGGATCTAAAGCAGATTTAATCCAAAGGTCATCATGTGATGAACCATCATACATACTAGTCAATGCACAACATGGGAACCTTGAAAGTCAACGTGAGTCAACTTGTTTGGGCCTAGTAGCTGATATTCACACCCCCCAATTGCTGATTACAGGCCCATTTTCTTTTCCTTTTCATTTATATTTTCTTTTATTTGATTTATTTAATTATTTTATTAACATAAAAATTAATTCTTTTTTATTAAAAAAATCATAAAAATAATGTTTCATCCAATTAGATTTAGGTTTTTTTTATCAAAAAATTAATTTAATTAGTGTATTTAATTTTAAGGTAACTTTAACCCTTTTGTAAATAAATTAAAAATAAGTTAAAAATTAGGGTTTTGTTTAATTTAAATTCTATTTTCTTTTTCTTAAAAATAACCAAAAACACAAAAATAGGTTAAATTTAGTATTTTTCTTAATTTAATTTAATTAGTAATTAGGTTTGTATTTAATTTAAAACCTTATTATTTTTTCTGAAAAAATAATAAAAAACAATCTAAAACATAGTTTTCCTTTAATTAGGTTAGACGGGGTCAAAACCCTAATTTCCTATCGTTCTCTATTCCTCGTTGCACATTTATTTATTTTTATTTATATTTGTAACTGTTAATGGGATGTAATAGATTAATTAGGAATTTTTTCTTTTCATTTATCATTTTTTACGGGTTGTTTTTGGCTATGTAATTAATACCCGAAGCCTTGTAATAGCGTAACTTTACTTTCCGCACCTTAATTTACGCAAAATATTAACTGTTAGATGTATGATATTAGGGTTGTATGACAAGAATGTATGATTAACTTTAAAACGGTTAGCGAACCCTAAATGTGCAAAGATAAATAACTTGAAATTGAATCACTCGTACATGCACACTCTTAGGGTATACTCTCACTTCGGTTGCCTTCAGTAAATGATCATTAAGTATAGGGTATTTTAGTGGTCACTCTCTTGTCTAAACAAAGATCAAAGTCCCGTTCGGAAAAGTTGCCTCAAAATGGTTGCCTCGGATATTGTTGCCTCGAATATTGATCTTAAGACATTAGGGTTATTACTAAGACATCCTAACATTGCTTTAGTGATCGTACGTCCCTTTCGAATTGACCCTTAAAACTCCAACGACGGTGCTACCTACTCATTAATAGTGGGATAGCCATGTCTAAAGGAAACAAGAATAGAAACATTCTCTTTTTCGAGTAGGTAGATTAGTTCTTAAGTACTTTCTCAAACAAAACAAACTTTTTTCACACTTACACTCTTTTTAAACAAAGTTTTCAAAACGACTTCGTAAGACTCTTGAAGACAGAAGCAAGGGTTAAATCGAAGTAAAACAAAAACTTTTTCAAACCGAACACACACAAGCAAATTTTGAAAATGATGAGCAAGTACCTAAGAGGCCGTAGAAAACTACGGATAGAAAGGGTGCTAATACCTTCCCTTTCTATAATCTACCCCTCGTACTCAAAATCTCGAAAAAGGGAATTTTTCTGTGCTTTTTTCCTTTCCAGTTGGATAAAATAAAATTCAGTGGTGACTCTTACTTACCGTGACATTTTGCGAACACAAACGCAAAATGCAAACCAGCATTTCAAAACAGTCTGGTTCTGGCCACCGTATCACACTTATCACTGGGCCATGCGCTTGACTTGTATAAACAATGCACTCAGTTAAAAAAAATATGATAAACGCTTCAGAAAAATCACAAAACAAAAAAATATGGAAAAATGGCAAAATTGGGGTTCACACTGAATTGAACCCTCACCCTTATGCTTGCCAAGACCTTAACACGCACTCTCGTGCCACTGGGGTTGTTGTTTTATCTAGTCACAACACATCTATCACTAAATATAAAATAAACTCATTTTAAAATTTTTTGATGATGAACTTCATCTTCTTCGCACGGACACCAAAATCACCACCATTTTTGAATTTCTAAAAGTTTTATTTCTCAACCATTTTGAAAAGTGTAAACACCAAACTCACTTGAAATTTAATCACGAATTCAACCATATAACTTATTTTTAACTAAACCTAAAAGATAAGCATGAATTTCTGTTGGTACCAAAAAACGAACCCTAACGGTTCAGAGGAAAAATTCTCAACACACAGACAACATAAATGAAAACTAAAGACATGGTTAGTTTTAGGGCAATCATATCTACATTTTATCTTTTGAAATTAAAAGAAAATTATGCATGGGTAAGGATATCACAGTTTTAAAATTTTACCAAATTGGAGAAAGTCCAATGCTTATTCTATGACCTTTCAGTGTAATGTGATGATTGATTAAGCTTCCTTAGACTTCCAAGAACCTATCTCAATTATTACTTTATGCTTAAAGTTGTTGAAACTCCATGGCCAAGTCAAGTTGCAATGGTGTATGATGATGGATGGCAGAACTTCTCATGCCCATATATCTTAATTTGAGCACTTTTTGAAGATCAACCCTTAACAAAAAAGTTGTATAACTTTTCATCCCTACAACTTTCATGTTGAAAGTTTTCTTTGAATCAACTTGAATCTTGGTGAAACTTTCTTATGAAGTTAGAGTTATTTTGAGTACAAAACACTTGAAATTGTCTAAGTGTTAAAAAGTCATCATCTTTGACTTCTGTTGACTTTTTTATTCTCTTGATTCTTGATGATCAATGTTGAAAAATTTGAATGCTCTAATGATCCTTGATCCTTGAAGTCCAAAGTTGACCAAAAAGTCAAAGTTTGACTTTGGTGTGATAGTTGACTTTTCATTAGTTGATTCCAAGTCTTTCACCATCGGTCAATTGTATCTTTGAAAATGTCTTGAGCCATATAATCAGGTCAAGGTGGTGCATTTGAGTTCTTTGAATCATGCCTCAAACCATTAGGTCATACACTGAGGCAAACGTCAATGATCCACCTTCTTCAATCAAAACCCTAATTTGATCGAGACTTGTATTGATGGAGTTTTCTTGATTCAAAACCTTGTTTGACACAAAGAGCAAACACAAGCTATTTTTTATTGTATCAGAGATGCAATGATGCATATGAAGTGGGATCTTGAGTAAAAAATTAGGGTACAACAGCTACTCCTGAGTATCTACGTTTACCCACGTGGAGGTAACATTCAAACATAAAGGGTGAATAATCATAATTCATTATAAAAGATATAAGGAAAATACTAGTAGTAACATCAACATAATATTAACACATATTATAAAACAAGTCATACTCACACCTACACGTCATAAGAGCACTTATACATCCTTCGTCATAAAAAACATCATATAATTACATAATTCACAAATATCATCATGTCACTTTTCATCAACAAAACTCATACAAATTCCATATAGAATGTTAATGTAATAACACTGACTCAATCCACATGGTACCAAGTTTTATGAACACCTGGTTCATCACCCTCCATGATCCCCACCATAGGATTGATTCCCTCTTGGAACCAAATGATAACATAAATCATTACCGTCTTCATAGGTAACGCTTCACTAAATCCCCAGACAAGGATCTAGATACTCACACTCAATCCGCACAATGGGATTGAGGCTCATCACAAGAAGACCACCATCCAAAAATGGTATGAATTTATGATGCACAACGAAGTCACATATAAGTTCGACCACGGCTAGTCAATTGCATCAGCATTCACATAAATCATCTTCATATAGCATGTATCTACATTTGAACATGCACATAATTAAAACATCATCATAGTATCATCATTAACATTATAGCAACCTCATTGCAATAACACTTAATTTTCATCATTCACAACAAGACATCACAGTGCAGCATATCATTACACATCTTACAACAACATTACACATCATTTAAATGATTTCCAGAAACATGAAACTATTTTAAATGAAAGTACATTGTCTCATATCTTTATAGCTTCAAACAATGCATCAATCAAACACCTAGAATTAAAGATATGAATTTTTTAAGTTTTTACAAAAAATTTGACACAACAAAGTAACGAGTTACATCAGCCAGGTAACCAGTTACCTTAGTCCCAGAAGCAGAAATACCCAGTTTTTATATGATGTAACCAGTTACCTTAACCATGTAATCAGTCACATAATCCAAAATGCCCAAAAAAATCACATTTCAATGTAACCGGTTACCTCAACCATGTAACTCGTTACATCACTGACATAAGCATTTTTTCCAACTTTTTCAAAATGAAAATCACTTTAAGCCATCCCAATACTCCATTTTCCTTAAAAATCATTTAGCTTATGTTTTAACACGAAAAATCACTTTTAAAAAATTTCAAACCCCAAATATTTTTCACCGAAAACACCCATAACTTAGTTCCGACGCTGACTCACAACCACACACAACGAAACAACATATACCATCAACAATTCCATCAAATGCATAATTTTCATAGTAACATTACATAGTCACAACATAACCATACAAATAAATGATTCAATTCATGGCATATCAAACATCATAATCAACAATTACATCATGGTGTTCATCAAATCATACATAAGACAAGACTTACATCTATCTTAACCTCATATCAATCATAATAAACTCGATTACACCTTTACCTTGATTTTCTAGCAAATTTGATTCTACCTTCAAGTTCTATGGAAATCTCCTCTTGGTTCTCTGTGTCCCAGCTCTCTCTTCACGGTTTCTCCTAACTTTTCACGATCGTACATAATAACCCCCTTCTCAATAATTTTCTCTATTAAAAAATATCTTTCTATGGTTTTCCTCTTCTACCCTCACTTAATAACACACACTTACTATTACGCCCTTATTCTCCTTTTCACCTTAATATTCCCTTTTATTATTATTATTATTATTATTCTAAATAATATAAACTAAAATTATTTAAATATAAATAATTCTAATTATCATTCAAATATCACTAATGCCCAACCACATACCATCACACATCATATAAAAATTAATAATAAATCACAAATAATCAATAAAATAAAGAATTCTAGATTTTGGAGTGTTGCAGATAATTTCTTGTTGATGCATTGTGATAGGTTGGTATGGTATGAGATGTTCGGGTTGGTTCACAGGGTTAGAGTTATCAGTATTAATGGAAAGTAAGATCATGAGGTGTAAGAAGATTGGTCAATGGGATCGTGAGGTGGAATATGTTCATGGAAAATAATATTTCTTGACACAAACACTTCATTGGTATGAAAATCAAGTATAATGTAACCTTTCATACCATGTTTGTATCCTAGGAATATGGACTTCATTGATTTAGTATCTAATTGGGTTCAATGAGCTTGAAGAGTGGAAACATAACATAGAGAACCAAATACCTTAAACTCCTCAAGGTCAGAAAGTTTTTTGTGAGAAATTTGGTAAGATGATTTGTTATTGAGATGAGTGTTGGAACCCTGTTGATGGTGAAGGTTGCAAATTGGAATGCAAAGGACCAATAAGTCTTAGGAAGTTTGGATTGCTACAAAAAGCTCTTCCTACATTCAATAAATGTTGATGTTACCTCTCAACTCTACCATTTTGTTGAGGGTTTTCAACACATGAAATATGATGTAGAGTGCCTTTGGATGCATAAAACTCATGCAACATGAATCCAGGTCCATTATCTGACCTGACTATCTTAGGTGTGGTGTGAAACTGGTTAATAACCATGGTGATAAAAGTTTTAACTTTAACAAATGCTTCAGACTTAGATTTCAAAAGTATAATCCATACAAATCGTGAGTGGTTATCAAGAATTGTCAAAAAATATTTGTGATTGTGTATGGATGGAATGGCCAAAGGTCCCTAAATATCAAAATGTAAAAGTTCAAAATTATGAGAGACAATAGAATTACTAGAAAGATAAGGCAATTTTCTTTGTTTTTACGAGTGACAAATATCACAAGTAGCTTTATTATCAAATACAAAAGATGAATACATTTTTGACATTTGTTCCATTCTCTTGGATGACACATGACTTAACCGAAAATGCCATAAAGTAGACTTGGTAATTACAACATTTTAAGAAGGGGAACTGGTTGTATGACATGTGTTAGCTTGTTTATGAAAATGGGTTGGGAACTAAGGGTTAGAGTTGCAGAGTGAGTATCCTTTATTGCATGTATATAAGCCATTCTATTTGCTATCCAAACCAATCATCCTCTTGGTATTCATTTTCTACAAAATACAGTTATCAACAGAAAAATGGCAGAACACTTCAAATATTTGTAGGATTTAATCCTTCCTCGTTATAATGCTAACATTATTGTTCTTATCCCTAAAAATATTGAAGCTGGTAGTTTAAACCATTTAGGCCTATTTCTCTTACTAATTTTAAACACAAAATTGTCAATAAAATCATTGTTGATAAGCTTTCCACTAACACACCCTTCCTGATTTCCCCTGAACAAAAAATGTTTGTTACTGGTAGAAACATTAAAGATAGTATTTTCCTCACTTATGAGGCTATAAATATCTTAAACAGTAAGAGTTTTAGTGGTAATCTTGCCTTGAAAATTTATATTTTTAAAAACTTTCAACCATGCCTCAAACCTGTATTTATGTTGGAATTTTTTTCAAGCCAAGAATAGTCGGTCATCCATCCTAGTAGCTAAAGTAAGAAGAAACAATGGTACCATCAAGTATTCTATCAAGTCCCCCATTTGGAGTAGCACCAAATATTTCTTCATCATTGTTAGATACAAATATCATTATTCGTGGCTTTGCTTTTCCATCCAGGTATGATTTGTGCAGAGTCCTCAAAGCACTTATTCTTTGGTTATGCTTTTGTGAGGAACACTTGGGATTAGTATAGAGCTAATTTTGACATTCAAGATGACATAACGAATTTCTTAGACTACAAGTCAATTATCCTTGGTAACTGGTCTCCTTAAGCTTAAATTGTGGTTATTGCTTGCATTGTATTTTCCATCAGGTTTAGGTTGATAGGAACCTTTTTAGATATGAAGACAAGATCACTCATTGGAAAATTTGCATCTCCAACATATTTGTTCAAGTTAAGCTTGCAGCAAATCTAACCTCCAAGTCTTCCAACTCCAATTTCATTTTGTTTTAAATTTTTGATATCTCCATTCATCATAGAAAACCCTTAGCAACTAAAGATGTTCTCTGGCCCCCTCATCCTCCAGGATGGATCAAATGCAATATTGATGGCCTTGATAGAGGTGTTCCTCTGCTGAGCTCT
Source organism: Vicia faba (assembly GCA_948472305.1). NCBI lineage: Eukaryota > Viridiplantae > Streptophyta > Magnoliopsida > Fabales > Fabaceae > Vicia > Vicia faba. Next base: position 46,741,086 of record OX451740.1, read on the forward strand.
TGTGGTGGCATATTAAGAAATGACAAATCTTGTCACGTTGGTAACTTCTGTGATTTTCATAGTCCTGGATCCGCTATGGTTGGAGAGCTTTCCTCTGCTACTATAGCCATTGAAAATTAAATAAAGTTCAATTGGAAGAAGATTTGACTTGAAACAGAATGTCTTCTTGTTGTTAAATCTTTCTCGAATGCTAGTGTCATCCCTCGGAGAATCAAGACTAGATAACTCAAATGTGTGTCATTCACTAAGTCCATTGATTTCATCGTCTCTTATATTTTTAGAGAAGCCAATTTTTATACTGATTTACTTGCCAACTTAGGTTTAAGATCTAAAAGTTATTCTTAGTTTACTCATGTTCATAATGGTATTGATAATGATTACTTGTTACACAAGTTAGATACCCTTATACTTCGAGTCTTTTAAGGGGTCTTGGTTTGGTTTTCTTATATTCTTTTTTTTTTTGTTTTAATATATTGGTTTATTTTTCTTTTAAAAAAATCAATTTAAATCATTTACAAAATGCACACATCTATACAAAAAATTGGAATCGACGGCTTCTCATTCAAAATAAAGATAAAACTGTCTATGTTCTTAAAAACAAAAGTGGAAAAATTGAAAATATACCATTCCACGAAATTTTCAATCATGCCGTTTTTAATGAATCTGAAAACTCCCTAGAGACGAAATTTTGGGTTATTTCGAATAACCTAATCATGTCATATTTAGGGAGTCAAGAAGAAGTAACCCAATCATGTCGTCTTTAGGGAGTCAAGAAGAAAGATTACAAGGCTGCTTATTGCATTCAGACGGCGGTCGATGCTGCTAACTTTGACAGAATCTCTCATGCTGAAATGGCGAATGAGGCATGGGATATTCTAGTGAAGTATTATGAAGGAGGTGAGAAAGTCAAGGTTGTCAAGATGAAAACCTTGCATCGATAATATGAGTTATTGTCGATGGAAGAAGACAAAAAAAAGTTGCAGAATATGTGTCAAAGATCCTGAAACTCGTCCATCTCATGAAGGGTTGTGGTGAAACTGTAACTGATAAGATGATAATTGAGAAGGCAATGAGAATGTTGACCTCTCACTTTGATCACATTATTGTAGCTATTCAAGAATCCAACAATCTTGAAACCCTAAAGGTAGAAGATTTGGTTGTTCACTGGAGGCGCATGAGATGAGGATTGTCGAAAGAAAAGGAGTTCAGGACTCGATACACACACTGCAAGCTCAATCATGGAAAAGGAATGTTGGTTCTAACAATTTTAAAGGCAACATCAACAAGACTCGTGGAAATAAGTCTTGGTCGAAGCCTCAGAATCATCAGGTCAAAGATAGAGCTTCTTAATCCTTGAAAGGAGGAGGAGGAAACTATCTAAAGGGAAAAGAAGATACAAAAAAGGTGTGCAGTGCTATAACTGTGAAAAGTGAGGTCATGTAGCCAAGAATTGTTGGTACAGAAAAGACAAGGGATCGACAAGCAAGGACGAAGGAGCAGACCTTGCACTCCAAGATTCAGATGATTCTGAAGGTGGTATGGTGGTTATGGCTGCAGTTGAAGATAACCATGTCGAATCCAAGACCTGGTTCCTTGACTCAGGTTGTTCGAATCACATGACTGGTTGAAAGGAGTGGTTGACAGATTTTGACGATTCAAAGAAGAGCAAGGTAAAACTTGTTGATAATAGTTCATTGCAAGTAGAAGGTACTGGTAACATAGACTTTCAAATAAATAATGGAGGGAAAGCTATGATCAAAGATATGCTATGTGTACCTGGAATCAAGTGCAACTTGCTAAGTGTAATACGGTGGGAGAACTGACTTGGGTGTTTTGCATTTTATCGCAATTGTTGCGGATAGAAAGAGCCGCCACCAACTTTTCTTTTATCCAATAAAGGAAAGAGTGAAAATAACAGGAAATACATTTTGAGAGTTTTCTTGAGTTCGGGGGGTAGGTTATGAAAAGGGAAGGTGTTAGCACCCTTTTCATCCGTAGTTATCTACGGACTCTTAGTTGCTAAATCACTTTGAAATGATTTGTTTGAAATGTGTTTGTGATGGTTTTGAAAGTATTTTTGAAAGTTCCTTTGTTGTAGGCGAACTTTGTAATGATTCTCGTCTCTATAAGAATGTATACAAAGTGTTGACTTTTGAAAATATTTCATTTTGAAAGTGTTGGTGTATTTTGAGAGATGTTTTGAATATGGTTGTGAGAAAGAAACTATGAATGTTCTACCTACTCAAAAAGTCTTAGTTCTTTTCCTCCTTCTTTAGATATTGCTATCTTACCATTGATTGATAAGAAGCCCTATCATTGGATGTGAAGGGACGGGCGTGGGTCGTCATATAGTCATAGAAGGCAACATTGTAGGATACCTTAGAAATTTGTAATAAGGGTCTAAGATCGTTTTACTGAAGGCAACATCTAAGGGTCATCGAGGGACTACAATCTTGTATTCGAGGGTCATTGCTAAAGTATCCCATGTTCGAGGGACATGACTGTTTTATTCGAGGCAACAAGTGTTGTTAACCCTAAAGGTGAAAGTGTGCAAAGTGTTTTTTTTCATGCATTTTTGTCTTTAGATTAGGGTTCTCTAAGATTGATTTTATCTTGCCATACACACCCTAATTATTAACAATAATATGGAAAGCGATAAATTGCGGAAATTAAATATCCTACGCTATTACAATACTTTAGGGGATAAGGGATACAAATTTACAAATGAGGAATGAAAGCAATTAATACGTAATTACTATTACAACCATACTGAATAATGAATAACAATGAAAATATAAAGAAATATAAAGATAATTTTAAAAAAAAAAGAAAATTGTTTTTAAAAAAACTTTTATGTATTGACACATGCACTTATGCATTGATACGAAAACTTTTACGCATTGACGCATGCACTTATGTATTGATACGAAAAATTTTATGCATTGACGCACGCACTTATGTATCAATACATATCATTCCTTTTTCTTGAAAGTCAAAACCAACTCAGTATGAGTTGATACATAATGGTTTGCATAGGCTCATATCTATTTTGCATCGACACATGCACTTGTGCATCGACACATATCATTTCTTGCTCCTAGAAATCAAAATCAACTTAGTATGTATTGATATATAATGGTTTGCGTTGACTCATTTCTGTTATGCATCGACTCATTCGTGTCTTGTATCAACTCATAACCTATTTTGTACCTAATATGTGTCGACTCATCATCGACTCGTACTGATGTTTTTTTACTTCTAACATTTTTTTCCTGCATATATGAGTTAGTTCTCAACACATGGTTAATGAAAATGAAAAGTAAACACATGGTTAGCTTCAGGGAAATGATATCTACATTTTATCTTCATAAATGAACCACTAATGATGCTTGTATGAAGAGTTCAAAGTCAAGAAAAATTACCTTGAAACTGAAATTTGTGTTTTGATTTAGAGTTGCTGTATTATCTTGGAGAAGACAAGTGGCTGTTTTTTTTTTAGTTTGGAGAATGGTGATAGTGATGTTACAGAAGTTGCTCTTGTGTTTGAATAACTTATATATGATGTATATGAAGTATTTGGATGGTTTGTTTGGACAAAACTTGCAAGGTGTGATACGTTAAAAGATTTGGACTTCAAAGCTCAAGAGTGGAGGTTTTATGGATATTTATAGTTTTTTTTAGAGTATGAGGGGTTTTGAGAAACTTGTCTACATAATAAAAACTTCTGGCCCTTTAGCTTGCAAATGGCCTCTCTATTTATAGAGAAGGTTTGAGAGGATGAGAGAGTTTGTTTTACAAGCTATAAAATTCTGGTTTGGTTGAGATGAAACAACCAAGTTATGTGAAATTTGATGTTCCAATGCATGGTACAAAAGGGATCTGAAGTGGCTAGGAGTTTTTAGGCATGTTGCTTCTTGCTTTGATATTATGTGTGCAAAAAAAAAAACAGTTGAGAGGCTCAAGGAGAATTGACTTTGTATAAAGCATGCTTTATGTGAATGGCAATGGTGCCTTTGTGCCATTAATGGAATGATGCAATGGACAATACTTGAATCATTTGGATAATGATTCAATCAATTGTGTAAACATCTGATTATGGATATATTTGCAAGTCAAAAGGCCTGCAAAGTAAGATTATGCAGCATGGCATAAGGATTTTGTTATATGTTCTTCAACAAAATGACTTGTAATTCAAGAATGAGTGCCCAACTTCAGGTCCTTGAATCTCCTAGCTCAAGTATGATAAATTAATGCTCTTGGACATTCTAGAAAGTTTGAAACATTTTGTACATATTTCATGTTGACCATTTCGGATAAATCAAATTGGAACTTAATGAAAAATGGCCAAGAAGTTGAGATAAAAATTGACCAAAATCTGCTGAAAATTTCACTAAGTATACAAAAATGTCATGGCTTCATGGGCTCATATCTTCAAATCTAAGAATTTTTTGGACATAAACCCTCTAATACAAAGTTGTAGAGTTCATTAAGATCTACAACTTTCATGTTGAAAGTTTTCTTTGAATCATCTTGCATCTTGGTGAAAAAATGTCATGAAGTTATGAAATTATTAGGTTTAAAACACTTAGAAAATTTTCTAAGTATGGAAAATGTTTACTTTTCCAAAGACTTTTTGACTTTCTTGATTTCTTGATAATCAAGTTTCACATTTTTGAATATCTTGATGAAATGTGATCTTTGAAACTCAATTTTGATCAAAAAGTCAAAGTTTGACTTTTGGTGTATCAGTTGACTTTTCATCAGTTAACTGAATCTCAACTATCAATCAATTGATCTTGAGAAATGTTTTGAGCCATGAAATTAAGTAAATATGTTTTATTGAATCCTTGAGATTGTTCTTCAAACCATTGGATCATATATTAGGTCAAAAACCCTTGATCAGTCAAATACAATCAAAACCCTAATTTTGACGATTTTGTCCTTTTGGTGATTTAAACAACTTTCTTGGAGATTTGTGATTCAAACTTGACCAATTGATACATATGAATTCAAAATGTTAATATTGGTCCAAAATTTTGAAGTTTGACTGTAGGTTGACCATAATTTACTTTTTACCCAATACAACTGATTTTAGGTCATCTGATTAATCGACTGAGAAATTTTGTGATTCAAGACTTGAAACTTGACATGAGCAATCTTGAGGGTCCATAATGATATGTGAAAGTAATTTGAAGTATTAGAAGCCCAATTGTCCTTGTGCAAACTTAAACCCTAATTTGAGGTATCAATGTGGAGGAGATGTCTTGACCTAGTCAATACTTGTGCAAGCTTGAGCTTTTGAAGATCTTTGTGAGAAATATCTTGAGAAAAGAAAGGGAAAATTTTGAGGTAAAACACTAAGTGTTGGATAACTAGTCGAAAAAGGTTTCTCAATTGTCATGAAAGATGGAGTTTTAAAATTGTTCGACACCAAGAACAATTTAGTCTAAAAATCTCCATTGTCGAACAACATGCCATTTAAGACTATGATCAGTTCGACAAAAGTTCAATGCTTAAAACTTATTGTCAACCACAAGGGTAGTTGGTTGTCGCATTTTAGGTTTAGACATTTAAACTTTCAATCACTCAATCAGCTAATTACTCAAGATATGATATCTGGTGTCCCAAGTCTTGAGATGCCTGACAAACTCTATGAAGGTTGTTTAGTCGGAAAGCAATCCAAAAAATCTTTTGTTTCGACTATGACAATGAGATCATCATTCATACTCAAAGTGTTATATTCAGATGTATGTGGTCCATTTGAAGAATATACCATTGGGGAAAACAAATATTTTGTTTTGTTTGTCGATGAGTTTAGTCGAAAGTTGTGGATCTATGTGATCAAGAGAAAGGACGAAGTATTTGAAATCTTTAAGATATTCAAGATGCTTGTCTAAAACCAGAGTGAGAAGAGGATCAAAGTTCCATGAACAAATGAAGGCGGGGAATACACTTCAAAGATGTTTAAAAAACTATGTGCAGAACATGGTGTTGATCATGAGGTAATTGCTCCTTATACTCCTCAATATAATGGAATTGTTGAAAGAAGAAACAGAACCATATTGGATATGGCGAGATGTATGCTAAAGGAAAATAATTTGCCAAAATCTTAATGGGGTGAAGCTGTTTAGATTGCATTTTATATCTTGAACAGATGCCCTATCAAGATATCGAAGAACAAGGTTCCTGAAGAAGTATGGAGTGGCAAACGACCATCGATGAGTCATTTAAATATGTTCGGCTCTCTGTGTTACAAGCATGTTCCTGTTGCAAGAATGAAGAAGCTTGATGACAAGAGTGAACTTATGATTCTGGTATGATATCATAAAACCGATGTATACAGGCTATTCAATTCAGTTAATGAGAAGATTGTGTTGAGTCAAGACACTGTGATTGATGAAAATTCAGTCTGGGATTGGAATTCTAGTGACGCAATTAACATGCCATTGATGAGCTGCGGTTTCGATGAAGAAATTGATGAAGTCGAAGTCGAAGAAATTGTTAATCTTCTAGTTAAAGTTGAAACAACTACTGACATTCTTAACTATATCGAAGTCAAAGAGGGTGTGGCTGAAACAAGCCAAAGACCTCAAAGAAATAAAGTTCTTCCAGCAAGACTTCATGATTATGATGTGGTAGGTGATGATGAAGTCACACCAGATGGAGAATTAGTTTATTTTGCTTTACTTGTAGGTGGTGAACCAATCAACCATAATGAAGCTTTAAATATTCAACAATGGAAGTTATTTATGGTCGAAGAGTGTCATACGGTGGGAAAACTGACTTGAGTGTTTTGCGTTTTATCGCAAATGTTGCGCATAGCAAGAGACGCCACAGACTTTTCTTGTATCCAATAAACGGAACGGTGAAAAGAACAAGAAAGACCTTTTGATATATTTTCTTGGTTCAGGGGGTAGGTTATGAAAAGGGAAGGTGTTAGCACCCTTTTCATCTGTAGTTATCTACGGGCTCTTAGTTGCTTGCTAGATCACTTTTGAAATTTCTTTATTTGTGTTTTACGGTGGCAGAACTGACTGTTATATACTGGTTTTTGCGTTTTTTGTTTGCAAATGTCGCGGTAAGCCAGAGCTGCCATCTTCTTTTCTTTTATCCAACAAAGGAAAGGGTGAAAAGAACATAAAAAGACCTTTTCAAGATTGTTTCTAAGTAAGGGGGGTAGATTATGGAAATGGGAGGAATTAGCATCCTTTCCATCCGTGGTTTTCCACGGGCTCTTAGAGGTTTGCTCATTTTTAAAATGCTTTTGTTCTTTGTGTTTGAAAATGTTTTGAAAACACCTTAGTGCAGCGAACTTTGTAATGTTTCTCGGGATAGTAGAGAACATATACAAAGTGTTTGAAAATTTCTTTTGAAAAAGTAGTTTTCTGTGTAAGTGCAAAAAAGTATTTTTTGAGCAAACTTCTAACAGCTATCTACTTTTATACTCGAAAAGGCTATTCTTTTCCTCTTTTCCTTTAGACAGTGATATCCTACTATTAGTGAGTAGGTAGCCCTGTCGTTGGATGTTGAGGGACAATCAAAGGGACGTTACAGTCACGAAGGTAATTATGGAGATGCTTTAGCAATTCTATTTTAGGGACTAGATCATTTACCGAGAAGGAAATGGTAGGGTCATCGAGAGACTATGATCTTTTGATTTTACGGGTCTTTGCTAAAGCATTCCTGCCTCATGACTATTTTATTGAAGGCAACCTAAGTGGGCGTACCTTAGAGGTGCTTGTGTGCAATTGTATTGTGTTTCAGTTATTTTTGTCTTTTTATTAAGTTTGGTAGTGTTTGATTATTAGTTTTATCGTACATGCTAATTACTAGAAGTTAATATGAAAAGCAATAGAATACAGAAAATAGAGGTCCTACGCTATTACAAGGCTTCAGGGAGGGGATTTACATTATATAAGGATAAAGGGGATAAAGCAGTAAAATATCCTAATTTATCTATTACATCCGGTAGGCAGATACGATAATAGTAAAAAATACGGAATTAAATAAACACGCGTGAAATAGAAAAGACGTCTAAAAAATCCTAAAGAAAAGAATTTTTTTTTTGTTGTTTTTGGTATAAAAGAAAATAAGGCCTTAGTCTATTTTAATTTTAATTTTAAGAAAAAGTGTTAAAATAATTAATTAATTAATTTACAAAAATTAATTTAATTGGAAAAAAGAAACTAGCCTAATATTTTTGTGATTTTTTGGTTTTAATGTTAAAAGGGTAAAAAGCCTACTAAACAAAAAATAGAGAAAAGAAACAAATGCAAAATAAAAATACAATGAAGCATCCTTCGATTGGGGTGAATGAAGGGGGCTTCGATTCAGATGATATTGACTTTCGATTTGGAGGTGGGTGAAGTTTTCGATCCAGGAAGGATGGGTGTCCTTCGACCCAGGGAAAGAGTATTTCTTTCGATCCAGAAGGGGATGCCTTCTTCGATCCAAGAGACTATGGCTTTCGATCCAGAGAAGGTATCTCCTTCGATCTGGGATGCTATACCTGTAAAAGTACATTAGTGAAATGAAATGTAGGACTTAGGTATCGAAACCCAGGTCCTTCAATCTTGCGCTTGCTGGGTCTTCTTAGGCTATGTCTGCAGCAAATGTTAGCAAATGAAGAACATGACCTGGGTTCCAAACCCAGGCCCTTTGGTCCTGTCTAGGATGGCAAATCAAAGGTAACAACAAGTAATGTTGTGTTATGCAAATTTAAAGTTGGACAATTTACCCTTTCTTACCAGCAGATTTAGTCTTCGGTTTGGGCGTTTGCTGGAGGTGAGCACCTTCGATACAGGGCTTCTGGGCATGGATGCTTTTGTTGAAGGATGGATTTTTGCTTGGAAAATTCTGGTAACCTTTGATGGATTTTGTGGGCAGCCTCTCTCTACTGTTTTTTTGTTTCCTCTCTCTTGCAACACTCATGATCTCTTTATATAGAGGGGGTAGAGGGGACAAGAAGGCTAAGACTTAAACAAACTTTATTGTGTTTGAAAGTCATGAATATGATTTTGTAACGTTGGCCAAACACATGGGATCTTGTCCCTTTTTGAATTTGCTATTGTGTAACTGGCCTTCGAATGCCCTCCTTCGAATGGGCTGATGGCCTCCTTCGAATGGACCTTTGTACGCTTCTTCGAATGGACTCTTGCAAGCTTCTTCAAATGTACTCTTTTGGAATGTCAAATGAAGGGCCTTTGCTCTGATGTTTCAATCGAAGGAAGCTCTGATTCTCCAAATCGAAGGAAGCTCTGATGCTCCAATTGAAGGAAGCTTTGATGCTCTAAATCGAAGGAAGCTTTGATGCTCCAATCGAAAGAACCTCTGATGCTCCAATCAAAGGAAACTCTGGTGCTCCAATTGAAGGAAGCTTTGATGCTCCAATCAAAGGAAGCTCTGATGCTCCAATCGAAGGAAGCTCTGATGCTCCTATCGAAGGAACCTTTGATGCTCCAATCGAAGGAAGCTCTGATGCTCCAATCAAAGGAACCTCTGATGCTCCAATCGAAGGAACCTCTAATGCTACAATCGAAGGAACCTCTGATGCTCCAATCGAAGGAACCTCTGATGCTCCAATCGAAGGAAGCTCTGATACTTCAATCGAATGCATTTTTAGGAATGTCAATCGAAGGATCCTATTGCAAGGCCAATCGAAAGGCTTTGCTGAAATTCCAATCAAAGGGTATTTTGGAGATGTCAATCGAAGGAAACTTGAAAACACTACTTATAAATTTTATTTTTCCTTAGGAAAGGGTTTGTGACCAACCATGTAGGGGAAAGCCTTGGAAAATATGAGAGGGAAAATTTTGGGGTACAACAGTTGCCCTTGTTCAATCTTCTTAAACCTGAGGATGTAGATTGACTTTCCTGCCTTTCGTGATCTAAAGGTGGAAGATGATTGAACACTAGAGTGCCCAGAAATTTGCACTCGTCTGAAGTGATACTGTTGGTGGATAATATCGGGAATGGGCTTACAGATGCCATTTGGAAAAGGTGATAGGAGATTGTCGGAGATAGGCTTAAAGAAGCCATCCAAGGAGTATGATGGAGAGTCGTTGGAGACGGGCTTAAAGACGCCATCCAAAATAGATGTTGACTTCATAAGAATTCTCTTTGTGGGAATTCCTGCTCTTGTTGTCCGATAAGGAGTCCGCTGGGGAACGTTTTTCAGGGGAATAAAGTCTAGGAGCTTTGGTTGTCCATTACTCTACTAGGGAGTCATCTCTTGACTGAAGAGATTAAAGTGAATTGTTATCTAGTCAGGATCTAAGCTTTGCAGTGACTTACTGAGGATGATAAGGCTGACTGTTATCTGGCCGTATTCTAGGCTTCACAGTGACTTACTAGGGAAATGAGATTAAACTATTATCTGGTCATGTCCAGGCTTCAGTGATTTGAAGAAATTAAGTTATTATCTGGTCGGATCCATGCTTCAACTTGAATCTGAGGTATACTACTATCCGATCAAATCCAGGCTTCATAGTAACTGATAGAGTAAAATGCTATCTGGTCGGATTCCAGGCTTCGTAGCACCTTATGTTGTTATCTGGTCGAAGTCCAGGCTTCATAGTGTCTTAAATTGTTTATTGACTATTATCTGGTCAGATTTCGGGCTTCATAGTATCTGACAGGGTAAACTGCTATCTGGTCAGATTCCAGGCATCGCAGCACCTTATACTGTTATCTGGTTAAAATCCAGGCTTCACAGTGTTTTTAAAGAAGTTAACTACTATCTGGTCGGATTCCAGGCTTCGTAGCACCTTATATTGTTATTTGGTCGAAATCCAGGCTTTACAATTTCTTCAATTGGAATGGAAATCAGAGAGATCTTAGTGTCGATCTGACTGTGTCAGAGAAGGTCTTGGGAGGACATCTTTCTGAGGAAATTGCTGAAATAGCCCTTTATCATACGTAGCTTTTGAGAAGACTACCAAGTCATATAAGTAGCGGTGTTTGTTGATTTGAACTTTCCCTGAAAAAGGTAAAGAGTTAGTCATATGCAATGTCATGACGTATGAAATGCATTGTGATGATGTTCTCAAAATAAATGAGATTATGTTGTATGCGATGTGTATGCGTATGCCATGATATATGAATATGGGATGTTATTGAGATGTTCCTAGTCTAGGAAAATAAATCCCGGATTGCTGTTGGAGAGTATTGGGAAGCTGAATTCTTCATTTCCGCTGGGGATGATGAATAGAGATGATTCGCTGGGGATTTCCTCTTTCTGTTTAAGGATAACCTGCTGGGGATTGACTCTGCCTGAGAATTGATTCTGTTTGAGAATAAATCTATGGAGAGAGATGCTTGTTAGAAGATTCAACCGATGTAGAGAAATAAACTCTGTTGGGGGAATGAACTTCCGTATCTAGAGAAATAAACTCTACCCGGGAGGAGGTTTTATAACTGTTTAAGATTATAAGACCTTGGCTGGGGAAGGAAGATTTCAGCTCTCTAAAGGAACTTTATTGGAGAAGGTGATTCCTGTTTGGGGAAGAAGAGACCAAAAACTCTAGTTGTTTTTGCTCTATAGGGAACATAGATGTCACAGACGTATGTTGAGGATACGACGATGACTTTGCATCAGGATGTTTCTTCCCCTGTACCTGCTGGATAGATCTATGTCGCGATTGTACTTGAACATGTATTGAATGAGTGTAAGAATGACATCCGTCTCTAGATCGTATCTGCATTGTACTTGAAACATGTGTTGAATGAATGTTAGAATGACATTCGTCTCTGGATCGTATCTGCACTATACTTGAAAGATGGTTGAATGAGTGTCAAAATGACATCTGTCTCTGGATCGTATCTGCACTGAACCGTTTCTAGATGAGAATCTGGAGTAAGTGTCAGAATGACATCCGTCTCTGGATCGCATCTGCATTGTACTGTTGAGAATCTGAAGTAGGTGTCAGGATATTTCCGTTTCTGGATCGTACCTGAACCGTTTCTAGATGATAAGTTGAGATAAGTGTCAGAATGACATCCATCTCTGGATTGTATCTGCACTGTACTATTGAGAATCTGGAGTAGGTGTCAGGATGTTTGCATTTCTGGATCGTACCTGAACCGTTTCTAGATGATAAGTTGAGATAATTGTCAGAATGACATCTGTCTCTGGATCGTATCTGCACTATACTGTTGAGAATCTGGAGTAGGTGTCAGGATGCTTCCGTTTCTGGATCGTACCTGAACCGTTTCTAGATGATAAATTGAGATAAGTGTCAGAATGACATCCGTCTCTGGATCGTATCTGCACTGTACTATTGAGAATCTGGAGTAGGTGTCAGGATGTTTCCGTTTCTGGATCACCTTAATCGTTTCTAGATGATAAGTTGAGATAAGTGTCAGAATGACACCCGTCTCTGGATCGTATATGCATTGTACTGTTGAGAATATGGAGTAGGTGTCAGGATGTTTCTGTTTCTGGATCGTACCTGAACTGTTTCTAGATGATGATCTGCTTTATTCAGAATGTTTCCGTTAGGAATTCTTGTTTTGTTGTTTTGAGAAGAAATCCGTTGAGGAACATTAATTTTGTTTGATGGTACGTGATTCATTGTCGGAATTCATGTCTAATGCCCCAAATGGTCCAGATGGAGGTCTGCCCCGGTTGCTTGGCATTTTTAAGAAATTCCTTTAATCTTGACTTGACCGCCCCAGGTGATGAACAATGATCATGCCGTGCCCCCTAGTTGGAAATGACTTTCCCCTTGAGGTGAACCTTTCATTGAGACATTTTTTTGTTCACTAGATATTCGTCATGCGAATTTCTCTGCTGTTTAGCAAATAGTCATATGCAAACAATGGTATTTTAATAATGCAAGGTTTATGCCTGTCTTGAAGTTTGAAAATTCATTTTTTCAGTAAAACAAATTTTGCTAGAGAGTGATATCAACTCAGGATTATAGCAAGTCCTACAGGAGTCAGGATACCTTTTGTAACAATATGCTTTTGAACTAACCTATGCTTCAGTTAGGACTTTTAAAGGTTGTAGCGTGGCCTGGTTCACGGTTCAAGAAACAAAGGATAAAGGCTCAAAGTTTATTTGTACCCACCCGCTCTTCGTGATGTTCTTCAGTCCTATGCTCAGTTAATTGTGTGTGCAGATCCCAGTTGAGTTTGGCATCTTGTCCTTGATGTTTCGGTGATGGTTCAGATATAGACAGTCATTTTTGTAATCTTCTCTTTTTGTTGAGGATTTGTAGGACCTCTTTTTTTTGTTTTGTTATCCCTTCCTTTTCCTAAATTGTTTCTTTTGTGATTACAGTCAGTGGGATGCCCCAGTTATTTTTCTTCTTAAGTCTCCTTCATAGGTTTTGACTTAATGGGCTTTTATTTTGATAATGACTGTCTATCTTGGCGATTATGCGGAAGCATCACTGTCTTTTGATTTGGGAGGACGTCTTCGATGCCAATCATTATGTACGAAGCAGAAGATTGCGACTGAATGCGCGTCTGAATTAACTGAGAAAACTACCCTGCCCTAGGTTATGATTAAGGGTTTTAATTTGTGTGAAAAGAAAAACTCCTACTTCTTTGGCTCAAAGGGGTTGACTATGGATTATCTTCCTTATAACTCCACTGTTTGGGATTTGAAACAACGCTTGTACATCGTCAACAAGGTCTGTTCAAAAGCACATTGTGTGGATTGTGGTATCATTTTCATCATCCTCCCTCTAAAGGCTTAGAGCTTTTGATCGAGAGTTGAATATCACGAAAAGGAAGTATAAAGCAGTTTAAGCATAATGCAAACAAATTAATTCAAGACAAACATGTGCGATGCATTAATGGGAAAACAAAAGTTCTGCATAACAATAATTGTTTGAACAGCAAATGAAATTACAAATGAAAAATAAAAAATGAACTGAACATTCTCAATGATTTTGCCTAGGAGAAATAATCACTTTGTGAGTCTCTGCAAAGTCGAATTCAACCTCTTTGGCGTTAATCATATCTGGAATTTTGTTCTTCAGAGCCCACCAGCCATTGGTATCATGTCCCGGACTGTCAGAATGGTATGCACACCTTTTGTCGGGGTGGTAACTAGGAGCATAAGTATTGGGGTTTCGCAGAGGAGCCTTTAGCATAATCAACCCTGCTTTCAACATGTGTTGTAGCGCTTGAGCTAGTGATATGTTGGTTCTGGTGAATTGTCTCTTAGGCATGACCTCTTTATGTTGGTTCCCATGTTGGTGTTGTTGCATAGATGTAGAGTTAGAGACCAGTATTGCCCCTACAGATTGATTGTGGTTGTCGGCCTTATTGCGAACCTTTTGGCCATACACAGCATTGGCTTCCCTCTTACCAGCAAATGGCTTCTTCTCAGCATTAGAAGATGTAGCCATCGGGATCTTCCCACTCTTGATACCGTTTTCAATCCTTTCTCCAATCAGAACCATTTCTGTGAACCCGGATGAGGAACTCCCAATTAGAAAATTGAAGAATGGGCCTCTCAGAGTGCCCATGAACATGTCTACCATTTCACTATCATTTATAGGAGGTTGTACCCTGCCTACTAGATCCCTCCATTTTTTACGCATATTCCTTGAACCCTTCTCTTGAGCTCATGGACATATTCTGCAGTTGCACTCGAGTTGGTGCTAGGTCAGCATTGTATTGTTACTTCTTGTAGAAAGCAATAGCCAAGTCTTCCCAGGTATGGATGTCAGTTCCTTCTAGTTGATAGAACCAATCCAGCTGAGTGCCAGCTAAACTTTATTGGAATAAATGGACCCATAACTTCCAATCAGCAGTGTGAGGCTGGATCTTTCTGACGTATGACCTCAAGTGAAGCTTGGGACAGGAAACACCGTCATATTTTGCGAAGATGGGGACTTTGAACTTAAGTGGGATTACCACCCCTGGAACCAGACCTAATTCTTTGAAATCCAGACCGGGCACCCTTTGAATCTCCATGGCACTGAGCCGATCCTCCAGCCATTTGTATTTTTCATTAGCAAGAGGATATTTCTCCTTATAGTAGTCAGGTTCATCTTCTTCAGACATTGGATTGTTGTCTCCTTCATCTGATTCCTTGTCTTCTTCGTCTTGATTATCCCCTCCCTTTGATGGGGTGGCGAAGTCTAGAGCAAGGTTAGTTAGTCTTCTTCTTCCCACACTCGAAACACAAACTGGTTTCTTTCCCCTCTTAGCCTTCTTTTTTATGATCAGGGCTTTCAGGTCTTCTTGCCCCTGGGTCAGAGTCAGGAACATTTGTTGGAACTGAGCGTTTTGAGCTTGAAGGTCTTTAATTGTCTGTTCGAGAGCCATTTCTTTACTTGCTAAAATAAATAGCGAATAAGATGAGGACCCTGCTTTGAAACCTGTTTATGCAATAACATGTATGATATGTGTATGTAATGTTTTCAAGGACTCACGGGGTAAATAAGAAGATATCAGCATTTGAAGTTTGTATCTTTGATTGAAGAACTTTCATGTCGTTGAATGTCATTCTATGAGAGTCAAGCTCACCATATCAAGTGGGTCATAGCCCCTGACTCAAATTGTTGAGTTTTGATCTTCTGACGGCATTGGCTAGAGGAAAATAAATCCCCTTTCCTCTTGTTAGACGTCTGATTTATCATAACCTGCATCACAAACCCTTGAGATCCTTGAAATGGTTAAGGAAATGTTGTGGTATGATGTTATGGTGTGTATGTTATGCGTTAAGCAAAAGTGCAAGGTGATGTAAGCAAGTAACCCCTGTAAGAAATCCAAGTTATTGGATAATGACTATAAACACATCCTACAAGGAAATCATGTAGTCAGATGATAAAAACCTGTAAGTAGTTCAAGTTGAAAGCAAACAAGTCACACAAATTGCCTTAGGTTCAGGCTTGCATGAGGTTTGTAGGTAAGTACCCTCTTGAATGTTTAGTTGGCTCAACCTGTTCTACTAATAGTAACCAGGTCCTAAGGAGCCTCAATATCACTGACCTTCCCTTCAGAAATAGTTCAGCTCCACACCAAATTATTGCGGCCAAAAAATCCTGAAAGTCTAGCCTCAATGAGTGTAGTGTCGAGTATCAACCTATCTTCGATCAGAACCAAAGTCGGTTATCTCACTACTTCCTAATGGCTAGGATGAGTCAATTAAAGGTTCTAAAGGTCAGTTAGCGCTTAGTGACACTATGGGGAAGCCTAATGTTATCCTTAACTTACTCAAGGAACATTAGTACAATCCAAAGAATTGCACTAACGTAGCCACCACTTTGTCTGTATCGTTCTACGCTGTACAACCTCCATGGTTTATTTCTACTTACCTAATAAGGTGCCCCAGATCCGGGTGTAGGATCTTTTTAGTAACAACCCAAGAAAACCCTTAAAGATAAATCAAGCAAACACACAATGTAAAAATGATGAATTAAAACTCTAAGGTAACCCCACTTTTTATAGTCTCCAACAGAGTCGCCAGTTCTGTTTTACGGTGGCAGAACCGACTGTTATATACTGGTTTTTGCGTTTTTTGTTCGCAAATGTCGTGGTAAGCAAGAGTCGCCACTGTCTTTTCTTTTATCCAACAAAGGAAAGGGTGAAAAGAATAGAAAAATACCTTTTCGAGATTGTTTCTGAGTAAGGGGGTAGATTATGGAAAGGGAAGGTATTAACACCATTTCCGTCTGTGGTTTTCCACGGGCTCTTAGAGGTTTGCTCATTTTTAAAATGCTTTTGTGCTTTGTGTTTGAAAATGTTTTGAAAATGCCTTAGTGCGGCGAACTTTGTAATGTTTCTCGGGATAGTAGAGAACGTATACAAAGTGTTTGAAAAGTGTCTTTTGAAAAAGTAGTTTTCTATGTAAGTGCAAAAAAGTATTTTTTGAGAAAACTTCTAACAGCTATCTACTTTTATACTCGAAAAGGCTATTCTTTTCCTCTTTTCCTTTAGACAGTGCTATCCTACTATTAGTGAGTAGGTAGCCCTATCGTTGGATGTTGAGGGACAATCGAAGGGACGTTACAGTCACGAAGGAAACTATGGAGATGCTTTAACAATTCTATTTTAGGGACTAGATCATTTACCGAGAAGGCAACGGTAGGGTCATCGAGGGACTATGATCTTTTGATTTTATGGGTCTTTGCTAAAGCATTCATGCCTCATGACTGTTTTATTGAAGGAAACCAAAATGGGCGTACCTTAGAGGTGCTTGTGTGCAATTGTGTTGTGTTTCAGTTATTTTTGTCTTTTTATTAAGTTTACTAGCGTTTGATTATTAGTCTTATCATACAAGCTAATTACTAGCAATTAATATGAAAAGCAATAACATGCAGAAAATAGAGGTCCTACGCTATTACAAGGCTTCGCGGAGGGGATTTAGATTATACAAGGATAAAGGGGATAAAGCAGTAAAATATCCTAATTTATCTATTACATCCGGTAGGCAGATACAGTAATAGTAAAAAAGACGGAATTAAATAAACACGCATGAAATAGAAAATACGTCTAAAAAATCCTAAAAAAAAGAAAAAAAATTTGTTGTTGTTTTTGGTATAAAAGAAAACAAGGCCTAAGTCTATTTTAATTTTAATTTTAAGAAAAAGTGCTAAAATAATTAATTAATTTATTTATAAAAATTAATTTAATTGGAAAAAAATAACTAGCCTAATATATTTGTGATTTTTTGATTTTAATGTTAAAAGGGTAAAAAGCCTACTAAACAAAAAATAGAGAAAAGAAACAAATGCAAAATTAAAATACAATGAAGCATCCTTCGATTGGGATGAAGGAGAGGGGCTTCGATTAAGAGGATATTGACTTTCGATTTGGCGGTGGGTGAAGTTTTCGATCCAGGAAGGATGGGTGTCCTTCGACCCAGGGAAAGAGTATTTCTTTCGATCCAGAAGGGGATGCCTTCTTCAATCCAGGAGACTATGGCTTTCGATCAAGAGAAGGTATCTCCTTCGATCTGGGATGCTATACCTTCAAAAGTACATTAGCGAAAAGAAATGCAGGACCTGGGTATCGAAACCCAGGTCCTTCGATCATGCGCTTGCTGGGTCTTCTTAGGCTATGTCTGCAGAAAATGTTAGCAAACAAAGAACATGACCTGGGTACCAAACCCAGGCCCTTTGATCCTGTCTAGGATAGCAAATCGAAGGTAACAACAAGTAATGATGTGTTATGCAAATGTAAAGTTGGATAATTTACCCTTTCTTACCAGCAGATTTAGTCTTCAATTTAGGCGTTTGCTGGAGGTGAGCACCTTCGATCTGGGGCTTATGGGCATCGCTGCTTTTGTTGAAGGTTGGCTTTTTGCTTGGAAAATTCTGGAAACATTTGATGGATTTTGTGGGTAGGCTCTCTCCACTGTTTTTTTCTCCTCTCTTTTGCAACACTTATGATCTCTTTATATAGAGGAGGTAGACGGGACAAGAAGGCAAATACTTAAATAACCTTGATTGTGTTTGAAAGTCATGAATAGGATTTTGTAACGTTGTCCAAACACATGGGATCTTGTCCCTTTTTGAATTTGCTATTGTGTAACTAGCCTTCGAATGCCCTCCTTCGAATGGACCTTTGCACGCTTCTTCGAATGGACTCTTGCAAGCTTCTTCAAATGGACTCTTTTGGAATGTCAATCGAAGGGCCTTTGCTCTGATGTTTCAATCGAAGGAAGCTCTGATGATCCAAATCGAAGGAAGCTCTGATGCTCCAATCGAAGGAAGCTCTGATGCTCCAAATCGAAGGAAGCTCTGATGCTCTAATTGAAAGAACCCCTGATGCTCCAATCGAAGGAAGCTCTGATGCTCCAATCAAAGGAAGCTCTGATGCTCCAATCTAAGGAAGCTCTGATGCTTCAATCGAAGGAACCTCTGATGCTCCATTCGAAGGAACCTCTGATGCTCCAGTCGAAGGAAGCTCTGATGCTCCAATCAAAGGAAGCTCTGATGCTCCAATCGAAGGAAGCTCTGATACTTCAATTGAAGAAATTTTTAGGAATGCCAATCAAAGGATCCTATTGCAAGGCCAATCGAAAGGCTTTGATGAAATGCCAATCGAAGGGTATTTTGGAGATGCCAATCGAAGGAAACTTGAAAACATTACTTATAAATTTTCTTTTTCCTTAGACAAGGGTTTGTAACCAACCATGTAGGGGAAGACCTTGGAAAATATGAGAGGGAAAATTTTGGGGTACAACAGTTTGAAATGTGTTTGTGGTCGATTTTGAAAGTATTTTGAAAACGCCTTTGTTTCGGAAAACTTTGTAATGATTCTCATCTCTATAAGATTGTATACAAAATGTTGGTTTTGAAAATACTTTAAAGAGATGTTTTTTTTTTAAAAATGTTTTGAAAGTGTAGGTGTAAAAATGGTTTTTATTTATGAGCAAGCAACTACGAGCGTCCTACCTACTCAAAAGGTCTTTGTTCTTTTCCTCCTTCTTTATATGTTGCTATCTTACCATTGATTGGTAAGAATCCCCATCATTGGATGTGAAGGGACAAGCATGGGTCAATTATATAGTCATAAAAGGAAATTTCTGAGACATTTTAGCAATTTCCGTAAGGGACTAGATCGTTTACCGAAGGCAACATCGAGGGGCATCGAGGGACTACGATATTTTTTATCGAGGGTCTTTGCTAAAACGCCCATATTCGAGAGACATGACTATTTTCTAAGGCAACAAGCAAGGTTACCCTAGAAGTGCGCGTGTGTGAAGTGTGTTTGATTGCATGCATTTTTGTCTTTGATATTAGGGTTTTCTAGCGGTTGATTTTATCTTGCCATACACACCCTAATTACTAACAATTTATATTAAAGCGGTAAATATGGAAATTAAAATCCTAAGCTATTACATCATTAGGGGAGTGGGGGTACAATTTACAAATGGGGATGAGGTGGAAACTTCAATATTATAACCATATCTAATACCAATGAAGAAAATGTAAAAACAATGTAAAATAAAGGAAAAAATGAATTTTGAACTATTATGTGTCGACACATGCTGATATGCATCGACATATAACTTTCCTTGCCCCTGTAAAACCAAATCAACTAAGTATGAGTCGATGCATAATGGGATGTATCGACTCATTTCCTGTTTGTGTTGACACATACACGTTTTGTGTCGACTCATGCACCTTTCATCCTTCTGTTTTGGTCCCTAGATAACAGTATGAGTCGATGCATAAGGCCATGTGTCGACTCATACCCTGTTTTTTCACTAGAATGAGTCGACCTATGTGGGTATGTGTCGACTCATACTACAGTTTTTTGCCTTAAACATTGTTTTATTGTCTGTACAGGTTAGTTTACAGCATATGATTGATAAACATAAACAACAAGAAAATGGTTAGCTCAAAGGGGCAATGATTACTACATTTTATCATAAAAAATAAATCATTAATGATGTATGAAAAAATTCCAAGTCAAGAAGACTTACCTTGAGACTGCACTGGGTGTTTTAAATCTGAATACTTTTCAAGATGCTGTGATGGCTCCAATGAATCTCCAGGAAGTTGTTCCAAACTATTGAATCACACTAAACCCAGTCAAGTTGTACAGTACTATTTTTTTGTTTGGAGGGTGAAGATAATGGCACTACTGAAACTGTTCTTGTGTTTGAACAGTCTCTATGTGATAAGATGTTTGGTTTATGAGAGAGTTTGTAAGATGGAATAATGAATTGAGGTTGTGTTTTTGTGACTGAGAATAAAGATGGGTATGAGCAAAAGGTATTTTGTGAGATGAGCAGAGTTTATAAAGAATGTTGTTTTTTTTGTTCTCTCTTTTTCTCTCCAATAAAACCAGCCTCTTGTGTGTTGTAAGAACAGTTTATTTATAGAGGAAGTTTGGCTGATATTTGGGGAGAAACAAATAAGTTTTTGAACAGTTTGGGTATGATGTCTCATTGCCTTTTAGATGCAGCTCTCATATGCAAATTTGGTGCAAACATGGGACTGAGATAATGCAGGCTTGGAATGGGTTGATAGTAGCATAGCAGGGCTATTTTTGCAGCAATTTTGGAGTGTTGTTGCAGCTTGGTGTCGGGCTGTTTCATAGCAGTACGGAAGACTATTTTTGACATGGTTTTTGGCTTTTATGTGGACAGTACAACAAGCTTGTACTTGGCAGCATATAAGGCTTTGTTCAGCAGTAGTTTGGACAACATTGTTTGTAGCATGACACTAGTTTAGTTTTATGGACAACATAGTGGCAAGGTTTGAGTCAAAGGGAAAAGTTCAACCAAGACAAAGCTTAGAGTTTATAGTCTTGAAAAAAATGCCACTTTGTAATAACTTGAATTATTTGTAACATCTTGAATTATTTGTAACATCTTGAATTATTTTGAACATCTTGAATTATCTTGCATTGTAGTGAAAAGATGTCACGAAGCAATGAAATTAACAAGTATAGAAAAATACTTAGAAAATTTTCCAAGTCTTGCAAAGTTGGATTTTTTACTCTCTTGATTTTTGATGATTAAATTTCATATTTTGGATGTCTTGATGAAATGTGATTTTTGGGACTCAATTTTGGTCAAAAAGTCAAAGTTTGACTTTTTAGTGTACAATTGACTTTTTCCACCAGTTGACCGAATTTTGTCTACCAATCCACTGATCTTAGGAAATGAATCGAAATATGCGATTAGGTTAAAATGATGCGCTCGGATCCTTGAGATCATGCTTCCAACCAATGAGTCTGGTACTAGGTCAAAAATCAAAGTTCGGTCATTTCCAGTTAAAACCCTAATTTTACCCATTTTGCCTTTTTGATAATTTGAATGACTTTCTTGGAAAATTGTGATCCAAGACTTGAAACTTGACAGCAGTAATCCTGAGGGTCCATAATGATCCATGAAAGTCATTTGAAATGTTAGGAGTCCCACTGTCTTTGCGCAAACTCAAACCCTAGTTCGAGGCATCAATGTTGAGGAGACGTCTGGACCTAGTCAGTACTTGTGCAAGCTTGAGTCATTGAAGATCTTTGTAGAAAATACCTTGAGAAAAAGAGAGGGCAAATTTTGGGGTACAATAACTTCCCCGGTTCAATCTTCTTAAACCTAAAGAGTTAGATTGGCAGACCCGTCGTTCATGACTTGAAGGTGGAAGATGATTGAACACTAGAGTGCTCAGAAATTTGCACTCGACTATGTGTTAGTTGATTGTGTCGGGAATGGGCTTAAGGATTTAATTTGGAGAAGTGATGTAGAGTTTTTTGGAGATGGGCTTACAGATGCCATCCAGAGTGACTGAAGAGGTATGTTGTTTGGTGACTTCACTAGGGAGATAATCCTAACCAGAAGAGGTCCTTTGTTTTGACTAACTTTTCCTGCAAGGAGGATGGTTAATTGCATGCAGAAGTATGCATTGCGTGATGATGTTCTCAAAATAAATGAGATTATGCTGTATGCATTTGTCATGTATGTGATATGATGTATGAATATGATATGCTTATTGAAGTATATTTGTCTAGGAAAATGAATTCTTGACAAAATGCTGGGGAGCTTTGGGAAGTTAAATCCTGGAATACTGTTGGAGATGAAGAGTACGTGTATCTTTGAACTTTGTTTAGGATGTTTCTGCTGGGGATTCCTAATTTTCTTGTTTGAGGAGAACTCCGCTGGGGAACATTGACTTTGCTTGAGAAGACTCTGTGGAGAGTGTTGATTTCTGCTTGGGGAACAAAATTCAAGAGTTTCAGTTGTCATTGCTCTGGTGGGGAATTGTTTCTTGAAAGTTAGTTATTATCTGGTCGGATTCCAAGCTTCACAATAACTTGCTGGGAATAAATAAGTTAACTATTATCTGGTCAGATTCCAGGCTTTGCAGCAACTCGCTGGGATAGTGGCAAGCTCTACTAGGGAAGAGGAGTTTTATTTGTGATTTGTAAGAGTTAAACTGTTATATGGTCGGGTCCAGGTTTCAGAAACTCGAACTGTTAACTGGTTAGGTCCAGGCTTTGCAGTAGATGGAGAAGTTAAGTTACTATCAGGTCAGGTCCAGGCTCTAGCCACTTGAAATTGAAATTTACTGTTATCTAGTCGGGTCCAGTCTTCAGCAAGTTGAACTTGAGATCAACTGTTATCTGGTCGGGTCCAGGTTCCAATAACTCAGATTGTGAACTGGTCGGGTTCAGGCTCTGCAGTTGAAGAAGTTAAACTAATATCTGGTCGGGTCCAGGCTTTAGCAACTAAATTTGAGATTTACTATTATCTGGTTGGGTCCAGGCTTCAGAAATTAGAACTGTTATTTGGTCGGGTCCAGGCTTTTGAATTTTAAATTGTTAACTGGTCGGGTCCATGCTTCAACAATTTATACTTGAGGTTAATTGGTATCTGGTCGGGTCCATGCTTGAACTTTTGACTGGTCGGTTCCAGGCTTAAGCAATTTGAGAAGTTAAACTATTATCTGGTCGGGTCCAGGCTTTAGTAACTTCCAAATGAGATTAACTGTTATCTGGTCGGGTCCATTCTTCCAGTAATTTTCTTGAATATATGAAGTTGAACTGTATCTGGTCGGGTCCAGGCTTCGCAGTAACTTACTTTATAGGAATGGAGTAAACTATTCTCTGGTCGGGTTCTAGGCTTCACAATCACTTTCGGGGATAGTAAAGACTCCATTGGCGACTTTAACTAGGGATTAGGGGTTGTGGTCCGTTGATTTGTAATAGTCTGAGAGGAAAACTCAAGCTGGGGAATATGTATTTTGTTGGGGAAATAAACCCTGTTGAAGATGATATTTGACGAATTACTGGGGAATCTGTAGTTTGTTGGGGAAATAAACCTTGTTGAAGAGGATATTGATAAACTGTTGGGGAATCTGTAGTGTGTTGGGGAAATAAACCCTATTGAAGAGGATATTTGACAAACTGTTGGGGAGGATATTTTTTAGAAATAATTCCATAAGGCTTCCTTTTAAGACCAACTCAGCTTGGGAGAGGATCTTCCAGAGATTGAAAATCTGGCTGGGGATTTTATGAATCCAAATAATGTTATTGAAATAACTCTGTGGGGATATCTCAAATGCATTTAAGAAGATGCTTGTCACTATTTTTAAACATAAATTTGTTAAAAGTTTAATCACGTTCATATGCATATGTTCATTCAATTTTAGTCATTGGACACTTTTGCACTCAAAACAGAAAAAAAAAGTTTGTACTTCAAAGTATATTTGTATTTATGTTTTGCCCATGAATATGTGTTTTTGTACAAAGAGACAGAGATCCTAGTAAGAGGAAATCTTCGAAACAAAGTGAAAACAAAAAATAATAGCCATGTGAAAGTGATCTCATTGTGTTCCAATCCCACTATTACCCCTATGTCTTCGAACATCATCCATTGTCGTTTAATAGGAGTTGATCAGATTGATCTTGGACCATTTGAACTTTGGACTTTGGTAATGAAGCTGGATGTAAAGATCCCACGGGACATAGTCATACGCTTTAATATTTAACTTTTGCCTGGACCTCCCTTTCGGTTTTTCAGTCCACCAGGATACCCATTTTTTCCCAAATCGCCCTTTCGGGTTTTTGACTTGCGGGTGTACAATCTTTTGTATATATCCCTAACTTTTTCCTGAATCTTTTTGGTTCACCAGGATGCCCATTTTTTTCCTAGGTGTGTCAACCTAGCGGGTCATTTTATGCGTAGTATTTTTTAACTATGTCCGCTTTCACAAGATGTGGGAAGTCTTCGCCATCCATAGTAGTCAGCATCATGGCACCACCAGAGAAAACTTTCTTTAAACAAATGGCCCTTCATAAGTGGGAGTCTATTTGCCCCTGGGGTCACCTTGTGGAAGGATGATGCGCTTTATTACTAAGTCACCAACTTGATACACTCGAGACTTGATTTTTTTGTTGAAAGCCTTGATCATACGTTTTTGATACACTTTACCGTGGAAGACAGCAACCAGTCTCTTCTCATCAATCAAGTTCAACTAATCCAACCTAGTCTGAATCCATTCGTCTTCGCCTAAATCTTCTTCCTTCATAATCCTTAGAGAAGGGATTTGAACTTCGATAGGTAGGACAACTTCCATGTCGTAGACCAAGGAGAAAGGAGTTGCCCCAGTTGATGTTCGAATTGAAGTACGGTAGCCATGGATAGCAAAGGGTAATATCTCATTCTAGTCTTTATACGTTAACACCATCTTTTGCACAATCTTCTTGATATTTTTATTGGCAGTTTCCACTGCGCCATTCATTTTGGGTCTGTACAGAGAATAATTGTGATGCTTGATTTTGAACTGAGTACAAAGTTCCATAATCATAACATTATTGAGGTTGGTTCCATTGTAAGTGATGATCCTTTCAGGGATATCGTAACGGCAGACGAGGTTATGCTTGATAAACGTGGCTACAATGTTCTTGGTGACTGAGGCATATGAGGCAGCTTTGACCCACTTGGTAAAGTAATCAATGGCAACAAGGATAAAACGGTGTCCATTGGAAGCGGTAGATTTGATCTCTCTAATCATATCAATGCCCCACATTGCAAACGACCATGGAGAAGTCATGACATTTAGAGGAATATGAGGTACATGGATCTTGTCATCATATATTTGACACTTCTGGAAAGTCCTTGAGTGATGATGACAATTAGTTTCCATTGTGGACCAATAGTAACCAGCCCTTAGGATTTTCTTGGCCATAGTGTATCCACTAGAGTGGGTTCCGAAGAGGCCATCATGCATGTCTTCTATAATTTTCTCTGCCTCCTTCTTGTCCACACATCGGAGTAGAGTACAATCATGGTTGCGCTTGTATAGGATTCTGTTTCATAGAAAGAATTTGGATGAAAATCTTCGCAAGAATTTC
This sequence comes from Vicia faba, assembly GCA_948472305.1. NCBI lineage: Eukaryota > Viridiplantae > Streptophyta > Magnoliopsida > Fabales > Fabaceae > Vicia > Vicia faba. The sequence continues at coordinate 46,766,859 of OX451740.1, forward strand.
TTATCATTGATGGAAGCTCCTTCAGGATATTCTTGTGCCTCAAGATATCTCCTCACCTCATGGTACCATGGTTTCTCTTCATCAGTATCAAGCTCATAGAAGTGTGCAGGTTCGTTAAATCTTTCGATTGTAATCATGGGAGCTTCGTTATCCCATTTGACTTTGAACATGGAAGACATTGTTGCTAAGGCGTCAGCCAATTGATTCTCTTCTCTAGGTAAATGTTCGAAGGTAATCTCCTTGAAGCATGGAATCAGAGTTAACACGAGCTCCTTGTAAGGAATCGGGTTGGGATGCTTAGTGTCCCATTCTCCTTTTACTTGGCTAATCACTAGAGCATAGTCTTAGAATACATCCAAATGCTTGATCCTTAAGTCAATGGCAGCCTTTAAACCTAAGATGTATGCCTCATACTCAATCATGTTATTCGTACAATCGAAGCATAGTCTAGCAGTGAAAGGAGTGTGACACCCTTCAGGAGAAATTATCACATCACCAATTTCATTTCCCAGAGCGTTGGAAGCTCCATCAAAATCCATAGTCCATCGAGATCCTTGTTCAGGTCCTTCATACGGTCCAGGTTTTGCACAGTCATTCACTAACATGATATTCTCATCAGGGAAGTCAAAGTTCATAGATTGGTAATCATTAACAGCTTGATAGGCCAAATGATCTGCTAATATGCTTCCTTTAATTGTCTTTTGTGTTGTATATTGAATATCTTATTCAGTCAGAATCATTTTCCATCTAGCTATCCGTCCGAAAAGAGCAGGCTTCTCGAAGATGTACTTGAATGGGTCCATTTTTTATCGTGGGATTTGTACTTATGTATCCAATGATTCAGACTGCAAGTGCACAGTCTTATCGAGTAGTTTTAAAAGATATCGAACCACAGAGACTGATGAAATGATCTACCATCTTCTATTGTTACTTTGCAAATCTAAAGCTAATGAATATTTGATTTGGGTTGTAGGGAAAACTAAATACTAAATTAAGTTGGATTTTAATAATCAATGAGATTAATTACCAGTATGCAACAGTCGTACCTCGGGAACTAGCGACCTGTCGGGCATCTTTATATTTTCAAAACAGCTTTCAGTAAAACCTATCTAGTTTAAAAACCCTCGTCTCACACTGTCGTTTTGTTGATCTAGGCTATGCAGTTAAGTCCTAACGTACACTTCCGCCATCCCGCAGGAGTTAAAAACACTTTTTGGAAACTAAACAAAATCTTAATTAACTTTAAAGTGCTTCCACTGTATTTTAAGCCAATGCCTAATTACTACTGTCCAGTTAAAAGATCTCAAACTTCCGCTTTGTTGACCCTAACCTCTATCTGTTTTTTTTTACTTCCGTAACAAAACAATTTAATGATTTGAAAAATAGTAACTTAGGCCAGAAAAGAAAGTTTCGTAGTAAAAATAATCCCGACTAAGTTACTCGTTCCCTCGATTGATTGACTTTACATACCAGTATAGGATTTCTAGCCTGACATAATATTAAACCAAATCGCAGAATAATTTAAAGGACAAACACAAATAAACATAATTATATCGATTAATAAGCAATAAGAATTTGTAAACATAAACCTGGCAATAACTCTGAAGACAGAAGCACTCCTGCACAAATTGTAGGCTTTGCTTCGATGGGAGGATATATTTAACCGTACAGAAGAAAATAAAACTGAAAAGAATAATGCTGGAAAGGAATATAGAAATAACTGAGAAATGAAATAATGCTGAAAAGAATGCTGCTGAAAAGAATATTCGCTCAATAAAATCTCTAAACTTTCTTTCCCAAAAAGAAGAACCCTTTCTACTGTGGTCTAAGGCTCTATTTATAGGTCTTGCTTGATCAGTTGCTCTCGAAAATGTAGGAACAATTTACTTCCTTCTTTGAGAAATAATAGGGCCATTCATTTGTCACATTCGTTGGTCCTTTGACTGAGTGGGTGAGAAAATGTAGGAAGTCGTTGGATTAACCCTCGAACGCGTTTCTGTCCGTTGGATGAGAAGAAAGTGGAGTAATGGCTTGTGACGTTCGTCACATTCAAGTGACGATAGTCACTTGGTCTTCATGGCGCGTGACGTTCATCACGTCTCCTTGACGGTCGTCAAGGCCTTCTGGGCCACGTGCTCACATGTGTAATGGGATTTTGGGCTCCTTTCTTCTCCTTAGGCCTTTTTGCTAGTTTTTGCACCCTTTTTTCTTCATTTCTTCAAAAGTGTTCGGCTTAATGCATATCTACAAAAATAGAAAAATACCTGCATAACACTTATAAAATAATTTAATTTAAACTAAAGTATGAGAAATATTTGGTGTATATCAAGCCAGAAATATCACATATTTGTGTGTCATCAAACTCCCCCATACTTAAACTTTGCTTGTCCTCAAGCAAATGCTAAGTACGATGTTTTTCTAAACATGGTTATGACTCGGATCAACTAATATATAGATGCGTTGTGTTTTTTTCAAAAAATTGGTGGCTCGATTCGTGCTCCATTACTACGTCGACGACGCTAGACAGTCCCATTTTATGTAAACTAGTTACAGGTCCTATCATAGCCTACCTCGAGTATTTGTCTTGTTTTTCCCTTTTCATTCTAGCGCAATCACATTAAGCCCTTTATCTTCACACGCACATAGCAGAACAGTCGGTTAGTGGTTATGATCCTTTTAAACTTTAGAGGTTTCTGGCACAGTAATGTGGCAACCTTTAATTCAATGGTTGGATGCGGGGGATCAGACCGTAATCTGCCCTACTGAGTTCAGTACCAGATGCTCCTGAACCATCCATCAAATGAATTTTTATGTTACTTTTTAAGGTTTACATCCTTTGGATTAGGCGATCGGGTGAGGATCTTCCAATTTAATCGGTGTGTTTCCTTGCAACATTTTGCTGAAATATTATATCATCCACTTATATTCATCGACTTCCTGCGTAGTTTGTGTTTAAGATGGTGCTGACTGCTAATATAAACTACTCGAGGTTACTATAAAGACTAAACTCAGGGTGTTGGAAACAACAGGTACTTGAACTGATATATCATACTCTGGGGTTGTAGAGTGTCTAGACGGTAGAAATTTCGCTTAATCTCGCCCCAATTCCTGATGATTAAAGATTTTGCAGTCTATTTACTTTGTCGAGTGAGAATTTTTTTTATGGGATCAAAAAGAAAGGGGAGTCTAAAAGAATAACACAAATTGCTTCAATAGATAACTTGATAAAATTTTTTTTTATTGAATTAGAGATAACGGAAGGGAAATTACAAAGAAAATAAAAATTACTAGGAAAAGGGAAATACTTCCTCCCCCATACTTGAATCATACATTGTCCTCAATGTATTGATAGAAGCAGGAAAGGGGAAATGGAAACTGGATAATCATTCTTCCTCCTATTGTCTTTGGCATCGGCCACGTGTCCTCGCTCTTCGATGTGCTTGCCCGCCATGTCTGGAAGATTCGCCGCCATCTCTCTGGGATATGATATGATGCAAGTCGTCAACACGGAGTGTTAAGGCTCGCATATCTTCCGTTATTCCTGTGGTGAATTCCAGCATACTTTGATCGTGCCTGCGAGCGTAGTCGTTTTGGTCTCTCTGCATTTGTTGCATGAGAGTCATCATCTCGATTTGGCGCGTCTCGAGGCTCTGGTGGCGTTGAGTGGATAGTTGGTTTTGCTGCATTATTGCGGCATATATTGCGTCGATGGTGGCGGGATTGTTGGCTTGCTGTGGTTAGGGCTCTTGCTGCTCTAATTCTTCTTCGATTTCATCAGCGGCAGCGTTGTTGGCCTGACCTTGATTTCCTTGCACATTTCCTCCGGGTTCTGGGGCGTTCAGGTTGTAAAGCCAGTTATCCGGATTACCCAAGTAAGTACGATTATGATTTGGCATGATCACACTACAAACTCTTGCATTCTTAACCATTAGATAGTACCCTCCAGCTTCTCGTACTTTGATCAGGCAACCAGCTCTACAGTTATCAATGTCCATATAAACTGCTGGCAGCGGAGGTAGGCGTTGGATCCTTTCCCCCCAGTTCAGGTGAACTGCGATGGTGGTGACGATGCCTCCGATGCAAAAAGGTGTGGTCCCGTCTCTTGTAACGAGGTTTTGAATGTGGGCCATCATTAAAGTAACGGGATTAAGATGGAAGTTTTGCGAAAAGGTACAGTGAAGAGCATACAATTCTTTAGTGTTTACCTTGTTGTTGTTTGCCCTTCTGAATATTGTGTTTGCCATAACACGGTGTAAGAAGCGGATGTTCGGGTTGTGGATGTGAGAGGTGTACCGTGCTTCGGGTGTGAAATTTGGTTCGCTGGTTATTCTCTCCCATAGTGCGTATGCACTTCCATTCCAATCCAATTATGGGGGGATGCGATATTGCACATTATTCCCTCGGGGAAAATGAAATATGTCGCTCAAAATTTCATGGTTGAGTGTGTACTCTCGGTTGAACATCCGAAATTGAGCGGCTCCCGTTAGGTGTGCGTCTGCATCGTCTCGAGTGTGATATGCGTAGGAACTCAAGAATTCCAACGTGAGAGCTTCGTAAGTTGGTGTGTTCATCGTGCTAATAAAGTTTAGGCCAGCTTTATTCAGCAAGCCTTCCATATGAGGTTGCAAGCCTAATTCTTGCAAGCAATTGTTGTCGACAAACCGTGTGGATGTTAGCCCTCGATGATGGAATTTTATGTACCTCTCTTTTTGAAGCTCACCAGCTTCTCCTTATCGGAGCACGAGATGTCGCATGTCGGGTTCGGGTTGGTTGGCCATGATTTTTGAACTTGATAGAAAAAATGTATTTGTGGTAAAGAGATGGAAAGGGGGTGGTAGTGATGAAACTAAGGATGGAAGGGGGGGGGGGGGTTATATAGATGGTTTTGTTGAGTAAGAAATTTAATGGTGTTAATGGGAGAATTTTGAAATTGGGAGGTTATGGAAGTTATGGGTGAGTGGAGTAAATGGGGTGAAACAAATTTTCGTGCATCAATGCTGTCCAACGGTCACGGGAAATGAAAAGCGTGGGGGACAATGCCTGCCACCCGTCACGTTCTCTCTGACGCTCGTCAGAGTCAAAGACAATCCCTGACGTTCGTCACATGCATCCTGACATTCGTCAGGGTGAGGTGATGCGTTGGTCTCTTTGACCTCTTTGACCGCGTGCTCCACTAATTTAATTCATTAATCTTAATTTTTGAGAAGTTGGTTGCAAGGGATATAGTAGCTCATTGTATAGTTGTAAAAATAATATGGTAAATATGAAGCAAGTGAAAATAGTAACAGAAATAAGAAACACATGAAAATAATAATAGGAATTAGAAACAAATGAAAATAATAATAGAAATTGCACAGTATAAAAATGAATACATACTGTGTATGAAAATAACTGAATAAATACTTTAAAATAAAAATAAATAAAATGGATATGAAATGAATAGATGAATAAATAAACGAAATTTTAGAACCGAAAAGTAACAAATTATTCGAAAATAATAAAACCATAATGAGTTTTGAGAATAATAATAATAATGACAAACTCCCCCAAACTAAGAACAAACAGTGTCCTCACTGGGGTGGTACAGAAACAAAAACTATCAAGCGTGAGGGCCTCCTGGAGGTGGTGCAGAAGCGTGCAGATGTTGATAAATGTGATCAAACTGCTCCATGACGACGTCCATGAAATGAAAGAAGTCACGCCGAAGTGTGCTGACATTATCTTTAACAGTGTCGAGCTCGCCTAGGAGTGTGGTAACATCTGTCTGCAGAGTCTTGACCGCATGTGCATGATCAGGCATGGGTATGTTATCAGCTGTGGTAACAAGGGGTAGTGTAGGGTAATCCAAGGGTGTATAATCATGGTAACTTGTGGGTGTGGATGGGTCGCTCTCCTCCCTCTCAGGGTCGTGTTCGTCTATCTTCTCTAGGGGATATAGCCCATTTGTCTTGGTATAGACACTGGTATGCTCGGGGCTAGGAAATTTGAAGTAATAGATAGGGTTATTTTGGACAAGCAGCTGAAAGTGAGGTAGGTTGAACTTACCAATCAAAGAAATGTTAAAGCAAAAAGGGATGTCCATGGTATAATATCTGGCGTACTGTGTAAGGCGCGACAGAGATGACCGTAGGGATAGGGCCTCGGCTATCATAGTGACTAGCCCGCCGACACAGATGGGGCCATGGGTACACTGAGCTATAACTGACATGTTGGCGATCATAAATGATGCTCTAATGACTGATTTGGACTGAAAAGCACAGTAAATGATGAACAACTCATCCCTAGAAACTGAGAGTCGATTAATAGGTTTTCCAAAAAAGGTGAAAGCTAAAATGTGATGGAAATACCTAATCGCAGGGTTATGAATCTCGGTGGCATCAAGGTGGTCGGGGTCCTCAGGATATCGGCCCGCTATGTCCCTCCAAAAGTGATTAAGCTCAAAGTTGAGGTAGTCATCCGCCTGGGTTTCCATGTGGGCGTCTAAAGAACTAGGGAATTGTAGCAGCTCAGCTAGACTGCAAACTGTAAACTGGTGGGTGAAACCGAACAATCTAAAGGACATTTGACCTCTACTACGCCCTAAGCCTTGTGTGGGTTTGTAGATGAGGGAGATCAAGAACTCCAAGGTGAGGCGTTTGTGTGTAGGGTGTTTATGGGCTAGGTAACCCTCCCATCCTATCTGGTTAAACATGAAGTAGACACTTTCCCTGATTCCTAAGGCTGTCAAGGTGGGATCATGCACATACGTGGTCATACTCATCTGGCGCTGAGCCAGAATCTCATATCGTCTCTGCTGGATCTCCGAGGCAAAAATGATAGTATCCATGAATTTTAGCTTGTAGGTTCCTGTGAGTCGGTACTAAAATTTGTAAAAGAAAAATGCAAATAAGTAAAATATGTTGTGGGAGAAAGAAAGAAAAGGAAAAAAATCGGAAAGTAAAAATCAAAATGCAGAACTAAAAAATAAAAATAAAGATATTTGAGAGATAAGGAATAATAATAAATAAAAAACTTGTGGGTTGCCTCCCACACAGCGCTTGTTTAATGTCGTTAGCTTGACAATGTTGTTAGACGTGAATTAGTTTCCAAATTCGTGCGGTAGCTCTAATAGCGTTAAGCTCACGGTGTAATCCTTATTTTCGACACTGTAATAATGCTTTAGGCGTTGGCCTTTTATTAAGAATGGATTCATGGATTTTCCTTTAATCTCTATGGCACCACTGGGTAAAACTTTGGTTACTTCGAATGGTCCAGACCATCGTGAACGGAGTTTTCCAGGGAAAAGTTTCAGACGAGAGTTGAATAGGAGAACTACATCTCCTTCATTGAATTCTTTCCTTGAGATTCGTTTGTCATGCCATTTTTTCGTCCTTTCTTTGTAGATCCTTGCATTTTCATATGCGTCTAATCTTAGTTCTTCTAATTCATTTATGTCGAGGATCCTTTTCTCTCCTGCCGCAGTGTAGCTTAGGTTTAAAGTTTTAATTGCCCAGTAAGCTTTGTGTTCAATTTCCACTGGCAGGTGGCATGATTTTCCATAGATGAGTTTAAAGGGTGTTGTACCTATTGGTGTCTTGAATGCCGTCCTGTAGGCCCATAATGCGTCAGGTAACTTAGCTGACCAATCCTTTCTTGACGTGGCAACAATTTTTTCCAATATTTGTTTTATTTCTCGATTTGAGACTTCCACTTGTCCGCTTGTTTGGGGGTGGTATGGTGTTGCGACGCGGTGCTTCACCCCATATTTGGTTAGGAGTTTTTCAAAGATTCGTGATATGAAGTGGGAGCCACTGTCGCTTATAACTTGTTTGGGTACACCAAACCTTGGGAATATAATGGTTTTGAAGAGTTTAATCACGACTCTAGTATCGTTTGTTGGAGAAGCTATTGCTTCAATCCATTTCGAAACATAATCTACAGCCACGAGTATATATTTGTTGTCGAATGAGGATGGAAATGGTCCCATGAAGTCGATTCCCCATACATCAAAGACTTCAACTTGTAGAATTCCAGTCTGAGGCATCTCATCGCGTCTGGATATATTTCCGGTGCGTTGGCATCGGTCGCAGTTTAGGATGGCTATGTGCACATCTTTCCACAAATTTGGCCAGTAGAAACCAGACTTCAAAATTTTGGCACATGTCTTTGATGTGTTTGCATGGCCTCCGTAAGGGGCATAATGAAAATGAGAAATAATTCTTTCAATTTCGTTTTCCGGGATGCATCGTCGGAAAATAACGTCGGCACTTCTCTTGAATAGTAAAGGTTCATCCCAAAAGTAATGTTTCAAATCGTGAAAGAATTTTTTCTTCTGTTGATAAGACATATCAGGGGGTAGGATTTTGGCAGCCAGGTAGTTTGCTATGTCCGCGTACCATGGTATGGTTTGGTTAGTTCGGACGAAGACCACGACTTCTTTTATATCATTATTTATTTCGTCTTGGCTCTCTCGTGAATCATTGTTAGCAGCTTGTGTGTCAAGTCCTAAAAGCAGTTTACTTGGATTTGATTCAGGTGGTTCTTTGCTGGCATCTCCTAAGTCCATCTGAGCTAACAGACGTTCATACGGGAAGTCATCGTTAATAGGTACTTCTTCTGGTGTCAGCTGTTCCATTCGAGATAAATGGTCGGCTACTACGTTCTCGGTACCTTTTTGTCTTTAATTTCTAAATCGAACTCTTGTAGAAGCAGAATCCATCTCAAAAGTCTCGGCTTTGAGTCTTGCTTGGTTAAGAGATATCTAATAGCGGCGTGGTTTGTATAGATGATTATTTTTGCGCCTACTAGGTAGGAGCGAAATTTGTCTAGTGCAAAGACTACGACTAAAAGTTCTTTTTCCGTTGTTGTGTAATTCATCTGTGCAGGGTCCAAGGTTCTACTAGCATAATATATCGCATGAAGCTTCTTATCTCTTTGTTGTCCTAGGACTGCACCTACGGCATAATCACTCGCGTCGCACATGATTTCAAATGGAAGTCTCCAATCAGGTGGTTGCATGATTGGTGCAGATACAAGAGCTATTTTTAGTTGGTTAAATGCTTTTAGGCATTTGTCATAAAAATCAAATTCAACGTCTTTCATAAGGAGGGTGGTTAGAGGTTTTAATATTTGCGAGAAATATTTTATGAATCATCGGTAGAAACTGGCGTGTCCTAAGAAACTGCGTATTTCTCTTACTGTTTTAGGGGGTTGCAAGTTTTCTATGACTTAGATCTTAGCTTTATCGACTTCAAACCCCTTTTCAGACACAACGTGTCCTAGTAAGATTCCTTGTTTGACCATAAAGTGGCACTTTTCCCAATTCAGAACGAGGTTAACTTTTACGCATCTCTCCAAAACTTTCTCCAAATTCACCAGACAATCTTCAAAACTCTCTCCACATACAGAGAAGTCGTCCATAAAGACCTCCATAATGTTATCTATGAAATCAGCAAAGATTGCCATCATGCATCTCTGAAACGTGGCGGGAGCATTGCATAATCCAAACGACATTCGTCGGTAGGCAAAAGTTCCATAAGGACATGTGAATGTTGTTTTCTCTTGGTCATCAGGGTGAATAGGGATTTAAAAGAATCCGGAGTAACCGTCTAGATAACAATAATGTGAGTGCTTAGCTAATCGTTCAAGCATTTGATCAATGAATGGTAGAGGGAAATGGTCCTTTCGAGTGGCCTTATTTAGCTTCCTATAGTCAATACACATTCTAGCTCCGCTTATAGTTCGTTCTGCTACAGCTTCGCCTGCTTTGTTTGTTGTTACCGTTATACCACCTTTCTTTGGTACACAGTGGACTGGGCTTACCCATTGACTATCAGAGATTGGGTATATGATTCCTGCGTTCAAAAGTTTTTTAACTTCATCTTTAACTACGGTGCTCCATATTGGGTTAATTCTTTGTTGATGTTCTCTAGAAGATTTGCAGTCATTTTCCAGCATAATACGATGCATGCAAATGGAAGGACTTATTCCTTTGAGATCTGTAATGTTGTATCCTAAGGCGGAGGGATATTTTCTTAAGACTTGTAATAATTTGTCTGTTTCATGTTGTCCTAAGTCCGCGTTGACAATTACAGGTTGTTTTAACTCGGTGTCAAGGAATTCATATCTGAGGGTCTTAGGTAATGGCTTAAGATCCAATGCTGGTTTTCTTGGACAAGGCATGTGATCCGGTGTCAGAGCTAAGCATTCACTCAGATTGTCGTCTCGGTATTCAGGACACCATTCATTATCTTCGAATATAAGAGGTGTGGGAATCTACATGGTTTCGGAACAAGGTATTGGTTCCCATTCAATTTCTCTTACGCATTCGTCCATGATGTCCACCAGATAACATGTGTCATCTATGGCGGGCACTTGTAAGAATTGTGTCAGAATAAATTCGACTTTCTCTTCACCTACTTCAAAGGTTAATTTGCCCTTTTTTGCATCTATGATAGCTCCGGTGGTGGCAAGGAATGGTCTTCCTAAGGTGATAGGTGTGCTTTCATATTCTCTAATGTCCATGATTATGAAATCTGTAGGGATGTAGAATTGGCCTATTCATACATGAACATTTTCTAAGATTCCTACTGGGTATTTGAAGGAGCGATCCGCTAATTGAACGGACATCTTTGTCGGTCTTAGTTCACCCATTTCCAGTTTGTTGCATATGGATAAAGGCATAACGCTAATACTAGCTCCTAAATCATATAGGGCTTTGTTTATGACGAACTTACCTATATGGCATGGTATAGAGAAACTTCCGGGGTCTTTCAACTTAGGAGGCATCTTGTTTTGGATAATCTAGCTACATTCTGCTGTAAGCGTAACTGTTTCGTCATCTTCTAGCTTTTTCTTGTTAGATAAGATTTCCTTGAGACGCTTGAACATTCCATTTGATTCCATATAAATAGAGGGTCATCCTCCATTCATTTCCTTAAGTTTTAGAGCCAAAAACACTATGTCAAAACCTCACGCGAACTTCAAATTTTTGAAATCAGTTTCTGAGATTCTAGCATTTTCTTCCAAAATTATTTGCACATTCATCTTCCTTAAGCATCATACAAACTCTCCAACACTTAAACCAAGCAAAACGAGCATAATCCAAGCTACAGAAGTCCAGTTTCAGAGCTTCTTTCTTGAACTTCGAAAAGGTAGAATTCTCCACCATTTGGATCCAAATAAAGCACTAACCTGTTCTACTCCTTCTCCTGATTTTAATGCTTCTTACAATTTTTAAATCCATTGATAATTGAGAGAGAAATCTCAAATTGAAGGTGCTCGCAATTTTCTGTGTTTTTGATTCATATCTCTTTATATATTTTATATAAATTTGGCGCGATGGTGGTGTTAGGATCGTCTTGAAGAGACGAATCCAATGATACTGGTCTGGGATCCTAATTTTTCCGTTTGAAAGATCTCACAAAATCTCCATTGCAGGGTGGCTGGAGGTTGAAGACGATGACATGTCTCGTCTCAGCCAATGATAGCGTGTCAAACGTTTTAATTTCATTGGTTGCCTTTTTTCTGATTCCCTGTGCATCTTACTAAGGTCCATATCAAGCACAGGGTGTCTGGTCCATTGGATTAGCTTACTAACGCGTTTTAAATATGATATGATGGCCCTTATCATTTTAGTTTTATTTTATTTTCTGATTTTTATATTTTAATTGATTTAATTTTCAAAAATTCATAACTCTTTTATTTTTTATCCAAAAATTATGAAAAAATTCACAAAAATACTTAGAATCATTTCTGATCTCAAGAATTTTTTTTCATATTTTTATTTTGACAATTGATATTTTTTTATATTTTTTGCATTGTTTGCTTTGTTTTAATTACCTTAAAAATACTTTCTGACATTTCTTAATTCTAAAAAATTTCAAAAATTTCATTTTACATTTTTCTGACTTTTTTTGAAAATTTTATGGAATTTTATATTGATGTTTACTATTTTTGATCTATTTTCTATTTGTTTGAACAATTTTGATTAGTTTTAAAATAGTTTCTGACTTTTAAAAATTGCCAAAAAATTTATAAAAATATTTGAGCCCTTTTCTGATTTTTTTATGGTCTTACTTAATTTTTCTTGATTAATTTGAATATAGTTGATATTTTTCTTTCTTATTTCCATTTTAAAACATTTTTAAAACCTTTTTTTAATGTATATATTAAATGCAATATTATTTTGTGATTATTTTCTGGCTGAACTTGGGTTGAATTTTGATCATGAACTTTATTAACATCATTGGATCCATGGTGTTGAGTCTAACTCCATAAAAATGGATGAATGATTTTAATAATAGTTGATTTAAATTTAATTCAAATGTGGTTTGTATATTCTTTCTCACCCCTCTTCATCTTGTCCCTTTCTTATTGCACTAAGTGTTATTGGAGCATGATCTCTATATCATGTCTCAAAACAAATGGTGCACAGATTGCTATTGACCGACCTCAAAATAGTTGTGACTTCAATATAAGTTCACTTACGATTGCTTAACATAACACTAAATTTTGTCCTGATTCGAATAAATGATCATTCGTGGCCCAAACCTTTGTTTGCAAGCCCAAGTATGTTAATTTGATCCCTTTGATCCAATAACCTTGAGATTCATTGTGTGGAGGCTTTGGTTCTACCAATCCTTTAAAGGATCTACAACACTTTTGATCAACGCGGATCACTTAAACAATGTTGATTATTAAATGGTACTTTTGAGGATTCCAAATGGATGATATACTTGACAAAAAGCAAATGCAACTTATTGTGTGGAGGCTTTGGTTCTACCAATCCTCTAATGAGTTCCAAATGCAAGTTTCAAGATGGTTATCCAACTAACCACTAATTATTAAATTATTTTTACTTTATGTCCTTTTATTTTTTATGCTTTTTGTACCATTTACTTTAAGCATTACATTTCATGTCATTTTTATTTTGCTCACTTGAGCCTTTTCTTTTCTCTCCTAAGACACCTAATAATCAACATGAACCATAAAAACCCTTTAAAATACTTGGACTATTTGGTTACTATCCTTGGCATTATGGAGTATTGGACTTCTTGGACTTAGGATTAGAAACCTTGGCCTATATTGGACACCTTGTGACCTTAATTGATATTTTGTCTGGAGTTCTTGAGGTTTACCTCAAGACATTGGGTTATTTGTTTATTTTGTGTGCAGGTTATTGTGATTACATTCTTTGTTTTTAATCTGGAATTCACCCGTATACAGGCGTTACTCTGCCCAATTTTTGTGAAGACTTAATACACTTGAAGTGTAGTTCTCTCAAGAGGTCTAGTATTTTTTCTTGCTTGGTTTCAATCCAAAGAATGGGAATTTTATCTTGACTCATAATGTCAGTATTGGCTTCTTGTTGGTTAGATGGTTCTTATCCCTAGCTTTTACCTTATGCTTTAGGATAGTCCCTTCTTCTCCTCCAATCTTCTTTAATTTCAAAAATCTTCTCCCTCCTTTTGAAAAACTCTTCTTGTTCTTTTTTAAACTTGAACCACTTTCATAATAAACTTGAACTTAGGTCCATGCATTTTCAAAATATTTTCACAAATAAACTTCAATCAACTTAATATGACCTTGACATTTTTTGTGAGAATACTAAAAATCAATCAATCTCATTCAAACCATTTTTCCATCTTGGCTTTCATCTTAAACTTTTCTCAAAAGATTGGACTCTTGTCAATCCTTGTAGTGATGAAAACAACTATACTTCCATAATATGTAGTGAAGTGAGATATTTTCCACTTGGGTGTTGAATGAGGCATTGTTGATTTTAAGATCCAAGCCATATCCTCCACTTTGAGATGATGCAAAGTCTCTTTTCTCATGATTGTGGGCAGTAAGTATGTTTTCCACACGGACAATGACGCTGATGTCTTATCTCATAAAATTAACCAACACATTTGTGTTTTAAAAATCTTTAAAAGAGTAACTATGTGTACCCTAATTCCCTATTGCAGGAAAAGGTGGTACGTAGGCACTAAAGGTTCGCTACCATGAAGGGTGCAAAAACCATAAAAATATATTTCTTTTCTCACCTCCACCATCCATTTTTATACAACATTTCATAGCCAAAATATACATATTTTACAAAGAGGTTCATGTAGAGTACCGTAGATGTTTCGGGTGCTAATACCTTCCCTTTGTATAACCAACCCCCTTACCTTGAATCTTTCCCCCTCTTTTTTGGGTTACTCTCTCTTTTCCCATTCCTTTGGAAACAATAAAGCGCGGTGGAGATTTTTATTTTTGATCTGTATAAGTCTAGTAAATCCAATGCCTTAGTCTTAAACATTTCTACCGCTACAGAAATAAATGGCGACTTCACTGGGGACAGATTGACCTCTTGCTGGTCTATCCTTAAGTTGGTTGAGCCTATATTTATTTGGAAACAATAAAGCGCGATGGCGTTTTTTATTTTTGATCTGTATAAGTCTAGTCAATCCAATGACTTAGTCTTAAACATTTCTACCGCTACAGAAATAAATGGCGACTTCACTGGGGACAGATTGACCTCTTGCTGGTCTATCCTTAAGTGGGTTGAGCCTATATTTATTTTTATCTGTATATGTGCTATTGTTGTTTATGTGGTATATGTTGTATATATGTTTGTCTGGATTTTCCTGGTTTTCAGAGTGCTTGGTGATTACTTATAAGTCTTATACCCGGACTTTGGCAAACTTTAAGATAGGACGGGCGGTATTGTCATGTTAACTATGGGGGAGTAATCCCAAAAAAGGAGGCATGAGATCCCCCACTCAGTGGAGGCCCCTTTGACTGTAGTTTCATTTACCGAGTAATCGGGAAGACGTACTGCTTTCGACCTGGGAGCCTGTTGAAGCTGAGGACCGTAGAATATCAAACCCATCTTGGCCTTTTAGGTGTAGTGCGGAAGCTATGATGGAGTAATGCAGAAATAGTTGTCACGCGATACTATGCTCAGACGAGTTTTTCTTGAGAACATTACTAATTACCGAGTTAATTGGGAAGTTGGTAATATCCGAAGGAAGGATGTAGACTATGGGAACCTCTAGAACATTGTTTGGCAGGTGATAACTTTTAGACCAACACCTTATAGGTAGTACCTTTGACCTCATGCTCGTGACATTGAACCTATGAACCCTATATGTGTGATCTTGTGTGTGATTATTGCATCATGCATCCATGCACTCATAAGCATCTTTTGAAGAAATTTTATTTCAAGGAGCTTAAAAGTTGACCATTTGTGAATATCTCAGGTACTTTTTAACCATGGATTCTAGAAAAAGAAAGACCGATAAGTACAGTTTCAAGGATCCCAAGATAGATGAGTTGATCAGTCTAATTCCCGAGATCGAGTGTTTTGCAGATTTTCAGAAGAAGTATGGATCCATCATTCCTCTTATGAATCTTAGGATGAAGGACGGTATTCTCTCGACCTTGGTCCAGTTCTATGATCCGATGTATCATTGCTTTACTTTTCCCGACTATCAGTTGATGCCTACACTGGAGGAGTATTCTTATTTGCTGGATTTACCCGTTACTGATCATGTTCCTTTTACTGGTTTGGAGGGTGAGCCGAGACCACATGAGATTTCTTCTTTGATCCATCTGGGGAAGTCTGAGGTGGAAGCCCATATGACTTCTAAAGGAGGGATTATAGGATTATCGGCCCAGTTCTTATTGGAGAAAGCTCGTTAGTTTGCCAGGATGAAGAGTACAGTCGCTTTTGAGGCCATCTTTGCTCTACTTGCTTACGGGTTGTTCTTATTTCCTAATGTATACAAGTTTGTTGACGTTAATTCTATCAGGATCTTCATGATTGGAAACCCAGTTCCTACATTATTGGGTGATGCTTATTACTCTATTCATCTTTGGAATTCTTATCATGGGGGATGATTATCAGTTGCACGCCTTTGTTGTACCAGTGGTTTATCTCTCATATGCCTCAGTCTGATGCTTTCTGGGATGTCAGGAAGGAACCCCGTTGGGCTCCTAAGATCATTGCACTTACTCACTCGAATATTGATTGGTATCGTCGAGCTTACCAGGATATAGAGATTGTTGACAGTTGTGGTAGTTTCCCCAATGTACCTCTTCTTGGTACAAAGGGCGGAATTAACTATAACCCTGTTCTTGCACGACGACAGCTCGGTTATCCAATGAGGGATAAACCAAATAGTATTCATTTGAGTAGTTTCTTTCTGAAGAAGGGAGGAGATCATAAGGAAGCTAAGGAGCAGATTGAAAAGGCATGGCGTCACATTTATAAGAAGAGTAGGAAAGACTTGGGACCTAGGGGGGTTGTTTCTTTGGAGCCATATCTTCAGTGGGTTCAAGCGAGAGCTATTCAGTTGAAGATGCCATATTCCCGGGGAACACCTATGCCTGATTTGTTTGTGAAAACCACTCCTCCCTTATTGGATGATCTAAAAGAGTTACAGCTTGCTTTGGTCAGGATAAAATAGGAAAAGGATGCTTGGAAGAATAAGTGCCAAACTTTAGATATTTCCTATAGAGCAGACTTGAAGGAGAAAGAGGACTTGATTGAGATCCTTGAGAGTCGAGTGGTAGAGACTATAGAGAGGCAAGGGGATTTAATTTCCCCTAAGAATCAGTCAGATGCTGATTACTCATTTCTTGATTCAAGTGATTGGAAGGAGGTTGCCACAAGGTATGCGGAAGAAAACCAGAGGTTGAAGGCTCAGATTTCCAGGCTTACAGGGAAGCGCCAGTGTATAGAGTAATCTCCGACAGCTTTACTTTTCAGGGTTTTAGACTTTATTTTCATCTTGTACTTGGGATTGTTGAGACTTGTAACCTATTTTGAAGTTATTATAATAAAATTTTTTAGTATTTCAAATGCGTTATTACTTTGATATTTGCAATGTGTCTATAAATCTTTAAATCCCTTGAAATATTAAATAATAAAATAAATCATGTGCATTGCATATCATGCATCATATTGCACATATTTCTTGCATTTGTTATGCATATCCAGGTGTCTTGCCAAGCTTCTTTACTTTGTTCAGCAAGTTGACTCACCACTACAACACTCGGGCTAATTTCAGAAGGAAGATGGACAACTTAGAACAAGAGAATCACGAGCTGCGCGAGGAGGTTTCTGCTTTGAAGGCTGGCATGGCCAATCTTACTGCTCTGATGGAATCTCTGGTGGCTGCTCAATCATCCACCGAGTGTTCAACCTCAACCAACAAGGGCTACTGCTGAAGCTCCGACTGTTCATGTATTTGCTACCCTAGCTGTTGTTCAGAATCGCATGCCTCAAGGTTATCCATGGGGAATGCCAGAGAACTTTGTGCCTGAAGGTTTCAATCTTGGTCCTCAAGATACTCCAGTTGTTCAGACTATTGTTACTCCTGTACCTCCTGTGGTGCATGTTGCTCCTGCTGCACCTCCTTCGGTGAATATGGTTCCAATTGTTAATGATGATATGTGTCGTCCTTTTCCTCCACCAAGTGAAGACTTGGGTCTCTATGATAGAATGGATGATTTTCAAGAGCAGTTTGACAAAATACAGAGGGAGATGAAGGCCCTCAGGGGAAAAGAGTTATTCTGGCAGAATGTGAATGAGTTATGCTTGGTCCCGAATGTTAAGATACCTGCAAAGTTTAAGATCCCAGAGTTTGAGAAGTACAAGGGCAACACTTTCCCTCGTTCTCATCTGGTAATGTATGTAAGGAGAATGTCTACCCATATTGATGATCAGCGTCTGCTGATTCACTTTTTTCAGGATAGTTTGACAGGTACTGCGCTGAAGTGGTATATGAGCTTGGACAACGTTAATATCCATACATTCAATGACTTGGGAGAAGCATTTATCAGACAATACAAATACAACATGGACATGGCGCCTGACTGTGATCAACTCAGGGCCATGGTTCAGAAAGACAAGGAATATTCAAAGAATATGCACAAAGATGGCGTGAGGTAGCCACCCAAGTGATTCCTCCCATTGAAGAGAAGGAGATGACTAAGATTTTCTTGAAGACTCTGGGTGGTTTCTACTATGAAAGGATGGTAGCAAGTGCACTAAGTGACTTTACTAAAATGGTAGGCATGGGTATCCGTTTAAGAGGCTGTAAGAGAGGGTCATTTAACGAAGAGTGAAGGATCTGGAGGTGCGAAGAAGCCATCTTATGGGTTTACCAAGAAGAAGGAAGGGGATACAAATGCTGTTATGCAAGAGAGAAGGGTCAATCCTCCTAGAAGAAATTATCAGCGTCATCAGCAAGTCACCTCAGTTACTCCAGTTATTGGTGTAGCTCCAACCACTGTTGCTTATCAAAGACCATCCCAGCAGGGGAATCAAGGGTATAATCAGTGAAGGGAGAGTTATGACCCTATTCCTATGAGTTATACGGAGTTGCTACCGGCATTGATTCAGAAGAAGTTAGTTCAGACCCGACCAACTCTCGTTGTACCATCACCATTGTCTTGGTATTACAAAGCAGACCAAACATGTGCTTTTCATCAGGGAGCACCAGGCCATAATGTTGAAAATTGCTATCCTTTGAAGACTGAGGTGCATAAATTGGTGAGGTCTGGTATTCTATCTTTCAAGGATGTGGGTCCTAATGTGAAAGACAATCCTCTACCCAAGTATGGAGGAGCAAACACCGTTAGTATGGTGGACGGTTGTCTAGGAGACTTCCGAATTTTTGATATTCATCTGGTTAGAGGAGATTTGGTGAAAATGCATGCAGACCTCTATGAATTTAGCTACTATACGCATGACCATTCCAGTTGTGCTATTTGCAGTACAGACATACATGGTTGCGACAAGATAAAGGCTAATTTGTAGGAGATGATGGATGAGGGCCTCATCCACTTGATCAGGCCTAGGACAGAGTATGAAGAGGAGGTGAATATGGTTTCTGGATGTCCGGGAGAGTTCAGAATTTTTGATGTGGAGTATATGAATGAAGACCTTGTGCAATTGCATGCTACTTTCTGCCACTTGGCTGGTCAGGTGGAACATCAGTATGGATCTTGCCGAATTTGCTGTTGAGACTCCTGAGGATGTTCAATCGTAAAGAAAGGTGTTCAGTTGTTGTTGGATAATGGAAATATCAAGGTTACAAGTCAAAGGGATGATTACCATGAAGTTGGTATGATTGAGATTTATTTAGCTGAAGAAGAGTCAGATGATGAGTATGCCTCTGCAGATGAGTATTTCTCCTTAGATGAGGATTTGTTTTCTAGAGATGACTCAATAATGACTGATTATGTTGAAGAGGGATTAAACGTTATTGTGCCTTGTTTTGGTGCACCTGCCCATTTTGAAGTTGAGTATCATAGCAAGCCGACTATTACTAAATTGGTGATTAGTTTGTCGGGTCCTGTCCACTACAAGTCAGATAAGGTTGTACCCTACAAATATAATGCTACAATCTTAGAGGATGGTGTGGAAGTTCCCATGCAGCCAATGCTTGATGTTTGAAATATTGCTGAAACTAGCAGAGTGACCTACAACAGTCGTGTATTTGCATAAGTTGTTTGAGGAGATGTTAGCACTGGAAAGAAAATTGCTGAGAATGTTAAACCCAAGAAGATTACGGGTGAAACTAGTGGAGCCACGTTAGAGAAATAAGTGGATGATATTTTGAAGATAATCAAGATGAGCGACTACAGAATTGTAGATCAGCTACTGCAGACTCCTTCAAAAATATCTATCTTGGATTTATTAATGAACTCCTCTGCTCACAGAGAATCTCTAATGAGGGTACTTGATCAAGCTTTTGTGGAACGTGACATGCCTATAGACCAATTCAGTAGTGTAGTAAGGAACATTACGTCATGTAATAACCTAAGTTTCTGCGATGACGAATTGCCAGATGAAGGAAGGAATCACAACATGGCCCTCCACATATCTATGAACTGCAAGAATGATTCACTATCTAATGTGCTGATTGATAGTGGATCCGCTTTGAATGTTATATCGAGGAGCAAGCTTATGAAATTGAAATATCATGGAACGCCCATACGCCCAAGTGGAATTATTGTGAAAGTGTTTGATGGATCAAGGAAATCAGTTATTGGTGAAGTGGACTTGCCTATTCATATAGGCCCACATTTGTTTCAGATTACTTTCCAGGTCATGGATATTGTACCCGCTTATAGTTGTTTGCTAGGAAGGCCTTAGATACATGAGGCAGGGGCTGTCACTTCAACTTTACACCAGAAGCTGAAGTTTGTACGTGAAAGAAAAGTGGTAATCATAAATGGAGAACAGGCATTATTGATATCTCATTTGTCCTCTTTCAGCATTGTGGAGGTGGATGGAGTTGCTATTGGAACCCAGTTCCAAGCCTTATCCATTGATAATATAAGAGGAAATGATAATTCTATGGTTTCGCTTAAGGATGCGCAGCAAGTTGTGTGTAAGGGTCATAGTGAAGTATGGGGACAAATTGTGGATCCATCGATAAGCAAGAACAAAGCTGGCTCGGGGTTCTCTTTGAAGAATGATAAAGGTAAGAGCACGAAGCCGAAGTCTGCGGCAGGCAAGTATCATGACATCTTCTATAGCGGGGGTTATCTTCATCTAAATGTATTTGGGATTAATGCCATTGTGGAAGATGAAGCAGAGCAGGAAATGCCAAATTACGAGACACACGGAGTTAGGGTTCAGAACTGGATCACCATTGATGTTCCCTCTTGCATACATGTTTCAAAGTAATTTTTTTTGTTAATCTTTTTGAAAAGCTTTCACTCTGCCCAAGGTGGAAGTATTAATGTTGTATGAGCTTATCTGTTTGTTGTGACTTTTAAAATCAATTATAAAAGTTGTATTTGTTTCCCAAATTGTGTCTTTACTTTCTGCTTCTTCTTGGAAAATGGTAATAAAAAACCCTTCAAAATAAATAATAACTGAAATTCAATCTGCATGATCACTTGTTATATGTGTCAGTTTCTAAATGCAATCATAAACCATATGTGCAGATTAATTAAAAAACCCGTTGAAATACAATGACCCTACACCCTCTCCTAACTTTGAATGTCCTGTGTATGGGGACGAAGAAGAAGACTATGATGAGATTCGAGAAGAGGTCTCACGGTTGCTTGAGCACGAGGAAAATGCCATTCAGCCATATAAAGAGCCATTGGAAGTAATCAATTTGGGTTCAGAAGAAGATCTGAAAGAAGTCAAGATCAGGGTGTTGCTGCATCCTGATGTGAAGAGCAGGTTGATTGGGTTGTTGAAAGAGTATGTGGATATTTTTGCTTGATCTTATCAAGATATGCCTTGTCTAGATACAGATATTGTAGAGCACTGTTTGCCGTTGAAGCCAGAGTGTCCACCAATCAAACAGAAGTTGAGAAGGAATCACTCAGATATGGAAGTAAAGATCAAAGAGGAAGTTCTGAAGCAGATTAATGTCGGTTTTCTTGTGACGTCAGTGTACCCTCAATGGATTGCCAATATTGTCCTAGTACCAAAAAAAGACGGAAAATTTTCATGTGCGTAGATTATAGAGATCTAAATAAAGCTAGTCCAAAATATGATTTTCCATTGCCACATATTGATATGTTAGTGGATAGCACAACAAAATTCAAAGTATTCTCGTTCATAGACGGATTTTCCGGGTATAATCAAATAAGAATGGCTCCAGAGGAAATGGAAAAAACAACGTTTATCAAACCCTGGGGAACATTCTGTTATAGAGTGATGCCCATCGGGTTGAAGAACGCTGGTGCAACGTACTAGAGGGCTATGACAACCCTATTCCATGATCTGATGCACACGGAAATTGAGGTATATGTTAATGATATGATTGCTAAATCCCAGACTGAAGAAGGGCATGTAGAATATTTTTTGAAGTTTTTTCAGTGTTTGAGGAAGTATCATCTCCGCTTGAATCCAAATAAATGTACCTTCAGTGTTCGATAAGGGAAATTGTTGGGTTTCATTGTTAGCCAGAAACAAATTGAAGTTGACCCTGATAAAGTCAAAGCAATTCAAGAGATGCCAGCGCCAAGAACTGAAAAGCAAGTCAGAGGGTTCCTCGAGCGTTTGAATTATATTTCCAGATTCATTTCTCACATGACTGCAACATGTGAACCAATCTTTAAGTTGTTAAAGAAATATCAAGGTTGTGTGTGGACAGATGACTGCCAAAGGGAATTTTAAAGTATTAAAGAATATATGCTTGAACCTCCTATCTTGATCCCTCTTGTCGAAGGAAGACCGTTGATTATGTATCTAACAGTGTTAGAAAATTCCATGGGTTGTAGTCTGGGACAACAAGATGAAATAGGGAAGAAAGAGTACGCCATTTATCATCTCAGTAAAAAGTTTACTGATTGTGAGTCACGGTATTCCATGCTGGAAAAGACATGTTATGCTTTGGCCTGGGCGGCAAAACATTTGCGGTAGTATATGTTGAATCACACCACTTGGTTGATCTCCAAAGTGGATCCAATCAAGTACATTTTTGAAAAGCCTGCTCTTACTGGGAGAATTGCCCGCTGGTAGATGCTGTTATTTGAATATGACATTGAATACCACACTCAAAAGGCTATTAAGAGCAGCGTGTTGGCAGATTATCTTGCTCACCAACCAGTTGATGATCATCAGTCTGTGAAGTATGACTTTCCCGATGAAGATGTGATGTTTCTGAAAGTGAAATATTATGATGAACCATTTCCTGAGGAAGGTCCTGATCTTGAATCTCGTTGGAGTATGATATTTGATGGAGTTGTGGATGCTTATGGTAAAGGAATTGGTGTTGTGATTGTCACTCCACATGGATCGCACATTCCTTTTACAGCAAGGTTGACATTTGATTGTACCAATAATATGGAAGAATATGAGGCTTGCATCATGGGTCTCAAGGAAGCTATTGATCTCAGAATTAAAATTCTAGATGTGTATGGTGATTCAGCTTTGGTAATAAATCAGATTAAAGGAGAATGGGATACTCGTCACCCCGACTTGATCCCTTACAAAGATTATGCTAGAAGGTTGTTACCATTCTTTAATAAAGTTGAATTCCATCATATTCCTAGATATGAAAATCAAATGGCAGACGCTCTGGAAACTCTAGCTTCTATGTATCAGGTGAATACTTGGAATGATATACCTCAAATTATGGTTCGACGACTGGATAGGCCCGCTCATGTGTTTACAACAGAAGAGGAAGCAGATGAGAAACCTTGGTATTATGACATCAAGCATTTTCTCCATACTCAGGAATACCTAATTGGTGCTTCGAATAAAGATAGAAAAACATTGAGAAGACTGGATGGCAGTTTCTTCCTCAGTGAAAATGTGTTGTACAAGAGAAATTATGACATGGTCCTGCTCATATGCGTGGATAGACACGAAGAAGACATGTTGATGCATGAGGTTCATGAAGGCTCATTTGGCACTCACACCAATGGACATTCGATGGCTAAAAAGATGTTAAGGGAAGGTTACTATTGGCTGACAATGGAATCTGACTGTTACAAATTTGCAAAGAAGTGTCATAAATGCTAGATTTATGTGGACAAGGTTCATGTGCCTCCGACACTTCTTAATGTGATCTCTTCCCCATGTCCTTTCTCTATGTGGGGTATTGACATGATTGGAATGATAGAACCCAAAGCTTCGAATGGACACCATTTTATCTTGGTAGAAATTGATTACTTCACCAAGTGGGTGGAAGCTTCTTCATATGCTAACATCACAAAGCAGGTGGTTGTGCGCTTCATTAAGAATAATCTCATATGTAGGTATGGTGTGCCGAGCAGAAATATCACTAACAATGTCTCGAATCTGAACAACAAGATGATGATAGAACTGTGTAAAGAATTCAAGATTGTCCATCACAATTCATCTCCGTACAGGCCAAAGATGAATGGGGCTGTTGAAGCTGCTAATAAGAATATCAAGAAGATTATCCAGAAAATGGTTGTTACTTATAAGGATTGGCATAAAATGCTCCTTTTTGCTTTGCATGGATATCAAACATCTATCTGCACTTCAACAGGAGCAACCCCATTATCCCTTGTGTATGGAATGGAAGCGGTACTCCCAATTGAGGTTGAGATTCCCTCTTTGTGTATGATAATGGAAACCAAGTTGTCAGAGGCTGAATGGGTCCAGAACCGATTTGACCAATTGAATTTGATCGAAGAGAAGAGAATGATAACTTTGTGTCATGGACAGTTATATCAGAAGAGAATGAAGAAAGCTTTTGATAAGAAGGTCAAACCTCGTGAATTCAGAGAAGGCAACCTCGTGCTCAGGAAGATCATGTCTTTTAACGCTGATTCTAGGGGCAAGTAGACTCCCAATTTTGAAGGCCCATATGTTGTCAAGAAAGCCTTCTATGGTGGTGCATTAATTTTTGAAACTATGGATGGCGAGGAGTTCCCACGTCCCGTGAATGCTGATGTAGTCAAGAAATACTTTGCCTAAAGAAATAAAAGAACAACTCACTAAGTTGAAAACCTGAAAGGGTGGCTTAGGCAAAAAAGAGCGTCTCGGTAGGCCGAAAACCCGAAAGGGCGGTCTAGGCAAAAATTAGAGACATAAACAGAATAAAATTTCCCACTAAGTTGAAAACCCGCAAGGGCAGCTTAGGCAAAAGTTAGGGACTTTCTGGGCAAGTAACTACATCAGACAAGACTTGATCGTTGGAGCAACAATCTCCTTGGATCATCATCATACTTCGACAGAAGTTGCTGCTCAGGATTTCAAAAGTTGTTAGAGGGGATAATGGTCATTGTATCTCAATGTATCTTTTCCATTATATATTACCATTTTCCGAACTTTGTAATCATCCATGGAGTCTTGCCATTCGTAGACTACCATTCTATTAATGAAATTTGAGCTTTTACCCAATTCTTTGTTTTTCTTATTTTATTTAGCTTGCAAAGACTCCATTTATTATTGATAGTAACTTTCAAAGCGAAAAGATTAAATAACAAAATTGATTTTCAAAAAGAATTTACAATTTGCTTTTACTTTAAAATTTGTGACGCAAGAGAAAAAAAACAAAAGTGGTGATCCCAGGAATGGACGAACTCCAGTTGTTTTAAGAAGTTTTGTTTCCCGGGGAAGTTTTTCTCAAGATGTTTTCGCTGTATTGGGTTTGTGACTCCAGTGTCCCTGATCAAGTTTTGGTTCATTTCTCCTCTTTTTTGAGTTTGCATGATATGAAGATTCAATCCAAGATTTCTCCAGTGAAGGTTTCGTTTGTTTAATAGAAGTTCTTTCTTCCCATAGAAGTTGGTACAATAATCACTCTCGAAGAACATGGGCCTCTGGTTTCTCCAGTGAAGAACGTATACTGGTTTTCCCTTTGTGAATGTGGTGTTGACCTCCCCAATGAAGTCAACACGAATTCCCCAGTGAATGTTTTGATGATTTGATGTCTGTCTGCTCTACTTGAATTTTATTTTTCAAATCCCTAGTAGAAGCGTTACTTTTGAAAATATTTGATTCCCCATTGAAGTCTGAGTGTTATTCCCTGGTAAAGCCTGGGAGAGGATGTTGTATCTCTGTATCTATACTGTTTGGTCGCTATATTTTGTTTACTTCCGAATTATGTTTCTCCCCAGTAAAGTTAAGCCAGGCGGTAGGTTTTGTTTCCTCAGTTGGCGCCTACTTTTTTCTTATGGAATGTTCATCTTGGATGTGATTTAGCCAAGTGTTGATTGTGCCCGAGTTGGTTTTTCCTGGTTACTCCCAATGTTATATATTTGTTTTATCATCATATGCACGATAACACTCACACATTCATACATACATCATGCATAGTTAAAATTTCGTAAATCATTGCTCATTCACATTCGTTAATATTTTGTTGACATATTACCCTGTTTTGCAGAGTTGTGTTGTCCTCTCTCCAATAGAGTGTCGGCCTTAAGCAGAAAGTGTATATTCTTTCAATTTCCCCACTGAGTTATCCCTCGTGGAAGAGTTTTGCTTTAGCCTTCCTGTACAGCTCTTTGTCTGGATGATTTGAGTTTCCCACTTGAGTTTATTTCTCAAAGGGTGTATTTTGGCCAACTGTCTCATTCCAGTTTATTTCTGGTTTGAATCTTTGATCCTCGATAATATTATTACTTATGATATCTGCAGACTCCGAGCTTGGGTTTGAGAATGTGCATTTATTTTGCACGAGAAGACTTTATCTCCTCAGCAGAAATATATTGGCATCTCCCCAGGAAGTCATATTTCTTTCCCCAGGAAGTCATATTTCTTTCCCCAGGAAGCCATATTTCATTCCCCAGGAAGTCATATTGCGTTCCCCGAAAATCATTTTTTTACAATCCTTCCTATAACAACAAGTAGCAGGTCTCTTTATTTGAGCAACTTGTACTTCCTTGTAAAAGTCGATGTAACGTTTTTGCTATCTTCTCTATGAGTGGATAGTTTTCAGTCTGTTGTCAAATTACACCAGTGGATGGCAAGACTTTCAATATCGCAGAGACAGTTCATTGTGAAATCTTTGCAAGTGGTAGTCTCTTTATTTGAGACATCTTATATATTACCCTTTCCAGGCGGAGTGCCTTGGTTAAAGAAGAAGTTGAGACCCGTTCTAGGTGAAACACCAGAATTTTGGGGAAACTTATATTCTCTTTCTACCTTCAGTGAAAGTTTCTAGGTCACCTTCAGTGAAAGTTGGTGATTGTTATCTTTTTGCTACCCTTAGTGAATGTTGGTAGTTCATCGTCAGTGAACAGCGGTGCTATGATATTTTCTCTTTCTACCTTCAGTGGAAGTTGGTAGGTCACCATCAGTGAAAGTTGGTGATTGTTATCTTTTTTCTACCCTCAGTGAATGTTGGTAGTTCAACGTCAGTGAACGGCGGTGCTATGATATTTTCTCTTTCTACCTCCAGTGAAAGTTGGTAGGTCACCATCAGTGAAAGTTGGTGATTGTTATCTTTTAGCTACCCTCAGTGAACGTTGGTAGTTCATCATCAATGAACGGTGGTGCTATGATATATTCTCTTTCTACCTTCACTGAAAGTTGGTAAGTCACCATCAGTGAAAGTTGGTGATTGTTATCTTTTTACTACCCTCAGTGAACGTTGGTAGTTCATCGTTAGTGAACGACGGTGCTATGATATTTTCTCTTTCTACCTTCAGTGAAAGTTGGTAGGTCACCATCAGTGAAAGTTAGTGATTGTTATCTTTTTGCTACCCTTGGTGAACGTTGGTAGTTCATCGTCAGTGAACGACGATGCTATGATATTTTCTATTTCTACCTTTAGTGAAAGTTGGTAGGTCACAATCAGTTAAAGTTGGTGATTGTTATCTTTTTGCTACCATCGGTGAATGTTGGTAGTTCATCGTCAATGAACTGCGGTGCTATGATATTTTCTCTTTCTACCTTCAATGAAAGTTGGTAGGTCATCTTCAGTGAAAGTTGGCGATTGTTATCTTTTTGCTACCCTCAATGAACGTTGGTAGTTCATCGTCAGTGAACGGCGGTGCCATGATATATTCTCTTTCTACCTTCAGTGAAAGTTGGTAGGTCACCATCAGTGAAAGTTGGTGATTGTTATCTTTTTTCTACCCTCAGTGAACGTTGGTAGTTCATCGTCAGTGAATGGCGGTGCTATGATATTTTCTCTTTCTACCTTCAGTGAAAGTTGGTAGGTCATCTTCAGTGAAAGTTGGTGCTTGTTATATTTTTGCTACCTTCAGTGAACGTTAGTATTTCATCGTCAGTGAATGGAGGTGCTATGATATTTTCTCTTTCTACCTTCAGTGAAAGTTGGTAGGTCACCATCAGTGAAAGTTGGTGATTGTTATCTTTTTGCTACCCTCAGTGAACATTGGTAGTTCATCATCAGTGAACGGCGGTGCCATGATATATTTTATCTCTACCTTCAGTGAAAGTTGGTAGGTCACCTTCAGTGAAAGTTGGTGCTTGTTATCTTTTTGCTACCTTCAGTGAACGTTGGTAGTTCATCGTCAGTAAACGGCGGTGCTATGATATTTTCTCTTTCTACCTTCAGTGAAAGTTGGTAGGTCACCTTCAGTTAAAGTCGGTGATTGTTATCTTTTTGCTACCCTCAGTAAACGTTGGTAGCTCACCGTCAGTGAACGTCGGTGTTGTTATTTCTTTCCTCTTTCTACCTTCAGTGAACGTTGGTAGCTCCGCCTTCAATAGAAGTTGGTGTATACTTTGGCTTTTTATCATCCTCTATAAGTCAGGTCTTTTGATCCACCAGTGATTTATTTTCCTGGTCGGGTTTCTCTCTTGTTTCTTTATTTTTTTACATCCCCAGTGGTGTTTTGCGTCCATTTGAGGTTGTCCATGTGCACCCATATTCATAAGCATTGCATGGCATCTTAGGGCCAAAAATAGGGTTTGTTTTATATTTAAGTATCTTCGATCGCGTTGACATGAAGAGTTTTAACCTTCGTATCTCTGGATAGAAGAAACATAAATAAGGGCAGCTGTTGTACCCCAATTTTTTTACCCTAGGATCCCTTCATCATACCATATTGATTCAATCACAACAAGATCACATTAGGGTTCTTGGTTCTCCTCCCTACATTTAGCTTTTCTCTATGAGGAATCACCAAGCACCTTGACTTGTTTTCTTTTGTGATCATGAATATTTTGTCTATATTTTTCCTTTTAATTAATAAAATGCAAAGTTGGGTTGTCTTGCTTGTTACTAATGTAGGTAAAGTCAATGAGATTTAGCAAGTTGCTCCATGGGTTCATGAGTTTATTTCCATGCCCTAGGCAATAAAGCTTGAGAAGTCCAAACCTCACTATTGAAGTTGTTTTGGAAGGGATGGCATGGCAAGGTTTATTTTGGTTCACTATATTCCCAAGATATCAAGATTGATTCAAAAGTGCAAGGGATTGATTGAAGAAGTTGTCATGGTTTGACAAAGTCTTGTTCCAATTGATCACAAGTGCATATTTCTCTCAATTCTCAAGATATGGAAGTGGTTTTTGTGGCTATGAGTTCTCATTTTCATCCTCAACAACTTCTATTTACAAATTAATTGTGTTGGTACAAGAATTTTTTCAAAATTGTCAAAGTTCCTCAAAGCATTTTCTTGATCTAGGAGCTAGGGTTTTGAACTTCAAAGAAGCATATCTTGCTCATCTTTTGGTATTTTTGAGTGATTCCAAATACATCCTTATGTTCAAAGGGTTATCAAAAAATCACTTCAAAAGTTTCAAGGAATTTTCATGTGGAAGAAACTTGATGATGAAGAAATATTACAAGTCCTCCAGATGAACCCCCATTTCCCCATGTTTGACTTCAAATGATCATAACTTGGTCCATTTTTATCACCTTGAGCCCACTCTTTTTCCACAATGATCTTGAGGATGTGAAATTTATGCCTTCTTTTATGTGATAAGTGAGAAAATGGATGGAAGATTCCCTAAGGATACAATAGATTATAGGTCATTTCATGATTCTTTGCCAACTTCAACAATTCATAACTCTCTCAATTTTTGGAGATTTTGAATGGTTCAAGTTTCAAAATGTCATTCAAGAGGTCTATTTCATGCCAACTTTTTTTAGTCAATAGAAAATTCCAAGTGGAAGGCCATGTTTGGATTCAAAACATTATAGGTCACTTTTGAAGAAAAAATTGAAATATTTCTAAGTATGGAAAGTCAACATTTTCCCCCAACTTTGACTCAATGCAACTTTTAGCTCAAGCATCCATTTGATTCCATTCTTTTCCAATTACAAAGCTTGTAACCTCATCTTTCTAAAGCATCAAGAATCATGCCTTAATACCCCTTGAGCTGAGAATTCCATTGGATTAAACTTGGTAACTTGGGACTGAAGTTTCTTCATAAGTCAGAATTTGAAATTCATGTTTTGGCCTCTAAACATCAAATTAGCACGCGTTTGTGATCTAAACATGTTTAACCAAGTTGCCAAAGTGGATTAGAGCCTTAAAACGCAAGGATTGGATGAGTTTTGATGCAAATCAGATCACACTTTGCTCGTGCATCAGGTTCACACGATTTCCCTCTAAACTTCATCATTTCACACGCTTGAACATTCCAGTTGATTCCCTATAAATAGAGGGTCATCCCCCATTCATTTCCTCAAGCTTTGACAGCCAAAAATACTCTGTCAAAACTTCACGCGAACTTCAAATTTTTGAAATCAGTTTCTGAGATTCCAGCGTTTTCTTCCAAAATTCTTTGCACATTCATCTTCCTTAAGCATCATACAAACTCTCCAGCACTTAAACCAAGCAAAACGAACTATAATCCAAGCTATAGTAGTCCAGTTTCAGAGCTTCTTTCTTGAACTTCGAAAAGGTAGAATTCTCCACCATTTGGATCCAAATAAAGCACTAACCCGTTCTACTCCTTCTCCTGATTCTAGTGCTTCTTACAATTTTAAAATCCATTGAGAATTGAGAGAGAAATCTCAAATTGAAGGTGCTCGCTATTTTCTGGGTTTTTGATTCATATCTCTTTGTATACTTTATATAAATTTGGCGCGATAGTGGTATTAGGATCGTCTTGAAGAGAAGAATCCAATGATACTGGTCTGGGATCCTAATTTTTCTGTTTGAAAGATCTCACAAAATCTCTATTGCAGGGTGGCTGGAGGTTGAAGACAATGACATGTCTAGTCTCATCCAATGATAGCGTGCCAAATGTTTTAATTTCATTGGTTGCCTTTTTTCTGATTCCACGCGCATCTTAATAAGGACCATATCAAGCACAGCGCATCTGGTCCATTGGATTAGCTTACTAACGCGTTTTGACTATGATCTGACGGCCCATATCTTTTTGGTTTTATTTTATTTTCTGATTTTTATATTTTAATTGATTTAATTTTCAAAAATTCATAACTCTTTTATTTTTTATCCAAAAATTATGAAAAAATTCACAAAAATACTTTGAATTATTTCTGATCTCATGAATATTTTTTCATATTTTTATTTTGAGAATTGATATTTTTTTTAATATTTTTTGCATTGTTTTCTTTGTTTTAATTACCTTAAAAATACTTTCTAACATTTCTTAATTCTAAAAATTTTCATAAATATCAGTTTACATATTTCTGACTTTTTTTGAAAATTTTATGGAATTTTATATTGATGTTTACTATTTTTGATCTATTTTCTATTTTTTGAACAATTTTAATTAGTTTTAAAATAGTTTCTGACTTTTAAAAATTGCCAAAAATTTTATAAAAATATTTGAGTCCTTTTCTGATTTTTTTATGGTCTTACTTAATTTTTCTTGATTAATTTGAATATAGTTGATATTTTTCTTTCTTATTTCCATTTTAAAACCTTTTTTAATGTATATATTAAATGCAATATTATTTTGTGATTATTTTCTGGCTGAACTTGGGTTGAATTTTGATCATGAACTTTATTAACATCATCGGATCCATGGTGTTAAGTCTAACTCCATAAAAATGGATGAGTAATTTTAATAATAGTTGATTTAAATTTAATTCAAATGTGGTTTGTATATTCTTTCTCACCCCTCTTCATCTTATCCATTTCTTATTGCACTAATTGTTATTGGAGCATGATCTCTATATCATGTCTCAAAACAAATGGTGCATAGATTGCTATTGACCGGCCTCAAAATAGGTGTGACTTCTATATAAGTCCACTTACGATTGCTTAACATACGGCTAAATTTTGTTCCGATTCGAATGAATGATTATTCATGGCCCAAACCTATGCTTGCAAGCTCAAGTATGTTAATTTGATCCATTAACCTTGAGATTCATTGTGTGGAGGCTTTGGTTCTACCAATCCTCTAATGGATCTACAACACTTTTGATCAACGCGGATCACTTAAACATTGTTGATCATTAAATGGTACTTTTGAGGATTCTAAATGGATGATATACTTGACAATAAGAAAATGTAACTTGTTGTGTGGAGGCTTTGGTTCTACCAATCCTCTAATGAGTTCCAAATGCAGGTTTCAAGATGGTCATCCAACTAACCACTAATTATTAAATTATTTTTACTTTATGCCTTTTTATTTTTTATGCTTTATGTACCATTTACTTTAAGCATTACATTTCATGTCATTTTTATTTTGCTCACTTGAGCCTTTTCTTTTCTCTCCTAAAACACCTAATAATCAACATGAACCATAAAAACCCTTTAAAATACTTGGACTATTTGGTTACTATCCTTGGCATTATGGAGTATTGGACTTCTTGGACTTAGGATTAGAAACCTTGGCCTATATTGGAGACCTTGTGACCTTAATTGATATTTTGTCTGGAGTTTTTGAGGTTTACCTCAAGACATTGGGTTATTTGTTTGTTTTGTGTGCAGGTTATTATGATTAAATACTTTGTTTATAATCTGGAATTCACCCGTATACAGCCGTTACTCTGCCAAATATTTGTGAAGACTTAATACACTTGAAGTTTAGTTCTCTCAAGAGGTCTAGTATTTTTGCTTGCTTGGTTTCAATCCAAAGAATGGGAATTTTATCACGACTCATTGTGATACGGTGGAAGAACCGACTGGTTTGCATTTTGCTTTTTTCGTTCGAAAATGTCACGGTAAGCAAGAGTCTCCACCGACTTTTATTTCATCCAATTGGAAAGGAAAAAAGTATAGAAAAAAATCATTTTTCGAGATATTCTGAGTACGGGGGGTAGATTATAGAAAGGGAAGGTGTTAGCACCCTTTCTATCCATGGTTTTCCATGGACTCTTAGGTACCTGCTCATTTTTAAATTGCTTATGTTTGTGGGCTTTGTTTTTGAAAAATGTTTTACTTCGTGATAACCCTTGTATCAGTCCTCAAAGGTGTGACGAAGTTGTTTTGAAAATTGTTTTGAATAAGTGTAAGTGTGAAAAGTTTTGATTTGAGAAAGTACCTACTAGCATCTACCTACTCAAAAAAAGATCGTTTCTATCCTTGTTTCCTTTAGACAGTGCTATCCTACTATTGAGAAATAGGTAGCACCGTCGTTGGAATTGTAAGGGTCAATTCAAAAGGGACGTACGATCACTAAAGCAATATTAGGACACTTTAGTAATAACTCTAGAGTCTTAAGATCATATCCGAGGCAACATTTCCGAGGCAACATTCGAACGAGACAATTTGATCTTTTAGACTGGAGGGCAACCACTAAGACACCCTATGCTTAATGATCGTTTACCGAAGGCAACTGAAGTGAGAGTATACCCTAAGAGTGATATGTGCGAGTGATTTGTTTTCAGTTATTTATCTTTGCACATTAGGGTTTTCTAACCATTTTAATTTGTCATGCATTCTTGCCATACAATCCTATTAGCATACATCTAGACAGTTAAATATTTGCATGAATTAGAAATGCGAGAAAATAAATCTACGCTATTACAAGGCTTCGGGGAGGGGGATTAATTACATAGCCAAAAACCCGGGGATTTATACAGTAAATAAAAGCCTAAATTAACTATTACAAACCATGAATAGTTACAAAAAATATTGGCAAAACAATAATAAGCGCGCAGAGGGTTAAATGCGAGACGATTAGGGTTTTGACCCTTTGACTAATCCTACTTGCGATTGATTAAAAAATGATGTCTTTGTCATGTTTTGTTATTTGAGAAAATAATGAAATAATTGAATTAAAAAGAAAATCCTAAGTTCTAATTAATTTTAAATTAAGAAAAAATAAATTAATTCATTCTAAAACCCTATTTTTGTATTTTTTTTCATTTATTTGAGAAAGAAAGAAAACTTAAATCAAAAGTTAACCTAATTTTCTAATTGAATTTTAATTGTGAAAGAAATTAAAGTTGCCCTAAATTAATTAAACTAAGAAAATAAATCTTTTTTGTGGTTTTTGATTGGTTAATTTAATAAAATAATTTTTTTGTTGATAAAAAAAAACAAAATAATTAAAGAAAAGGAATTAAAGAAAAATAGTAGAAATAACCAAATGGGCCTGCTATCAGCAGGTCTGGGGGTGCTGAACTTCTGACCCAGCAGGATGTCCCAGAGTCTGGCGCCTAATCCAATGAGGCCATCTTCTGGAGACTCATGGTGGACCTGCGTATGCTAACGTTAGATCTGGATGGAGATGGATCCAGAGGATGATGATTCTCATAAGGTGAGGTGCGCTGGATTTGGTTCTGGCTGATGGGTCCAGAAGATGATGACCCTCAGAAGGTGTATGTGCTTGATCTGGTTCTGGCTGATGGATCCAGAAGATGATGACCCTCAGAAGGTGTATGTGCTTGATCTGGCTCTGGCTGATGGATCCAGAAGATGATGACCCTCAGAAGGTGTATATGCTGGATCTGGTGAAAACAATGGAGAAAATGCCAAAAGCTCACGCCTGGGATCGAACCCAAGACACGAGCTTCTGACTTCCTTCCTCTGACCAACTGCGCTGGATGTTAACTTGTTAATATAATAAAGAACAAATAATGAATTGGAAAACAAATTAGTGGCCAGAATAATGCGCCATAATTTAAACCATCCAGTCAGGTTGTGACACGCTGTTGTCTTCTTCCATGGAACCGTCGTTTTAGGCTCTGAACCTTTACCTACAGCCTCAGGTCTGTTGCTGAAAGCCTGTGTCATTCAAAAATTCCATACAAACATGATAAATCAATTGTGAGGGTACCAATCAACTTGTCTTGGTCTCACGAGTGTCATGGTACCCATCCTCAAGCCTAATTTTGCTTAAATCATAAAACCCCAAATTGGAGCACGAAACCCTAACAATGGCAAAATCTTATTCCTGCACTATAACTTAAATCAAACTATCCAGAAACATTGCAAACATGATGATGAACACAAATATGTAACTTAAACATGCTAAAGATGCAAGAATTAAAGTAATCGAATTTGGATAATTTTGCAAATCGTGAGAGTGATAGGGAGTGATTCTGGACGTGTAGGGGCGTGCAATCGATAGGAGAAGCGTCCAAAGATTCCCAAGAATGTATTGCTAGCCTTGAAACTCCTTGAGGACGACTCTCAGATAGATTTCAAGCTCACACTTTTTGTCCAAAGTTTTGAGTTGTCTGCTGATAGTTTCACGCCTTCTAACCTTTCTTTGATCTGGAATCCTTCATTATATAACCTATAATGAATTAGGTTAACAAATTTGGATCGAATCTTTGCATTTAACCAAGATTTGATTTGATTTTAGATTTGTATGATATCTTTCTATTTCCATGCCAATCATGCCTTTCTTGTAACAACTGCCCTTGATTCGAATTGATCATGCAAGCTCAACATATCTTGATTGCCAATCTGTAACAAAAACAAATCTAATCATATCTTTGATAATTTTCATCATTTATTTGATTTAATTCACTTTTTAATTAATGAAAAATTAAAATAAATTGAAAAATGAAGCAAATAATGTGTGGATAAGTATTTGAGTCGTGGACCACGTTATAATTGAGGTGCAAGCATAAAATATTGGGCCTATTTAGCAAAAGATGGAAATTTGAGCACATTTGACTTTTGGCAATTTTGCAAAAAATGGTCAACTTGTCCAATGCATAACTCTCTCAATGTTGACCCTAGAGAGGTGTTCTTGGACTTTTTAGAAAGCTTAGTATGTCCTCTAAGCAAACCTTTTGGTATCATCTCAATTGAGTCTTCCATGTTCATGTATGAAGCTTTGACCCAAAAGGTGTTTTTGTTGACTTTTCAAAATGACCTATAATGTCAAAATTCATATTGTTTTGTGAGTGCATATTCTGAACTTATGAGATGAAGATGAATTGTAGGGAATTTCATACTCTTCAAAATTAAATTTGTATGGGTCATTTCTGATAAAGTATGAGAAAGTTATGCTTGGTCAAAGTTGAGTTGACTTTTCCTATAAAACCCTAATTTAGCAACTTTTGGGTTTTGATGAATTGTGAGCAATCCTTGAGGAATCATGATCAACCCTTGATCAAATGATGAATAATACTTAAAAATGAGGATGTTTACCAAAAATATTGAAGTTTGACTGTATGTGGGCCACAGTTGACTTTTGACCTAGCACAGTTGATTTTCAAGCATTTGAGCAGTTGACTGAGCAAACTTCTTCTGCAAGGCTTGAAAATTGCCATGGATGATCTTGGGAACATATTAGGACAATGGTGAGAATTTTAGTCCTTTGTGTTTCACACATCTTGATGAAGATAGAAACCCTAATTTAAGGTAGACTGCCTTAGGAGAGAGTTTGTCTGGTCAACTCTTGAACTTCCTTGAGCAATTTGGGGACCTCACTTGCCATGTGTTGAGAAATATGGGAGGGAAAATTTTGGGGTACAACACTCATAATGTCAAGTATTGGCTTCTTGCTGGTTATATGGTTCTTATCCCTAACTTTTACCTTATGCTTTAGGATAGTCCCTTCTTCTCCTCCCATCTTCTTTAATTTCAAAAATCTTCTCCCTCCTTTTGAAAAACTCTTCTTGTTCTTTTTTAAACTTGAACCACTTTCATAATAAACTTGGACTTAGGTCCATGCATTTTCAAAACATTTTAACAAATAAACTTCAATCAACTTAATAATACCTTGACATTTTTTGTGAGAAGACTAAAAATCAATCAATCTCATTCAAACCATTTTGCCATCTTGGCTTTCATCTTAAACTTTTCTCAAAAGATTGGACTCTTGTCAATCCTTGTAGTGATGCAAACAACTATACTTCCACAATATGTAGTGAAGTGAGATATTTTCCACTTGGGTGTTGAGTGAGGCATTGTTGATTTTAAGATCCAAGTCATATCCTCCACTTTGAGATGATGCAAATTCTACTTTCTCATGATTGTGGGTAGTAAGTATGTTTTCCACACGGACAATGATGGTGATGTCTCATCTCATAAAATTAACCAACACATTTGTGTTTTAAAAATCTTTAAAAGAGGAACTACGTGTACCCTGATCCCCTATTGCACGACAAGGTGGTACGTAGGCACTAAAGGTTCGCAACCGCGGCGGGTGCAAAAACCATAAAAATATATTTCTTTTCTCACCTCTACCATCCATTTTTATACAACATTTCATAGCCAAAATATACAGATTTTACAAAGAGGTTCCTGTGGAGTACTGTAGATGTTTCGGGTGCTAATACCTTCCCTTTGCATAACCAACCCCCTTACCTTGAATCTTTCCCCCTCTTTTTTGGGTTACTTGCTCTTTTCCCATTCCTTTGGAAACAATAAAGCGCGGTGGCGATTTTTATTTTTGATCTGTATAAGTCTAGTCAATTCAATGGCTTAGTCTTAAACATTTCTACCGCTACACAAGGGAAGCAGCAAGATAGATTTAAAATGCCACAAAGAAGCTTTGATCCACTCCCTATGCCACCCAACCAGTTATTACAACACTTAGTTAAGGCATCATTGGTGGAAATCAAACCTCTAGCACCTCCAGTTGGGCCACTCCTACAAAGGTATAATGCCGATGCCAAATGCGAATACCATGCTAATTCTCCGGGGCACACCATAGAGAAATGCTGGACATTCAAACACAAAGTGAAGGACTTGTTAGAATCTCAAGATATCACCTTTGAGAAACCTAACATCAAGACAAATCCCATGCCTCCGCATGGTGGGCCGACAATAAATTCAATTGAAGTAGTCACTTACTTTGGGGCAATCAGACAAGCAGAAACCCCAATCAACTTGTTAAAATAATATTTGTTCGAATGTGGGTTCCTGTTGGAACATAATAAAGCCTTCGAAAGAACTTTGAAAAAGCTAATGGACCAGAGGATAGTCCAATTCGGACCATACCTTGAAGAAAAATATGTAGTCGCGATTGAAGGAAAGAAGTCGTTGGTAATCCCTTTCTAAGGCCCAAATCTTAACAAGAAAACTCTAGTGATCCTGTGGGAAGAATCAACGGAGACCACAAGGATGGCGCCCAATAAGAATCTCCTAATACTAACTATTTCAAAGGTCACAATGGTGATTAAGGGAGCCTCACCTATCCCTTATGAGAGTAACAAAGCAGTGCCATAGAGTTATGACTCGGCTGTATATATTAATGGAATGAAACAAGAAAGAGAGCCCTCACCAAGTCAGGGACATGCAATTTCTAATATAGTAGGGACAGGGGTATGACCCGAAGCAGTCGAATTTTTGGAGCTGAACCATCAAAGAAGAAAGATGAGACTCCAACAAAGGACAAGGGAAAAGCAGTGGTTGATACAAGTCAAGAGACATAACCTACAAGCAAAAACTTTACTGATCAAGAGGCAGAAGAGTTTTTGAAAATAATCAAAAAAAGTGATTACAGAGTGGTGGATCAGCTTCACCAAACTCCAGCGAAAATCTCCATACTCTCACTACTCATCAACTCTGAAGCGCACTGAGACTCCTTGATGAAGGTACTAAGTTCATCTCACGTCGCGAAAGAAATTTCGGTAAATCAATTTGACAATTTCGTAGCAAAACTAACATCCGGATCATACCTGGGTTTCAGCAACAGTGAATTGCCGCCACATGGTCGAGCTCATAACAAGGCACTCCACATTACTATGCAAATAGGTACTACCCATTTATCCAGGGTTCTCACTGATACCGGTTCTGCCCTCAATGTGTTTCCAAAGTCCAGTCTGATAAAGTTAAAAATAGATGACGTTGTGATGAGGCTAAGTTCTACAATAGTGAAAGCATTTGATGATTCTCAAAGCTCAGTGTTAAGAGAGGTGGATCTTCCAGTTAAAATTGGGCTGCATATATTCAATATCACTTTCCAGGTCATGGATATAGAACCATCATACACTTGCTTATTGGGGAGACCTTGGATCCATGCAGCAGGGGCGGTCACCTTGACCCTGCATCAGAAATTGAGGTTCCTAGTGGAAGGGAAATTAATCATAATCGATGGCGAGGAAGATATCTTAATAATCCACATTGAATCATATAGATATATCAGTGTCGACAAAGACTATATAGCTACCCCGTTCCAAGCCTTTGAAATTGCTTCAATGGTGACTTTACCAGTCGAGAAGGGTAATAGGCCTAAGGTGACATCATGGAGAGATCTGCAAGCAACCATGGGATATGATGCCTCAAAAGGCTGGGGAAAGTTCCCAGAAATCCCTGAGAAGAAGAATCGCTTTGGATTGGGCTATGAATCATCAAAAGCTACTCCAAAAGGCAAAGCACGCTTCCCTCCGATTCAAGAGACCTTTGTCAACAAGGGAATAAAGCATGGCAGACACGTGGCGATGATATCCAACAAAGTTCACACCAGAAAGGCAATGGACTTAACAGGGAGTGAACTCCAGGAGAAGAATTCAAATATTGGACTGCCGTGGAGATTCCCGAGATCTTTTTCTTTCCTAATTAATTTTCCTTGTTTTAAAAGAACCTATGTCAAGCCCGAGGCATAGGGGTTTCTTGTAAGAGTTCCCCATTTTGTTTAAGACAATATTTATAATCAATAAAAGTTATATTTTGTTTTCAATCAAGATCCTTGTCTTTCTCTTGCATTTATTCCTTAAAAATTAAAAATGGTAATACTTTCTCTGCATATGCATTTTCAAAAACTCACATACTAAAATTTGCACCAAAACATGATAAATGTGTAGATCCATGCCCAAAACCATCGATAATGTTACTGTTGTGACCCTGTTGTACCCTAAAATTTGCCCTCTCATTTTTAAGGCATTTCTCACAAGGATTCTCAAGGTTCAAGCTTACACATGTACATTGGGATTTTCCAGTACCAAGATTAAAAGGAAAACTGTCAAAAAGGGGGAAAACAGATAAAAATAATATTTTGACAAATTTGGAGAAAAACAAGTGCTTTTCGATTCAGCTTCTTCAATTGGCCTTTTGGCTTCTTTCGATGCAGGCTTGGCTTGCATCCTTCAACTGGGCATGAACCTATGGCACACATGTTTTCACAAGGCACAAATCCTCCTATATCCTCCTTCAATTCCAAGGAAAAGGCTCCCTTTTGGCATCCTTCGATTTCCACTTCTTGCCTCCTATATGCCTCTTTTCGAATCTGGATATTTTAGCTTCCTGCATCCACCTTTCGTTTGAGCATGTGGTTCCTTCAGTACAAGCTACTGGTCACACCTTTCGCTTGGGCATGTGGTTCCTTCAGTACAAGATATTGGTCATACCCCTCGTCCTTCAGTACAAGCTACTGGTCACACCTTTCATTTGGGCATGTTGGCTCCCTTCATGCAAGCTTTGTTTGAACATAGATCTTTTGCATGTTTGCATGAAGTCACAAGGCAGGGACCCCCTATGTACACTTCTTCGTTTGGCCACTTGGAACTTTGGGTAGGCAAGCCTTTGACTGGACAGAACCACCTTTACAAAGTTTCCTTACATCCTGTGTCCCCTTCGAATCAGCATCTTTCAAATCCAACTCTGGGAATCCCATTCGAAGGACATGCTTGATGGTCTATTCGAAGGATTTACACGCCCACTTTAAGGCATTTTTTGGTGACCCATCCAAGGGTCACACTTTTGGCTCATTCGAAGAATGCCCAAAAGTGACTCAATCGAAAGGCACTTGTTAGAGGAAAATCAAATAGTATTGATAGGAGAAGAGTCTGGTCGAAGAAGATTCAAAACAAAAGAATGATATTCAAAGATGCTTGCTGCCAAGTTCAGGCATGGTACACTGGCCAAGACTGCTACACAGCAGTCCTGAAATACTTCCCCCTTCTTACACCAAAATTGAATACAAGGCACTGTGTCTCTCGAAAGCTACAAGAAATAGGTTACTTAAATGTTCAAATCTTTTTTTCTCTCCAAGAACTTCAGGCAGCCTTGCCTATAAATAAGAGGCCTCACAACATGGTTAGGGGAGGACTTTTTGGCCAGAGGAACGGATCTCCAAAATTTTCTCAAACACAATAAATTTCTCAAATACTTAAACACTTGTGAAAGCAAAAACCCAGAATCTAACACTTACCTCTTTCGATTCAAGAAAGAACACTACACCTGTTCTCCTCCTTCGAACCCAAAAATAACAAACACCACCCTTACACCTCTTGACCTTCGAATCCAGTCAAAGGAACACCACACCTGTTTCTTTCCTTCGAATCCAAGAGCATTTAGTTCAGCCACTTGAAGGTCCAGCACACCCTCCAGCCTCCAGCAAGGTAAGTTATTCCAAACCTTGAGCTTTTCGTTTCTTGTATAACATGTGAATAAGCTTTTATTTCATTTCAAGCATGTACATATCATTGTTCTTTTCGTTTCCACCCTTTTAATATGTTTTCAGAGCTAACCCTTTCATTTTTCTTCTTGTTTACCTAAACATGCATTAAGTATTAAAACTGGTTGTAAGGCAGTGCTAGCATGGCCTTAGGCCATGTTGCTATTTAACATCTCAAACAAAGGACAACAGGAAACAGGAAGTAGAGAACGAAGCCTATGGCTTCCATACTAACCTCCAGGTCAAATGAAAGAGGCAACCAGAAGGGACTCCCTCACTGCTTTCAACCCCCAGTCGAAAGAGGCAAAGAGGCAGATTACATCTTGCACTGGTTCCAGGCCCAGTCAAAAGGCATAACATGCTACTTCCAGGCCTCGGTCGAAAGATATAACATGCTTACTTCCAGCTCCCAATCGAAGTACACGCCTACACTGGTGCCAACCTCCAATTTAAGGAGGCAGAAAGGCAAATCGAAGGGCATGACCTCACCCCTTTCGGGCCATATCGAAGGAAGGCATAAAATGCAGAATCAAAGGGTTTTTTGCCTCAATCAAAAGACCTTCATTTTTCTTGCTTTATCTTATTTTTTCATGCACTTCAATATGGTTGTAATAGTGTAAGATTTTATCTTTCTGCATTTTATTACTTTTGTATGCTTGCTAGTAAAATAGGGAATGTATGGAAAGATAAAAACAACAAGTAGACAACCCCTAATCAAAGACTAAATGCATGCAAATCAAACACACTATTCACACATGCACCCTTAGGGTAATTCCACTTGTTGCCTCGGAAAAATAGTCATGTCCCTCGAACATGGGCGTTTTGGAAGAGACCCTCGATAAATATCGTAGTCCCTCGATGACCCTCAATGTTGCCTTCGGTAAACGATCTAGTCCCTAAACGACAATTGCTAAAACGTCTGATAGGTTGCCTTCTATTACTATATAAACGTCTCACGCCCGTCCCTTCACATCCAATAATGGGGCTTCTTACCAAATCAATGGTAAGATAGCAACATCTAAAGAAGGAGGAAAAGAACTTTTAAGAGCTTTTGAGTAGGTAGGTTGCTCCTAGTTGCTCACTTGCTCACAATAAAAATATTTTATACATCAACACTCTCATTTTGAAACATTTTCAAAAGACAACACTTTGTACGCGTTCTTATAGAAACGAGAGCCATTACAAAGACACCCTTTTCAAAATCACTTTCAAAAACACATTCCACAAACACCTCTTTGAACTATTTTCTAAACAACACTTTGTACGCGTTCTTATAGAAACGAGAACCATTACAAAGGCGTTTTCAAAATACTTTCAAAACCTACACCACAAGCAAATTTTTCAAACAAAAGCAAGTGATCTAGCAAGCAACTAAGAGCCCGTAGATAACTACGGATGAAAAGGGTGCTAATACATTCCCTTTTCATAACCTACCCCCCGAACTCAAGAAACATCTCTAAAGGCCTTTCCTGTTCTTTTCAGCCTTTCCTGTTCTTTTTAGCCTTTCCTTTTAGATAAAATAAAAGTCGGTGGTGACTCTTGCTATCCGCAATAATTGCAATCAAACGCAAAACATCCCAAGTCAGTTCTCCCACCGCGTTATAGAACTGGAGACTCTGCTGGGGATAATTACTTAAAAGTGGGTTTACCTTAGGGCTAGATCATCTTTACTTGATTTCCTTTGTTTGATTTGTTTGCTTTACATTATGGTTCCTTGTTTGGGCTTGTTTTGATCCTCTGCCCAGATCTGGGGCAACTTTTTAGGTAAGTAGCAATATATTGTGGAAACTGTACGACGTAGACCGATATGGTTGAAGCAATGGCTACGTTAGTGTGACGCATTTGTTGGTATTGGTATCCCTTATGTTGAATCGAGGAGAATACAGGGCCGCTGAGCGGTGTCATGAAGCACTAAATGACCTTAGAACCTTAATTTAACAACTTGGCCATTAGTAAGTAGTGAGATAGCCGGTTTCGGTGGAAAGCTGAAAATTGGTTGATACTCGATACTACACTCATTGAGATTGGACTTTTGGGATATCTCGGCCGCAAGAAAAGATTGATTGTGCTGAGACCGTGCCTAAAAGAAAGGTTGGTGATATTGAGATCCCATAGAACCCGATTACTATTACTAGGACAGGTTGAGCCAACTAAACTTCAAGAGGGTACTTACCTACAAACTCCATGCAAGCCTAAACCTAAGGACTTATCTGCTTTGTGTGAATATGACTATTTGTACATAACAACTTGCTTACTTTGCATACTTGTACATAACATCATGACATTATACCATGGCATTTTCAATAACCATTTCAAGGATCTCAGGGCCTATGATGCAGGGTCATGTTGAACCAAACGCCTATCAAGGGGCAAGAAGATTCATTCTATAATCAAACACTGTCAAAGACCAAAGTACAACAACTTGAGTCAGGGGCTATGACCCACTTGACATGGTGATCTTGGTTCTCACGGAAGGACATTCATCGATACAAAGTTCTCCAATCAAAGTTATTAATCAAAATACAATTTCTAACATCTTCTTGTTTTTACCCCGCAAGATCCTTGAAAACATGCATCCATATACCATGCATCATATCATGATAGGCTTTTCCACACAGGTCTCTCATCTGCTTACTGTTTATTTCAGTAGAGATGGCACTAGAACAGACCATCAAGGACATTCAGACTCCAAATGCTCAACTTCAGGAAATGTTCTTGAACCTGTCCAAGGGACAAGAAGAGGTGAAAGCTCTCCTCACTAGGGGCATGATCATGGGGAATCCTGAGGACAACAAGGATGACCAGTTGGAATGGCTACAAACTGAAATG
Organism: Vicia faba; assembly: GCA_948472305.1. Classification (NCBI taxonomy): domain Eukaryota; kingdom Viridiplantae; phylum Streptophyta; class Magnoliopsida; order Fabales; family Fabaceae; genus Vicia; species Vicia faba. The sequence goes on from OX451740.1 coordinate 46,810,756, forward strand.
GAAACAATGAAAGTTTAGATGATGGGACAATTGGTGGGTCAGATGGCTCTCATCCAAAACTTGGCTTAGGGACAAGAAAAGCTGAGAGTCTTAATCAACAAGCTTCGTCAAGACTGATGTAACCAAATGGGGAAAACAACTAGAATTGGGGATCAAGTCATCATTCAGCCTCCCATGAGACAAGAAGCCGGTTCGAGGGAGAGCAGATCTTCCCAAATTTCTGCCATGTCACGAGCCCAACAACAACCTCACCAATGTCAACGAGGAAATCAACAAAGGGAAAACGAGCCCGAGAGATAGTTTACCAAAATCAACATGTCACAGTCTCAAGCATTGCAACACATGTTGGGGATGAATCTGATTTTGTTGATAGGACCTCATCCAAATCCCAAAAAATTTTCTCCTAACTATAATCCTGATGCAAGGTATGCCTATCATTCCGACAGTCATAGGCATGATACAAACGATTATTGGACGCTGAAGTACAAGATCCAAAACCTAATCGACGAAGGAGCGTTGGAATTCACACAAGATGGTCAGCTGGAGTTCTTCTATCACCCTCAAAACATACCTTCTGAAGTAACCAATTTAGGCGGAGGAATTTTCTGTTTTTTCAGTTATAATTTCTTTGTTTGCTTAAACACTTATCTTTATATCAGACTTTGATTACTCTCATTAATGCATCACATATTTTTGTCTTGAATTAATCCATTCATTTTAACTTTATTTAAAACTATGTTTTTTACTCCCTTTATGATATTCAACTCTTGTTCTTTAAAAGTTGCAAGCCTTTAGAGGGAGGATGACGAAAACAATGCCATAATCTCATACAGTATGCTTTTGAACAGACCTTGCTAACGATGTACAAGCGCTTGTTTCAATTCCTAAACACTGGAGTTATAAGGAGGATAATCCCTAGTCAACCCCTTCGAGCCAAAGAAGTAGAAGTTTTCTTTTTTACACAAATTGAAACCTTTAATCAAAACCTGGGGCAGGGTAGTCTCTTAGTTAATTCAAACGCGCGTTCAGTCACAAACTTTCACTTTGTACACAACGAATGAAATCAAAACATTCCCCTGGAATCAAAATACGGTGATGGTTCCCTGCCAAAATAGGCAGTCATTATCTCTCAAGAGAAAAGCCCACTAAGTCAAAACCTACAAAGGAGACTTAAGAAAAACTGGGGTATCCCACTTACTGTAATCTCAAAAACAAGAACAGTCAGGCAAAATCAGGGATAATAAATAAAAAAAAGAGGTCACTACAAATCCTCAACAACATGGAAAATGTTGCAAAAAATTATTGCCTTCCGATAAACTAAACTTGTCTGAACCATCACCAAAACGTCATTGGAGTTTGAACGTACAATTAACTGAGTTTAGGACTGAAGAACATCACGAAGAACGGGTGGGTAAAAATAAAATTTAAGCCTTTATCCTTTATTTCTTAAACCGTGAACCAAGCCATGCTACAACCCTTCAAAAGTCCTAATTGGGGCATAGGTTAGTTCGAAAGCATACTGTTACAAAAGGTATCCTGACTCCTGTAAGGCTTGCTAAAAAATCCTGAGTTGAATTCAAATTCTTGCAAAATTCCTTTATCTTCTAAAATGCATTTTCAAAAAAAAAACTTCAAGACAAGCATAAACTTTGCATTATTTGAATATTGTTGTTTTGCATTTGGCTATTTGTTTGACAACAGAGAAATTCGCACGATGAATATCCAGTGAACAAAAACACTCTTAGTGAACAAAATCATTTCAGATGGGATGACTATTCCAAATAAGCAAGGAGGAATGATGTGTCACTATCCAACACATCTGGGGCAGTCCAGTCAAGATGCCAAGAAATCTCTCAAGAAATGCTGAACAACCAGGGGCAAGCCTGTATCTGAATCACTTGGGAAATTGAAAGCGAACCCCAACAAAGGTTTACATACAGTCAAACATTTCCTGGAAGTGCCACAAACACCTGCGTTGTACCCAAAAATTTTCCCTCTCATATTACTCAACACATGGCAAGAGAGGTCCCCAAATTGCTCAAAGAAGTTCAAGAGTTGACCAGACAAACTCTCTCCTAAGGCAGCATACCTCAAGTTAGGGTTTCATTTTTATCAAGATGTGTGGACCACAAAGGACTCAAATTTTCACCATTGTACTAATATTTCCTCAAGATCATCCATGTAAGTTTCAAGCCTTGCTGAAGGAGTTTGCTCAGTCAATTGCTCAACTTCCTGAAAATCAACTGTGCTAGGTCAAAAGTCAACTATGGCCCACATACAGTCCAAACTTCAAGATTGTTGGTTAACATCCTCATTTTGAAGTATTATTCATCATTTGATCAAGGGTTGATCATGATTCCTCAAGGATTGCTCATAATTCATCAAAACCCAAAAGTTGTTAAATTAGGGTTTTGTAGGAAAAGTCAACTCAACTTTGACCAAGCATAACTTTCTCATACTTTATCAGAAATGATCCATCCAAAGCTCATTTTGAATAGGATGCAATTCCCTATAATTCATCTTCAGCTTCAAAGTTCATAATATACACTCATAAAAAGATATGAATTTTGACATTATAGGTCATTTTGGAAAGTCAACAAAAACACCTTTTGGGTCAAAACTTCGTACATGAACATAGAAGACTCAATTGAGATGAGACCAAAAGGGTTGCTTATAGGACATACTAATATTTCTAAAAAATAAAATAACACCTCTCTAGGGTTAAAATTGAGAGAGTTATGCATTGGCCAAATTGACCATTTTTGCAAAGTTGCCAAAAGTCAAATGTGCTCAAATTTGCATTTTTTGCTAAATGGGCCCAACTTTTTATCTTGCACCTCAAATATAACATGGTCCACGACCCAAATGCTCACTCACATGTTATTTACTTTATTATTTATTTTATTTTGATTTCTTATTTATTAAAAATTGAATTAAATCAAATAATTGGTAAATAATAGTAAAGATTTGTTTTGATTGGATTTTTGGACAAAATCATAAGCTCATTATGCTGGAAGATCAGAATCAAATCATATCATTGGAAATTGGTACAATAAAGGAATGATTGGCATGATTATGGAAAGATATCATATGGCTTAAAAATCAAATATTCCATTCATGAATTCTCAAGATTGGATCCAAAATTGTTAACCTAATTGGATTCAATACATATACTGAAGTTTATGGAACCCTGAGCAGGAGAATTTTTGTGCACAACCTGCCTCCAAGAACCAGAACAAAACTTGAAAAAAATTCAAGAAAAGTGAGAAACGGATCTCCTTCCACATGCTAATTCAAGGTGTGTTGACGTTCCCAATCAATTCCTTGGCATTTCAGGAAGCATTCCCAATCATTTGCAGGCATCAAAACATTGAGAATCACGCTTTATCACTCTCACGGTTTGCAAAATTATCCAAATTCGACCATAGTAATTCTTGCATATTTAGCATGTTTAAAATACATATTTGTATTCATAATCATGTTTGCAATGTTTCTGGGTAGTCTGATTTAATTTACAGTGCAGGAATAAGCTTTTGCCATTGTTAGGGTTTCGTGTTCCAATTTGGGGCTTTGGGTTTCAAGCAAAATTAGGCCTAATAATGGGTACCATGATGATCAGAGTTTAAAATCCAGTTGATTCATGGTCCCCAATTGAATTTATATTGCATGTGCTTGATTCTTGAATGACACAGGTTTCAGCAACAGACCTGCGTCTGTGGGTAAAGGTTCAGAGCCTAAAACGATAGTTCCAGGGAAGAAGACAACAGTGTGTCACAACTTGATTGGCTGGTTTAAATTCTGGCGCGTTATTCTGGCCAGAAACTTGTTTTTCTGATATATTATTTATTTTTATTATATTAACAAGTTAACATCCAGTGCAGTTGGTCAGAGGAAGGAAATCAGAAACTCATGTTCTGGGTTCGATCCCAGGTGTGAGCTTTTGGCATTTTCTCAATTGTTTTCACCAAATCCAGCGCATATCACCTTCTGAGGATCATCATCTTCTGGCTCCATCAGCCAGAATCAGATCAAGCATTCTCTGGTCATCTTCTGGGCCCATCAGCCAGGGCCAGATCAAGTGTCCTCTGGTCATCTTCTGGATCCATCAGCCAGAGCCAGATCCAGCGCACCTCACCTTCTGAGGGTCATCATCTTCTGGATCCATCAGCCAGAGCCAGATCCAACGTACCTCACCTTCTGAGGGTCATCATCTTTTGGATCCATCATCCAGAATCAAATACAGCGCACCTCATCTTCTGAGGGTCATCATTTTCTGGGTTCACCTCCAACCAGATCTGCTGACAGCAGGCCCTTTGGTTATTTTTACTTTTTTTCTTTAATTCCTTTTCTTTAATTATTTTGCTTTTCTTTATCAGCACAAAACTTATTTTATTAGCCAATCAAAAATCACAAAAAAGATTTATTTTCTTAATAAATGTTTTTTTTAAATTAATTAGTTTAATTAATTTAGGGCAACTTTAATTTCTTTCATAATTTAAAAACAATTAGAAATTAGGTTTAATTAATTTGCAATTAAATATTTTCCTCAATAAAAATCCAAAAAATACTTTTTCCTCAAATTAGATTTTTCAGGTTCCAATTTCTTCTCGCATTTAATTCGCCGTGCGCTTGTTATTTATTTTGCCAATATTTTTGTAACTGTTCATGGTTTGTAATAGTTTAAATTAGGGTTTTATTTACAGTTTAAATCCCCGGGTTTTTGGCTATGTAATTAATCCCCCTCCCTGAAGCCTTGTAATAGCGTAGATTTATTTTCTCGCATTTTTTAATTCCCGCAAATATTTAACTGGCTAGATGTATGTTAATAGGATTGTATGACAAGAATGCATGACAAATTAATACGGTTAGAAAACCTTAATGTGCAAAGATAAATAACTGAAAACAAATCACTCGCACATATCACTCTTAGGGTATGCTCTCACTTCGGTTACCTTTGGTAAACGATCATTAAGCATAGGGTGTCTTAATGGTTGCCCTCCTTTCTAAAAAAGATCAAAATGTCTCATTCGAATGTTGCCTCGGAAATGTTGCCTCGAATATGATCTTAAGACTCTAGGGTTATTACTTAGGTGTCCTAATATTGCTTTAGTGATCGTATGTCCCTTTCGAATTGACCCTTACAACTCCAACGACGGTGCTACCTATTTCTCAATAGTAGGATAGCACTGTCTAAAGGAAACAAGAATAGAAACAATCTTTTTTCGAGTAGGTAGATAACTGTTAGGTACTTGCTCAAAACAACAAATCTTTTCACACTTACACTTTTCAAACAAATTTTAAAAATAACTTCGTCACACCTTTGAGGACTGATACAAGGGTTATCACGAAGTAAAACATTTTCAAAACCAAGCACATACACAAGAAATTTTAAAAAAAAGATGAGCAAGTACCTAAGAGCCCATGAAAAACCATGGATAGAAAGGGTGCTAACACCTTCCCTTTCTATAATCTACCCCCCGTACTCAGAATATCTTGAAAAAGGATTTTTTCTGTATTTTTTCCCTTTCCGATTGGGTGAAATAAAAGTCGGTGGCGACTCTTGCTTACCGCGACATTTTGCGAACAAAAAACGCAAACCAGTAAAAACAGTCGGTTCTGCCACCGTATCACATAACTGGTGACTCTGCTGGGGAAGTTAATAAGTGGGGTATACCTTAGGATCTAGTTCATCATATTTTCTTCTCTTGATTGCTTTGTTTGCTTTACTTTTAAGGGTTTTTTTGGGGGTTACTATAGATCCTACACCTGGATCTGGGGATACCTTTTAGGTTAGTAGCAATAGACTGTGAGGGAACTGTACAACATAGACCGATACGGTTGAAGTAGTAGCTACGTTGGTTTGGCACTTTGGTAGGTACCGGTATCCCTTGTGGAGAAACGAGGAGAATACGGGGCCGATGCGCGGTGTCGTTAGGCATCAACTGACCTTAGAACCTTTAATTGCCCAACTTGTCCATTAGAAAGTAGTGAGATAGCCGACCTCGGTGTAGAGCTGAGAACTGGTTGATACTCGATGCTACACTCATTGAGACCATACTCTCGAGATAATTTCGGCTGCAAGAAAAGATTGCGTGAGGTGAAACCATGACCGATGGAGGATGGTCAGTGATATTGAGATTCTCTAGAACCCGATTAATTTGCTAGGACAAGTTTGAAACCAACTTAACTTCAAGAGGGTATTACCTTTGACCTCATGCAAGCCTTAAACCTAAGGGCTTTGTGTGGTTTGACTGTGTTTGCAATATTTTTGTTTGCTATACCTGTGGTTTATCATGACATCATGCATCATAACATGGCATTCATGTTTCATTACACTAACCATTTCAAAGACCAAGGGAATTTATCTTTGTTCTGTTTTGCAGATCATGGCTTCCGTGTGTAGAAATACCATCTGAATCAACTTTGTACAGATACCTGCCCAACTTAAAGAGCTAGCATCAAGAGTTTTTGAAACTTTTGCTTTCGTTAAGAGACACGATCAACTTCTCATCCTGGTTACTTCAAACCTTGATGAACAAATGATAAGCGTACTATTTCAGTTCTTTGATCCCAAGCATCATTGCTTCACCTTTCCAGATTACCAACTGGTACCCACCTTGGAAGAATTCTCTTATTTATTGGGCATATCCATCCTTTAACAGGTACCCTTCACAGGTATGGAAGAAGTTCCTAGGCCAGAAGACATTGCCTCAGCTTTGAATTTAAAACGGGCCGATATGGTATCCAATTGGGAAACTCGAAGCGGAGTTGAGGGTTTTTTAGCCAAATTTCTGATAGATCAGGCTCAACTGTTCTGGGATGATTTGGATTTTCAAGCTTTTGAAGATGTCTTGGCTCTTCTTATCTATGGTTTAGTTCTCTTCCCTAATTCGAACTCCTTTGTAGATGTGAATGCTGTCAAGATTTTCCTTTCTCACAACCTTGTGCCTACCTTGCTTGGAGATATCTTGCATGCCCTACATACTCATACTATGAAGAGAAGAGGGACTCTTATGTGCTGCATGCCATTGTTGTTGAGGTTGTTTATTTCTCACCTCCCTAAGTCTGCGCTGAAGAATGAAGAAGGTTCGGGTTGGTCGCACAGAGTAATTTCACTTGCTCATACAAATATTCTTTGGTGTTCCTGGGCTATGGAAGACACTGCTGTTATTGACCGTTGTGGGGGATACCCTAATGTCCCATTACTTGGTATCAGAGGGGGTATAACTTACAATCCTTGTCTAGCCTTACGACAATTTGGTCGTGCTCGAAGAGATGGTCCCCATGAGCTACTTCTCGAGTACATTGTATTCGACTATAAGGATGACGTTAAGGAGCATCGCCGGAGGTTCATACGAGCTTGGGGCATGGTAAACAGATCTGACCCCAAAGAGTTGGGATCGAAGACTTCCCTTCCTATGCAGCCTTACCTCCAATGGGTCCGAGCTCGTGCCTAGAAGCTTATGATGCCTTATGAGGCCGTATTACCAGTGATTGTGGAGCCTACTAATGAAGAAGGTATTCCTTACACGGTTCTCTATCCTTACATGCCCACTGATCCTGGGGAGTTGCATAGGTCTTGGATTCAGCTGAGGAATAAGAGGGATAATTACCGAGAGCAGTTACATGAGCAAGAAAGGAAGATTTAAAGCTCACCAGGCAGCTCGAGGAAGAAAGAGTGATCAATGACTATATCAGCACAAAGAGGAAGCGTCCATGGGACTTTTGATTTTGCTTTTGCTAGTTTTAGATTTGTTTTATTTACTTCTTTGTAACGCCTTAAAGGAATTGTTGAACCTTTCAAAGTTAAGCTAATAAAGTTTTGTTTATTTTTGGTTTGCAAATTTAAATCTCCCAAAGTCTTTGAAATCATTACATGCGCATCCCATTGTCATACACATCATTACAGGTACCCCTACAGGTTTCTCATCTTCTTCGCTGTTTATTTCAGCTGAAATGTCTTCCGATCAAGCCATCAAAGATCTTCAGGCACAGAACGCCCAGTTCCAACAGATGTTCATAAGTCTTGCTAAAGGACAAGAGGATCTGAAGACCCTTATTCTGAAAGAAGAGAAGAAGAAGAAGAAGGTCGGAATTCTGAATATGGGCAAAAGGTTCGGAGAAAGGTTGAAGCATCAAACTGTTCTGACCTCTTCATCCAAGGACGGGGAGAACCAAGAAAGGGAAAAGGACCCTAGTCCTGCAGTTTCTGAAAATGATACTGATTATGATGATGAGCAATATCCTCCTACTGAGGATAGGTACAAGCAGTTAGAAGACCGTCTGAGCGCTATGGAAATTCAGAAAATACCTGGTCTAGATCTTGGAGAATTGGGACTGGTATCGGGAGTGGTCATCCCTCATAAGTTCAAAGCTCCAGTTTTTGCCAAGTATGATGGGGTGTCCTGCCCAAAACTCCATCTTCGCTCGTATGTCAGGAAAATCCAACCCCACACTGCTGATAGAAATTTGTGGGTACACTTCTTTCAAGATAGTCTGTCAGGGACTCAGCTTGAATGGTTCTACCAGTTGGAAGGAGTCCGTGTCCGAAACTGGGAAGATCTTGTTGCTACTTTTTACAAGCAGTATCAATACAACGTCGACCTTGCTCCCACTCGTACTCAGCTCTAGGGTATGTCCATGGGTGCAGGTGAAGGTTTTAAGGACTATGCTCAAAAGTGGAGAGACTTGGCTGGAAGAGTCCAACCCCCTTTGTCTGATAGGGAGTTGGTTGACATGTTTCTAGGGACGCTATCTGGTCCATTTTTCAATCACTTAATCGGCATCTCGTCATCTGGTTTTACTGAGTTAATTTTGACTGGAGAAAGAGTAGAAGCTGGCATTCGAAGTGGTAAAAAACATAAGGATGCCTCTTCGAGTTCGGTAAAGAAGCCTTTTGCTGGTAAGAAGGAAGCTAGTGCAGTCGATGGCCCGAGGGGCCAAAGCAGATCTGAACACCGTCAAACGGTAAATGCTGTAGTGATACCAAGACCCGCAGTTGCTCCACAATGCAATAATCAACAAAGGGTGGAAAGACCACAGTGACAGTTAACCGGCCTCAGCATGACATTGGCTGAAGTTCTGCCTCATCTGTTAAAATCCAACTTGGCAACCTTGAGAGAGACTCCCAAGAATCCAAACACTACTTCTCCCAGATACAATCCCAACGCGTGGTGCGCCTACCATTCTGAGAGTCCTGGCCACGACACAAATGATTGCTGGGCTCTGAGAAACAAAATACAAGACTTGCTTGAAGCCAAGGAGATAGAGTTTGATGCTCCAGAAAAGCCGAATGTTATAACTGCTCCCATGCCCAAACATGGTCGTGGAGTTAATGTTGTTGACACCGATTGGTTTGTGACCTATGTTGAAGAAATTTATACTCCTTTGATGACTGTTAAGAAGAATTTACTATTGGCCGGTTTATTTCCGGGTTGTGGTGAAGGTTGCCACATGTGTTCGATTATACCTACTGGTTGCCGCTTGTTGAAATCAGGTGTTCAACGCCTGATGGATAATAAAGAAATTTTGTTCGAGAAGACTATGATCCCCTTTGTTCCAAATGAAGAAGTTGTCATTATAACCATTTCCGCCAATCCTTCCAAGGTTTCCTCGAGAAGACCTGTTAGGATTACACCTGTTCAAAGAGTTGCTCCGCTAAGAATCACTATTCCTGGTCCCATCCCGTACACTTCAGATAAGGCTGTCCCATGGCATTACAGTGCTGGCGTGTACTATCATGGTATTAAGACAGATCTGAAGATTGAAGAAGCTGATACTGATATCAGTAACATTGTTGGGACTAGTAAAGTTACCTGAAGTGGAAGGGTCTTCTCTCCTAAGATTTTCCTGAAGACTATCATCAAGCCTACTGTTATTCCAACTGCTGCTCCAACCATCACTCCTGACATTTCTCCTGTTCCTACTCCAACTATTACACCTACTACTATTCCTGTTCTTACTCCAGTTATCACCCCTGCTGCTGAGCCATCTGGGACTCGGGGCAAGGAAGTCATAGGTGAGCCTGCTCGGACAGAGGCACCTAAGAAGATCGTTGTGGAAGCCTCGAAACAAGAAATAGAGGAAATACTGAAAATTATCAGGAAGAGCGACTACAATGTGGTTGAGCAGCTGGGGCATACCCCGTCAAAGATCTCCATGTTGTCTTTGTTGTTGTGTTCTGAAGCCCATGCGAAGGCTTTGATTGCATTTCTCAAGACTGCGCATGTGCCGTAGGAAATTTCAGCATATCAGTTCAAAGATTGTGTTGCTAGCCTGACTGCTGACAATGGACTAGGCTTTTCAGATGTGGATCTGACCCCTAAGGGGAGGAATCATAATGGTGCTCTCCATGTCTCGATTGAGTGCAGGGGCACCACTATGGCTCATGTACTAGTAGATATCGGGTCTTCATTGAATGTTCTGCCAAAGAAAGCGTTGGACCATTTGGATTGTGAGTGTTTGATTCTAAAGCCTAATAACATTGTGGTAAGGGCTTTTGACGGATCAAAGAGAATGGTGCACGGGGAGGTGGACATCCCTGTCAAAGTGGGTTCTCAAACTTTTGGGTCCACCTTATACGTGATGGATATCGAGCCATCATATTCTTGCTTGCTGGGTCGTCCTTGGATCAATAGGGTTGGGGCAGTTACTTCCACGCTCCATCAAATGCTGAAATATCCGGTGAAGGGAAGGATTGTCACAGTGCAAGGTGAAGAAGAGTATATGATGAGTCATCTCAATTCCTTCCTCTATGTAGAGATGGACGGGGAATTCATATAAACTCCTTGTCAGAATTTTGATGAGGTCCCTCAGTTCTCGGCATCAACTGAAGTTACTAATGACAAACCTCCATTGAAAATGGCTTCTCTCAAGGACGCCAGGGATGTAGTTGAAGAAGGTGGGTGCACCAATTGGGGTCGGCTCCCTGATTTCACTCACAAAACTGACAAATTTGGTTTGGGCTTTACTACAGGGGCTCAAAGGGCTGTTAGGCACGCACGGATTGGAAGACCTCCGCTACACATCAGCAATCGAGGAGTTAATGCAATTGAGGACAGTGAAGAAGATTCAGACATCGACAGCTGGATCTACCCAACAACCAACGGTGGACTGAATAATTGGATGGCGAAGGACTTCATACATGTTTCTTTTATTCCGCAGTAATTGACTTTTGTTTTAAGATTTGTAATAAACAATTTGAAACTTTACGGCTCGGTGCCTTGCCCGGGGAACCTTGGCTTTGCTTGTGAGGGCTTATTATTTGTCATTTCATATATCATTAATAAAGCATTGGACGTTTCTTGCATTACAAATTTTGCGCTCCTTGTTTTTCTTTTCTGTCTCTCACTTTATCAAAACAACTATTCTCTTACACACACTCACGTATCATGCTGCAGATCCATATCCATTATGGATCCCATTGATAACAACTCTGCTACTGCCAGTTATGACTTCAAAAATCCGATCAACCAATCCGAGGATGAAGGTGAGGATGATTGTGAGGTGCCTGGAGAACTTGCTAGACTGTTACAGCAGGAAGAAAGGGCCATACAGCCTCATGAAGAGCCAGTTGAGTCAGTGAATTTGGGCACAGAAGAAGACAGGAAAGAGGTTAAGATAGGTGCAAATCTGGAGCCTAGTGTCAAGCAACGGTTAATACAGATGATACACGACTATGTTGAGATCTTCGCCTGGTCCTATGAAGACATGCCTGGTTTGGACACTGATATTGTGGTACATTGCCTGCCGATCAAAGAAGACTGCCCTTCGGTAAATCAGAAGGTTCGCCGTATGCGCCCTGAAATGTCAGAGAAAATCAACATAGAGGTCATGAAATAGTTCGACGCAGGATTCTTAGCTGTCACTTCTTATCCGTAGTGATTTGCCAACGTTGTTCCGGTACCTAAGAAGGACGGTAAAGTACGGATGTGTGTGGACTACAGAGATATGAACAGGGCAAGCCCCAAGGATGACTTCCCACTCCCTCATATTGATGTTCTAGTCGATAACACTGTGCAGCACAAGATCTTCTCTTTCATGGATGGTTTTTCTGGCTATAACCAGATCAAGATGGCTTCTGAGGACATGGAGAAGACGACCTTCGTTACACAGTGGGGCACCTTCTGTTACAAGGTAATGCCTTTTGGGTTAAAGAATGCTGGGGCAAATTATCAGCGCGCCATGGTCGCTTTGTTCCACGATATGATTCACCATGAGATTGAGGTTTATGTTGATGACATGATCGCCAGGTCCCAGACTGAAGAAGAGAACCTTGATCATCTCCAGAAACTGTTTGACAGGTTGAAGATATACAAGTTGAGGTTAAACCCGAACAAGTGTACCTTCGGGGTAAGGTCTGGTAAGCTTCTGGGTTTTGTTGTTAGTGACAAAGGTATTCAGGTAGACCCTGCAAAGGTAAAAGCCATACAAGAGATGTCGGCTCCCCGCACATAAAAGGAAGTTAGAGGTTTCTTGGGACGTCTGAATTACATTGCCAGGTTCATTTCACATCTGACTGCTACTTGTGAGTCAATCTTCAAGCTGTTGAAGAAAGATCAAGTGGTAAAGTGGAATGATGAATGTCAGACCGCTTTCGAAAGAATCAAAGAATATCTTAAAGAACCCCCAATTTTGATGCCTCTAGTTGAAGGAAGACCTTTGATATTATACTTGACAGTGCTAGACAATTTAATGGGGTGTGTGTTGGGGCAGCATGACGAGTCTGGTCGAAAAGAGCACGCCATTTATTACCTTAGCAAAAAGTTTACCGACTGTGAGACCCGATACTCATTGCTTGAGAAAACTTGCTGCACTTTGGCATGGGCTGCTCGCCGACTGAGACAGTATATGATGACTCACACTACTTTGTTAATATCAAAGATGGATCCGATCAAGTATATTTTCGAGAAGCTCGCTCTCTCCAAAAGGATAGCAAGATGGAAGATGATCTTAACCGAGTACGACATCTAATACACAACCCAAAAAGCGATCAAGAGGAGTGTATTGGCGGATCATTTGGAGCATCAAGTCGTGGATGACTACCAGTCCATGAATTTCGAGTTCCCGGATAAGAATATCATGTTGGTAACCGACTGCGAAGAACCTGGACCGGATGAAGGACCCGAGGAGGGATCCCGATGGTCTATGTATTTTGATGGAGCCTCGAACGCGTTGGGTAATGGCATTGGCGCTGTAATCATATCTCCTGAGGGCTGTCATACTCTGTTCATCGCCCGATTATGTTTTAACTGCACCAATAATATGGCGGAGTATGAAGCGTGTATCATGGGTCTTCGAGCTTCTATTGACTTGAGGATTAAGTTCTTGAGTGTATTCGGAGATTCCGCTCTGGTAATAATTCAGATCAAAGGCGAGTGGGATACGAAGCACCCGAATCTTATTCCTTACAAAGAGTATGTACTGGCATTGATCCCACACTTTGAGGAAATAACCTTTGAACACTTCCCAAGAGAGGAGAACCAGTTGGCGGACGCGCTAGCTACCATGTCTTCTATGTTCAAAGTCAGGTGGGACAATGAGGCTCCCAAGATTACCATTGAGAGGTTGGACGAACCCGCATATTTCTATGACATTGAGACTGAAGAGGTAGCAGATAAACCCTAGTTTCACGAGGTAAAGAGGTATCTTGAGGCTCAAGAATACCACGAGGGGGCATCTGTAAATGATAAGAAGTATCTGAGAAGGTTCACTGTGAAGTTCTTCATCAGTAATGGTATCCTCTATAAGCGTAACCATGATTCAACCTTACTGCGGTGCATAGACAAGAGTGAGGCAGAAAGGATCATGACAGAGTTACATGAAGGTACTTTCGGAACTCATTCTAGTGGACACACGATGGCGAAGAAAATCCTACGGGCAGGATATTATTGGTCCACTATGGAAGCCGATTGTTATCAGCACTCTCGAACCTTTCATAAGTGTCAAGTCTATGCTGATAAGGTGCATGTGCCTTCAGTTCCCCTGAATGTTTTGACATCTCCTTGGCCCTTTGCAATGTAGGGCATCAAAATGATCGACGAGATCAGACCTACTGCATCTAACGAGCATCGCTTCATTCTGGTAGGAATTGATCACTTCATAAAATGGGTCGAGGCAGCTTCCTTTGCTACAGTAACCAAGAACGTCGTGGCGCGATTCATCCGACATAATCTGATCTGTCGATATAGTGTCCCAGAGAGGATTATTACTAACAATGGTACAAATCTCAACAACACGATGATCACCGAGCTCTACAAACAGTTCAAGATATAGCATCATAACTCTTCTCCCTACCGACCGAAGATGAATGGGTCCATTGAAGCAGCTAATAAGAACATCAAGAAGATTGTGCAGAAGATGACAGTGACATACAAAGACTGGCGCGAGATGTTACCATTCGCTCTTCATGGGTATCGTACCTCAGCACGGACGTCGACAGGGGCAACACCCTACTCTCTGGTATATGGCATGGAGGCATTCCTACCCATCGAAGTCCAGATACCCTCTCTTAGGATTATGAAGGATGCGAGTTTAAACGAAGACGACCGGATCCAAACCCGACTTGATCAGCTGAATCTAATCGATGAAAAGAGACTCACTGCTATCTGTCATGGTCAGACGTATCAAAAGCGGATGATCAAGGCTTTTAACAAGAAAGTCAGACGCCAAGAATATCAAGTCGGAGATCTAGTGATCAAACACATCATACTACCGCAAGATGATCCCAGGGGTAAATGGATCCCCACATACGAAGGGCCATTTATGGTTAAGAACATTTTCTCGGTAGGAGCTATAATTCTAACCACCATGGATGGTGATGACCTTCCTCACCCCGTCAATGCAGACATAGTGAAAAGATACTACGCATAATCAAAGACCCGCTAGGTTGACTGACCTAGGTAAAAATAAGGGCTTCCCGGCGAACCAAAAGGGTTCGGACAAAAGTAAGGGATGAAAAATGAAAAACTGTACACCCGGCAAGTTGAAAACCTGCAAAGGCAACTTGGGCAAAAAGGGGTATCCCGGTGGACTGAAAACCTGAAAGGACGGTCCATGCAAAAATTAGGGATCAAAGCATAACACTATGTCTCATGGGATCATCTCGCAACCAGACTTCGGTATCAACTATCAAGCTTGGACAACGCCAATCAATCTGATCAACCTTCGACCAAGCATCGAAGTGATGAGACGCTTAAAGAGATAAAGGAAATAGAAGAGTTGGAACCCAATAGATTGTTTCACATAGCTGTTTTTCTTTCTTTTACAAAAATTGTATAATTTCTGTCTTTCGGCGGCGTTCTCTTACTAGGACGTCAGCCTCTCTTACAAACACGCCTATTACAGGCCAATTTCAAAATCAATACAAGTCATTTTACGAAACTTCAATTTGTTTCTTTTTCTTTTTTTGTTTTGTTTTGCAAGAACGTCCAATGATTCATTTTTGATATATGCATTTGAAAATGATTGCTGCTCATAATTATCTACATAAGAAACAAAAGACGATTACTCGTAATTCTAGAAACATGGAAAACAAGAAGTGCCTGAACCTTACAGTTACTCTTCCCATCAGGTACCGGGATAAAGCCAGCTTGAGAACATGAGTAGTGGTACATACACTCCCCACAGAGTAAGAAGTATCCAAAGACAGTAATGGTAGCTTTCCCGAATAGGACATAACTCTCCCCAGTCGAGGTTCACAATCGCGAGGGAATCAGTAAATTTTTCCCCAAGCAAAGTTTATTTCTATCACAAGTAGAAATTCAATCTCCAACATAATTCATTATCACCAGCAACGGAAATTCATCCTCAGCTGAGTCATTTCTCCAAGTCAGCAGATCTATCAACATAATATCTCCTCTCCAACAGAGTTATTTACCCGCAGAGTTATCCTCAGACAGGGTCTCGTCTGGCAGAATATTTACCAGGCAAGGGGAAAATCCCCAGCATAGTCATCGTTGTTCACCATCCCTAACAGAAGCAGAGGAATTATGGTTTGTTACAGCAGTCAAGAATACCATTTCTCACACTCTCCAAACAGCAGTCAGGGATTTATTTTCCCGGACTCAGATTATTATGTTAGCATTTCATGTTCATACATCATGACATGTGCATACATTACATATAACATAATCTCAGTTATTTTTAAAACCTCATCACAATGCATCTCATGCATCGCACATAACTAACCCTTATCGAAGTAACCCTACCATCTAGGTTCCTTATCACAGCCCTACAATCCATGCTTTCATATCGAAGTAATCCTACTATCCAGGTTCCTTCTCACAGCCCTACTACCCAGGCTTTCATATCGAAGTAACCCTACCAT
Organism: Vicia faba; assembly: GCA_948472305.1. NCBI lineage: Eukaryota > Viridiplantae > Streptophyta > Magnoliopsida > Fabales > Fabaceae > Vicia > Vicia faba. Next base: position 46,827,083 of record OX451740.1, read on the forward strand.
CCAGGTTCCTTCTTACAGCCATACTACCCAGGCTTTCATATCGAAGTAACCATACCATCCAGGTTCCTTCTCACAACCCTACTATCTAGGCTTTCATATCAAAGTAACCCTACTATCCAGGTTCCTTCTTACAGCCCTACTACCCAGGCTTTCATATCGAAGTAACCCTACCATCCAGGTTCCTTCTCACAGCCGTACTATGCGGGCTTTCATATCGAAGTAACCCTACTATCCAGGTTCCTTCTCACAACCCTACTATCTAGGCTTTTATCTCAAAGTAACCCTACTATCCAGGTTCCTTCTCACAACCTTACTATTCAGGTTCTTCCTCTCTTATCCCCAGACAGCAGTCCACAACACTGTAAGACAGGGACCCGATCAAACACAATTTATTTCACATTTCCCCAGAAAGTCGCGGTTCAACATATACCCTGACCAAACACACAGTTCACTTCCGCTTCCCAAACCAAAATTATTCCCCGGTAGAGTAATGGACAGCTGAAGCTCCCAAAACTCTATTCCTCTCAAGATAGAGACCAACATTCCCCAGCGAAGTGCTCCTCAATAACAGGTATACGGGTACTCGCAAAGGAATCTCTTGTGTGATCGACATTTCTTCGGATGACATCTTTAAGCCCATCTCCAATGATTCTCTAGCAATTTCCAAATGGCATTTGTAAGCCCATTCCTGATATCACAAGTCAAGCGCCACTTCATGCGAGTGCAAATTTCTGGGCACTCTAGTGTTCAATCATCTTCCACCTTCAGATCACGAAAGGCCGAACAGCCAATCTACATCCTCAGGTTTAAGAAGATTGAATAGGGGCAACTGTTGTACCCAAAAATTTTCCCTCTCATATTTCTCAACACATGGCAAGAGAAGTCCCCAAATTGCTCAAGGAAGTTCAAGAGTTGACCAGACAAACTCTCTCCTAAGGAAGTATACCTCAAGTTAGGGTTTCATTTTTATCAAGATGTGTGGACCAAAAAGGACTCAAATTCTCACAATTGTCCTAATATGTCCTCAAGATCATCCATGTCAAGTTTCAAGCCTTGCAGAAGGAGTTTGCTCAATCAATTGCTCAACTGCCAGAAAATCAACTATACTAGGTCAAAAGTCAACTATGGCCCACATACAGTCCAAACTTCAAGATTGTTGGTCAACATCCTCACTTTTAAGTATTATTCATCATTTTATCAAGGTTTGACCATGATTCCTCAAGGATTTCTCACAATTCATCAAAACCCAAAAGTTGTTAAATTAGGGTTTTGTAGGAAAAGTCAACTCAATTTTGACCAAGGATAACTTTCTCATACTTTATTAGAAATGAAACATCCAAAGCTCATTTTGAAGAGGATGAAATTCCATACAATTCATCTTCATCTCCCATGTTCAGAATATGCACTCACAAAAAGATAAGAATTTTGACATTATAGATCATTTTGGAAAGTCAACAAAAACACCTTTTGGGTCAAAACTTCGTACATGAACATAGAAGACTCAATTGAGATGAGACCAAAAGGGTTGCTTAGAGGACATCCTAAGCTTTCTAAAAAATCAAAAAACACCTCTCTAGGGTCAAAATTGAGAGAGTTATGCATTGGCCAAATTGACCATTTTTGCAAAGTTGCCAAAAGTAAAATGTGCTCAAATTTGCATTTTTTGCAAAATGGGCCCAACTTTTTATGCGTGCACCTCAAATATAACATGGTCCACGACCCAAATGCTCACTCACATGTTATTTGCTTCATTATTTATTTTATTTTTATTTTTTATTTATTAAAAATTGAATTAAATCAAATAATTGGTAAATAATAGCAAAGATTTGTTTTGATTGGATTTTTGGATAGAATCATAAGCTCATTATGCTGGAAGATCAGAATCAAATCATATAATTGGAAATTGGTACAAGAAAGGCATGATTGACATGATTATGGAAAGATATCATATGGCTTAAAAATCAAATATCCCATTCATGAATTCTCAAGATTGAATCCAAAATTGTTAACCTAATTGGATTCAATACATATACTAAAGTTTACGGAACCCTGAGCAGGAGAATTTTCGTGCACAACCTACCTCCAAGAACCAGAACAAAACTTGAAAAAAATTCAAGAAAAGTGTGAAACGAATCTCCTTCCACAGGCCAATTCAAGGTGTGTTGAGGTTCCCAATCAATTCCTTGGCATTTCAGGAAGCATTCCCAATCATTTGCAGGCGTCAGAACATTTAGAATCACACTTTATCACTCTCACGGTTTATAAAATTATCCAAATTCGATCCCAGTAATTCTTGCATATTTAGCATGTTTAAAATACATATTTGTATTCATAATCATGTTTGCAATGTTTCTGGGTAGTTTGATTTAATTTACAGTGCAGGAATAAGCTTTTGCCATTGTTAGGGTTTCGTGTTCCAATTTGGGGCTTTGGGATTCAAGTAAAATTAGGCCTAATAATGGGTACCATGATGATCAGAGTTTCAAATCCAGTTGATTCATGGTCCCCAATTAAATTCATATTGCATTTGCTTGATTCTTGAATGACACAGGTTTCAGAAATAGACATGCGTCTGTGGGTAAAGGTTCAGAGCCTAAAACGACAGTTCCAGGGAAGAAGACAACAGTGTGTCACAACTTGATTGGCTGGTTTAAATTCTGGCGCGTTATTCTGGACATAAACTTATTTTTTTGATATATTTGTTTTTATTATATTAACAAGTTAACATCCAGTGCAGTTGGTCAGAGGAAGGAAATCAGAAACTCATGTCCTGGGTTCAATCCCAGGCGTGAGCTTTTGGCATTTTCTCCATTGTTTTCACCAGATCCAACGCACCTCACCTTCTGAGGATCATCATCTTCTGGCTCCATCATCCAGAATCAGATAAGGCGTTCTCTGGTCATCTTTTGGGCCCATCAGCCAGGGACAGATCAAGTGTCCTCTGGTCATCTTCTGGATCCATCAGCCAGATCCAGCGCACCTCACCTTCTAAGGGTCATCATCTTCTGGATCCATCAGCCAGAGCCAGATCCAGCGCACCTCACCTTCTGAGGGTCATCATCTTCTGGATCCATCAGCCAAAATCAAATCCAGTGCACCTCATCTTCTGAGGGTCATCATTTTCTGGGTTCACCTCTAACCAGATCTGCTGACAGCAGGCCCTTTGGTTATTTTTACTTTTTTTCTTTAATTCCTTTTCTTTAATTATTTTGCTTTTCTTTATCAGCACAAAAATTATTTTATTAGCCAATCAAAAATCATAAAAAAGATTTATTTTCTTAATAAATGTTTTTTAAAATTAATTAGTTTAATTAATTTAGGGCAACTTTAATTTCTTTCATAATTTAAAAACAATTAGAAATTAGGTTTAATTAATTTGCAATTAAATATTTTCCTCAATAAAAATCCAAAAAATACTTTTTCCTCAAATTAGATTTTCCAGGTTCCAATTTCTTCTCGCATTTAATTCGCCGCGCGCTTGTTATTTATTTTGCCAATATTTTTGTAACTGTTCATGGTTTGTAATAGTTTAAATTAGGGTTTTATTTACTGTTTAAATACCCAGGTTTTTGGCTATGTAATTAATCCCCCTCCCCGAAGCCTTGTAATAGCGTAGATTTATTTTCTCGCATTTTTTGATTCCCACAAATATTTAACTGGCTAGATGTATGTTAATAGGATTGTATGACAAGAATGCATGACAAATTAATACAGTTAGAAAACCTTAATGTGCAAAGATAAATAACTGAAAACAAATCACTCGCACATATCACTCTTAGGGTATGCTCTCACTTCGGTTACCTTCGGTAAATAATCATTAAGCATAGGGTGTCTTAGTGGTTGCCCTCCTATCTAAAAAAGATCAAAATGTCCCATTCGAATGTTGCCTCAGAAATGTTGCCTCGAATATGATCTTAAGACTCTAGGGTTATTACTAAGGTGTCCTAATATTGTTTTAGTGATCGTATGTCCCTTTCGAATTGACCCTTACAACTCCAACGACGGTGCTACCTATTTCTCAATAGTAGGATAGCACTTTCTAAAGGAAACAAGAATAGAAACAATATTTTGTCGAGTAGGTAGATAACTGTTAGGTACTTTCTCAAAACAACAAATCTTTTCACACTTACACTTTTCAAACAAATTTTCAAAATAACTTCGTCACACCTTTGAGGACTGATACAAGGGTTATCACGAAGTAAAAAATTTTCAAAACCAAGAACATACACAAGCAATTAAAAAAAAAAGATGAGCAACTACCTAAGAGCCCATGGAAAACCATGGATAGAAAGGGTGCTAACACCTTCCCTTTCTATAATCTACCCCCCGTACTCAGAATATCTCGAAAAAGTCGGTGGCGACTCTTGCTTACCGTGACATTTTGCGAACAAAAAATACAAACCAGTAAAAATAGTCGGTTCTGCCACCGTATCATAACCTGCTACCAGGGGCAGCGACAAATCTCCCCCAACATCCTGTTCATAGGATGGCCCCCAGCCAGGGTTTCAATCTCTGAAAACTTCTCCCCGGCTAAGTCGACCTCAAGAATCCTCGAGGATTTCTGCCAAAAGAAGACACCTCTCCAACAGACTGGAGAGAGGGTTTATTTCCCCAACAAACTACAAATTCCCCAGCTTATATTTGCCTCTCTGACTATTACAAATCAAGGGACCACAACTCCTCTTCCCCAATAGACTTTCCTACAATCCCCAGTGAGTTGCTGCAAAGCATGGAAACCAAACCAGATAACAGTTAAACTCAATAAACTACAAATTCCCCAACATGATTTGACCTCTCGGACTCCTTCAAATCACTAACAAAACTCCTCTTCCCTAGTAGACTTTTTTACAATCCTCAGTGAGCTGCTACAGAACCGGGAAAAGCAACCAGATAATAGTTAACTTCTTTATCCCCAACAAGTCATTATCTTCCTTTCTCTTCCAACAAGAGATAACTCCCCAATAGAGCAACAGACAACTAAAACTCCTGAACTCTTTTCCCCAAGAAGAAATCAACTTCCTCCACAGAGTTTCTCTTCTCGAGCAAAGTCAACTTCCCCAGCGAAGTTCTCCTCAATCAACAAATCAGGAATCCCCAGCAGAAACATTAGCAGAAACATTCTAAAGACAAGGTCTAGAAAGGTGTGCATACTCTTCATCCCTAACGGCCGTCCAGGATTCATCTTCCCAAAACTCCCTAGCACTTGTCAAAGATTTATTTTCCAAGACAAAATTACATTCCAATAACATTTCATGCACCATATTTACATACATGATAAATGCATACAGTATAATCTCATTTACTTTAAGAAACATCATTACGCCATGTATTTCATCCATCATGACATTGCATACAAACATTTCTTTACCTTTTCAGGAAAAGATCAACAGATAAGTGTCATCAATCTGTAAACTTCTCCAAGACAAAATCAAGCTTGGATTTCTTCATCTTGTTGGAGTAGCAATCGCCCCATATTCCTTCATCATCATGCTGAGGTAGCAATCGTCCTAGACTCCTTCATCATCCTTTTGAGGTAGTAATCGTCCAAGATTCCTTCATCATCCTGCTGAGGTAGTAATCGTCCAAGATTCCTTTATCATCCTGCTGAGGTAGTAATCGTCCAAGATTCCTTCATCATCCTGCTGAGGTAGTAATCGTCCAAGATTCCTTCATCATCATTTTGGAGTAGTAATCGTCCCAGATTCCTTCATCATCCGCTGAGGTAGTAATCGTCCAAGATTCCTTCATTATCTTATGAGGTAGCAATCATCCAAAATTCCTTCATCATCTTGCTGAGGTAGTAATCTTCCAAGATTCCTTCATCACCCTGCTAAGATAGTAATCATCCAAGATTCCTTCATCATCCTGCTGAGGTAGTAATTGTCCAAGATTCCTTCATCATCCTTTTGGAGTAGTAATCGTCCATGCTTCCTTTATCATCTATCATCATCAAGCTTAATACCTGAAACCAGACAAGATAAATATCTATGAACAAATCAATTTTAGATCAATTCTCGAAATAGGACAGGGTGACTATCTACATGATGAATACTCCCTTCAGACCTCTACTGGTTCAGTTTAAATATCTCAATGGTTTATCCTGATTCTTTCTCGTAGACATTTTCTCTAGTTCAGATAAATTGCTCCAAGATTTGTTCTGATTCTTTCCAGTTAAAGAATATTCAAAACTTTTGTTGGTTCAGTTTAAATCTCTCAATGGTTTATCCTGATTCTTTCTCGTAGACATTTTCTCTGGTTCAAATAAATCGCCCCAAGATTTGTTCTGATTCTTTCCAGACCTCTGCTGGTTCAGTTTAAATCTCTAAATGGTTTATCCTGATTCTATCCCGTAGACATTTTCTCTGGTTCAGATAAATCGCCCCAAGATTTGTTCTGATTCTTTCCAGACCTCTACCGGTTCAGTTTAAATCTCTCAATAGTTTATCCTGGTTCTTTCCCATAGACATTTTCTCTGGTTCAGATGAATTGCCCCAAGATTTTTTCTGATTCTTTCCAGACCTCTGCTGGTTTAGTTTAAATCTCTCAATAGTTTATCCTGTTTCTTTCCCGTAGACATTTTCTCTGGTTCAGATAAATTGCTCCAAGATTTGTTCTGATTCTTTCCAGACCTCTACTAGTTCAGTTTAAATCTCTCAATGGTTTATCCTGATTCTTTCCCGTAGACATTTTCTCTGGTTCAGATAAATCTCCCTAAGATTTGTTCTGATTCTTTCCAGACATCTGTTGGTTCAGTTTAAATCTCTAAATGGTTTATCCTGATTCTTCCCGTTAAACTTTTTATCTGGTTCAGATAAGTCACTCCAAACATTTATTCTGATTCTTTTCCAGTTGAATTCAAATTTAGACTTAGTCAAATTTTTGTCCACAAACACCTTTGGATGGCATCTATAAACCCATCTCCAACAAACTTCCCATCATCTCTCCAAATGGCACATTTAAGCCCATTCCCTACACAATCAACCACCACATCATCGAGTGCAAATTTCTGGGCACTCTAGTGTTCAATCATCTTCCACCTTCAAGTCACGAATGGCAGATTCGCCAATCTAACTCTTCAGGTTTAAGAAGATTGAACAGAGGCAACTGTTGTACCCCAAAATTTTCCCTCTCATTTTTAAAGGCATTTCTCACAAGGATTCTCAAGGTTCAAGCTTACACATGTACATTGGGATTTTCTAGTACCAAGATTAAAAGGAAAACTGTAAAAAAGGGGGGAAACAGATAAAAATAATATTTTGACAAATTTGGAGAAAAACAAGTGTTTTTCGATTCAGCTCCTTCGATTGGCCTTTTGACTTCTTTCGATGCAGGCTTGGCTTGCATCCTTCGACTGGACATGAACCTCTGGCACGCATGGATTCACAAGGCACAAAGCCTCCTGTAGCCTCCTTCGATTCCAAGGCAAAAGGCTCCCTTTTGGCATCCTTCGATTTTCACTTCTTGCCTCCTATATGCCTCTTTTCGAATCTGGATAATTTGGCCTCCTGCATGCACCTTTCATGTGGGCATGTGGTTCCTTCAGTACAAGCTACTGGTCACACCTTTCGTTTGGGCATGTGTTTCCTTTAGTACAAGCTATTGGTCACACCCTTTGTTTGGGCACATGAATCCTTCAGTACAAGCTACTGGTCACACCTTTCGATTGGGCATGTTAGTTCCCTTCATGCAAGCTTAGTTTGAACATAGATATTTTGCATGTTTACATGAAGTCACAAGGTAGGGACCCCCTATGTACACTCCTTCATTTGGCCACTTGGAACTTTGGGCAGGAAAGCCTTTGACTGGACAGAACCACCTTCACAAAGTTTCCTTACATCTTGTGTCCCCTTCGAAATAACATCTTTCAAATCCAACTTTGGGCATCCCATTCGAAGGACATGCTTGATGGTCCATTCGAAGGATTTACACACCCACTTTAAGGCATGTTTTTGGTGACCCATCCAAGGGTCACACTTTTGGCTCATTCGAAGGATGCCCAAAAGTGACTCAATCGAAAGGCACTTGTTAGAGGAAAATCAAATAGTATTGCTTGGAGAAGAGTCTGGTCGAAGAAGGGTCAAACCGAAAGGATGATATTTAAAGATGCTTGCTTCCAAGTTCAGGAATGGTACACTGGCAAAGACTGCTGCACAGCAGTCCTGAAACACTTCCCCCTTCTTAAACCAAAATAACATATAAGGCACTATCTCTTGAAAGCTACAAGTAACACGTTACTCAAATTGTTCAAATATTTTGTTTTCCCTCCAAGAACTTCAGGAAGCCTTGCCTATAAATAAGAGGCCTCAAAACATGGTTAGGGGAGGACTTTTTGGCCAGAGGAACGAATCTCCAAAATTTTCTCAAACACAATAAATTTCTCAAATACTTAAACACTTGTGAAAGCAAAAACCCAGAATCTAACACTTACCTCTTTCGATTCAAGAAAGAACACTACACTTGTTCTCCTCCTTTAAACCCAAAAATAACAAACACTACCCTTACACCTCCTAACCTTCGAATCCAGTCAAAGGAACACCACACCTATTTCTTTCCTTCGAATCCAGGAGCATTTAATTCATCCACTTGAAGGTCCAACACACCCTCTAGCCTTCAGAAAGGTAAGTTGTTCCAAACCTTGAACTTTTCGTTTCTTGTATAACATGTGAATAATATTTTCTTTCATTTCAAGCATGTACATATCATTGTTCTTTTTGTTTCCACCCTTTTAACATGTTTTCAAAGCTAACCCTTTCGTTTTGATTCTTGTTTACCTAAACATGCATTACGTATTAAAATTGGTTGTAAGGCCGTGTTAGCATGGCCTTAGGCCATGTTGCTATTTAACATCTCAAATGAAGGACAACAAGAAACAAAAAGTAGAGAATGAAGCCTCTGGCTTCCATACTAACCTCCAGGTCAAACGAAATAGGAAACCAGAAGGCACTCCCTCACTGCTTTCAACCCCCAGTCGAAAGAGGCAAAGAGGCAGATTACATCTTGCACTGGTTCCAGGCCCAGTAGAAAGGCACAACATGCTACTTCCATGCCCCGGTCTAAAGATATAACATGCTGACTTCCAACTCCCAATGAAGGACACGCCTACACTGGTGCTAGCCCTCAGTTGAAGGAGGCAGAAAGGAAAATTGAAGGGCATGACCTCACCCCTTTCAGGCCAAATCGAAGGAAGCCAGAAAGTGCATAATTGAAGGGTTTTCTGTCTCAATCAAAAGACCTTCATTTTTCTTGCTTTTATCTTATTTTTTCATTCACTTCAATATGGTTGTAATAGTGTAGGATTTTATCTTTTTGCATTTTATTACTTTTGTATGCTTGCTAGTAAAATAGGGAATGTATGGAAAGATAAAAACAACAAGTAGACAACCCCTAATCAAAGACTAAATGCATGCAAATCAAACACATTATTCACACATGCACCCTTAGGGTAATTCCACTTGTTGCCTCGGAAAAATAGTCATGTCCCTCGAACATGGGCATTTTAGAAAAGACCCTCGATAAAGATCGTAGTCCCTCGATGACCCTCAATGTTGCCTTCGGTAAATGATCTAGTCCCTAAATGACAATTTCTAAAATGTCCCATAGGTTGCCTTCTATGACTATACAAACGTCCCACACCCGTCCCTTCACATCCAATAATGGGGCTTCTTACCAAATCAATGGTAAGATAACAACATCTAAAGGAGGAGGAAAAGAACGTTTAAGACCTTTTGAGAAGGTAGGTTGCTCCTAGTTGCTCGCTTGCTCATAACAAAAACATTTTATACACCAACACTCTTGTTTTAACCAAAAATTTGCCCTCTCATTTTATCAAGTTTTCCCCTCACAAGACTCTTTGAACTCCAGACAGGATTAGGGTTTTTTCTCTGCTCAAGACATCTCCTTACACTGATGACCTGAATTAGGGTTTGAGTTTGCACAAGGATTTTTGGACTTCCAATGCTCAAATTGACTTTCATACTTCATGTTTTACTTATAAGATTTCCTCTACCAAGTTTCAAGTCTTGAATCAAATTTTTGCCCAGTCAATTGGACAGTTGACCTAGAAATCAACTTTATTGGGGAAAAAGTCAACTATGGCCAATTTACAGTCAAACCTCATAATTTTTTATCCACATCAACATACTAGGCTCCTATGAACTATTTGATCATGTTTGGACCACAACTCCTCAAGAAATTTGATCAGATCATCAAAAGGGCAAAATGGTCATTTTTAGGGTTTTGACTACACAAGGGCAATTTCTGATTTTTTAACCTAGACAATGGCAAATTGGTTTCAAGCATGGACTCAAGGGTTCAATGGCATCATCTTTACCTATTCACAGGGTTCCAAAGATCTCAAATGCATTGGATTGACAGATGAATTTTCCAGTCAACTGATCAAAATTTGATTGTACACTGAAAAGTCAAACTTTGACTTTTTGGTCAAAATCAAGTGCCAAGGGTCATTTTTCATCAAGATGTGTCAAAATATGAAACTTGTTCATCAAGAAACCCAATTTTGCAAATTAGGGTTTAAAATTGAAAATTTTCATAACTTAGAATTTTTTTCTAAGTTATGAAAATTTCTTAATTTTTCCCAACTTTGCCCAACATTTTCACCATGATGCAATTGGATTCAAACAAAACTTCCAACATGGAAGTTGTAGTCCTCCACAAAGTCTACAACTTTTATTCACAAAGTTTTCCAAAAAAAAGCTTGGATCTCAAGTTATGATTTTTGGAACAAGGGTCCTTGAAACTTTTAACTTAGTGAAATTTTGCCCTAGTTTAGGCAGGATTTTGGCCTATCTTCATGGAAATTTTTCACATAGTTCCACTTGGAATATCAAATTGAATTTCAATGATGTATTGTAGAACATGTTGCAAGCTTTCTAAAATGTCCAAGAACTCTCCAAACTCATTTGTGGTTAGGGAGAATCGAAGGCTTGAAGTTGGCAAAAACTCACTTTTCATCCATGGCATGTTCATAGTGATACAAGTTGCAAACTCTAATCAGCTTGCTTTGTACTTGATTACAGGCCTCAAAACCATTCCATACTCAATAATTAAATGCAATTCCATTGGTCTAAGGGTTTGTTTTTGTCATTAGAGCATTGCACACAAGATTAATCCATAAATGGTAAAAGGTACATTACCATTTTTGCCAAAATGTGCTTTATGTCAAAACCACATCTCTTGAGCCTTGAACAATATCTTGTGCAGAAAATCATATCCACAAATTTAAGGGGCCAAGATCACAAGGGGCAGGCTGATAGATAGCCTGTACAGGCTTGTATTACATCATTGCTCATTTTTGCTTAAAATACAAGAAAGATATCAAATACACTACAACTTGAACATCTGTAAAAAACAACCTTGGCAAGCACTTGAGACAAATTCCTCACATCCCCTTGAGCCAGAAACACGAGCCTTTGAGCCCTCAAACCTCCCATAGCACAAAATCATCTTCATTTGGCAAAACAGAGCACTCCCTGCAGTTTGATTTCCATAGCACAAATCCCTCGTGAGTTTTGCCTCAAACTGGTTCAAACACATTCCACATAACCCATCCAAGCTATCCCAACCCTTAAACACTGACTGTAACTCCATTTACAAGGTTTGCCATTTTTGATTTCAGCTTGTGCAGGTTGAGTTCTACAGGCTTGTTCAAGCACATTCAAGGCAAGCTAGGCCTTGGGGAAGCTCCCAAACACCTCAGGCCTCATTGAAAAGCTCCACATTGTCAGACACGATCTCAACTGAAACAGGTTTTTATCAACTTCCTATCTCTCTATTTAGGAATCATTAGGCTTAGGTTTGTGAATAAAAAAAATGTAGTATTCATAGCCATGAAGCTCTACATATGCTCAATTTCCATTTAAATTAAGTGTGTTAAGAGAATTTGATCCATGAATTTCCTGAAAAAATTAGGTTAGGATTTAGGGCCAGAGAAATTCTCTCTGGTCTTTGAGAGTTAGAATGAGTTCTTTACATGGTTGGATTCATCTTGAAAAATGCTACAACTTTGATGTTATGTGTTTTTACATTAGAGCACGTATGCAGGTTGTTCCTGTTTGGTACAGGGTGCGTGCATTTTCAACCAAGGTTGAAGATGAAGTCTGGCTTTGGCTTTGGCTGGGCTTTGGCTTTTTGTTTTTGACACCCCCCCCTTTTACTGAATACACCCCCCTGGCCCATTTCTTCATACTTTTGTATTTTTCCATTTTATTTTCATTTCTGATATTATTTTCTTATTTTTCAAACATAAAAAATAACAAAAAATATTTTTATAAATTTTCACATTTATTTTGTATTTTATTTTTAATTTTCTAACATAAAAATGATTTAGTTAGTATATACTTCTATTTATTGAAAACTTGAAAATAATATATATTAACATTATACCTTTATTTTTATTCTTTATTTTATTTACACTCAAAAAATATTGTTCTAAATATATTTTTGTCTTCTATATATTTTATTTTATTTTTATTATACATAACTAATATAATTAATATATATATATATATATATATATATATATATATATATATATATATATATATATATATATATATATATATATATATATATATATATATATATATATATATATATATATATATATATATATATATATATATATATATATATATATATATATATATATATATATATATATATATATATATATATATATATATATATATATATATATATATATATATATATATATATATATATATATATATATATATATATATATATATATATATATATATATATATATATATATATATATATATATATATATATATATATATATATATATATATATATATATATATATATATATATATATATATATATATATATATATATATATATATATATATATATATATATATATATATATATATATATATATATATATATATATATATATATATATATATATATATATATATATATATATATATATATATATATATATATATACATACTTTTATTTTATTTAATAAGTACATGAGAATAAAAACATAAAAATATTATACTTTTATTTTTATTATTATTTATACTTAAATAATACTTTTTTTAAATATATTTTATTTTTTGTATATACATTATTTTATTTTATTGTATATTTAATATATTTACATTCTTAAAAGAAAATTAGGGTTTTACCCTTAATAAAAAGATAATCTTTTTTTATTTCTTTCTTTTTGCATTAAATATTTTTTTACATACATAAAAAATAAACATAAACATTTTTGCATATTCATAATATTTTGTATATTTATTTATTTTATTTATTTAAGTATTATTCCTTTATTATTTATTCCATTGATTCAATTTGGATGTAATAGTAAAATTAGGGTTTTAATTTCTTGCCAAATAATCCCCCATTCAAAAATTGTATCCCCCTCCCCATAATCATGTTGTAATAGTGGTAGATTTACTTTTACGCATTTATGCTTCCAATTATGTCATGATTATAGATTAGGGTTTGTATGCAAAAAAATCCAAAATCAACAAGTAGCTTGACCTAATACAAGACCTAAATGCATGAAAATGACAAACACAATGCAAACTTGCACCCTTAGGGTTTCATCCACTTGTTGCCTTTAAAATTGGCCATGTTAGGCATGTTAAGTACTTTGGCAAAACAAAAACAAAACAAAAGATCATAGTCCCTCGATGACGCTATCTTGGTTGCCTATACAAAATGATCTAGTCCCTCAAAAATTGCTAAAGATACTTGGCAATATTGCTATCAGGGTCAATACGATGACCCGCGCCTGTCCCGTTTAACATCCTAATACAAGGTTGTTTACCAAATGCAATGGCAAAAAAACACTGTCAAAAGGGTTAAAAACATATAGGAAAGACCTTTGAGTAAAATAGGGTAGATAACTCTTAGTTACTTGATCAAAACTTGCAAAAACATCCTTGCTATTTTCAAACACACCTCACAACACAATTTCAAAACATTTCCCAAAAACAAACTTTCAAACATTGAAATCTTTTCAAAAGACAATACACCTTTGTATATATTCAAACAAGAACCATTACAAAGGTTTCCACAATGATGGCCTCTTTTCAAAACATTTTCAAAACCACACACATAAAGCACCATTTCAAACAATTGAAAAGCAAAAGCAAGTGATCTAAACAAGTAACTAAGAGCCCATGGAAAACCATGGATGAAAAGGGTGCTTGCACCTTCCCTTTTCATAATCTACCCCCCGAACCCAAGAAAACATCTCAAAGGTATTTCCTGTGCTTTTTGACCTTTCCTTTGGATAAAATAAAAAGTCGGTGGCGACTCTTGCTAAACCGAAACATTTGCAAACACAAAACGCAAAATCCCAAGTCAGCTCTCCCACCGTATCACAGAACTGGCGACACTGCTGGGGAAATTTGAAAAGTGGAGTAACCTTAGGATTTATATCACCTTTACATGCTTATCTTGTTTGCTTTGATTACTTTACAATTGGTTCTATTGTTTGGGTTTGAAATCTTCTACCCGGATTTGGGAAACATTCATAGGTAAATAGCAATACGTTGTGGAAACTGTGCGGGGTATACCGACATGGTTGAAGCAATAGCTATATTAGTTCGACATATTTGTGGGTACCGGTAGCCTTTGAGTCAATCAAAGAGAATACGGGGCCGCTGAGTGATATCATGAAGCACTAATGAACTCTTAGAACCTTTACATGACCATCTTGGCCTTTTTTAAGGGTAGTGCGATGACCGGCTTTGGTACAGTCTGAAGTTGGTAGATACTCGATACTACACTCATTGAGGGTTATTTTCTTGGGATATTTCGGTCGCCAGTTAAGTGGCTAAACTGTAACAATGAACACAGAAAATAATCCAGTGATATTGAGCTCTTTAGAACCCGGTTACTATTTATAGGACAGGTTAAGCCAACTAACTTCAAGAGGGTACTTACCTATGAAACCCCGTGCAAGCCTGAAACTAGGAACTTGTGTGACTTGCTTGTACATATACTTGTGCATACATCATGAACATCATAAAGCATCATATGCATCCACTAACCATTTCAAGGGTTTGGATCTTCATCTTTGTTCTTGTTTTGTAGGTAATGGAATCACTTCGCAGGAAAATAATTCAGGTCAACCATGTGAAAATCCCTCCTCAACTCAAAGAGCTCACTTCCAATATTCTAGAGAATTCTCTCTTCAGTGAAAGACATGGTAGACTTCTCAACTTGGTCAACTCCAACATTGAAGAAGACATGGTGAAAGTTCTCTTCCAGTTCTTTGACCCCCTACACCATTGCTTCACATTTCCTGATTACCAACTAGTGCCTACTTTGGAGGAATTTTCTCAACTCCTGAGGATTCCTATTCTCCATCAACTACCCTACAACGGTACGGAAAGAGAACCAAAGCCTGAAGATGTTGCTCAAGCCTTGCACTTGCAACCATCTGATATCAAAGGTCATTGGGAAACCAGAAGTGGTGTCAAGGGTTTCTTGGAAAAGTTTCTGTTTAAGAAGGCACAAGACTGCTGGAATTCTCTAGATCTGCAAGCTTTTGAGGAGATTGTAACACTTCTCATCTATGGGTTGGTCTTGTTCCCAAACCCTGATCAGCTTATAGATGTGAATGCTGCCAAAATTTCCATATCTCGGAATCCTGTGCCTACGTTGCTTGGGGACATCTTACACTAATTTTACACACGAACAATGAGGAAAAGAGGTGTTCTCATGTGTTGTACTCCACTTCTAGCAAGGTGGTTTATTTCTCACCTCCCCGGTCAGTCTTGAAGAATGAACAAGGTTTCAGGTGGTCGCAACGATTGATGACTCTTACCCATTCTGATGTTCATTGGTGTTCTCGGTCCAGAGAAAATGTCATCATCATTGATCATTGTGGGGAATTCCCTAATGTCCCACTACTTGGCATTAGGTGAGGCATTACCTACAACCCCTTTTTAGCTCTAAGACAATTTGGGTATGCCCGAAGGGATGGCCCTCATGACATGCTGATTCCAGACTTAGTTTTTGACTTCGACAACGACGCTCAAGGACTTCGACAAAGGTTTATCCGAGCTTGGAGGATGCCCAACAAAGTGGACAGTAAGACACTGGGACACAAGAATTCCATCCCCCTTGAGCCTTACCTTAAGTGGGTATGAACCCGCACCCAGAGTCTTATGATGCCTTACCCCCACATTCTGCCTATGATCAAAGAGCTTGTTATGGAAGGAGAGGTTCCATACACCCTCCTACATCCTGACATGCCAACATCATTGGAAGATTTGCAAAAGAGTTGGATACAGCTCAAGGAAGAACAGAATACTTTTGAAGCCAGCTTCTATGCCAGTGAGAAGAAGGTCTTGGAACTTACCCGTCAACTCTATGAAGAGTAGAATCTCAACACTTACATCGCACCAAAGAGGATGCGCAACGTCTTTTTACATTAAGAATTTTGTAATATTTTGCCCATGGGGCATTTATGTACTAACAAATTTCTTCTTATTAATATGACGTGTATTCTTTTGTTTGCAACAACTTTGAATTTCTGAATCCTTGAATGCATTACATGAATACACATCATTCATCATATGCATAAACAGGTCTTCACACCAGGTTTCCTTATATTTCTGCTGTTTATTTCAGCAAGATGGATATATAGCAGATGGTCAAAGATCTGCAAGCACAAAATTCGCAATTCCAACAACTCCTCATGACCTTGGCAAAGGGTCAATAGGACCTTAAAGCACTGTTAGAGAAAGAGAAGGAAAAAGAAAAGAAGAAAAAGAAAAGAATTGGTGTGGCCACTATGGGAAGAAGATTTGAGAACCAAGCCAGGAGAGTTCTGGATTTCCCCTCGACGTCTGATGAAGGGGTTGGCAAAGGAAAAGGAGCTGCGATACCTTCCAAATCTGAGGCTGAAGAAGAAGAAGAAGAGGAAGAGGATGAAGATTACTCTGAGCAGCAGTACCCTCCGGCGGACGATAAGTATAAAAATCTGGAAGACAGGCTGGCAGCCATGGAGGTACAAAGGGTACCTGGGCTGGATTTCGAAGAACTAGGTTTGGTTGCTGGGATCGTCATTCCCCCCAAGTTCAAGGTGCCTACATTTGCTAAATACGACGGCTTTTCCTGTCCGAAGATGCATCTGCGGTCCTACTTCAGAAAGATCCAACCTCACTCTTCTGATAAGGATCTGTGGGTCCACTTTTTTCAAGATAGTTTGTCGGGTACGCAATTGGACTGGTTCTATCAACTTGAGAGATCTGATGTTCATAACTGGGAGGATCTAGCTGCTGCCTTCTATCAGCAATATCAATATAACGCATATTTAGCGCCTACTCGTACTCAATTATAGAGTATGGGTATGGTCTCTAATGAGGGCTTTAAGGAGTATGTCCAGAAGTGGAGGGACTTGGCTGGAAGGGTGCAGCCACCGTTGTCTGATAGAGAGCTGGTTGATATGTTTTTGGGGACCCTGTCAGGTCCATTCTTTAATCACTTGATCGGGAGCTCATCTGCAGGGTTCACCGAATTAATTCTGACGGGTGAAAGAGTCGAAGTTGGCATTAAGAGTGGTAAAATTCAGAAGTGTAGTTGTTTAGTTATTGGCATGCATTTTTGGTAAAACCAGGTGTGTGAATGTCATGACTAATGTCATAACATTCTGATTTATTAGGTACTGGTTTATTAGGTACCTTTGCAGAAAAATAGTGGCATACATGTACTGATGTTTATGAGTGTGTATCTAAGCATTTTGCAAAATGATCACATTTACCAAAATCAGTAAACAGGAATTCAGATGTCATAACAAATGTTAAGACATCCTGTTCTGAACTAACAGTTATGCAGTTTGGTTAATTCTGAGATTTTTCAGGAAAATGACTCAGTCTTTCCAGAATAGAATCTCTCGTGGACTTGGGGTTAACCTAGCTCAACCCTAACCTGGTTGATAAAGTCCTGTGACCAAGTCTTAAGGTCAAACAGAATTAACCCTAGCTTTTTGTGGAAACCCTAACTGAAGAAGCAGCTGCTATATATTCAACAGGGCTGCTGTTTTGGAATCAATCCCTTTTTTGACAGAAGATCATTTAGAAGCTGTATAGTTTTAACTATTGTAATCCAAACAAGTATCATTGTGATAAGTGACTTGGAATAGGTTTTAATTGTAAGGGTTTTGTATCACTCAAAGCTTTGAAGCAAGAGTGTTTTGTGTCTCTTGACTAAAGCTTTGAAGCAAAGTCAAGTTAGGTTTATGTATCACTCAAAGCTGTGAAGCAAGAGTGTTTGTGTTGCTTGATTAAAAAGCTATGAAGCATAATCAAGTGTATGTTTTGAAGAGTGTCTTCATTAAATCATTAGTCAATTGTTTTAAGTATCACTGCTGTGATTGAGGGGGAGTGAGTAGGAACTCAGGTTTAAGTTGTACTTAGATTGAAGTTGCATTGGGTAGGTCTTAAGTGAAGGAGATAAACTGGTTGGTTTATTCCTGAATTAATATCTCTTATAGTGGATTTCCTCCCTGGCTTGGTAGCCCCCAGAGTAGGTGTTGTTGCACACTGAACTGGGTAAACAATTGACTGTGTTCTTTACTGTTTTTGTATTTACTGTCTTATAGAAAGTCAGATACTGTGTCATAACATTGAACGTGACATTGAGTATCTGCAGCCAGAATTTCAATTGGCATCATAGCAGGCACCCTGCCTGTATTACTGGGTGAGATCTAGGGATATCACTTTCTGACACTATGGACAAAGAAGGAGTTTTTGGAAATAGACCACCCATTGTGGATGGAACAAATTATGACTACTGGAAACATCGTATGATTGCCTTCTTAAAATCTCTGGACAAAAAGGCTTGGAGAGCAGCTGACAAAGGATGGAACCATCCCACCATAACTGAGAAAGATGGGACAATCAGTCTGAAGCCTGAGGAAGAATGGAGTAAAGAAGAAGATGAGTTAGCCATGGGTAATTCCAAAGCCTTAAATGCCTTGTTCAATGGAATTGATAGAAACATATTCAGACTAGTACATCAATATGAACTGGCCAAGGAAGTTTGGGACACTCTCAAAACTACTCATGAGGGCACTTCCAAAGTAAAGATGTCAAACTTCAGATGCTGACTACCAAGTTTGAGAATCTAAAAATGATGGAAGATGAAACCATCCATGAGTTTCACATGAACATCTTGGAGATTGCCAACACCTCAAGAGCATTGGGAGAAAATATGTCAGAAGAAAAATTGGTGAGAAAGATTCTCAGATCCTTACCTAAAAGATTTGCAATGAAAGTAACTGCCATAGAGGAAGCCCAGGACATCAGCAAGCTGAAAGTGGATGAACTCATTGGGTCTCTTCAGACTTTTGAGATGGGGATCACTGAAAATGTTGACAAGAAGAACAAGAGCATAACACTTGTATCCAACACTGAAGATGAAGACAAGGAGGATGAAGAAGAAAATATCTCAGAAGCTATAGCCATGCTTGGAAGACAATTCAACAAACTCATCAAAAGAATAGATCCAAAGTCAAGGTCTAATGTTCATAACATTCCCTCTGACATTGACAGTTCCAGTAGAAGACCAAGGTCAGAAGAGAAGGGAAATCAAGGCAGAGGAATTCAATGCCATGGTTGTGAAGGATATGGGCATATTCGAGCTGAATGTCCTACCTTTCTTAAGAAACAAAAGAAAGGAATGACTGCTACTTGGTCTGACTGTGATTCAGAAAGTAATTCTGAAGAAGAATCTGCCAAACTAGTTACTGCTCTAACTGGTGTTTGTACCTCTGAAAGTGACACTAGTGATGAAGAAGTGACATTTGAAGAACTGGCTGATACTTACAAGAAATTGTGTATCAGAAGTGCTGAAGTCTGTGTACAGAATGAGAAACAATCAAAACTCAACATAAAGCTGGAGGCTGAAAAAAGGGCATACCTTGAAACTATAAGTCATCTAGAAGGGGAAGTTCAATTGCTGAACTCACAACTGAACCAGATGACCAAATCTGTCAAGATGCTGACAAATGGAACTGACAAATTGGAAGAAATTCTTCAGGGAAACAAATCTGGACTAGGATTTGTGGAAGCAAAGAAATCTAGTACAGACAAGAAGATCAGGCCTGTTAAACAAATGTCAAAGCAGATGTCTCAACACAACTCTCAACATCAGGAACAGAGATATATGAAGAAAAAGTACCAAAGATGGAGATGTCATCATTGTGGGAGGTATGGTCAGATTAAGCCTTTCTGCTTCAGATTATATGGATACCCTAATCAGAGCCCAGGTGTTAAACCTAAGTTAAAAAGGGTACCACATACTCCTCAATGGAAGAAAAAGGCTACTGCCCTGATAGCCCACACTTCCCTGAGAGTCTCTGCAAAGGAAGGCTGGTACTTTGACAGTGGGTGCTCTAAGCACATGACTGGAATAAAGAACATTCTCAATCATGTTAAACCTCACACCACTAGTTATGTGACCTTTAGAGATGGTGCTAAAGGTGAAATCAAAGGAGTTGGTAATTTTGACTGCCCTGAAGTTCCAAATCTGAATGAAGTACTATTGGTAAAAGGCCTGACTGCTAATCTCATTAGTATCAGTCAATTGTGTGATCTAGGATTCAAGGTCAACTTCTCAAAATATGAATGTCTAGTAATTAATGAAAAACTAGAAGTTGTAATGAAAGGAATCAGATCTAAAGATAACTGTTACTTGTGGCAGCCTGAGAACACTAATAACTCCATTATGTGTTCTATTACCAAAGAAGAAAAAGAGATGAAACTGTGGCACCAAAAACGTGGCCATCTTCATCTAAGAAGAATGAAAAGAACTATCTCTATGGAAGCAGTCAGAAGGATTCCAAGACTGCAAATTGATAAAAGGAGGGTTTGTGGTGAACATAAAATTGAAAGGCCTGGTAAAAATAGATATGTCTATGTTGTGGTGAATAACCTTGAAGTTTTTAGAGAACTGTGCTGAAATAGTTGCAGCTGGTAGTAGCTGTTCTCAAATTATCTGGACAAAACAGATGCTCACTGAGTATAATGTCTCACAAGATGTTATGACATTGTATTGTGACAATCTGAATACAATCAATATTTCCAAGAACCCTATTCAGCATAGCAGAACCAAGCACATTGACCTTGTAGAGAAGAAGACAATTAAACTGGAACTTGATGTCATTAAGCTATAGCTGGCTGATTTTTTTACCAAGGCTCTTGATGGAAATCAACTTGAAAACTTGAGGGGCAAGATGGGTATTTGCCAACATGAGAAATTATAGCAATTAATTTTGCTTAAAGCAAGGGTTGAAGGAGTTATTTTTGTTAAGTCTATTTTTAGTGGGTTAATCATATGTTTTTCCAATTCTTTCAAAATTATTAAGAAGTTTAATAGACTCTCATTTGCCTCCTACCCCTCTCGACTTTGCAACCTATTCCTTTCTCTCAATCAAAGTTTTCTCTCAAATTGCTACTGGTGCTCTAAGTCAATCAAAATGTCTCAAACATCATCTTCGACCAAGGCGACCACTTCATCTTCATCATCTGATCATGATTCTCGAGCAATCACCACATGCATAAATTCTGAAGTCCTGGAGATCACTCCTCTCAGAGAAATGGTAACTGACCCCTCCAAAGTCAAAAAGCTGAGAACTAGGCATGCAGGAAGATCTCAAGCTACTGCTTCCGGTAATCCTTCTCATCCTTCTTCTTCTGTACCAAATAGGGAAGGATCAGCTCAAGTACATCAAGTAATTGCTAGGCTTGTTACAAGAATACTGAGTGAAAACCACTCTGTACCGGGGATTTCTGTCTCATTAAATCAAGAATCAGCAAGCCCAAATGTTGAAGCAAATGCAGATGTCTCTGAGAATGTTGTGACACCAAATGACAACATTCAGAAATCATCTGAAATCCTTGATGATATTCAGAACCCTTCAGAGAAGACTGTTGATCCACCTGTCATTGATGTGGATGAGGAATACTCAGACAATGAACTAATTGCCAATGTAAACCCTAGCATAGCTAGGAGAATGATGAAAAGAAAGGGTAATCAGAATGCTGCAAAATGTATGACCAAAGAGAAACCTGCTGATAAGAAATCCAAGGCTGAAGGCAAGACTGGGGTAGAATATGTGAAAACTGGTCTGTCCAAAGGGAAGGTGAAAGCCCAAGTGCATACTGGAAGACAACCAATTACAAAGAAGAGAAAAGAACCTGAGTCTTTTGATTCTGATGAGGAATCAGAATTTGAAATTGAGGCTGAAGAAATTTCTATCAGAAGGAAACTCCCTTCCAGTAAAATGGCTAGAGTCCCTGAAGTCCCAACAGACAACATCTCTTTTCACCATCCTGACAATGCCAACAGATGGAAGTATGTTTGCTTGAAGAGAATAGATTTAGAAAGAGAGCTAAACAATGATGCCATGGAGTGCAAGGAAATCATGGACCTGATTAAAACTGCTGGACTGATGAAGACTGTGGTAAAATTTACCAAGTGCTATGAAAATCTGGTCAAGGAATTTATAGTAAACTTGTCTGATGAATGTGCTGATGGAAGGTCAGCTGACTTTGAATGTGTTTATGTTAGAGGAAGAAGGGTTAATTTCTCTCCATCAGAAATTAACAAATTTCTTGGAAGATCAAATGAGGATTGCCCTGAACTGGAAGTCACTGACAATGAAGTTTGTCAAACCATCACAGCAAGATAAGTCAAGTGCTGGCCCTTGAAAGGCAAGCTGAATGCCAGCAAACTAAGCATGAAATTTGCCATCCTGCACAAGATTGGTGCAGCCAACTGGGTCCCTACAAACCATAAATCAACTATCTCCACAGGATTGGGGAGATTTATTTATGCTGTGGGAACCAAGACTGATTTTGACTATGGCAGGTATATTTTTGAACAAACTTTAAAACATGCTGGTAGTTATGCTGTCAAAGGCCCTATTGCCTTTCCCTCCCTCCTTTGTGGAATTATCCTTGCACAATACCCTGATATCCTGGTGGCAAGAGATACTGCTTGCAAAAGAGCTCCTGCTCTTGGGTTACACTACAAGCTTTTTCAGGGATCTCATGTTCCTGATATTGTTATAACATCAGCTGAGACATCATCTGTAAAGACTCAGTCCAAAACATCTGATGTTATAGCTGTACTGAAAGAGACCTGCAAAGAGCTGGAGACTAGGAAAAAGACTCTAGAAAACCTAATTGCCAGGTTAGAACAGGAGGAGGCTGAAGGAAACAGAAGGGAAGAGGGTGTTGCTGAAGATCAACTCAATACTAAAGAAAGTAGCTCCTCTGAAGGGGACAGTGCCTAAAGGTTGTTGGAGTTGATGCTGGTCCTGGTGGAGTTTGCAAGTGTGTTCAATTTTTAGTTGTTGTTTTCATTACCTTTTCTGGATGACTGTATAAACATTTAAGTACATGTAATCTTTGGCCCATTTGTGGCTAAAGAGGGGGAGATATTCTGTGGTTAATTGCTTGATAAACACTATATTTTTCTGCAGTCATATTTATTCTGCTGCTATCGATTCTCTAATTGCTTAGGGGCTTTAGCCAAAAATCTGCCAAAGGGGGAGTTTGTAGTTGTTTAGTTATTGGCATGCATTTTTGGTAAAACCAGGTGTGTGAATGTCATGACTAATGTCATAACATTCTGATTTTTTAGGTACTGGTTTATTAGGTACCTTTGCAGAAAAATAGTGGCATACAGGTACTGATGTTTATGAGTGTGTATCTGAGCATTTTGCAAAATGATCACATTTACCAAAATCAGTAAACAGGAATTCAGATGTCATAACAAATGTTAAGACATCCTGTTCTGAACTAACAGTTATGCAGTTTGGTTAATTCTGAGATTTTTCAGGAAAATGACTCAGTCTTTCCAGAACAGAATCTCTCGTGGACTTGGGGTTAACCTAGCTCAACCCTAACCTGGTTGATAAAGTCCTGTGACCAAGTCTTAAGGTCAAACGGAATTAACCCTAGCTTTTTGTGGAAACCCTAACTGAAGAAGCAGTTGCTATATATTCAACAGGGCTGCTGTTTTGGAATCAATCCCTTTTTTGACAGAAGATGATTTAGAAGCTGTATAGTTTTAACTATTGTAATCCAAGCAAGTATCATTGTGATAAGTGACTTGGAATAGGTTTTAATTGTAAGGGTTTTGTATCACTCAAAGCTTTGAAGCAAGAGTGTTTTGTGTCTCTTGACTAAAGCTTTGAAGCAAAGTCAAGTTAGGTTTATGTATCACTCAAAGCTGTGAAGCAAGAGTGTTTGTGTTGCTTGATTAAAAAGCTGTGAAGCATAATCAAGTGTATGTTTTGAAGAGTGTCTTCATTAAATCATTAGTCAATTGTTTTAAGTATCACTGCTGTGATTGAGGGGGAGTGAGTAGGAACTCAGGTTTAAGTTGTACTTAGATTGAAGTTGCATTGGGTAGGTCTTAAGTGAAGGAGATAAACTGGTTGGTTTATTCCTGAATTAATATCTCTTATAGTGGATTTCCTCCCTGGCTTGGTAGCCCCCAGAGTAGGTGTTGTTGCACACTGAACTGGGTAAACAATTGACTGTGTTCTTTATTGTTTTTATATTTACTGTCTTATAGAAAGTCAGATACTGTGTCATAACATTGAACGTGACATTGAGTATCTGCAGCCAGAATTTCAAGAAGGATACCTCTGCTTCCACTGCTATCAAGAAGACCTTCCTAGCCAAGAAGGAAGTTTCTGCTGTTCATACCCAGAGAAGTGAGAATGGAGCACCGACCAGCGGTGGGGGTTGTGATAATCCATAACTCTCCATCCGATCAACCTCGAAGCAGTCAACCCAGAGCTAACCAGCAAAGGGTAGAAAGGCCACAACGGCAGTTCACCCGGATCAATATGACACCTGCTCAGGTTCTCCCTCATCTGTTAAAGTTAAACCTTACCAACTTGAAAGAAGCGCCGAAAAACCCAGATACCTCTTCTCCCTATTATCATTCCAATGCAAAATGTGCATATCATTCGGACAGTGTGGGGCATGACACCAACAACTGTTGGGCCCTTAAAAACAAGATCCAGGATTTAATAGATGCCAAGGAGGTGGAGTTCGATGCCACCGAAAAACCTAATGTGTTATCCGCTCCTATGCCAAAACATGGTCATAATGTTCATGCTATTGTGGAAGATATTCATGTTACCGCTGTTGATGACTTAATGACTCTGTTGCCAATGATCAAGATGAATCTATTGAAAGCCGGGATTTTTCCAGGCTGTGAAAAAGATTGTTACCTTTGTTCGACTTTGCAATCCGACTATCTGCTGTTGAAGTCAGGCATCCAACGCCTGATGGATACTCAAGAAATCCTCTTTCAGAAAACTCCTGTTACTCCTGTTACTCCAATCAATGATGTTGCTATAATCACCATTTTCGACAATCTTTCCAAGGTCTCCAAAAGACCTGTTAAGATTACACCCAATCCAAACTGTGTACCGCTGAAGATTACTATGTCGGGGCCTATCCCATACAAGTCCAATAAGACAATACCGTGGAATTATGGAGGAGAGATCTTATATCACGGTGTGAAACAGATCGAATCATTTGAAGAAGGTGTTAGAACAATGTTTGAATCTAGTACCCTATAATTAAGTTTTGATGATAACAAAGTGAAAAGATATAGTAGTTAAATATTTCATGATTGAATTATATGCTACTTAAAATTACTATGCTCTGACTTGCAGATATGCTGATTAAAATAAGCAAGATCACGTTCTCAGCATCAGAATATGAGTTTGCACACCAGCATCAGAAGTTGCTGAATCAGAACGTCAAGATCAGAAGATCAACGCTTGCACATGCTGAAGCTTGATGAACAGAACTGCGCGTTAAATACTCTGATACAGAATCAAATCAGTTCATCAGCAGCAAAGCAGAATCAGAATGAGCCAAGCCAGATCGTGCATTGAAGAAGCAACGGTACTGTGCATTGAAAGCTAATCAATACCAACGGCATCATTCTAGACAAGATCTGCTCAGAAAGGAAAGCTTGTTAATAGCATTGAATCAAGAATATTTGCTTCAACGTTCATCTTCTCAAGTGCTATATAAACCAAGCTTTGAAGATTATAATGGCTAATGCTTCCAAACTCTCTACACGCAAAAAGCTGAACAGTAATCTTCACTCTCCAAGTTTTGCTAAACCACCAAACTCTGATACTCTATTAGCGTTTAGCAACTTAGTATTCTAAGCTTCATTTGTGTAAACATCACAGTTGTGATATAGTTTTCGTAGAAACATTCACACACATTTGATTATATCTTTGTAAGAAAGTATTGCCTTGACAAACCGGATTGTGGTTTGAATCAAGAAGGTTTTAGCAGTTGCTAAAGCAGATTTGTATTCAGTTGAATATAGTGAATTAAGACCTCGTTGGAGAGAGGCGAAATCACCTTGAACGGGTGGACTGGAGTAGTTTGAGATCAAACGAACCAGGATAAAAATACCTTGTCATTTGCTTTAAGTTTCCAGTTTTACAATTCAACCCCCCCTTCTTGTGTTTTTCACCCCTTCAATTGGCATCAGAGCGCCTGGTTCTGAGCTAAAACACTTAACCGTGTCAGTAAAAGATCCAGCGTCAGAAAAACACTATGGCAGGAAACAACTCTCATTTCAGCAATGACAACAATGAGGATAGAGACAGATTCAGCGGCAAACCTCCAGTCTTTGATGGAGAAAACTTTGACTACTGGAAAGACAGAATTGAAAGCTTCTTTCTAGCACATGATGCTGATCTGTGGGATATGGTGACAGATGGATACACGCACCCTGTTAATGCAACTGGTCAGAAGATTGATAGAAAATCAATGACTGATCAACAAAAGCGTGATTTCAAGAATCACCATAAGGCCAGAACCATCCTTCTCAGTGCTATCTCCTATACTGAGTATGAGAAGATCTCCAACAGAGACACAGCTAAGAACATCTTTGATTCTCTCAGAATGACGCATGAGGGCAACGTTCAAGTCAAGGAAACAAAGGCTCTGGCGCTCATTCAGAAGTATGAGGCATTTAAAATGGAAGAATCTGAATCCATTGAAACTATGTTCTCTAGATTCCAGATTCTGGTAGCTGGTCTCAAAGTTCTGGACAAGGGGTACTCTACTGCTGACCATGTCAAGAAGATAATCAGAAGTTTACCCAAGCAGTGGAGGCCTATGGTTACTGCTCTGAAGCTGGCGAAAGATCTCAACAAAATCACTCTGGAGGAACTTATAAGCTCCCTCAGAAGTCATGAGATAGAGCTGGAAGCTGACGAGCCTCAGAAGCAAGGTAAGCCTATAGCTTTGAAATCTAACAGAAAATCTGAATCTAAAGTTTTGCAGGCAGTTGAAGAAACATCTGATGGATCCTCATCAGAAGAAGACGAGCTTTCTCTTCTCTCCAGAAGAGTAAATCAACTGTGGAAGCAAAGACAAAAGAAGTTCAGGAATCCCAGAAGATCTGATCATAACGAGTCTTCTTCCAGACACAGAAGGACAGATTCTTCCTCTGGATACAGAAGATCTGAAGGCTCCTCAGGTAGCAAGAAGCCAAATACAAAAGACATCATCTGCTACGAGTGCAATGAGCAAGGTCACTACAAGAGTGACTGTCCAAAGCTTCAGAGGGAAAAGCCAAAAAGGAAGTTTGGAAGAGAGAAGAAGAAAAGTCTCATGGCCACATGGGATGACTCTGACTCGTCTGAAGCTGACTCAGAATCAGATGATGAACGGGCGAACTTAGCGCTTATGGCTAACATTCAAGATGACAGTGAAGCTTCTGACTCAGACTCAGAATCAGACACAGAAGAGGTATTCCCTAACTTCGCTGTTAATTTTACAAAGGCTGAACTTGCTGAAAGCCTCAATGAAATTCTGGAACGTTATCAGCAGATTAGAGCTAAATTCAGAGACCTGAAAAGGACTCTTGAATCTGACTCTAATAAGTCTGAGAGTCTCAGATTGGAAAACTCTGAGCTGAGAGATAAAATTTTAAAATTAGAAAACTCTTTACAAAACTCTCAGAAGGAACCAATTGCTGAAACTCCCAGCAACTCTGATGAGATCATCAAGGAGTATGATCATAGTTTCCAGAAGTTCCTTGCTAAAAGCATAGATAGAAGCAGAATGGCTTCAATGATCTATGGAGTTAGCGGAAACGGCAGGAAAGGAATAGGATACCTAGGTAAGGTTCCTACACCTAAAAATGTCATGGATTTAGTTATTAAACACACTCCTATAAATTCACACTTTGTGTATGGTCACACACATGACATCAAATATACTAGTAGTAATCACTTTGTGAAACCAAAATTCAACCAGAGTTTTGGTAAAACTAACAAATCAGGACCCAAGAAGATCTGGGTACCTAAGGATAAAATAATACATGTTGCAGATATCTTTAGCAGCAAGTCAGAAACACCAGTCATGGTACCTGGACTCTGGCTGCTCACGTCACATGACGGGAAGAAGGCATATGTTCCAAAGCCTGGAACTTAAGCCTGGAGGCCACGTTGGCTTTGGAGGCAATCAGAGGGGAAAGATAATTGGCTCTGGAACTGTAGGTAACGGAAATCTTCCCTCTATTAATAATGTTCTGCTTGTTGATGGATTGATGCATAACCTGTTATCCATAAGTGAATTAAGTGATAACGGTTATGATATAATCTTTAATCAAAAATCATGTAAAGCTGTTAGTCAGAAAGATGGGACTATCCTATTTAATGGTAAGAGGAAAAACAACATTTACAAAATCAAACTTTCTGAACTTAAGAGTCAGAACGTAAAATGTCTTCTGTCTGTTAACAACGAGCAGTGGATCTGGCACAGAAGATTGGGGCATGTTAGTATGAGAAGAATATCTCAGATTAACAAACTCAATCTGGTCAGAGGACTTCCAAATTTGAAGTTCAATTCAGATGCTCTGTGTGAAGCATGTCAGAAAGGCAAATTTGCAAAACCATCTTTTAAATCCAAAAATGTTGTTTCTACCTCTAAGCCATTAGAACTTCTGCACATTGACTTATTTGGACCAGTTAAGACTGCTTCTGTCAGTGGCAAGAAGTATGGGTTAGTAATCGTAGATGACTATAGCAGATGGACATGGGTAAAGTTCTTAAGACACAAGGACGAGTCACACTCTGTGTTTGTTACCTTCTGCAACCAAGTTCAGAATGAAAAAGATCTTAGAATCGTTAAAGTCAGAAGTGATCATGGTGCAGAATTTGAAAATAAAGATTTTGAGTCATTCTTTAATGACAAAGGCATTCTGCATGATTTCTCTTGTCCTAGAACTCCCCAACAAAATGGAGTTGTAGAACGAAAGAACAGAACATTGCAAGAAATGGCCAGAACCATGATCAACGAGACAAATGTTGCTAAGACTTTCTGGGCAGAGGCAATAAACACAGCGTGTTACATTCAGAATAGAATCTCAATAAGACCTATTCTGGAAAAGACTCCATATGAATTGTGGAAGAACAGAAAGCCCAACATTTCGTATTTTCATCCATTTGGATGTACTTGCTATATGTTAAATACTAAGAATTATTTGAACAAGTTTGATTCTAAGGCACAGAAGTGTATTATGTTAGGATACTCTGAACGCTCAAGAGGGTACAGAGTATACAATACAGAAACACAGATTGTGGAAGAATCAATCAGTGTTCGTTTTGATGACAAGCTTGACTCTGAAAAGTCAAAGCAGAATGAAAATCTTGCAGGTATAGAAATTGAATTTGCAGGTTCTGAAGACAAGTCATCAGAAGCTCTCAACACAGACATTCCTTCAACGTCTGAAAGAAGCAATGCTAGAAATCCTACAACTGCTGCTGATCAACCTCAGAAGAGAGTACCCAGAAGCAGTTTGGATCACCCAGAAGAATCTATTCTAGGAAGAAAGGAAGATCCAATCAGAACAAGAGCAAGCCTCAGAAACTCTGAAGAAACTCTGATGGGACTTGTGTCTCTGATTGAACCTTCTTCTATTGATGAAGCACTTCTGGACAATGACTGGATTCTGGCAATGCAAGAAGAGCTGAATCAATTCACCAGAAACGACGTATGGGATCTCGTTCCAAGACCAAAAGGATTCAACGTCATTGGAACAAGATGGGTGTTCAGAAACAAGCTGAATGAACAAGGTGAAGTCGTCAGAAACAAGGCACGACTGGTTGCACAAGGTTATAGTCAGCAAGAAGGGATAGACTATACAGAAACCTTTGCTCCAGTCGCCAGGTTAGAATCTATAAGACTTTTAATCTCATTTGCTGTTAATAGAGGCATCACTCTGTATCAGATGGATGTCAAAAGTGCATTCTTAAATGGTTATATAGAAGAAGAAGTGTATGTTCACCAACCCCCAGGTTTTGAAAATACCAAACATCCAGAACATGTTTTCAAACTGAAAAAGTCACTGTATGGTCTGAAACAAGCTCCCAGAGCTTGGTATGAAAGGCTAAGTAACTTTCTGCTTGAAAATGAGTTCACCAGAGGGAAAGTGGACACCACTCTATTCTGTAAAACAGTTAAGAGTGACATTTTAGTCTGTCAGATTTATGTTGATGATATAATCTTTGGTTCTACTAATCCTTCTCTTGGAAGAAAATTTGCTAAGTGTATGCAGGTAGAATTTGAGATGAGCCTCATGGGGGAACTGAAGTTCTTTCTAGGAATTCAGATCAATCAAACTCCAGAGGGAACTTACATTCATCAGAGCAAATACATCAGAGATCTTCTGAAGAAATTTGACCTCTCAGAATGTAAGCCATCAAAGATTCCAATGCATCCCACGTGCATTCTGGAAAGAGAAGAGGTAAGCAAAAGCGTAGAACAGAAAGTCTACAGAGGTATGATTGGTTCTCTCCTTTATCTGACTGCTTCAAGACCTGATATTTTATTCAGCGTATGTATCTGTGCTAGATTCCAATCAGATCCTAGAGAATCTCACTTAACAGCTGTTAAGCGAATTTTCAAGTATCTGAAAGGTACTACTAATCTGGGTTTGTTTTATAGAAAATCTAGTGATTACAGTTTAGTAGGCTACTGCGATGCTGATTTTGCTGGAGACAGAGTGGAACGAAAAAGTACTTCTGGAAGCTGCCAGTTTCTGGGAGAAAATCTGATCTCGTGGTCCAGCAAAAGGCAATCAACTATTGCTCTGTCAACAGCAGAAGCTGAGTACATAGCAGCAGCTGGTTGCAGCACACAGATGCTCTGGATGAAAAGTCAGCTTGAAGACTTCCAGATCTTTGAGAGTAACATTCCTATTCTTTGTGATAATACTTCTGCTATTTGCTTAAGTAAGAATCCTATTTTACATTCTAGAGCTAAGCATATAGAAATAAAACATCATTTCATTAGGGACTATATTCAGAAAGGCATTTTAAACTTGAAATTTATAGATACAGACCATCAATGGGCTGATATCTTTACTAAACCCCTTTCAGAAGATAGGTTTAATTTCATTCTGAAACATCTCAGCATGAAAGTATGCCCAGAATGAAAATGCTTTAATTCCATATTTTTATCTTTCAGAATGTAATTATATTACTGTGAACTTCTGATCAATCTTTGTTTCAGAAAGTTAGAACATGCAGATTGTATCAGAGGCAAGTCTAAAGATCTGAGAGTCTAATCTCAAATACAGACGTGCTGATCACTACATCAAACAAGTGTCATCCAATCATCAGCAAATCCCTGAAGCAGAACGCGTGCACGTTTCTGAGAAAGGAAAACGCTGATTGGGTGCATTGAGACACATGTCTGGTAACCGTTTTTAAGTATCTTTCTCAAATCCCCCAAAATCAGCAAGCATTAAATGCAAAAGTAATCACGCTTGTTAATTGCAATCATTTTTTTTCTCTCTCTCAAAAACGTTTTATTTTTCAAAATAATTTTTGAAAATCCTATTTAAGCACATTACTCTTCATTCTTAATCTTTACGCTTACTCATAATCTCTTAAGAATTTTTCTGCATATCTCCTTCAAAACCCTAGCTTTTCTCAAATCACTCTCAAGCTTTTTGTGTGAGAACAATGGCATCCTCCAGCATTTCTGCAGGAAATCAGAAGAAGGAAACCTCTGAGCAATATCAAGCGCCTACCAGAACTCTTCTCACACCAGTAAAGAATCTTGAGGTTCTCTCTGAGTTAATCGTGGATTTCGAAAGTTTGAAGGAAAATGGTTTTGACCTAACTGCTGAAGTCAAAACTCAAAGATGGGAGAGGTACTTTGATAGATTGGTTGGACCAACCTTCCCAGAGCTTGTCAAAGAATTTTGGATTCATGCCAAGATTGATAAGCATCTAGTCGTCTCCTCTGTTATGGGAAAGAAGATAATAATTTCTGAAGACCTCATTGCTAGGTTAATTGGTCAGAGTGGTGGCGGAGTCCGTTGTGTGGACATGGCTGATAGGTGTCCTGATATTGGTGTGGTAGCAAACTGCATTTTCACTCTTGGTCTTCCCAGCAGCAAAATTGATACTGTTGTCACCATGGTTCAGAAGCAGAATGCAACTTCTGAAAAGATTCAAGCAATGCTGGAAAGCCTGTTCTCACGCATGCCCCCACAACCCTGAAATTTTTTTCATGCATGACATTCTCTATATTTTCCTTATTTTCTGATGTACTTTTGACTATGTTTTGACTATGGTTTGTAATGCTATTTTGCTCTGATTCTGAACTATTTTCAATGTTATTAGTTTTTCTGATCTAAATCATTTTAGCACATCACCAACACTTTTTGACTGCTGACAAAAAGGGGGAGAACAAGAATGATATTTAAAATCAATAACGGATAACTAGACAGAAACTCTCAAACATTCTAACTCTCTATTACTTGAAATGTTTTTCTGTTTTGTCTTTAAGTCTACAGGCACAATGAAGACTAGAAGCTCTGATCAAAATGTAGAAGCTCATGTGGCTCTGATCAAATATGAAGTTCTGATATATGAAGCTCTGATCGACCTAACACTCTGATCTGAAGCAAAGCTCTGACAGGAAAAGCTCTGAAGCTCTGCTCTCTGATAAGTCAAAGACTTACAATCTGATGCTCAAAGATAGAAAAAGATCTGACTCTGAAGAACACGCATATCAAAGGGAAGTAACAAACTCAGGGGGAGTATTTCTTAACTCTGACTTCTCCGTACTTCTTATTCTGATACATAGATCTGATAACTTTTCACGTTATTTTTTCATTTAAAATATCTAGTTTTTGTCATCATCAAAAAGGGGGAGATTGTTAGAACAATGTTTGAATCTAGTACCCTATAATTAAGTTTTGATGATAACAAAGTGAAAAGATATAGTAGTTAAATATTTCATGATTGAATTATATGCTACTTAAAATTACTATGCTCTGACTTGCAGATATGCTGATTAAAATAAGCAAGATCACGTTCTCAGCATCAGAATATGAGTTTGCACACCAGCATCAGAAGTTGCTGAATCAGAACGTCAAGATCAGAAGATCAACGCTTGCACATGCTGAAGCTTGATGAACAGAACTGCGCGTTAAATACTCTGATACAGAATCAAATCAGTTCATCAGCAGCAAAGCAGAATCAGAATGAGCCAAGCCAGATCGTGCATTGAAGAAGCAACGGTACTGTGCATTGAAAGCTAATCAATACCAACGGCATCATTCTAGACAAGATCTGCTCAGAAAGGAAAGCTTGTTAATAGCATTGAATCAAGAATATTTGATTCAACGTTCATCTTCTCAAGTGCTATATAAACCAAGCTTTGAAGATTATAATGGCTAATGCTTCCAAACTCTCTACACGCAAAAAGCTGAACAGTAATCTTCACTCTCCAAGTTTTGCTAAACCACCAAACTCTGATACTCTATTAGCGTTTAGCAACTTAGTATTCTAAGCTTCATTTGTGTAAACATCACAGTTGTGATATAGTTTTCGTAGAAACATTCACACACATTTGATTATATCTTTGTAAGAAAGTATTGCCTTGACAAACCGGATTGTGGTTTGAATCAAGAAGGTTTTAGCAGTTGCTAAAGCAGATTTGTATTCAGTTGAATATAGTGAATTAAGACCTCGTTGGAGAGAGGCGAAATCACCTTGAACGGGTGGACTGGAGTAGTTTGAGATCAAACGAACCAGGATAAAAATACCTTGTCATTTGCTTTAAGTTTCCAGTTTTACAATTCAACCCCCCCTTCTTGTGTTTTTCACCCCTTCAGAAGGTTCCGTTGAAGAAACCCCTGACATAGGAAATATTGCAGGGACAAGTAAGATCACTCGTAGCGGAAGAATCTTCTCTCCAGAGATTGCTCCTCCAAGGGCAGTCTTCAGACCCTCAAGTGCTCCGGTGCCTGTCAAGATATCTGTGTGAAGTCCGGTTATTGAAGAAATTGATGCTCTCGAAGCTATACCCTCTACGGTTACTACTGATAAAGGTAAGGGGATCCAAGAAGCGCCCGTCAGGACGAGGGCTCAGACTTTGGTTATCCCCAAGACCACCCAAAAGGAAATGGAGGAGATTTTAAAGATAATTAAGAAAAACGACTATGATGTCGTAGAGCAGTTGGGGAAAACCCCTTCAAAAATCTATATGTTGGCTCTGTTGCTCTACTCCGAGGCTCATGCCAAAGCCTTGATCAAATTCCTAAAGACGGTGCATGTGCCTCAAGAAACTTCTGTGAATCAGTTTCAAGAGTGTGTAGCTAGCCTTACAGCCGACAATGGTCTTGGTTTCTCTGATGCCGACCTAACGTCTAAGGGAAGAAAACATAATGATGCACTGCATGTTTAGGTAGAGTGCAGAGGGACCACACTTTCTCACGTTCTGGTTGATACTGGTTCATCTTTAAATGTCCTACCAAAGAAAGCATTGGACAGATTGGACTGTGAAGGTTTGACCCTAAAGCCCAGTAATATCGTTGTTAGAGCCTTTGACGGTTCTAAGCGGATGGTTCACGGAGAGGTGGACATCCCAATTAAAGTGGGTACGGAAGTTTTCAACTCTACTTTTTATGTGATGGACATCCGTCCTTCATATTCTTGCTTGCTGGGAAGGCCATGGATCCACAATGCTGGGGCAGTCACTTCTTCTCTACACCAAATGCTAAAATATCCAGTCCAGGGTAAAATCATAACAGTTCATGGTGAGGAGGAGTATATGATAAGCCACCTTAACTCTTTCCGCTATGTGGAGTTAGATGGTGAATTCATAGAAACACCTTTCCAACACTTCAGAGAGGTTTCTCCTGAAGTTGCGGTAGCCAAGACAATGACTGGTGTGCCCATCATTACCAAGCCTGTGTCCCGGATGTCATCCCTTAAAGATGCAGAGGCTGTGATCAAGGAAGGAGGAAGTACAGTGTGGGGTCAACTGCCAGATTTTCCTTACAAAACAAATAAGTTCGATTTGGGTTTCACTGCTGCTAGTCAGAAAGCTGTGCGTCGCTCCCGGGCTGGAGGACCACCTTTGAAAATCACTCATCATGGAGTTCACACTTTAGAGGATGATGAAGAAGAAAGCAATTTTGAAGACTGGATCTTTCCAACCATTGAAGGAGGACTGAACAACTGGGAGGTGAAAGACTTTGTTCCCATCACTTTCATCAATCAGTAATTTATCTTTTGAACATTTCCTGTTTGGTCTGTAATAACTTTTAAACAATTCGTACACTTTTTTCCTTATTCCTTACCCGGGGCATATAGGTCCATTTGTAAGGGTTTTGATTCTTCATTTTCATATGTCATTTTTAATGAATCATGGACGTTTTCATCTATAAACTTTTGCGTTCATTTTCTTTATTTTTACATTTCATTTTGTTTAAAGGTGGCTATCCTTTACACACACCCACACTCACAAAATGCAGGTACCCATCCACTCCGGATTCCATGGGTAACAATTCTGCTATGGCCTTCAGTGACTCTGAAGATCTGGTCAATCATGCCGAATACGAAGGTGATGAAGACTGTGAAGTGCCTGGAGAATTGGCTAGACTTCTGCAACAGGAAGGAAGGGCTATTCTGCCCCATGAGGAGTTGTTAGAGACTATCAATTTGGGTACTGCCGAAGACAGAAAAGAGGTTAAAGTGGGTGCCAATCTGAAGCCAAGGGTCAAAGAGCGCTTAGTTCAGCTGTTGAATGAATATGTTGAGATCTTCGCCTGGTCCTATGAGGATATGCCGGGATTGGATACAGATATCACGGTTCACCGTCTCCCTACAAGAGAAGATTGTCCACCAATCAAACAGAAAGTCCTCCGAATGAGACCTGATATGTCTGAAAAGATCAAAGCAGAAGTGATGAAGCAGTTCAATGCTGGGTTTCTTGCTGTTAATTCCTATCCACAATGGGTTGCTAACATTGTGCCCGTGCCTAAGAAGGACGGAAAAGTCAGAATGTGCGTGGACTACAAAGACCTAAACAGGGCTAGCCCTAAAGATGACTTTACACTACCACACATTGACATCTTAGTTGACAACACAGCTCAACACAAGGTATTCTCTTTCATGGATGGATTTTCAGGGTACAACCAGATCAAAATGGCCCCTGAAGACATGGAAAAGATTGCTGTTGTTACGCAATGGGGTACCTTCTGCTATAAAGTGATGCCATTCGGACTGAAGAATGTCGGGGCAACCTATCAGCGAGCCATGGTAGATTTGTTTCATGACATGATACATCATGAGATTGAAGTCTATGTAGACGACATGATAGCCCGTTCACAAACAGAAGAAGAACACCTCGACCATCTGCAAAAGCTGTTTGTCAAGTTAAAGGAATACAAGCTCAGAATGAACCCTAGCAAGTGCACTTTCGGAGTCAGGTCCAATAAACTTTTGGGACTCATCGTCAGCAACAAAGGAATTGAGGTTGATCCTGCCAAAGTCAAAGCTATACAAGAAATGCCTGCCCCTCGCACTGAGAAGGAGGTCAGAGGTTTCTTAGGACGCCTAAACTACATTTCAAGGTTCATCTCTCACCTAACATCTACCTGTGAGCCAATCTTCAAGCTGTTGAAGAAAGATCAGGTGGTTGAATGGAATGATGACTGTCAAGTTGCTTTCGATAAAATCAAGGAGTATTTGCTGGAACCTCCTATCTTGATGCCACCCGTCGAAGGAAGACCTTTAATCATGTATCTGACTGTCTTAGATAATTCAATGGGGTGCGTAATGGGACAACATGACGAGTCTGGCCAAAAAGAACATGTCATTTATTAACTTAGCAAAAAGTTTACCGACTGTGAGACTCGCTACTCATTGCTCGAGAAAACTTGCTGTGCTTTGGTATGGGCTGCTCGCCGGCTAAGGCAGTATATGTTGACACATACCACTCTGCTGATTTCTAAAATGGATCCGATCAAGTACATCTTCGAGAAGCCTGCTCTATCCGGAAGAATCACTAGATGGCAGATGATCCTCACTGAATATGATATGCAGTGCACAACCCAAAAAGATGTAAAGGGGAGTGTGCTAGCCGATCATCTGGCTCATCAAGCTGTCGAAGATTACCAATCCATGAGGTTCAACTTTCCCGACGAGGATATCATGACTTTGAGCAACATTAAAGAAAACAGACCGTATGACAGACCTGAACAAGGATCCCGATGGACTCTGTACTTTGATGGAGCCTCCAACACACTTGGGAACGGTATCGGTGCGGTACTTATCTCTCCACAAGGTTGCTATACACCTTTCACCGCTAGACTCTGCTTCAGCTGCACCAACAACAAGGCCAAATATGAAGCTTGTATCTTTGGTCTCAAGGCCGCTATTAACTTGGGAATCAAATCTTTGATTGTATTTGGGGACTCAACTTTGGTTATCAGTCAAATCAAATGAGAGTGGGATACTAAACATCCAAACCTCATCCCTTACAAAGAACATGTCTTGACATTGTTACCACATTTCGAGAAGATCACCTTCGAGCACTTCCCGTGAGAAGAGAATCAGCTAGCAGATGCGTTAGCTACAATGTCCTCCATGTTTAAACGTAACTGGGATAATGAGGCTCCCCAAATCACCATTGAACGAATGGACGAACCTGCACATTGTCATGAGATCAATACCGAAGAAGTAGTGGACCGACCTTGGTTTCATGACGTCAAAAGGTATCTCGAAGCACAAGAATATCCTGAAGGAGCTTCAGTCAACGATAAAAAGTTCTTAAGGAGGTTCGCGACCAAGTTCTTTTTGAGCAATAGTATCCTATACAAGCGCAATCTTGACTGTATCCTACTCCGTTGTATGGACAAGGTTGAGGTTGAGGAGATCGTGGTTGAACTACATAATGGTACCTTTGGCACCCACTCAAGCGGCCATACGATGGCTAAGAAGATTCTAAGGGCAGGCTACTACTGGTCTACCATGGAAGCTGATTGTCATCAACATTCCCGTACTTGTCACAAATGCCAAATCTATGCTGACAAGGTACATATTCCCCCAGATCCTCTCAATGTCTTAATAGCTCCTTGGTCATTCGCGATGTGGGGAATCGACATGATTGTAGAGATCAAGCCTACTGCATACAATGGACACCGTTTCATCCTGGTGGCCATTGATTACTTTACCAAGTAGGTCGAAGCAGCTTCCTTCGCCTCCGTTACAAAGAATGTGGTTGCCCGCTTCATCAAGCAGAACCTCATATGCCGGTATGGTATCCCCGACAGGATTATCACTGACAACGGTACAAATTTGAACAATACTATGATCACCGCTCTGTGTGAGCAGTTCAAGATTCAACATCACAATTCATCTCCCTATCGGCCTAAGATGAACAGTGTTATCGAAGCTGCGAACAAAAATATCAAAAAGATCATTTAAAAGATGACAGTCACCTACAAGGACTGGCATGAGATGTTACTGTTTGCTCTACACGGATACCGTACCATGGCACGCACTTCAACTGGGGCAACCCCCTTTTTCTTTGGTATACGGCATGGAAGTTGTTTTACCTATCGAGGTTCAGATTCCCTCCTTGAGAATCATGAAGGATGCTGGTTTGAACAAAGACGATTGGATTCAGACCCGACTTGATCAACTTAACTTGATTGACGAGAAGCGACTTACTATTGTTTGCCATGGTCAGGCGTATCAGAAACGTATGATCAAGGCCTTCAACAAGAAAGTCAAGAGACAAGTATATCAAGTTGGGGACCTTGTAATCAAGCGAATCATCTTTCCGCAAAGTGATCCCAGGGGCAAATGGACCCCTACTTACGAAGGATCATTTGTGATCAAAAACATCTTTTCTAGTGGGGCAATGATCCTGACTACCACGGACGGTGATGACCTGCCGCACCCTGCAAACGCAGACATAGTCAAAAGATACTACGCATAACCGACCCGACAAGTTGAAAACCCAAAAGGGCGACTTGGGAAAAAATGGGCATCCCGGTGAATCAAAAACCCGAAAGGGTGGTTTAGGCAAAAATTAGGGATAAATAAAAAATCTGTACACCCGGCAAGTTAAAAACCCGAAAGGGCGACTTGGGCAAAAAAAGGGTTTCCCGGTGGATCGAAAACCCGAAAGGGAGGTCCAGGCAAAAGTTAGGGAATTAAAGTGTATGACTATGTCTCGTCGGATCACTTTAAGTACAATCTCTTCATGGACAAGCTCCGGGCTTCTGATCAATCCAATCATCTGCGGACGAAGCAACAAATGGACAAGATACTCAGAGTTACGGAGGCCATAGCAGAATGGGAACCCCATGGAATTGTTACACATAGCCATCTTTCTTTGTATAAATTTTTCTCATTTTTATGACAACATTCTCTTACTAGGATGTCTGTCTCCTTTGTACAAAATACTTACACAAAGTTAATACAAAGATACTTTAAAATGCAGAAATTTGTTTGCCTTTTCTTTCTTTTTACACTTGTGTTTTATTTGAAAACGTCCAATGATTTATTGAATGAGCATATGCATTTGAATATCATCATTGCTTACAAATAAAACGAAATGAGATAGAATAATTACTGATAGTTTGAAAGTATAGGAAAACGTCTTTAGGCTATTCCAGAAGAAATCCCCTACAGTATGTCATTCAGATCCTCAACAGAGCTAAAACCTTGAAATACATAATCCCCACCAGAACTAAGTTTCCAACCTCCCAATCCCCAGCGGAGCCAGAAAACTTTGAACTACAAACCCTCATCAAAGATAAAACTTTCTTCCCCAACGGAGTCCAAAACTTCAACCTCTAGACGACAGTGGAAATCATCAGGCTTCTCTGAATCCTCCAGCATGTTATCTTAAAACCTGGAAATCAACCAGATAACAGTTAACTTTTATCCCCAACCAAGGATAATACCTCAGAAGATTGGCATACTCCCAAGCTCCTGATACCCTTAACAGAATGAAGATTCTCATTCTTAAAACCCCAGAAGATTGGCATACAACCCAAGCTTTTGAAAACTCTCCAACGGTATAAGTTTTCTCCCCACAGGTTTATTTCCCAGCAGAACGAAGATTCTTGTTCTCATTCCTCCAGTTGAAGCCTCCCAGGTTTTGATTCCCCAGTAAAGATCGTCAGGGTTTTCTTTATTCCCCAGAGAGTCGTGAAGGATTCTCACATCCCTACAAGTCACCAAGGATTTTCAATCCCCAGCAGTAGTCCAAAGGATTTCTCATTCTCAACAATCAAAGATTTTGAATCTCCAGCAGCAGTCAAGGGTTTATTTGTCCCGGCAGCAGTCAAAGATTTCATTATCTCTAGCTATCAAGGATTTATTTTCCTCAACAAGAAAGCTAGTCAGCTTACATGCACATCCATTACATCCATATATATCATAAACATTGATAGAACACATTTTTATTGCATCATACATATCATGCAACATAACTTTGTGTTTTAGCTAACATTTACCCTTTTCAGGATAAGATTAAAAGCTACCTCTAACAAATATTCAAAGATTTAATATACAGTACGAACACGCTCCCAGAACATGGAAGTCATTCTATTACTCATTCAAAATTTCAAGTTAAAATACAGTATGGATACACCCCAAATACGGAGGTCATTCTATTACTCATTCAGACTTCAGCAATTAGATACAGACTAGATATGCTCCAGACACGGAAGCCATTCTATTTCTCATTCAGATTTAACTATCAACCTCAAGTTCAGATACACTCTAGACACGGAAGTCATTCTGTCACTTGTCCAGATCCCAGTTATAGTACGAATACACTACAGACACGGAAGTCATTCTACTACTCATACAGATCTCAACTTCAGATACAACCCAAAGATGCTCCATACACAGATGTTTCTCTGTCGCCTATTCAGAATTCAGATACAATACAGATACAATCCAGACACGGCAGTCATTCTGATATTCATTCAAGAATCAAATACAGTTACAGCTCGGATACGCTCCAGATATGGACGCCATTCCCTTGCTCATACGAATCCAATCTTCAGATACAACTCAGATACGTTCCAAATACGGATACCAATCTGGTGTTCATTCTCCTGATTTTCAACAAACAAGTCTTGGATGGCATCTTTAAGCCCATCTCCAGCAAAATTCTACCATCTCCAAATGGCATCTTTAAGCCCATTCCCACATTTACATTTTGACGAGTGCAAATTTACGGGCACTCTAGTGTCCAATCCTCTTTTACCTTCGAGTCACGAAAGGCAAACTCGCCAATCTAACTCTTCAGGTTCAAGAAGATTGAACAGGGGAAGCTGTTGTACCCCAAAATTTTCCCTCTCATTTTATCAAGTTTTCCCCTCACAAGACTCTTTGAACTCCAGACAGGATTAGGGTTTTTTCTCTGCTCAAGACATCTCCTTACATTGATGACCTGAATTAGGGTTTGAGTTTGCACAAGAATTTTTGGACTTCCAATGCTCAAAGTGACTTTCATACTTCATGTTGGACTTATAAGATTTCCTCTACCAAGTTTCAAGTCTTGAATCAAATTTTTGCCCAGTAAATTGGACAGTTGACCTAGAAATCAACTGTATTGGGGAAAAAGTCAACTATGGTCAATTTACAGTCAAACCTCTTAATTTTTGATCCACATCAACACACTAGGCTCCTATGAACCATTTGATCAAGTTTGGACCACAACTCCTCAAGAAATTTGATCAGATCATCAAAAGGGCAAAATGGTCATTTTTAGGGTTTTGACTACACAAGGGCAATTTCTGATTTTTTAACCTAGCCAATGGCAAATTGGGTTCAAGCATGGACTCAAGGTCTCAATGGCATCATCTTGACCTATTCACAGGGTTCCAAAGATCTCAAATGCATTAGATTGACAGATGAATTTTTTAGTCAACTGATCAAAATTTGAATATACACTGAAAAGTCAAACTTTGACTTTTTGGTCAAAATCAAGTGGCAAGGGTCATTTTTCATCAAGATGTGTCAAAATATGAAACTTGTTCATCAAGAAACCCAATTTTGCAAATTAGGGTTTAAAATTGAAAAATTTCATAACTTAGAATTTTTTCTAAGTTATGAAAATTTCTTAATTTTTCCCAACTTTGCCCAACATTTTCACCATGATGAAATTGGATTCAAACAAAACTTCCAACATGAAAGTTGTATTCCTCCACAAAGTCTACAACTTTTATTCACAAAGTTTTCCCAAAAGAAGCTTGGATCTCAAGTTATGATTTTTGGAACAAGGGTCCATGAAACTTTTAACTTAGTGAAATTTTGCCCTAGTTTAGGCAGGATTTTGGCCTATCTTCATGGCAATTTTTCACATAGTTCCACTTGGAATCTCAAATTGAATTTTAAATATGGATTGTAGAGCATGTTGCAAGCTTTCCAAAATGTCTAAGAACTCTCCAAACTCATTTGTGGTTAGGGAGAATCGAAGGCTTGAAGTTGGCAAAAACTCACTTTTCATCCATGGCATGTTCATAGTGATACAAGTTGAAAACTCTAATCAGCTTGCTTTGTACTTGATTACAGGCCTCAAAACCATTCCATACTCAATAATTAAATGCAAGTCCATTGGTCTAAGGGTTTTTTTTGGTCATTAGAGCATTGCACACAAGATTAATCCATAAATGGTAAAAGGTACATTACCATTTTTGCCAAAATGTGCTTTATGTCAAAACCACATCTCTTGAGCCTTGAATAATATCTTGTGCAGTAAATCATATCCACAAATTTGAGGGGCCAAGATCACAAGGGGCAGGCTGATAGATAGCCTGTACAGACTTGTATTACATCATTGCTCATTTTTGCTTAAAATACAAGAAAGATATCAAATACACTACAACTTGAACATCTGTAAAAACCAACCTTGGCAAGCACTTGAGACAAATTTCTCACATCCCCTTGAGCCAGAAACACGAGACTTTGAGCCTTCAAACCTCCCATAGCACAAAATCATCTTCATTTGGCAAAACAGGGCACTCCCTACAGTTTGATTTCCATAGCACAAATCCCTCGTGTGTTTTGCCTCAAACAGGTTCAAACACATTCCATATAAACCATCCAAGCTATCACAACCCTTAAACACTGACTATAACTCCATTTACAAGGTTTTCCATTTTCGATTTCAGCTTGTGCAGGTTAAGTTCTACAGGCTTGTTCAAGCACATTCAGGCAAGCTAGGCATTAGGGAAGGTCAGAGGAAGTTCAAGCAAGCTCCCAAACACCTCAGGCCTCATTGAAAAGCTCCACATTATCAAACACGACCTCAACTGAAACAGGTTTTTATCAACTTCCTATCTCTCTATTTAGGAATCATCAGGCTTAGGTTTGTGAATAAAAAATATAGTATTCATAGCCATGAAGTTGTACATATGCTCAGTTTCCATTTAAATTAAGTGTGTTAAGAGAATTTGATCCATGAATTTCCTGAAAAAATTAGGTTAGGATTTAGGGCCAGAGAAATTCTCTCTGGTATTTGAGAGTTAGAATGAGTTCTTTACATGGTTGGATTCGTCTTGAAAAATGCTACAACTTTGATGTTATGTGTTTTTGCATTAGAGCACGTATGCAGGTTGTTCATGTTTAGTACAGGGCGCGCGCATTTTGAACCAAGGTTGAAGATGAAGTCTGGCTTTGGGCTGGGCTTTGGCTTTTTGTTTTTGACACTCCCCTTTTACTGAATACACCCCCCTGGCCCATTTCTTCATACTTTTGTATTTTTCCATTTATTTTCATTTCTTATTTTATTTTCTTATTTTTCAAACATAAAAAATATTTTTATAAATTTTCACATTTATTTTGTATTTTATTTTTATTTTTCTAACATAAAAATGATTTAATTAGTATATACTTCTATTTATTGAAAACTTGAAAATAATATATATTAACATTATACCTTTATTTTTATTCTTTATTTTATTTACACTAAAAAAATATTGTTCTAAATATATTTTTGTCTTCTATATATTTTATTTTATTTTTATTATACATAACTAATATAATTAATATATTATACATAAAAATATTAAATAAAAATATATTTTATTTTTTTATTTATTTAATAAGTACTTGAGAATAAAAACATAAAAATATTATACTTTTATTTTTATTATTATTTATACTTAAATAATACTTTTTCTAAATATATTTTATTTT
This sequence comes from Vicia faba, assembly GCA_948472305.1. Taxonomy (NCBI): domain Eukaryota; kingdom Viridiplantae; phylum Streptophyta; class Magnoliopsida; order Fabales; family Fabaceae; genus Vicia; species Vicia faba. The sequence continues at coordinate 46,871,650 of OX451740.1, forward strand.
TTGTATATACATTATTTTATTTTATTGTATATTTAATATATTTACATTCTTAAAAGAAAATTAGGGTTTTACCCATAATAAAAAGATAATATTTTTTTATTTCTTTCTTTTTGCATTAAATATTTTTTTACATACATAAAAAATAAACATAAACATTTTTGCATATTCATAATATTTTGTATATTTATTTATTTTGTTTATTTAAGTATTATTCATTTATTATTTATGGCATTGATTCAATTTGGATGTAATAGTAAAATTAGGGTTTTAATTTCTTGCCAAATAACCCCCCATTAAAAAATTGTATCCCCCTCCCCATAATCATGTTGTAATAGTGGTAGATTTACTTTTACGCATTTATGCTTCCAATTATGCCATGATTAGAGATTAGGATTTGTATGCAAAAAAATCTAAAATCAACAAGTAGCTTGACCTAATACAAGACCTAAATACATGAAAATGACAAACACAATGCACACTTGCACCCTTAGGGTTTCATCCACTTGTTGCCTTTAAAATTGGCCATGTTAGGCATGTTAAGTACTTTGGCAAAACAAAAACAAAACAAAAGATCATAGTCCCTCGATGACGCTATCTTGGTTGCCTATACAGAATGATCTAGTCCCTCAAAAAATTGCTAAAGATACTTGGCAATATTGCTATCATGGTCAATACGATGACCCGCGCCTGTCCCGTTTAACATCCTAATACAAGGTTGTTTACCAAATGCAATGGTAAAACAACACTGTCAAAAGGGTTAAAAACATATAGGAAAGACCTTTGAGTAAAATAGGGTAGATAACTCTTAGTTACTTGATCAAAACTTGCAAAAACATCCTTGCTATTTTCAAACACACCTCACAACACAATTTCAAAACATTTCCCAAAAAAAACTTTCAAACATTGAAATCTTTTCAAAAGACAATACACCTTTGTATATATTCAAACAAGAACCATTACAAAGGTTGCCACAACGATGGCCTCTTTTCAAAACATTTTCAAAACCACACACACAAAGAACCATTTCAAACAATTGAAAAGCAAAAGCAAGTGATCTAAACAAGTAACTAAGAGCCCATGGAAAACCATGGATGAAAAGGGTGCTTGCACCTTCCCTTTTCATAATCTACCCCCCGAACCCAAGAAAACATCTCAAAGGTCTTTCCTGTGCTTTTTGACCTTTCCTTTGGATAAAATAAAAAGTCGGTGGCGACTCTTGCTATACCAAAACATTTGCGAACACAAAACGCAAAATCCCAAGTCAGCTCTCCCACCGTATCACAGAACTGGCGACTCTGCTGGGGAAATTTGAAAAGTGGAGTAACCTTAGGATTTATATCACCTTTACATGCTTATCTTGTTTCCTTTGATTGCTTTACAATTGGTTCTATTGTTTGGGTTTGAAATCCTCTACCCGGATTTGGGAAACATTCATAGGTAAATAGAAATACGTTGTGGAAACTGTGCGGGGTATACCGACATGGTTGAAGCAATAGCTATATTAGTGCGACATATTTGTGGGTACCGGTAGCCTTTGAGTCAATCAAAGAGAATACAGGGCCACTGAGTGATGTCATGAAGCACTAAAGAACTCTTAGAACCTTTACTTGACCATCTTGGCCTTTTTTAGGGGTAGTGAGATGACCGGCTTTGGTGCAGTTCGAAGTTGGTAGATACTCGATACTACACTCATTGAGGGTTCTTTTCTTGGGATATTTCGGTCGCCAGTTAAGTGGCTAAACTAAAATAATGAACACAGAAAATAAACCAGTGATATTGAGCTCCTTAGAATCCGGTTACTATTTATAGGACAGGTTGAGCCAACTAACTTCAAGAGGGTACTTACCTATGAAACCCCGTGCAAGCCTGAAACTAGGAACTTGTGTGACTTGCTTGTAAATATACTTGTGCATACATCATGAACATCATAAAGCATCACATGCATCCACTAACCATTTCAAGGTTTTGGATCTTCATCTTTGTTCTTGTTTTGTAGGTAATGGAATCACTTCGCAGGAAAACAATTCAGGTCAACCTTGTGAAAATCCCTCCTCAACTCAAAGAGCTTACTTCCAAGATTCTAGAGAATTCTCTCTTCAGTGAAAGACATGGTAGACTTCTCAACTTGGTCAACTCCAACATTGAATAAGACATGGTGAAAGTTCTCTTCCAGTTCTTTGACCCCCTACACCATTGCTTCACATTTCCTGATTACCAACTAGTGCCTACTTTGGAGGAATTTTCTCAACTCCTGAGGATTCCTATTCTCCATCAACTACCCTACAACGGTACGGAAAGAGAACCAAAGCCTGAAGATGTTGCTCAAGCCTTGCACTTGCAACCATCTGATATCAAAGGTCATTGGGAAACCTGAAGTGGTGTCAAGGGTTTCTTGGCAAAGTTTCTGTTTGAGAAGGCACAAGACTGCTGGAATTCTCTAGATCTACAAGCTTTTGAGGAGATTGTAACACTTCTCATCTATGGGTTGGTCTTGTTCTCAAACCCTGATCAGCTTATAGATGTGAATGCTGTCAAGATTTTCATATCTCGGAATCCTGTGCCTACATTGCTTGGGGACATCTTACACTCATTTTACACACGAACAATGAGGAAAATAGGTGTTCTCATGTGTTGTACTCCTCTTCTAGCAAGGTGGTTTATTTCTCACCTCCCCCGGTCAGTCTTGAAGAATGAACAAGGTTTAAGGTGGTCGCAACGATTGACGACTCTTACACATTCTGATGTTCATTGGTGTTCTCGGTCCAGAGAAAATGTCATCATCATTGATCGTTGTGGGGAATTCCCTAATGTCCCACTACTTGGCATTAGGTGAGGCATTACCTATAACCCCTGTTTAGCTCTGAGACAATTTGGGTATGCCCGAAGGGAAGGACCTCATGACATGCTGATTCCAGACTTTGTTTTTTACTTCGACAATGACGCTCAAGGACTTCGACAAAGGTTTATCCGAGCTTGGAGGATGCCCAACAAAGTGGACAGTAATACACTGGGACACAAGAATTACATCCCCCTTGAGCCTTACCTCAAGTGGGTACGAACCCGCGCCCAGAGTCTTATGATGCCTTACCCCCACATTCTGCCTATGATCAAAGAGCCTGTTATGGAAGGAGAGGTTCCATACACCCTCCTACATCCTGACATGCCAACATCATTGGAATATTTGTAAAAGAGTTGGATACAGCTCAAGGAAGAATGGAATACTTTTGAAGCCAACTTCTATGCCAGTGAGAAGAAGGTCTTGGAACTTACCCGTCAACTCCATGAAGAGCAGAATCTCAACACTTACATCGCACCAAAGAGGATGCGCAACGTCTTTTTACATTAAGAATTTTGTAATATTTTTCCCATGGGGCATTTATGTACTAACAAATTTCTTCTTATTAATATGACGTGTGTTCTTTTATTTACAACAACTTTGAATTTCTGAATCCTTGAATGCATTACATGAATACACATCATTCATCATATGCATAAACAGGTCTTCACACCAGGTTTCCTTATCTTTCTGCTGTTTATTTCAGCAAGATGGATATATAGCAGATGGTCAAAGATCTGCAAGCATAGAATTCACAATTCCAACAACTCCTCATGGCCTTGGCAAAGGGTCAAGAGGACCTTAAAGCACTATTAAAGAAAGAGAAGGAAAAAGAAAAGAAGAAAAAGAAAAGAATTGGTGTGGCCACTATGGGAAGAAGATTTGAGAACCAAGCCAGGAGAGTTATGGATTTCCCCTCGACGTCTGATGAAGGGGTTGGCAAAGGAAAAGGAGTTGCGGTACCTTCCAAATCTGAGGCTGAAGAAGAAGAAGAGGAAGAGGATGAAGATTACTCTGAGCAGCAGTACCCTCTGGCGGACGATAAGTATAAAAATCTGGAAGATAGGCTGGCAGCCATGGAGGTACAAAGGGTACCTGGGCTGGATTTCGAAGAACTAGGTTTGGTTGTTGGGATCGTCATTCCCCCCAAGTTCAAGGTGCCTACATTTGCTAAATACGACGGGTTTTCCTGTCCGAAGATGCATATGCGGTCCTACGTCAGAAAGATCCAACCTCACTCTTTTGATAAGGATATGTGGGTCCACTTTTTTCAAGATAATACACCTTTGTATATATTCAAACAAGAATCATTACAAAGGTTGCCACAACAATGGCCTCTTTTCAAAACATTTTCAAAACCACACACACAAAGCACCATTTCAAACAATTGAAAAGCAAAAGCAAGTGATCTATCCCCTGATGAAAAGCAAAAGCAAAAACAAAGCAAAAGCAAAAGCAAAAGCAAGGAAAACCATGGATGAAAAGGGTGCTTGCACCTTCCCTTTTCATTATCTATCCCCTGAACCCAAGAAAACATCTCAAAGGTCTTTCCTATGCTTTTGACCTTTCCTTTGGATAAAATAAAAAGTCAGTGGCGACTCTTGCTAAACCGAAACATTTTGCAAAATCCCAAGTCAGTTCTCCCACCGTATCACAACTCTCATTTTGAAACATTTTCAAAAGACAACACTTTGTACACGTTCTTATATAAACGAGAGCCATTACAAAGAACCCTTTTCAAAATCACTTTCAAAAATACATTCCACAAACACCTCTTTGAACTATTTTACAAACAACACTTTGTACGTGTTCTTATAGAAATGAGAACCATTACAAAGACGTTTTCAAAATACTTTCAAAACCCACACCACAAGCACATTTTTCAAACAAAAGCAAGTGATCTAGCAAGCAACTAAGAGCCCATAGATAACTACGGATGAAAAGGGTGCTAATACCTTCCTTTTTCATAACCTACCCCCTGAACTCAAGAAACATCTCTAAAGGTCTTTCCTGTTCTTTTTAGCCTTTCCTTTTGGATAAAAGAAAAGTCGGTGGCGACTCTTGCTATCTGCAACAATTGTGATCAAACGCAAAATATCCCAAGTCAGTTCTCCCACCGTGTTACAGACTCGATACAATTTTGAGGCTCCTATCATCCAATCTGAAGAGGAAGATGGTGAAGATCTTGAACTCTCTGAGGAAATGATGAGGGAAATAGAACGAAAGGCTGACAGCATACAACCATACCAAGAGGTTGTGGAAACCATTAATCTGGGCATAGAGGAAGATCCCAAAGAAATTAAGATAGGGGCAAGGTTAGAGCAGATCGTCAAAGAAGGGTTAATAAAACTACTGCATGAGCACGTGGAAATATTCATTTGGTCCTATAGAGACATGCCAGGGTTAGATACCGACATCGTGGTGCACAGACAACCTCTCAAAGAAGGGTGTTCTCAAGTTAGGCAAAAACTCAGGAGAACTCATTCAGATATGTCCAGCAAAATTAGAGAAGAGGTTTTTAAACAATTTGACGCAGGGTTCTTAGCAGTGGTAGATTATCCACCCTGGATAGCTAACATTATGCAAGTACCCAAGAAAGACGGCAAGGTACGCATGTGTGTGGATTATCGAGATCTGAACAAAGAAAGCCCCAAAGACAATTTCTCGTTACCCCATATAAATGTTCTGGTGGATAACACGACTCAAGCCTTAGTATTCTCATTCATGGATGGCTTCTCAGGCTATAATCAAATCAAAATGGCGCCCGAAGACATGGAAAAGACTACCTTCACAACACCTTGGGGAACTTTCTGCTACAAAGTAATGTCATTCGGTCTCAAGAATGCAGGGGGCAACCTATCAGAGGGCAATGGTCACATAATTCCATGATATGATCCACAAAGAGGTTGAAGTGTACGTAGATGATATGATCGCCTAATCCCATACAGAGGAGGAATACGTCATACATTTACAAAATTTATTCGAATGGCTGCGCAAGTTCAGACTAAGGTTAAATCCGAACAAATGTACATGGCGTTAGATCAGGAAAATTGTTGGGTTTCATTGTAAGCCAGTGGGGTATCAAAGTGGACCCCGACAAAGTAAAAGCTATACAAGGGATGCGAGCACCAAGGACAGAAAAAGAAGTGTGTGGTTTCTTAGAGAAATTGAATTATATCTCAAGGTTCATATCACATCTAACAGCCACATGTGAGCAGATATTCAAGTTATTACAAAAAGATCATACGGTAGTACAGAATGATGATTGTCAAACAGCCTTCGAGACGATAAAATAGTATCTGCAAGAGCCACCAATCGTAATGCCGCCAGTCCTCGGAACACCACTCATCATCTATCTGATAATGCTCGAAGGATCAATGGGTTGTGTTTTGGGCCAGTAGGATGAAACAGGCAGAAAGGAGCATGTGATTTATTACCTCAGCAAGAAATTCACTGACTGTGAAACCAGGTACACACTCCTCGAGAAAACTTGTTGCGCATTGGCTTGGGCTGCCAAGATGTTGAGGAAATATATGTTAACCCACACTACGTGGTTAATAGCAAGAATGGATCCTCTAAAGTACGTGTTTGAAAAACCAGCTCTTACAGGGAGAATTGCACGATGGCAGATGCCACTATCAGAATACGACATCTAATATGTCACTCAGAAGACCATCAAAGGTAGTATACTAGTTGATCATCTGGCTCACCAACCGCTGCTAGAATATCAACCTATGAATTTCGACTTTCTAGACGAAGACGTCATGGTTATAGCCGACTATGAAATACCAGGACCCAACGAAGGACCCGGGCCAGGGGCATGTTGGACACTCACGTTCGACGGGGCTTCAAATGCACTGGGGAACGGAATATGGGAAGTTTTGACTTCTCCAAAGAACTATCACAAGCCATATACCGCAAGATTGTGTTTCGACTGCACCAATAACATTTCCAAGTATGAAGCTTGCATACTAGGATTGGAAGCTGCCATTGATCTGAGAATAAAGCACCTCGAAGTATTTGGGGACTCTGCATTAGTCATATATCAGGTTAATGGCGAATGGGATACAAAACACCCAAAACTGATTCCATATCGGGATCATGTTTTGAAGTTGGACGCGGAGTTCACTGAGATCACTTTCAGCTACATCCCGCGAGAAGAAAATCAAATGGCAGACGCTCTGGCAACTCTATCAGCTATGTTCAAGGTAACCTGGCCGAATCATGAACCACACATCACAATTAGACATTTCGAAGAGCCCGCACATTGTCTTACTATTGCAGAAGGACCGGAAAACAAGCCTTACTTCTACAACATCAAGAAGTACCTGGAAAAGCAGGAATATCCAGAAAATGCCTCTATCATTGACAAACGAACCCTGCGCAGGTTAGCTTCAAAATTATTTCTGAGTAATGGGTTTCTATACAAAAGAAACTACGACATGGTACTACTCAGGTGTATGGAGAAGCAAGAAGCGGATACACTTATGAGAGAAATCCACGAGGGTACTTTCGAGACTCATACAAATGGGCATGCCATGGCTAGAAAGATTCTACGAGCAGGGTATTATTGGTTAACAATGGAAGCCGACTGTTATCACTACACAAAGACGTTTCATAAGTGTCAGATCTACGCCGATAAGATAAATGTGCCACCAACTCCTCTGAACATCATGAGCTCCCCTTAATCGTTCTCAATGTGGGGAATTGATATGATTGGCATGATCGAGCCGAAAGCATCTAATGGACACCATTTTATACTGTTATCTATTGACTACTTTACCAAATGGGTAGAGGTGGCGTCCTACGCCAATGTGACAAGCCAAGTGGTTACACGCTTCATCAAGCAGAATATCATATGCAGATACGGTGTTCCAAGTCAGATAATTGCAGATAACGAGTCCAATTTAAACAACAAAATGATGAAGGAACTGTGCGATGACTTCAAAATCGAGCATCATGATTCCTCACCATACACACCAAAGATGAATGGGGCCGTCGAAGCAGCCAACAAAAATATCAAGAAAATCATCCAGAAGATGGTGAAGACGTACAAAGATTGGCACGAAATGCTTCCCTTCGCTCTACATGGCTATCGCACTTTGGTACGCACATCAACAGGCGCGACTCCTTTCTCGCTGGTATATGGCATGGAGGCAGTACTTCCAATTGAAATCGAGATACCATCACTTCGGGTTCTAATGGAAACAAAGCTGGAAGAAGCAGAATGGGTGCAGACATGGCTTGATCAGCTCAACCTTATTGAAGAAAAATGATTGATAGCTCTCTGCCATAGTTAGCTACATCAGAAGCGGATGAAGAGAGCCTTCGACAAGAAAGTATGTCCTCGAATATTCAAAGAAGGGGATCTAGTGCTCAAGAAGATTCTGCTACCTCGCCTCGATTCACGTGGTAAATGGAAACCCAACTACGAAGGTCCATACATAGTCAAAATAACATTCTCGGGAGGTGGTCTTATCCTCATAATAATGGATGGGGAAGAACTACCGCATCCAGAAAATTCAGACGCATTCAAAAAATACTATGTATAAAAGGCTCACTAAGCTCGAACCCTAAACGGGGGACTTAGGCAAAAAGGAGCGTCCCGGTGGACCGAAAACCCTAAAGGGCGATCCAGGAAAAAATTAGGAGCATATAACAAAAAATTATCCCGGTGGATTGAAAACCCGAAAGGGAAATCCAGGAAAAAGTTAGGGATTTCATACAAAGAAATAAAGAACAAAAAGACTGCGATCTAAGAACTACGACTACGAACCATGAAAGGAGAGATGGGTCTAAATCACACGACTTAGAAGTAAAGGAGATAAGGGATATCAAAAGGATATTGGGGAATAACAACAACAATTATCATTTTTCATTGTCATTTACAGTTTTAAATCTTTTGTAATTACCTCTTTCTAGGAATTTCATCTTATACTCTAGCCTATTCAGAGGCATATCAATAAAATATTTGCTTTCTTTGCATCTTTCAAATTGCATTTTTTTTCTCGGACTTGTTTTCAAAATACTATGATTATTAATTGTGAATATTGTCTTAAACTCATTTCGGGGAAATTAACAAATAAAAGCTATTGATAAAACATCGAAAAAACATTTTGGTTAGAAAAAATATCGAAAGAAAATCCACGTCTACATCCACGCACATGTCTACTCCTGCGTCTACAATGAAAAGTCTATACACATGTCCACGTCTATGCATGCGCTTACAACATAAAAATCTACACATAGGCCAATACATACGTCTGCATCTACGCCTGCGCTTACAATACAAAAAATCAATGTTCAAAATTATGATAACAATGTTCACTACATTCAAATTCAACAAAGCTACGACAACATAACATACAATGCCAGGGGATTGATAACTCTAAGCCAATGGTTTAAAGGAAAGAATGCCAGAAATAGTCTTCATAACATTTTCAGGCATACGCGCATTTTACACACATTTCATACATACATTTTGCATATCCAAAGCATACATACACTATACGTTTTTGCATACAATAGGCATATATTCAGGGTTCCATATCAACGTCAAACATCATACATTTTGCATACATCCAAACATCTCAATATCAGACTTCATACACATATATCATATATCAAACAAACAATCTCACCCACGATTTAGCTACCTAAGGGTCAACCAACAAAACACTTCTCATGCGATCCAACCCATCACCTGAGTCTCCAGGCAGTGATGAGTTCCTTACAAAGTAGTCCATTACCTAAGTCTACATGCAGTAATGAACGAAATTTCGTACATTGCCTCTAAGCCTCAATGTACTCTCACAGCTCACTATGTTGCCTCTAAGCCTCAACGTATTCTCAAAATTCTGTACATTGCCTCTAAGCCTCAATGTACTCCCACAGCTCACTATGTTTCCTCTAAGCCTCAACATATTCGCAAAACATTGTACGTTGCCTCTAAGCCTCAACGTATTTGCAAAACTCTGTACATTGCCTCTAAGCCTCAACGTATTCACAAAACTCTCTATGTTTCCTCTAAGCTTCAACGTATTCACAAAACTCCGTACGTTTCCTCTAAGCCTCAACGTATTCGAAAAACTCTATACATTTCCTCTAACCGGGTTCTAAGGAGCTCAATATCACCGGATTATTCCCTTGGTCTTTGTTCCAGCTCAAGCCTCTTTAATGGCGACTGAAATATCCCAAGAAACCAACCCTTAATGAGTGTAGTATTGAGTATCTACCAACTTCGGACTGCACCAAAGTCGGTCATCTCACTACATCGTAAAGTCCAAGTTGGTCAAGTAAAGGGTCCTAGAAGTTCATTAGTGCTTCATGACATCACTCAGCGGCCCCATATTCTCTTTGATTGACTCAAAGGCTACCGGTACCCACAAATATGTCACACTAACATAGCTATTGCTTATACCATGTCGGTATACCCTGCACAGTTTCCACAACGTATTGCTATTTACCTATAATGTTTCCCAAATATGGGTGGAGGATTCAAACCCAAACAAAGAACCATAATATAAAGCAAACAAGTCAAACAATGTAGGCAAATAAATGTGATCTAGCCCTAAGGTAACCCCACTTTTTATTAAACTCCCCAACAGAGTCGCCAGTTCTGGTGATCAGTGGGAGAATTGACTTGAGGGTTTTGCGTTTGATTGCAAATGTTGCGGTTAGCAAGAGTCGCCACCGACTTTTATTTTATCCAAAATGAAAGGTGAAAATGCACAGGAAAGACCTTTGAGATGTTTTCTTGAGTTCGGAGGGTAGATTATGAAAAGGGAAGGTATTAGCACCCTTTTCTTCCATGGTTTTCCATGGGCTCTTAGTTACTTGCTAGATCACTTGCTTTTGTTTGAAATTGTGCTTTGTGTGGTTTTGAAAGTATTTTGTAAAAAAGAGGCCATTGTTTAGGCAATCTTTGTAATGATTCTCGTTCATAAGAATGTATACAAAGATGTTTGTATTTTTGAAAATGTTTTCAATATTTGTAAAATATTTGGAAATGTGTGTGTTTGTTTTGGAAAATAGCAAGGATAGTTGTTTGAAAATAGAGCAAGTAACTAGAAGTAATCTACCTACTCAAATGTCTTTCTTATGCATTTTCTATTCCTTTGACATTGTTGTCTTACCATTGATTTGGTAAGCAACCCTATCTTTGGATGTAAACGGGACGGGCGTAGGTCATCGTATAACCATAGTTAGCAATGTTGCAAAGTATATTAGCATTTTTGAGGGACCAAGATCATTTTGTAAGGCAACTTTGAATAGCGTCATCGAGGGACTATGATCTTATACTTGTTTGTTTTGCCAAGATACTTCGCATGCGTAATATGGCCATTTTTTGGTATAAGGAAACCAAGTGGAGAAACCCTAAGGGTGCTTGTGTATAAGTGTGTTATTTTCATGCTTTGATTTTGTCTTGGATTTGGGGTTTTCTATTTGATTTGTTTTTATCTTGCCATACAAACCCTAATTACTAACATGGCATGTAAAGCGGTAAATTGTGTAATGTAAAGGTTATTAAGCTATTACAATAATTTATGGGAGGGGGCAATACAAATTTGAATGGGGATTTGCAAGAATGTAAATCTAAATAAGCTATTACAACCAAATCGAATTTGTACGAATATTGGAATAAACAAATACAATATTTAAATATGCAATATTATGTATATGCAAGAAAAGATTTTGTTTTATTTTTTTTACGTGAAAAGGAATTTTAACCTAATCCTAAAGATATAAGGAAAAGAAATTAATTCTTGAAAAAAACAAAGTTAACCCTAATTTCAAGTTTAAAAGAAAATAAAGTTCTTATGTATTACTTTTAGGTATTTTTTGTATTAAAAATAATAAATAATATTTTATGAAAATATTTAGTTTTTATATATGCCAAAATCATTATTTACAAGTATGGAATGAAAAGAAAATAAAACAAATTAAACTAAACCTATTATATTTATGTTTACAAGTTTATTCAAGAAAAATAATTAATATGTAGTTTAATAAAAATATTTTTTAATGTGAAAATAAAATAGAATAAACAGAATGCAAAACTATCATATTTTATATTTTTCATGATTTTATATATTTAAGAAAATATTTAATAAAACAAATAAATAAAAGTATGGGCCAGGGGTGCTGTAAGGAGACAGGGAGTAATATGTTAGCAAAACAACTAAAGCCCAAGGAAACAAGCCCAATCTGCAAAACAAAACAAAAAATGGAAATGGAAAAATGTGAAAAAACAAAAGGTAGCGCCAAGGTTCGAACCCATGACCTGGGCCTTACCAGCGTACTACCTTGCAACTGGGGTGGCTATACATCCGTTGATTTATGTGAATCAAAAACAACATAACATAAACAAAGCCCTTGCCCTGTACTTCATCTTCTTCCTCAAGCTGGCCAGAAGTTCTGTAACTTTCTCATCTCTCAATAAAAATGGAAACTGATAACATGAATGTTGTAGCATTTTGTCTCACGGTTCTAACCATGTAAATCATGTAAGCTAACAATCAAAGATCAAAACGAATTTTAAAATCCCTAAATTTAAACATAATTTTTACAGGAATTTGAACTTCAAAATTCTCCCAACTCAGGCCAAATAAATGCAAGATATATATATATGTACAGCGTCGTAGTAATGAGGTCTACATTGTTTATTCACAAATCATGGCCAATGGATGCCTGTATGAAGAGATAAAAGTTGAGATTTTTACCTCTTTCAGTTGAAATCGTGAATGGAGTTTGTGTGAGTTTTATGAAGGCCTGATGATTGCTTGAGCTTACTTGAACCTCCCTGAGTGTGTTCCAATCCTTGCCTTGCTTTGGAAGTGCCTGGAACTCTCTATCCAAATCAACCTGCAAGCTTTGAAAATAAAAATGGCAGATGATGGAGAAGGAGTTACAGTGCAAGGATGATGGTCTGGATCACTTAGATATCAAGTAGGTAAAGTGTTTTGATGGTTAAAACTTGAAACGCACGAGCCAAATGATGGATTGCTATGCTTATGCCAAAACTGCAAGTTTGGACAGTTTTTTGGTGATATGGAGTGTTTGAGTGTTTCAGGCCTTTTGCAATCGTGTTTTCTGTTGTAATGTCTTTGTGTATTAGTATGGAAAAGGTTTCAAGTCAACTTTCCAACAGATTTTTGAGTTCTAGCCTTTTGGCACACTTTCTTGCTTTTGAAGCAAAGTGAAGAGACAAGTCTTCACATGCTTGTACTGGCCTACTTGGGGTTGGTATAAGATTTGTACAATTTTCTTTAGGCCTGTAGGACTTGTGTGTGCAGAGAAGACAGGTCCAATGCTCAAGAATTGGAAAGTTGCAAAAGTGAAGCTTTTTCAAAATGGCAATGGCCACTTTATGCCATTTATGGAATTGCAACTTGGACAAAGGCTCTTGAGCTTGAATTAAAGCTTTGTCAACTGAGTAAGCATTAAATTATGAAGTGAGAGACAAGTTAGGGATCTGTAAAGCATGAATTAGGCAGCATAGGTTCAAATTTGAATTTTGTTCTTCATGAAATGGCTTGAATTCAAAGTGAGAAATTGCCAACTTCATCTCTTCGATTTTCCCAACTCAAAAATGATCTTGCGGAGTTCTTGGACATTTTGGAAAGCTTGCAATGTGCTCTATAACTAATCTTTGAAATGTAATTCAAGACTCCTCTTGGAACTAGGTGAAAAATTGCCATGAAGTTGGGTCCAAAACCTGCCTAAATTAGGGCAAAATTTCACTAAGTTATTTTAGTTCACGGGCATGTGTTCATAAAATTATATCTTGAGATCCAAGCATATTTATGGAAAAATGTGTGAAGCAAAGTTTTAAATTTCATGGAGATCTACAACTTTCATGTTGGGGACTTTCTTTGAAACATGGTGAAAAAATAAGAAATTTTCTATACTTAAAAAAATTTCTAAGTTAAGAAAATTTCCAATTTTAAAACCTAATCTTCAATCCTTGATTTCTTGATGAACAAGTTTAACATTTTGACATGTTTTGGTGAATTGTGACCCTTGGCACTTGATTTTGACCAAAAAGTCAAAGTTTGACTTTTCAGTGTACAGTTGACTTTTAATCAGTTGACTGCAAATTTCATCTGTCTACCCAATGGATTTGCAATGTTTGAACCATGTAATTAGGTTAAGATGATACAAATGAACCCTTGAAATCATGCTTCAACTCAATTGGTCATTTTCTAGGTCAAAAATCAGAAATTTCCCTTTCTCAGTCAAAACCCTAATTTTGACCATTTTGCCCTTTTGATGATTTGATCAAATTTCTTAAGGAATTGTGATCCAAACTTGATAAAATGTATGAGTCTAAAATGTTGATGTGGATAAAAAATTATGAAGTTTGACTGTAAATTGGCCATGGTTGACTTTTTCCCCAATACAGCTGATTTTTAGGTCAACTGTCCAATTGGCTGATCAAAAATGTGGTTCAAGGATGGAAACTTGTCATGACTAATTTTAAGGGTCCATAATGATGTTTGATAGTTACATGAAGCACTGATAGTCCAAAAATCCTTATGCAAACTCAAACCCTAATTTTGGGTCAACAATGTAAAATGAGATGTCTTGAGTTGGCCAAACCCTAATCCAGTCTTGAGTCAAAGAGATCTTGTGAGAATAATATTAGTAAATGAGAGGGAAAATTTTGAGGTACAACAGCTGCCCCTGTTCAATCTTCTTAAACCTGAAGAGTTATATTGGCGAGCTTTGCCATTCGTGACTCGAAGGTGAGAGAATAATTGGACACTAGAGTGCCCAGAAATTTGAGGGGGTGGGCTTAAAGATGCCATTTGGAGAAGTGATAGAATCTTGATGATATGGGCTTGTAGATGCCATCCGAAAATGTTTGTTGAATTGTAAGTTGTAAGCTGAAAGAATGAGCATTAGAATTGCGTCCGTGTCTAGAGCGTATCCGAACTGTATCTGAAAGGTGATTCTGAATGAGTATCAGATTGGCATCCGTGTCTAGAGTGTATCTGAACTGTATCTGACCTTGAAATATGAATGAGTATCAGAATGGCATTCGTGTCTGGAGCGTATCTGACCTTGAAATCTGAATGAGTATCAGAATGGCATCCGTGTCTGGAGCGTATCTGAACTGTATATGAAAAGTTACATCTAAATGAGTATCAGAATGGCATCCGTGTCTGGAGCGTATCTGAATTGTATCTGAAAGTTGAATATAGATGAGTAACAGAATGGCATCCGAGTCTAGAGCGTATCTGAACTGTATCCTGATTGCACATTGTTAATGGTAGCTGTTTAATTTTATCCTGAAAAGGGTAAAATGTTAGCTGAAACAAAGTTATATTGCATGAAATGTATGATGCAATGTATTTGTTTTATCAATGTTTATGATATATGGATGTAATGTATGCGCGTGTAAGCTGATTTGCTGTATTGCCATTTGATCGAGGAAAATAAATCATTGAATGCTGATGAGGATATGTGAATTATTCATGTCTTGAAGTTGAAGTACTGACAAAATTCCGTTGTGAGGGCAATGCCATATACTGCTTGAGGAATCCTGAGAAATTTGACGATATCTACTGGGGATTAATAATTTGAAGTTTTAGTTCCGATGGGGATCTAAATGACGTACTGTGGGGATTTCTTTATGGAATAGCCTAGAGACGTTTTCCTGTTCTTTCAAACCTATCAATAATTGTCTTTCTCATTTTGTTTATTTGTAAACAGTAATTATATTCAAATGCATATGTTCATCAATGAATCATTGGACGTTTTTGCAAACAAAACACAATCGTAAAGAAAAGACAAATAGTTTTTACACTTTCAAAGGGGGATCTTTGTATTGACTTTGAATAAGTATTTTATACAAAGGAGACAAACATTCTAGTAAGAGAATGATGCCATAAAATAAGAAAAATTTATACAAAGAAAGATATCTATGTGTAATAATCCCATGGGGTTCCCATTCTGCTATAGCCTTCATATCTCTGAATATCTTGTATATTTGTTGCTTTGTCCAAAGATGATTGAATTGATCAGGAACTCCGAGTTTGTTGGTGGAATTCAAAGGTTGTCCGTAAAGTGATCTGACGGGACATAGCCATACGCTTTAATTCCCTAACTTTTTCCTGGACCTCCCTTTCGGGTTTTCAGTCCACCGGGAAACCCTTTTTTGCCCAAGTCGCCCTTTTGGGTTTTCAACTTGCTGGGTGTACAGATTTTTTTTTATCCCTAATTTTTGCCCGAACCTTTTTGGTTCACCGGGATGCCCTTGTTTTGCCTAGGTGTGTCAACCTAGTGGGTCTCTTATGCATAGTATCTTTTGACTATGTCCGTGTTCGCAGGGTGTGGCAAGCCGTCACTGTCCATGGTGGTCAAGATCATTGGCCCACCGGAGAATATATTCTTGATTACAAACGGTCCTTCATAGGTAGGAGTCCATTTTCCCCTGGGATCACTTTGTGGTAAGATGATACGTTTGATCACTAGATCCCCAACTTGATATACTTGGCGTCTGACTTTCTTGTTGAAAGCCTTGATCATTCGTTTTGGATACATTTGACCATGGCAAACAGCAGTAAGTCTCTTTTCATCAATTAAGTTCAGTTGATCAAGTCGAGTCTGGATCCAATCGTCTTCATTCAAACCTGCATCCTTCATAATCCTCAGAGAGGGGATTTGAACCTCAATAGGAAAGACAACCTCCATGCCATATACCAAAGAATAGGGTGTTTCCCCAGTTGATGTGTGAGCCGTGGTACGGTACCCGTGGAGAGAGAATGGTAGCATCTCATACCAGTCTTTGTATGTGACTATCATATTTTGTATGATCTTTTTAATGTTTTTGTTTGCAACTTCGACAACACCATTCATCTTTGGCCGGTAGGGAGAAGAATTGTGATGATGAATTTTAAATTGCTCGCACAAGGCGGTGATCATAATGTTGTTAAGATTTGTACCATTGTCAGTGATGATCCTTTCTGTGATTCTGTACCGGCAAATAAGATTTTGCTTGATGAAGTGGCCAACAACATTCTTCGTAACGGACGTGAAGGAAGCTGCTTCAACCCACTTGGTAAAATAGTCAATGGCTACTAGGATGAAACGGTGTCCATTGGAGGCTGTAGGTTTGATCTCCCCAATCATGTCAATTGCCCACATAGCAAAGGGCCAAGGAGTCGTCAAGACATTCAGAGGAACCGGAGGTACGTGCACCTTGTCAGCATAAATTTGACACTTATGGCAGGTCCGAGAGTGTTGATAGCAATATGATTCCATGGTAGACCAATAATAGCCTGCCCATAGGATTTTCTTCGCCATCGTATGCCCACTGGAGTGAGTGCCAAAACTACCTTCATGTAATTCAGCCATGATCTTTTCAGCCTCAATCTTATCCACACACCGAAGCAGAATGGAGTCATGATTGCGTTTGTACAGGATGTCATTACTAAGGAAGAACTTAGCAGAGAATCTCCTTAAGAACTTTTTATCATTGATTGAAGCTCCTTCTGGATATTCTTGATCCTCGAGATACCTCTTGACTTCATGAAACCAAGGTTGGTCCATTACCTCTTCAGTATTAATCTTGTGACAATGTGATGGTTCATCCATTCGTTCGATGGTGATCTGGGGAGCCTCGTCATCCCAATTAAGTTTAAACATAGATGACATTGTGGCTAGAGCGTCTGCTAGCTGATTTTCTTCTCGCGGGAAATGCTCGAAGGTAATCTCCACAAAATGTGGTAGCAATGTCAAAACATGTTCTTTGTAAGGGATAAGATTTGGGTGCTTAGTGTCCTGTTCCCCTTTGATATGACTGATGACCAAAGTTGAATCTCCAAACACATCTAAAGATTTGATTCCCATATCTATGGCATCCTTGAGACCAAAGATGCATGCTTCATACTCTGCCATGTTGTTTGTACAATTGAAGCAAAGTCTGGCAGTAAATGGAGTATGACACCCTTCTGGAGATATGAGTACAGTGCCGATACCATTACCAAGTGCATTGGATGCCCCATCAAAGAATAGGGTCCATCGGGATCCTTGTTCAGGTCCGTCATATGGCCTGATTTCTTCACAGTTGTCTAATGTCATGATGTCTTCATCCGGGAATTCAAACTTCATGGACTGATAATCTTCTACAGCTTGATGAGCAAGATGATCAGCTAGCACACTGCCATTTATAACTTTTTGGGTATTATATTGTATGTCATATTCTGTTAGGATCATCTGCCATCTAGCTATTCTCCTAGACAGAGCAGGCTTTTCGAAGATGTACTTTATCGGATCCATCTTACATATCAACAAAGTAGTATGAGTCAGCATATACTGTCTTAGCCGGCGAGCAGCCCATGCCAGAGCGCAGCAAGTTTTCTCGAGCAGTGAATATTTGGTTTCACAGTCAGTAAACTTTTTGCTCAGGTAGTAAATAGCATGCTCTTTTCGGCCAGACTCGTCATACTGCCCCAATACACACCCCATTAAGTTCTCTAAAACGGCCAGATACATGATCAGTGGTCTTCCCTCGACTGGTGGCAACAACACAAGAGGCTCTTGTAAGTATTCTTTGATCTTGTCAAAAGCAATCTGGCATTCATCATTCCATCTGACTACTTGATCTTTCTTCAATAGTTTGAAGATTGGATCACAAGTAGCTGTTAGGTGAGAAATGAATCTGGTAATATAGTTCAAGCATCCTAGGAATCCTATGACTTCCTTCTCAGTACGAGGAGCAGGCATTTCTTGTATTGCTTTAACCTTGGCAGGATCGACCTCAATGCCTTTGTTACTGACGACAAAACCTAAGAATTTACCGGACCAGACTCCGAACATGCACTTGTTTGGGTTCAAACTTAGTTTATACTTCTTCAACCTCTCAAACAACTTTTGCAAGTGATCAAGGTGCTCTTCTTCCGTTTGTGATCGGGCTATCATATCGTCTACGTAGACCTCTATTTCATGATGTATCATGTCATGAAACAAAGCTACCATGGCGCGCTGATAGGTTGCCCCAACATTCTTCAATCCGAATGGCATCACTTTGTAGCAGAATGTGCCCCACTGTGTGACAAATGTTGTTTTCTCCATGTCCTCAGGTGCCATTTTGATTTGGTTGTAAACTGAGAACCCGTCCATGAAGGAAAACACTTTGTGCTGGGCCGTATTGTCAACCAGGACATCGATGTGGGGAAGTGGAAAATCATCTTTAGGGATGGCCCTATTCAAATCTCTATAGTCCATGCACATTCGTACTTTGCCGTCCTTTTTAGGAACGGTAACAATGTTGGCAACCCATTGAGGATAGGAAGTGACGGCCAAAAATCCAGCATTGAATTGTTTCATGACTTCCGCTTTGATCTTCTCTGACATGTCATGCCTCATGCGGCGGAATTTTTATTTTACTGGTGGACAGTCTTCTCTTGTTAGCAGACGATGTACCATGATGTCTGTATCAAGTCCTGGCATGTCTTCATATGACCAGGCAAATATCTCAACATAATCATGCAACAACTGAATCAGACGTTCCTTGACACTCGACTCTAGATTGGCACCCACCTTGATTTCTTTTTTATCCTCCTCGGTACCCAATTTGATTGTATCCACCGGTTCCTCATGAGAATGAATAGCTCTTTCCTCTTGTTGTAGTAGTCTGGCCAATTCCCCTAGTACTTCACAATCTTCCTCACCTTCGTCTTCGGCTTGGTAGATTAGATCCTTAGAGTCGCAAAAGGCCATAGCAGTATCGTCACCCATGGGATCCGGAATGGAGGGGTACCTGCATTTGTGAGTGTGGGTGTGTGTAAGAGTATAGCCATCTTTAAAAAAATAAAATGTAAAAGAAAAAACAATGAGCATAAAAAGTTTGTATGTGAAAAATGTCCATGATTCATTGAATGTCATATGAAGATGAAATAAAAACCCTTACAAATGGACCATTGTGCCTCGGGCAAGACATAAGGTTTTAAATGTGTGAATTGTTTGTGAATATTACAAGTCCAAGAGAAATGTAAAAGATAAATTACTGAGGGATGAAAGTTATTGGAACAAAGTCTCTGGCTTCCCAATTGCGAAGTCCTCCGTTGATAGTTGGAAAGATCCAATCCTCCAAGCTGCAATCCTCTTCACCATCTCCTACCGCACTGAACTCTCGGTTGTTAATCTTCAAGGGTGCCCCCCAGCACGGGCACGACGCACAGCCTTCTGAGCACTTGAAGTAAACCCTAAGCCAAACTTGTCAGATTTATATGGAATATCTGGAAGTTGCCCCCAGATGGTGCATCGACACTCCTCTATTACTGCTTTGGCGTCCTTTAGAGATGACATCCGGAGCGGAGGTCTTGTAATCTTAGGGATCTGGGACACTGTCTTGGTTACTTCTACCTCTTGGGAGACTTCTTTTAAATGTTAAAAAGGAGTTTCAATAAACTCGCCGTCCAATTCCACATACCGGAAAGAATTGAGGTGGCTAATCATATACTCTTCCTCTCCGTAGACAGTGATAATCTTTCCATGGACCGGATATTTCAGCATCTGGTGCAGTGTGGAGGTGATAGCACCGACATTATGGATCCATGGTCGTCCTAGCAGACATGAGTAAGAGGGGAGGATGTCCATTACATAGAAGGTTGAGTTGAAAATTTGAGTCCTAACCTTTATGGGGATGTCCACCTCCCCGTGAACCATCCTCTTTGAGCCATCAAATGCTCTTACGACTATGTTACTGGGTTTCAATATTAATCCTTCACAGTCTAGTCTATCGAGAGATTTTTTCAATAAAACATTCAAACATGAGTCGGTGTCCACCAAGACATAGGCCAGAGTTGTTCCTCTACATTCTATAGAGACATGTAATGCCTCGTTGTGCTTTCTCCCCCTTGGTGTCAGATCAGCATCCGAGAAGCCTAGGCTTTTATCCACCGTCAAACTGGCCACACCATCTTGAAATTGGTCAGCAGACGTCTCTTGAGGCACATGGGCTGTCTTTAGAAACTTCACCAGGGCTTTCGCATGTGCCTCAGAACACAGCAACAATGCTAGCATGGAGATCTTGGAGGGATTTTTCCCCAACTGTTCAACTACGTCGTAGTAACTCTTCTTTATTATTCTCAGGATCTCCTCCATTTCCTTCTTGGAGGTTTCGGAGATAGTCAGTGGTTGAGCCTTCATCCGGACAGGCTCTTCTTGAATACTTTTTCCTTGAATTTCAGCAGTAGGAGTGTTGGTAGAGATAACAGCAGGGGTTGTGTCATCTTTGTCAATAGGAGCACTTGCAAATATGATTATTGGTACGGAGGTAACCTTTGGAGCAGCCACGGGTCCAAAAACTACTTTTGGAGGGGAAATTTCTTGAGAGAAGATTCTACCGCTACGGGTAATCTTACTGGTTCTGGAAATATTGCTAATGTCGGAGTCTTCTTCTTCGGAGCTCATCTCTTTGCCGGCCAGCCCATCTTGTTTGATACCATGATAGTAGATGTCTCCACCGTAATTCCACAGCACTGTTTTGTCTAATTCATTCGGGACCGGCCCGGGCATTGTGATTATAAGAGGAGTAGTTTTGGAGCCGATGTAATCCTAACGGGTCTTTTGGGGACCCTGGAAGGATTAGTGGAGATGGTTATGATTGAAACGTCTTTAACAAGAACAGGTGAAACAGGAGCACTTTCAAACAGAATCTTTTGGTTGTCTATCAAGCATTGAATGCCTGTTCTCAACAAAAGGCAATCAGTTGGCGAGGATAAGCAAAGATGGCAGTCTTCATTACAACCCAGGAATACACCAGCTTTCAACAAGTCTATCTTAATGATTGGCAGTGGAGTCAAGAGTTCATCAAATGTGGTAGCAAACAAATCTTCTTCGATAGCATTGGTGTTGTGGCAATGTCTAGGCATTGGAGCAGAAATGAAGTTTGGCTTCTCGGGCGCATCAAACTCAATCTCTTTTGTGTCTATAAGATCATGAATTTTGTTTTTCAGGGCCCAACAGTTGTTAATGTCGTGACCCGGACTTTCGAAATGATATGTGCATCAGGCATTTGGGTGATAATGAGGGGACGCCGTGTTGGGGTTCTTTGGAGCTTCCTTCAGAGTTGTCAAATTAGATTTCAAAAGGTGTGGTAAAACCTGGGCTAGAGTTATATTAATTCTGGTGAATTGTCGGACTTCCCTTTCCACCCTCGGTTGGTTACTTCTTGGTTAATCAGATGTAGGCTTTGGGATCATAACAGCCCCTACCATTGGTCGACGTTCAGCTCTCCCTTGGTTCCTTTATGGATAAACAGCAGATACCTCCTTCTTCCTAATAAAAGGCTTTCTCACAGCTGTAGAGGCAGATGAATCCTTCTGAATCTTTCCACTTTTTATGCCAGCTTCCACCCTCTCTCCGGTTAGTATTAACTCAGTAAATCCTGCGGATGAGCTCCCAATCAAATGGTTGAAGAAAGGGCCTGATAGAGTGCCTAAGAACATATCCACCAACTCCCTTTCAGACAGAGGGGGTTGTACTCTCCCAGCTAGATCTCTCCATTTCTGCGCGTAATCCTTAAAACCTTCATTTGAAACCATAGCCATACTCTGAAGTTGAGTACGGGTAGGCGCCAAATCTGCATTGTATTGATATTGCTTATAGAAAGTTGCGGCAAGATCTTCCCAGTTGTGGATGTTGGCCCTTTCCAATTGGTAAAACCAATCGAGTTGTGTTCCAGATAGGCTATCTTGGAAAAAATGCACCCACAGGTCTTTATCGGCGAAGTGCGGCTGAATCTTTCTCACATATAATCGGAGGTGCATCTTAGGACATGACACCCCATCATATTTTGCAAACAACGGTACTTTGAACTTTAGTGGGATCACAATTCCCGACACTAGTCCCAATTCTTCAAAGTCTAGACCTAGCACCTTTTGTATTTCCATAGCGCTTAAACGCTCTTCCAGATGTCTGTACTTATCATCTGCTGGAGGATACTGTTCCTCGGAGTAGTCTTCCTCTTCTTCCTCCTCTTCAGATTCTGACGGAACCGCTGTTTCTTTTCCTTTCCCTTCTCCTTCCCCGGAAGTGGTTGCAAAATTCAAGGTTCTTCTAGTCTGTCCCTGACACCTTCTCCCCATGTTCAAAACCCCATAGGCCTTCTTTGTTTTCTTCTTTCTTTCTTCAGCTAACAGAGTCTTCAACCCTTCTTGCCCCTTGGCTAGGGTCATGAGCAACTGTTGAAACTGCGTGTTTTGAACTTGAAGATATTTGATTGTCTATTCGAGATCCATCTTACTGAAATAAACAGTAGAGAGATGAGGAAACTCGTTGCAAAAGACCTGTTTATGTCATGATGAATGATATGTACACATGCAATGTTTTCAAGGATTTTAAAATATTCAAGTTTGTTTTAGACAAAAAGAAACACACGTTATATTAATAAGATAGAGTTTGAGTACATCAATGCCCCTTGGGATAAATAATACAAAACTCTAAGATAAAAAATTAGTGCGCATCCTCTTTGGTGCAATGTAGGCATTTAGAGTCTGCTCCTCATGAAGTAGCCTAGTGAGTTCCAAAACCTTATTCTCGCTTGCATAGAATTGGGCTTCGAAAGTATCTTGCTCTCCTTTGAGCTGTATCCAATCCCTTTGCAAGTCTTCAAGAGATGTGGGCATGTCAAGATGTAGGATAGTGTATGGAACTTCTCCTTCCTTAACAAGCTCAATGATTACCGGGAGAATGGAAGGATAAGGCATCATGAGACTTTGAGCGTGGGTTCGTACCCACTTTAGGTAAGGCTCAAGAGGGATGGAATTCTTGTGTCCCAAAGTCTTGCTATCCACCTTGTTTAGCATCCTTCAAGCTTAGATGAATCTCTGGCGAAGACCTTGATCGTCGTTGTCGTAGTCGAATACCAAGCCTTGAATTAACATCTCATGCGGGCCATCCTTTCGGGCATAACCAAATTGTCTTAGAGCTAAGCATGGGTTGTTGGTGATGCCTCCCTAATGCCAAGTAGAGGGACATTAGGGAATTCCCCACAATGGTCAACAATGATAACATTCTCTTTGGATCGAGAGCACCAATGAATATCTGAATGTTTGAGCGTCATTAACCTTTGTGACCACCTTAATCCTTGCTCATTCTTTAAGACTGGTTGGGGAAGATGAGAAATAAACCATCTTGCCAGGATAGGAGTGCAACACATAAGGACACCTCTTTTCCTCATTGTGCGAGTGTGAAAAGAGTGTAGGATATCCCCTAGCAATGTAGGCACCGGATTGCATGACATGAAGATTTTGACGGCACTCACATCTATGAGTTGGTCAGGATTGGGGAACAAGACCATCCCATAGATGAGGAGAGCCACAATTTCCTCAAAGGCTTGCAAGTCTAAGGAATTCCAACAGCTTTGGGCTTTCTCAAACAGAAACTTTGCTAAGAAGCCTTTGACACCACTTCTAGTTTCCCAATGAGTTGTGACATCAGATGAGTGCAAGTGTAGAGCTTGAGCAATCTCTTCTAGATTTGGGTCTCTTTCCGTACCGTTGAAAGGTAGTTGATTGATAATGGGAATCCTCAAGAGTTGAGATAATTCTTCCAAAGTAGGCACAAGTTGATAGTCGGGAAATGTGAAGCAATGGTGCAAAGGATCAAAGAACTAGAAGAGCACCTTCATCATATCCTCATCTGTGTTGGAGGTGACCAAGTTGAGTAGACGACCATGCCTCTCAGTGAACAGAGAGTTCTCAGGGATCCTTGAAGCTAGCTCCTTAAGTTGTGGAGGAATTCTTACAAGGTTGACTTGGATAGTTTTCCTGCGGAGTGAATCCATATCCTACAAAACAAGAACAAAGATGAATCTCCAAAATCCTTGAAATGGTTAGTGATGTATATGATGTTCATGTTGTCCATGATGTTATGTACAAGTATGCATATACAAGCAAAACAAACAAGTTCTTAGTTTAGGCTTGCATGGGGTTTTATAGGTAAGTACCCTCTTGAAGTTTAGTTGGCTCAACCTGTCCTAATAATAGTAACCGGGTTCTAAGGAGCTCAATATCACCGGATTGTTCCCTTGGTCTTTATTTCAGCTCAAGCCTCTTTAATGGCGAC
Source organism: Vicia faba (assembly GCA_948472305.1). Taxonomy (NCBI): domain Eukaryota; kingdom Viridiplantae; phylum Streptophyta; class Magnoliopsida; order Fabales; family Fabaceae; genus Vicia; species Vicia faba. The sequence continues at coordinate 46,896,566 of OX451740.1, forward strand.
CGAAATATCCCAAGAAACCAACCCTTAATGAGTGTAGTATCGAGTATCTACCAACTTCGGACTGCACCAAAGCCGGTCATCTCACTACATCCTAAAGGCCATGTTGGTCAAGTAAAGGGTTGTAAAAGTTCATTAGTGCTTCATGACATCACTCAGCGGCCCCGTATTCTCTTTGATTGACTCAAAGGCTACCGGTACCTACAAATATGTCACACTAACATAGCTATTGCTGAGAACCATGTCGGTATACCCCGCACAGTTTCCACAATGTATTGCTATTTACCTATAATGTTTCCCAAATCCGGGTGGACGATTCAAACCCAAACAAAGAACCATAATATAAAGCAAACAAGTCAAACAATGTAGGCAAATAAATGTTATCTAGCCCTAAGGTAACCCCACTTTTTATTAAACTCCCCAGCAGAGTCGCCAGTTCTGGTGATACGGTGGGAGAACTGACTTGAGGGTTTTGCGTTTGATCGCAAATGTTGCTGTTAGCAAAAGTCGCCACCGACTTTTCTTTTATCCAAAAGGAAAGGTGAAAAAGCACATGAAAGACCTTTGAGATGTTTTCTTGAGTTCGGGGGGTAGATTATGAAAAGGGAAGGTATTAGCACCCTTTTCATCCATGGTTTTCCATGGGCTCTTAGTTACTTGCTAGATCACTTGCTTTTGTTTGAAATTGTGCTTTGTGTGGTTTTGAAAGTATTTTGTAAAAAAGAGGCCATTGTTTAGGCAATCTTTGTAATGATTCTCGTTCATGAGAATGTATACAAAGATGTTTGTCTTTTTGAAAATGTTTTCAATATTTGTAAAATGTTTGGAAATGTGTGTGTTTGTTTTGGAAAATATCAAGGATAGTTGTTTGAAAATAGAGCAAGTAACTAGAAGTAATCTACCTACTCAAATGTCTTTCTTATGCATTTTCTACTCCTTTGACATTGTTGTCTTACCATTGATTTGGTAAGCAACCCTATCTTTGGATGTAAACAGGACGGGCGTGGGTCATCGTATAACCATAGTTTGTAATGTTGCAAAGTATCTTAGCATTTTTGAGGGACCAATATCATTTTGTAAGGCAACTTTGAATAGCGTCATCGAGGGACTATGATCTTATACTTGTTTATTTTGCCAAGATACTTCGCATGCGTAATATGGCCATTTTTTTGTATAAGGCAACCAAGTGGAGAAACCCTAAGAGTGCTTGTGTACAAGTGTGTTATTTTCATGCTTTGATTTTGTCTTGGATTTAGGGTTTTCTATTTGATTTGTTTTTATCTTGCCATACAAACCCTAATTACTAACATGGCATGTAAAGCGGTAAATTGCGTAATGTAAAGTTACTAAGCTATTACAACAATTTATGGGAGGGGGGAATACAAATTTGAATGAGGATTTACAAGAATGTAAATCTAAATAAGCTATTACAACCAAATCGAATTTGTACGAATATTGGAATAAACAAATACAATATTTAAATATGCAATATTAAGTATATGCAAGAAAAGATTTTGTTTTATTTTTTTATGTGAAAATGAATTTTAACCTAATCCTAAAGATATAAGGAAAAGAAATTAATTCTTGAAAAAAAACAAAGTTAACCCTTATTTCTAGTTTAAAAGAAAATAAAGCTCTTATGTATTATTTTTAAGTATTTTTTGTATTAAAAATAATAAATAAAATTTTATGAAAATATTTAGTTTTTATATATGCCAAAATAAATATTTACAAGTATGGAATGAAAAGAAAATAAAACAAATTAAACTAAACCTATTTTATTTATGTTTACAAGTTTATTCAAGAAAAATAATTAATATATAGTTTAATAAAAATATTTTTAATGTAAAAATAAAATAGAATAAACAGAATGCAAAATTATCATATTTTATATTTTTCATGATTTTATATATTTAAGAAAATATTTAATAAAACAAAAATAAAATTAAAACAAATAAATAAAAGTATGGGCCAGGGGTGCTGTAAGGAGACAGGGAGTAATATGTTAGCAAAACAACTAAAGCCCAAGGAAACAAGCCCAATCTGCAAAACAGTAAAAAAATGGAAATGGAAAAATGTGAAAAAACAAAAGGTAGCGCCAAGGTTCGAACCCATGACCTGGGCCTTACCCGCGCTACCTTGCCACTGGGGTGGCTATACATCCGTTGATTTATGTGAATAAAAAACAACATAACACAAACAAAGCCCTTGCCCTGTACTTCATCTTCTTCCTCAAGTTGGCCAGAAGTTCTGTACCTTTCTCATCTCTCAATAAAAATGGAAACTGATAACATGAATGTTGTAGCCTTTTGTCTCACGATTCTAACCATGTAAATCATGTAAGCTAACAATCAAAGATCAAAATGAATTTTAAAAGCCCTAAATTTAAACCTAATTTTTACAGGAATTTGAACTTCAAAATTCTCCCAACTCAGGCCAAATAAATGTAAGATATATATATATGTACAGCTTTGTAGCAATGAGGTCTACATTGTTTATTCAAAAACCGTGGCCAATGGATGCCTGTATGAAGAGATAGAAGTTGAGATTTTTAACTCTTTCAGTTGAAATCGTGAATGGAGTTTGAGTGAGTTTTATGAAGGCCTGATGATTGCTTGAGCTTGCTTGAACCTCCCTGAGTGTGTTCAAATCCTTACCTTACTTTGGAAATGCCTGGAACTCTCTTTCCAAGTCAACCTGCAAGCTTTGAAAACAAATATTACAGATGATGGAGAAAGAGTTACAGTGCAAGGATGATGGTCTGGATCACTTAGATATCAAGTAGGTAAAGTTTTTTGATGGTTAAAACTTGAAACGCACGAGCCAAATGATTGATTGCTATGCTTATTCCAAAACTGCAAGTTTGGACAGTTTTTTGGTGATATGGATTATTTGAGTGTTTTAGGCGTTTTTAAATCATGTTTTCTATTGTAATGTCTTTGTGTATTAGTATGGAAACGTTTTCAAGTCAACTTTCCAACAGATTTTTGAGTTCTATCCTTTTGGCACACTTTCTTGCTTTTGAAGCAAAGTGAAGAGACAAGTATTCACATGCTTGTACTGGCCTGCTTGGGGTTGGTATAAGACTTGTACAATTTGCTTTAGGCCTGTAGGACTTGTGTGTGCAGAGAAGACAGGTCCAATGCTCAAGAATTGGAAAGTTGCAAAAGTGAAGCTTTTTCAAAATGGCAATGGCCACTTTATGCCATTTATGGAATTGCAACTTGGAAAAAGGCTCTTGAGCTTGAATTAAAGCTTTCTCAACTGAGTAAGCATTAAATTATGAAGTGAGAGACAAGTTAGGGACCTATAAAGCATGAATTAGGCAGCATAGGTTCAAATTTGAATTTTGTTCTTCATGAAATGGCTTGAATTCAAAGTGAGAAATTGCCAACTTCATCTCTTTGATTCTCCCTACTCAAAAATGATATTGAGGAGTTCTTTGACATTTTGGAAAGCTTGAAATGTGCTCTATAACTCATATTTGAAATGTATTTAAATACTCCTCTTGGAACTAGGTGAAAAATTTCCATGAAGTTGGGTCCAAAACCTGCCTAAATTAGGGCAAAATTTCACTAAGTTATTTTAGTTCATGGGCATGTGTTCATAAAATTATATATTGAGATACAAGCATCTTTAGGGAACAATGTGTGAAGCAAAGTTGTAGATTTCATGGAGATATACAACTTTCATGTTGGGAACTTTCTTTGGATCATCTTGTATCATGGTGAAAAAATGGCTTAAAGTTGAGAAAAAATAAGAAATTTTCTATACTTAGAAAAATTTCTAAGTTAAGAAAATTTCCAATTTTAAAACATAATATTCAATCCTTGATTTCTTGATGAACAAGTTTCACATTTTAACATGTTTTGGTGAATTGTGACCCTTGGCACTTGATTTTGACCAAAAAGTCAAAGTTTGACTTTTTAGTATACAGTTGACTTTTGATCAGTTGACTGTAAATTTCATCTGTCTACCCAATGGATTTGCAATGTTTTGAACCATTTAATTAGGTTAAGATGATACAAATGAACCCTTGAAATCATGCTTCAACTCAATTGGTCATTTGCTAGGTCAAAAATCAGAAATTGCCCTTTCTCAGTCAAAACCCTAATTTTGACCATTTTGCCCTTTTGATGATTTGATCAAATTTCTTGAGGAATTGTGATCCAAACTTGATAAAATGATACATATGAGTCTAAAATGTTGATGTGGATCAACAATTATGAAGTTTGACTATAAATTGGCCATGGTTGACTTTTTCCCCAATACAGCTGATTTTCAGGTCAACTGTCCAATTGGCTGATCAAAAATGTGGTTCAAGGCTTGAAACTTGTCATGGGTAATCTTAGGGGTCCATAATGATGTTTGAAAGTTACATGAAGCACTGATAGTCCAAAAATCCTTTTGCAAACTCAAACCCTAATTTTGGGTCAACAATGTAAGATGAGATGTCTTGAGCTGGCCAAACCCTAATCCAGTCTTGAGTCAAAGAGATCTTGTGAGAATAATCTTGATAAATGAGAGGGAAAATTTTGGGGTACAACACGTTTCCTCTAAGCCTCAACGTATTCACAAAATTCTGTACATTGTCACTAAGCCTCAATGTACTCTCACAGTTCACTACGTTTCCTCTAAGCCTCAACGTATTCGCAAAATTCCGTACATTGCCTCTAAGCTTCAATGTACTCTCACAGCTCACTATGTTTCCTCTAAGCCTCAACGTATTCGCAAAACTCTGTACGTTTCCTCTAAGCCTCAACGTATTCGCAAAACTCCGTACATTGCCTCTAAGCCTCAATGTACTCTCAAAGCTCACTACGTTGCCTCTAAGCCTCAACGTACTCACAAAACTCTGTACGTTGCCTCTAAGCCTCAACGTATTAGAAAAATTTTGTACATTGCCACTAAGCCTCAATGTACTCTCACAGCTCACTATGTTTCCTCTAAGCCTCAACGTATTCACAAAATTCTGTACATTGCCTCTAAGCCTCAATGTACTCTCACAGCTCACTACGTTGCCTCTAAGCCTCAACGTATTCTCAAAACTCCGTACATTTCCTCTAAGCCTCAACTTATTCGCAAAATTCCATACATTTCCTCTAAGCCTCAATGTACTCTCACAACTCACTACGTTTCCTCTATGCCTCAAGGTATTCGCAAAAATCCGTACGTTGCCTTTAAGCCTCAACATATTCGCAAAACTCCGTACATTGCCTCTAAGCCTCAATGTACTCTCACAACCCACTATGTTGCCTCTAAGCCTCAACGTATTCACAAATCTCCGTACATTACCTCTAAGCCTCAATGTACTCTCTCAGCTCACTACGTTGCCTCTAAGCCTCAATGTATTCGCAAAAACTCAGTACATTGTTTCTGAACCTCAATGTACTTTCCTCATCCAACCCACAACTTCAAACCCTAGTGAGTGATATATCATCGGCTTCGCTTATTTTCTCAAGGCTCATGAGGGTGTGCTATATCAGCATAACCTTATGAGTGAATCGGACAGATTTTGGATATTCCAAGTATTCAATAAACTCCCAATAAAAATGCGTTAGACCTGCGTTTTCTCGCGTTATTCGAATGGAAGATAATTGAATAGGGGCAACTGTCATACCCCAAATTTGTCTTACCTCGGCGATCCTTTTTTTAGAATTATTTAATTAAAGATGGCACAACAATATTTGATGGACTATCTTTATTCAATATCGGGGGGGTGGGGTACTTTAAATCAAGAAGATTTAGTTTTTATTTAAAAAGGAGGGGTGAAAATTAAATCCAAGAGTATGCAAAAGAAAGGGGAAGAATTAACGCTAGGACCAATTGAAATTAAAGGAGAAGTTCTGACTGCAAACAAAGAAGTGCTAGGATGTATGGATCAAGCACTGACCCATCAGAAATTCTAGAACAAATCCCAGAAGTTCTTCTTTATAAAAACAAATGCAAAAAGCTGTGCAGATCAGAGCCAGAATCACGCACAAGCTAGTACTGGTACAAAACTGGAATATCAGATCTTCTAGCAGAGTCAAATTGTAAGCAAGGGAAGAATCAGATTATCTTCCACAGCCCAAGCTCAGAGTTTCAGAGGCTAAGCAACCCAAGCCCAAATCTGTTGGACACGCACTATATCAATTTCAATCAAATCTTCCACAAAGGGTCAATTCCAATCAAATCTTTTTAATTATATCCTCAATCTTTGCTATAGCCATAGTCCAAGCCCAAAAATTGAACATTATAAATAGAGGAGTAAATTAGCAAACGAGGAGGGAGGAGGAAAAAGGGAGAAAAATAATAGGAGGAGAGAGAGGAATTTGCAGAGAAAAGCAATACGACAACGCTTGAAGAAAGAGCAAGGAGAGTCGAATTTCTGGAAAACCTAGAAGAAGAACACACAGAAGAGTAACTGAGGTTCCAATATTTGGAACCCTAGTTTCAATCACCATTGCTCCACCTTTTGTCGCTGTTGTCACCAAAATCTACAGAAGAAGAAGGAAAGGACAGCAAAACACGCACCAGAATCAGAAGTAAAAACGCCAAAGGGGTAACAAATTTTAGTTTGTTTCTTTACTGATTTTTATGCTGGGATTATGGTGAATAGGGGTAGAACATTGATCTTACTGTAGCACAACAGAAACAAAATTAGTAAGGGAAAAATGCATATTTAATGTTCTAATGCAAGTGCACATGCGCGCGTTGTTTTGTTATGTTCTGATAAGCCTCCCCCTTTGCTAGAACTTCTCTTTCAGGGCTTTCCCCTGCACATAATCAGCCTTAGGCTTACACATTTTCACAGCACCTAATCCGTCTGGCCTTCCCGGAAATTCTGCATAGAGGGCTTAGCCCAGAAGTTAATACCCCTATTTTCTGAATTTGCTAACCAGCTTGCAGCGTACCTTTTCAGAAGTTCTGTGACTGGGGCCAAAACCCAGACAATTTCCCTGCATCCCCTGCAGAACTTTTGTCCCTTTCAGAACATCCCTTTTCTAGAATTTGCGCTAGGGCTTAACAACCAGAAGATACACCCTCCTGTTTAGATTAAAATATTTTCTAATTTTGTGATTATTTTATTATTATTTATAATTATTATAATTATTAATTTTTATTGTGAATATTAATATTATTTATTATATCACTTAAATTATTTTTACATCATAAACTGCATATTATTTTCTTATATTATTTGCATTAAATATTTTTTATATCATGCATTAATAAGATTTTTTGCAATTAACATCTATAAAAAACACTCAATAAATCTCAAACTTTTTTTTCGCAATCAACTAATCTAAGCAACTATTTTTGCAAAAGGGTTTCAAGCAGATTTTGACTTACTGCACATTTAGCCAAAATCTCCGCAATCACTACTCCCGGCTAAAATGCGAGGTGATTCAAAGTATGTTTGCAACCCCTAAAAAACACAAACCCATACGAACTACGAATTAGGACTCTAATTCCTCATAAGAGGATATGTAGGCATACGATCAAAAATCGTAGCGAGTTCCCCTATAAAAAATTTAAACCCTTTCCCCTAATAAAATTTAAATCCTGTTTCCCCAACTCAAACCTAAAACCTAGTATCCTTGTGAACAAGGTAGATGAAAGGTGCATAACACCTTCCTTTCGTCTAAAGAAGTTCGAAACCTAGAATCTATGTCTGTGAATTATGGTTTTCTGTTAGATTCCCTTCCCTAGGATAAAAACTAATAGTGGCGGCTCTGATTAAAAATCCAGTCGCAACAACGATGAACCACAATGTCGGTATCCAATCCTGGCATATCTTCATACGACCAAGAAAATACTTCAACATAATCATGTAACATCTGAACCAATCGGCTCTTGATACCGTCTTCTAGGTTGGCGCCGATATTGACTTCTTTCCTGTCTGTCTCGGTACCTAGGTTGATAACTTTGACCGGCTCTTCATGAGGTTGAATAGCTTTATCATCTTGCATCAGCAGCCTGGCTAGTTCTCCTGGTATTTCACAATCTTCCTCGCCTTCGTCTTCGACTTGGTTAATTGGATGTTCGAAGTCATAACTGGCAATAGTAGAGTCATTGGCAATGAGACCCGGAGTGGATATGGATCTACAAGTGTGTGTATGCGTGTAAGATACATGGCTATTGAAAAAATGCACTAAAGAAAAGAAAGACAATGAACACAAAATTTGAATACAAATGGTCCAATGGTTTATATTAAATGATCATATGATAAATGAACATGAACAAAACCCTTAACAAATGGACCATAGTGCCCCGAGCAAGGCACATGGCTTAAAAGTTGTTGTTTGGAATTTAAAATTATAGATAAAAGTTCTTAAATTAACAAAAAACAGTAAACAGTAATTACTCCTCAATGAAGGAGATGGGAGTGAAATCCTTTGCATGCCAGTTGTTGAGTTTTCCTCCGGCAATAGGATAGATCCATTCTTTAAAATTGCATTCATACTCAAAGTATTCGACATCATTTACTTTAGAATTTCCGATGCGAAGAGGTGGCTTTCCCACGTGAGCGCGCCTGACCTCTCTTTGAGCCTTGATGGTGAAACCTAGTCTAAATTTGTCTACTTTAAACGGAATCTCGGGGAGTTTCCCCCAGGTAGTACAGCTTCCATCTTCGACTGCGGCACGTGCATCCTTAAGCGAAACCATTCTTGGCACAACTTTATCAGATTTTGGTACGTCAGAGGAGATTTTGGTGACGGTAACCATAGGAAGAACAACTTCGAAATCCTGGCACGGAGTTTCTATAAACTAACAATCCATTTCCACATACTTGAAGGAAATGAGGTGGCTCACCATGAATTCCTCTTCACCACAAACAGTGACAATCTTCCCCTTGACTGGGTATTTTAACTTTTGATGAAGGGTGGATGTTACTGCCCCTGCTCCATGTAACCAAGGGCGTCCAAGTAAACAGGAGTAAGCGGGACGGATGTCCATTATGTAGAAGGTAAAATTGAAAATCTTTGAGCCAACTTTAATTGGGAGATCCACCTCTCCATGAACCATCGTTTTAGACCCATTGAAAGCCCTCACAACAATATCGCTTGGCTTCAATACCAGTCCTTCACAATCTAGCCGGTCCAAAGAACCTTTGGGTAACACATTTAGAGATTAGCCAGTATCAATTAAGACATGTGCCAGGGTGGTTCTCTTGCATTCAATAGAGATATGCAAGGCCTTATTGTGGTTCCTACCCATAAGAGTCAAATAGGCTTCGGAGAACCCTAATCCATTGTCAGCCGTTAAACTTGCTACATAGTTCTCGAACTGGTCAACTGTGGTTTCTTGGGGCACATGGGATTTCTTCAAGAACATTATTAGAGCCTGGGCATGAGCATCCGAACAGAGTAACAATGACAACATGGATATTTTGGAGGGGGTTTGCCCCAATTGCTCAACTATTTTGAAGTCACTCTTCTTTATGATTTTCAGGATTTCCTCTATCTCTCGAGTGGTGGGTTCTTCAGAATCAGTATCTTTGGTAGTTGCATCTATCCCAACAGGCTCACCTTCTTTCTATTTGCCTCTAGTGTTAGCACTAGACTTGTCATTGGTTATGCGGACAAGAGTTGTTGTAGTAGTGGATGCTGAAATATCAGGGGAAAAGATCCTCCTTGTTCTTGTTACGTTACTAGAACATGCAATATTAGTAACATCGGCTTCGTTTTTGTTGATCCAAGAATCTTGTTTTATCCCATAATAATAAACCTCGGCACCATAGTTCCATATAACCTCTTTGTCAAAGGAGTAGGGAATAGGCCCAGCGGCAGTGATTATTAAAGGAACAATGGTTGGTTCGTTTGAAATTCAAATAGGACCCTTTGAGGGGATCCTAAGAGGCTTGTTGGAGATGGTTATTATGGACAGGTCTTCAGCTTTGTGGGTTAAACTTTTCATGGCAGGAATCTTCTCAAACAGAATCTCGCGGCTATTTATCAGGAGTTGCACACCTTCCTTCAGCCGCTTGCACCCATTTACTTGTTGATCACAGCAAACACAATCTTTAGAACAGCCAGGGAACACCTTGAATCTCAGTAAATTATCATTCACAGTAGTTAATGGAGTCGTTAAATCCTCAATGGAAGAAACAAAAGTAGTATCATCAATTGCATCAACACCTTTGTCGTGGTTCGACATTGGTGTGGTTATCACATTTGGAGTAGCAGGTGGATCAAATTCAATTGTTTTATTGTCTATCAGATCTTGAATCTTATTCTATAGAGCCCAACATTGATCAGTGTGATACGGTGGCAGAACCGACTATTTAATACTGGTTTTGCATTTGTGTTTGCAAATGTTGCGGTAAGCAAGAGTCGCCACCGACTTTTCTTTTATCCAACAAAGGAAAGGATGAAAAGAATAGAAAAAGACCTTTTCAAGATGTTTTCTAAGTAAGGGGGTATATTATGGAAAGGGAAGGTGTTAGCACCCTTTCCATCCGTAGTTATTTACGGGCTCTTAGAGGTTTGCTCATTTTGAAATACCATGTGCTTTGTGCGTTTGAAAATGTTTGGAAAATGCCTTAGTGCGGCGATTTGCTTTATGTTTAACTCTTTTATCAGTCCTCAAGAGTGTTAACAAAGCAGATGTTTTGAAAATTGCTTTTAAAAAGTAGTATTTGTGTAAGTGCAAAATTTTTTTTTAGCAAACTTCTAACAGCTATCTACTTTTATACTCGAAAAGGGTCATTCTTTTCCTACTATCCTTTAGACAGTGCTATCCTACTATTAGTGAGTAGGTAGCCCTATCGTTGGATGTATGAGGGATATCGAAGGGACGATACAGTCAAGAAAGCAACTTGTGGAGACGCTTTAGCAATTTTTTTTAGGGACTAGATCATTTACCGAGAAGGAAACTGTAGGGTCATCGAGGGACTATGATCTTTTTTATTTACGGGTCTTTGCTAAAGCGTTCCTACCTCATGACTATTTTATTTCTGAAGGCAACCAAAGTGGGGTACCCTAGAGGTGTATATGTGCAAGTGTGTTATATTCAGTTATTTTTGTCTTTTTGTTAAGTTTGTTAACGTTTGATTTCAGTCTTTTCATACACGCCTAGTTACTAGCAGTTAATATATACAGAAATGTAAAGTGCGAAGATAAAACCCTACGCTATTACATGGCTTCAAGGAGGGGGTTTACAATGTACAAAAATTGGGGGAAGAAAAATAAATAAAGAAAGCGGTAAAAATCCTAATTAGTTTATTACATCCAATATACAGGTGAGATGAGGCCTTGAGGGCGCATGGTGGATCTCAAATTGAAGCCTTTAGATCTAGACCCCTTATGATTTGAAGGATAGATCTGATGGTGTTTGGTACACTTCTGGCCATGTAATGCATCGAATCTTCATGAAACAAGTTAGAATATATAAAAATGGAGCTTACTAAGGCGTTTTGTGATGTTTCAGGGCTTGGTAATGATTGCAAAAGCTTCAGGGAGCCTCCAGGAATGTATTTGGATCTTTTGTTTGGACTGAGGAAAGTTGGAACCTAAAATGCAAATTTTACAACTTTGATAACTTTTGCAAAATTTGTAGAGCTTTTCTAGGCTGTATCTCATGTGTCTTGAAGCTTTCTAATGTGTCCTTTATATAGAGAAGAGGGAGGAGACAAGAGAACAAAGGTAATAACAACCATAAATATGTGTTTTCAAAGCCATGAATGATGTTTTGTAACTTTACCAAAGACATGGAATCTTGTCCTTTTTGAATTTGAGTGAATGTAGACATTGCTTGCACTAAATTTTATGGTCCTAGGCTTTCCAAAACATCAACCCAAAGCTCAAAGCCCATTTCCAATTATTTTATACATTTTATTTTATATTTATTTGAAATAAATTAAAATAAATATGAATAAAATAGTTAGCAAAAGTAAGGCATGGCAAGAATAATTTTAGAGGTCCTATATAGGCTTAGGAAGATGTTTTAAGTCCAAGAAATTAAGCCATTGACCTAAAACTTCAAGTTTGCTCAATGCATAATTCTTGAAAATTTCCAAATTTTCCCAACTTGGGCAAGTCATAACTTGCACAATTTTTATGTAATGGTGATGATCTTGGACTTTTTGGAAAACCTAAGATGTCTACTTCAATCCCTCTTTTGATGAATTTTGCATTTGAAGATGTTATCTTGACGTAAAAGGTCTTGGAAAAAAGTGACTTTTGTTGAGTTTCTAAAAATGACTTGTAATGTATGAGCTTGTATCTTTCAAATGGTGCATTTCTTGGACTTGAGGGCTGAATAGAAGTTGTAGGGAATTGGATTATCTTCAAAATGAGATTTGGTTGGGAAAAATGGATGAATTATGAGAAAGTTATGCCTGGTCATAGTTTCGTTGACTTTTCCTATAGAAACCCTAATTAGAAATTCTTGACTTTTGATGAATTAGGAGCATTTCTTGAGGGGTCGTGATCAACCCTTGATCAAATGATGGATATCACTTAAAAATATTGATGTTGACTAAAAATCTTGAAGTTTGACTATATATAGACCATAGTTGACTTTTGACCTAGTACAATTGATTTTCAAACATTTGAGCAATTGACTGAGCAAACTTGTAGTGCAAGGTATGAAATTTGTCATGGATAATCTTGAAGACATATTAAGACCATGGAAGAAATTTGAGACCTTTGGATCTTACACATCTTGGTGAAAAATGAAACCTTAACTAGAGGTTCATTGCCTTAGGAGGAGAATTTGTCTGGTCAATTCTTAGTCATCCTTGAGCAATTTGGGGACCTCAATGGGCATGCCTTGAGTAAAATGAGAGGGAAAATTTTGGGGTACAACAACTACCCCTGTTCAATCTTCTTAAACCTGAGGATTTGGATTGGATTATCTGCCTTTCGTGATCTGAAGGTAGAAGATGATTGAACACTAGAGTGCCCAGAAATTTACACTCGCATGAAGTAATACTTATGGTTGATAATGTCAGGAATGGGCTTACAGATGCCATTTGGAGAAGACGACTGAAATTCGTCAGAGATGGGCTTAAAGACGCCATCCAGAGAATATGATGGAGAGTCGTCGGAGATGGGCTTAAAGATGTCATCCAGAGTAGATGCTGATTTCATAAGAGGTCTCTTTGTGGGGATTCATGTTCCTGTTGTCTGAGGAGGAGTCCACTGGGGTTCCTATTTGAGGAAAACTCTATGGGGAATAGAGTCTAGGAACTTCAGTTGTCCATGGCTCTACTAAGGGGTTATCTCTGGATTGGAGAGATGAAAGTTTGTTGTTTTCTGGTTGAAATCCAGGCTTCACAGTAATTTACTGGGGAGAATGAATTAACTGCTATCTGGAAATGTATCAGAAGAAACCTGTGTAGGGCTGTTTTAGGATGAGTCTGAGTAAGAATTCATCTGGAAGTGTATGAGAAGGAACCTGGGTAGGGCTGTTTTAGGAGATATATGAGAGGGAGCCTGGGTAGGGTAGCCTCAGGATGAGTCCGTGTAAAACTGCATCTGGAAATTGTGAGAAGGAACCTAGGTAGGGTTGCCTCAGGATGAGTCCGTGTAAAATTGCATCTGGAAATTCAAGAGAAGGATCCTGGGTAGGGTTTCCTTAGGATGAGTCCGTGTAAAACTGCATCTGGAGATTCAAGAGAAGGAAACTAGGTAGGGTTATCTTAGGATGAGTCCGTGTAAAACTGCATATGGAAATTCAAGAGAAGGAACCTGGGTAGGGTTGCCTTAGGATGAGTCCGTGTAAAACTGCATCTGGAGATTGTGAGAAGGAACCTGGGTAGGGTTGCTTCAGGATGAGTCCGTGTAAAACTTCAAAAGGAGGGAGAAGGAACACGTGTAAGGTTGCTTCATGAAGAGCCCATATAAAGCTGTATTTGGAAGTCAGAAGAAACTCGTGTAAGATTGCTTCATGATGAGCCCGTGTAAAGCTGTATTTGGAAGTCAGAAGAAACCCGTGTAAGATTCCTTCATGTTAAGCCCGTGTAAAGCTATATTTGGAAGTCAGAAGAAACTCGTGTAAGATTGCTTCATGATGAGCCCGTCTAAAGCTGTATTTGGAAGTCAAAAGAAACCTGTGTAAGATTGCTTCATGTTGAGCCCGTGTAAAGCTGTATTTGGAAGTCAGAAGAAACCCGTGTAAGATTGCTTCATGATGACCCCGTGTAAAGTTGTATTTGGTCGCACAGATAACTACTCTGTTTTATTTCAGGAGCTAATCCTGGACCTGTTGAAAATTTTTGATGATAAATATTTGTTGATTGATCTTTCCTGAAAAGGTAAAGCGTTAGTTGTATGCAATGTCATGATGTATGAAATGCATTGTGTAATGGTGTTCTCAAAATAAATGAGATTGGGATGTATGCATTTGTACTGCAGATGCTATGACGTTTGTAGAATGATGTATGAATGTAATATATGAATGTATCAGTTGTTCTATTGCAGCGTTGTTAAATTAGGGAAAATAAATCCCTTATTGCAGCTGGCGATGAAGAATGTAGGTCTTCAGATTTTATTGAAGCTGAACTGCTGGGAGATGATCTTCCGTTTTTAGAGAAATAAACTTTGTTGGGGAAGGAAAGCTCTGTGCACTGCCTGGGAATTTTGTGAAATCCTATTGGGGAATCCTGAGAATTTTGACGACTTTACAGGGGAAAACCTGATGTCGAAGCAGTAGTTCGAAATTCCTGTTCTTTCGGGGATACAAGAACACTTTACATCACTAGGTTGTAAGTTGAGGATATGGAGGCGACTTTTTAGTAAGATGGCCCTGCCTCTGTACCTGCTGGAGAAAGTACTTGCGGAGACTTTATGGATGGTTTGGGTGTCATCCCAACTCCTGGGGTGCTTGGTAAATGCTGACTAGGATGATAAGTCTTCTACTGATAAACAAATGACAAGATGACGAGACATAGTCGTACGTTTTTAATCCCTAACTTTTTCCTGGACCGCCTTTTCAGGTTTTCAGTCCACCGGGATACCCTTTTTTGCTCAAGCCGCCTTTTCAGGTTTTCGACTTGTCGAGTGTACTTTTTTTTTGTATATATCCCTAATTTTTGCCCGAACTCTTTTGGTTCGTTGGGATGCCCTTAATTTTGCCTAGGTTGGTCAACCTAGCGGGTCTTTTTCATGCGTAATATTTTCTGACTATTTCCGCGCTCATAGGATATGGAGAGTTGTCACTGTCTATGACAACAAGTGTTGTAGAAATGCCATAAAATGTTTATGTGATCGCATGTGCCTTTCATACGTGGGAGCCTGTGTGGGGCTGCTTCAGGATGAATCTGGTGCACATGATGTTTGATCAAGTTTCTGATAGTCTTGAATTTCCTAGGTATTTTTTCTAAGAACCGTCATGGAAGGATTCAAAGACATGATACTGACACCATCTGATACTACTGGCACAGACAAGCAATTTGGTGGTACCAAAGATTCAAATTTCACAGTGATTTTCTGCTGGAATCCCCGGTCAATATAACATCCCCCGAGTGACCCAGATGGAGATCTTCCCCTGGCTATTCAGCATTTTTGGAGAGATTCTTTGCATATTGGCTTGACTGCCCCAGATTAATTAGACACCATGTCATGCCCCTTGATTATGAAAGGCTTGCTATTGGGAATGTTTTTTCCATCTGAGGTGATTCTGTCCATTGAGGGGGTCTTCGTTCATTGAATATTCGTTGTGTGAATTTCTCTGCCATTTGAACAATTAACCATATGCAAACAATGTCATTTAAAGAATGCAAAGCTTATGTCTGTCTTGAAATTTTTTGAAAATGCATTTTTTGTAGTAAAACAAAATTTGCAAGAATGTGATATCAACTCATGATTTATAGCAAACCTTACAGGAGTCAGGATACCTTTGTAACAGTATGCTCTCGAACTAACCCATGCTTCAGCTAGGAATTTTAAGGGTTGTAACGTGGCCTGGTTCACGGTTTAAGAAACAAAGAATAAAGGCTCAAAATTTATTTGTACTCACCCGTTCTTCGTGATGTTCTTCAGGCTTACGCTCAGTTAATTGTGCATTTCGAATCCCAGTTGAGTTCTGGAATGTTGGCCCCGATATTCCGGTGATGGTTCAGAAATTGAACGTTTGTTTCAGAAGGAAGTCATTGATCCGCTGTCGCGCGCGGATCAAAACGAGTATTTTTGCGAAACGGTTTCAAAATTGTAGTATTTAACGACAATAGTAACTCGAATATCATTCTCACAAGGATTCTTGAGTTTATTAAACAACAAAAATCAAATTGGGGGGGTTTGGTTTTAAGGACGATTTATAAAAAAAAAATAGAAAATAAGCGCTTAAAATAAGTGATTATGAAATAAGTCGATCTACTGTTTCGGGTTCCTACTATCATCGATTAATATAATTTAACTTCCCTAAGCGGATTCCTATTCAAATTCGATCACAATTTCATCCAACAAGCGAGAATGAAAATAAATAAGAATTATGTTCCCTATTCACCGAATTAAGCAAACAGTTAATCAACAAACGGAATAACGAATTAAGCATACGATATAATGCAATTATAATTGGGAAATATAATTCAATCGAACCAACAAGATTACTCTAAGATAATTTGAATTAAGCAAACGAATTTAAAAGGCAAAATTGATATGAATATAAATTGAATTGTAAATTGTATTAACCTCAAGTTTTGGAAACCAAGTTACAGCAGATCAACTCTAACGGATTAGTTCTCCATTCCTATTCGTATCAAATTGTTTTCTCCCTTTTGTCTACAGTAAAAACGTGATAAAAAATCCCCGTTATGCGGCTGCCCCCAGGTTAAAGAGGAACAATCTATTCGGTTTACAAACCAACTGGGTTGAAAACATAACCCAGGCCCAAAACTACTAACCCAAAACTTAAAAGTCTAAAGCTGCAACTTCAACGACTTTTTCAACCATTTTTCACTTCGAATCAGCTTCTGGCTAAAACTAGAAAGTTGTAGGCCATTTTCTTATCTTTCCAACGCATGGTCAAACGCCTCGATCCGATTTTTGTAGAATTATTTATGAATTTTTCCGTGAAAGCTGCAGTTGCTGAAAATAAAATATGAAAATTAATTAAATGCAAAAATAAAATAAATTAGCAAAACATATTAAAACATAAAAATAAACACAATAAACTAAAGAAATGCATTAGTACAATCGTGGAAGGATGTGCATCAAAATGCACTGATACTTGAACTTTTGCACTCCGAGCAAAATGCAATCAAAAGAAACACAAAAGCATCATCAATTACTCATCCTAGGCTACAAATTCATCTTCGGTCAAGATTGCATCAACAGGTACTAGTCTCGTACACTAAGGATATCGTAGGAACACTAGTCTTGCCTCCTGAATATACAAAACAATATGAATCATATTATTATGCAAAAGCCTAACTTACTCATCCTCATTTTTTTTCTTTTTCATTCCGGCGCAATCACATTAAGCCTGTTATCTCCACACACTCATAGCAAAGCGACCGGTTAGTGACTCTGATCCTTTTTTGCACGGGGTTCTGGTACTTACATGGCATAACCCTTTGCTTACTCAGTTGTAGTTGCGGGGGATCGGCCCGTAATCCGCCCTACCAAGTTCAGCACCAGAAACCGCTGAACCAACTAACAACGAGTCTTATTCTTAAAAAAAAAAATTGTAGGCACTACGACCGTTGGGTTAAGTGACTGGGTGAGGGTCACCAAACTTAGAAGGTGCATTCCTTTTTTTCTTTTTCTTTTTAAAACACCTTTTTTTCTGGAACACTCACTTATATTCATCGGCTTCCTTGCGTAGAGTGTGTGAGATGGTGCTGACTGCTGAAATAAACTACTCAAGAGCTATTAGAGAGTGAGAATTCAAGGCTAATACATAATAAGAATTCAAATCAATTTCCATATGCAGGAGACTTACAGTGTTAAGACGATACCGATCTTGTGAGCTTTTCCCAAGTCTCCACAAACATAACCTCAAATTAGTCTGCAACCCAAAACTTTCAAATAGATGCATTTTTTTATTAACCCAAAACAAAAAAAAACAAAACAAAAACAAAACAAAAATAAAATAAAGGAATCCCTCCCCCACACTTAAAACAGACATTGTCCTCAATTAAAGGACATAACTAATAAAAATAGAGAGAAGGAAAGAAAAACTCCCTGGTCAAGTTGCAAGGTAGTTTGGTGCCTCCAAAGAAAAATCTTCTGTGGTTGCATCTTCAGCTACTGCACTTTCATGAAATAGCTTTAGGCGCTGCTCATTGACCTTAAAAACTTTGTTGGTACCTGCACTTTTAATTTCTACTGCACCATGAGGGAAAACATTAGTAACAAAAAAAGGGCCAATCCATTTGGATCGGAGTTTCCCAGCCATAAGCTTAAGGCGGGAGTTAAACAATAAAACCTGTTGGCCCATAGAAAATTCCTTCCTATAAATCATTTTGTCATGGAAGTGTTTTGTTTTCTCTTTATAAATCCTAGAGCTCTCATAAGCCTCTAGTCTCATCTCTTCAAGCTGTTGCAATTGGAGTTTTATTTCAATACCTGCTTGTTGCATCTCCAAATTACAACTTTTCACCGCCCAATAAGAACGGTGTTCTAACTCAACAGGAAGATGACATGCCTTACCAAAAACAAGTCGAAAGGGAGACATCGCAATGGGAGTCTTGAAAGCCGTTCTTTGAGCCCAAAGTGCGTCTTCTAGATGACGACTCTAATCTTTCCTGTTTGGTTGCACCATTTTCTCTAAAACCTGCTTGATCTCCCTATTTGAAATCTTAGCCTGCCCATTACTTTGTGGGTGATATGCAGTAGACACTCTATGCACGACTCCATACTTCCTGAGCAAAGCTTCCATGGTGCAGTTGCAGAAATGAGTGCCTTGGTCACTTATGATAGCTCGCAGTATTCCAAACCTGCAAAAGATATTAGACCTGACAAAATCTGCAACAACTCTAGAATCATTAGTCCTAGTGGGAATAGCTTCCACCCACTTTGAAACATAGTCAACAGCAAGTAAAATATAAAGGAAACCAAATGATACAGGAAAGGGACCCATGAAATCAATTCCCCATACATCAAATACCTCACAAAAAAGCATAGGCTGCTGAGGCATTTCACTCCTGCGAGTGATGTTTGCACCTGCTATCTGGCACTCTTTACATGTGTGGTAAGTCTCAAAAGCGTCCTTAAAGATGGTGGGCCAGTAGAATCCGGAATCTAAGACTTTTCTAGCAGTTCTTTGCGGGCCAAAATGTCCTCCAACTTGAGATGAATGAGCAAAATTCAAGTAGATTCAATCTCATAGTCAGGGACACATCTCCTAATTACCTGATCACTACCAAACTTCCAAAGATATGGATCATCCCAAACATAATATTTGGCATCACTCTTGAGTTTGTGGATTTGTGACTGGAATGCACCTGTAGGAAAAACACCAGCAACAAGATAATTAACAATTTCAGCAAACCAAGGAGTTACCCCATGCAAAAGTAAAAGCTGCTCATCAGGAAAGTCATCTTGAATGGGGAAAGGATCTTCATCTCTTTCTATCCTGCTCAAATGATCAGCCACTAAGTTTTCAGCACCACTCTTGTCTTTAATCTCTACATTAAACTCTTGGAGCAACAGCATCCACCGAATCAATCTTGGTTTTGCATCCGGCTTTTTCAACAAATACTTCAAAGCTGCATGGTCAGTAAAAACAACAACCTTGGAACCTAGCAAATATGATTTGAATTTATCGAGAGCAAAAACAATAGCTAGAAGTTCCTTTTCAGTGGTAGTGTAATTTGACTGTGCAGAATCTAAAGTCCTAGAAGCATAGTAAATAACATGGGCAGCCTTGTCAACTCTTTGTGCAAGAACAGCCCCAACAGCATAATTAGAAGCATCACACATAAGCTCGAAAGGGAAGGTCCAATCAGGAGGTTGGATTATCGGAGCGGAGGTCAATGCTTTCTTCAAGAAGTCAAACGCTTGCTTGCATTTGTCATCGAAGTTGAAAGTAACATTATTCTTCAACAGGTTTGACAACGGAAGAGCTATCTTTCTAAAATCCTTGATGAAGCGCCTATAAAAACATGCATGACCAAGAAAAGAACGAATCTCGCGAACGCAAGAAGGGTAAGGCAGTGTAGAAATCACATCAATTTTAGCAGGGTCAACAGAAATACCTTCCTCAAAAATTATGTGACCGAGAACAATTCCTTGCTTAACCATAAAATGACATTTTTTGTAATTTAACACAAGATTAGTCTCAATGCATCTTTCCAAAACCATATTCAAGCTACTCAAACATGCATCAAAAGAGGAACCATAAACAGTGAAGTCATCCATGAAAACTTCCATGCAATTTTCAATGAAATCAGAGAAAATGTTAATCATGCACCGTTGGAAAGTGCCAGGAGCGTTGCAAAGACCAAAAGGCATCTTCCGATATGCAAAAGTACCGAAGGGACAAGTAAAAGTGGTCTTCTCTTGATCTTCCGGTGTAATATGAATCTGAGAATAACCTGAAAAACCATCAAGAAAATAGTAATGTGATTTACCAGCTAGCCGTTCAAGCATCTGGTCAATGAACGGCAAAGGAAAATGGTCCTTTCTAGTCGCTTGGTTCAATCTCCTGTAATTAATACAAACTCTCCAACTGTTCTGAACTCTAGTGGGAACAAGTTCGTTCTTTTCATTTTTCACCACTGTGAGTCTAGATTTCTTAGGTACAACTTGTACTGGACTTACCCATTTGCTGTCATAGATAGGATAAATGATACCTGCTTGC
This sequence comes from Vicia faba, assembly GCA_948472305.1. Classification (NCBI taxonomy): domain Eukaryota; kingdom Viridiplantae; phylum Streptophyta; class Magnoliopsida; order Fabales; family Fabaceae; genus Vicia; species Vicia faba. The sequence goes on from OX451740.1 coordinate 46,917,296, forward strand.
AAGAGTTTGGTTACCTCTTTCTTCACAACATCGTGGATCAAAGGATTAAGCCTCCTTTGGGGCTGCCTTACTGTTTTTGCTCCCTCCTCAAGTAAAATCTTGTGCATGCACATGGACGGACTAATACCAGGAAGGTCGGCTAATGTCCATCCGATTGCCTTCTTGTGCTTTTTCAGAACCTGCAAGAGTTTATTTTCTTGATCGAGATCAAGGTTAGAAGAGATAATAACAGGAAGTTTTTCGTTATTCTCCAAATAAACATATTTCAGATTTTCCGGAAGTTGTTTCAGCTCTAAGGACGGGGGCTGCTCTACGGATGGAGCATTTGGGGCAGCCGGGATGTCAAGGGTATCAATTGTAAAAACATCTTTGTGATCGGTGGATCTGGAACTGACTGTTTAACGCTGGTTTTGCGAAATGTCGCGGAAGCAAGAGTCGCCACCGTCTTTTATTTTCTCCAAATGGAAAGGACAAAAGCACAGAAAAATTCCTTATAGAGATTGCTCTCGGTTCGGGAGGTAGATTATAGAAAGGGAAGGTGTTAGCACCCTTTCTATCCATGGTTATCCATGGGCTCTTAGATACTTGCTCATTCGTGTTTTCAAAATGGTTTGTTTGCTTTTCAACTGTGGGTTTAAAAAAGTTTCTTTGAAAATTTCAGTTCGACTCTTGTATCGGTCCTCAAGAGTGTTTGAAAAGTTGCTTTCGAAAGCTTTTTGAAAAGGTGTCGGTGTGAAAAGTATTTTGATTTGTTTTTGAAATTAGAGCAAGTATCTAGAGTCGTCTACCTACCCTAAGGAATTCGTCTGTGTAAATGTCCTTAAAGTAGTGCCATCCCACCATTGAGAGGTAGGTAGCACCACCGTTGGAGGTGTTCGGGTCAATTCGAAGGTTCGGGACATGGTGATCACCGGAGCAATAGGAAGACACCTTAGAAGCTACCCTCATGCCATGTTCATGGACATGAGGACTTACTAAAACATCCTCTACTCGACGACCACCTTTCGAGGGGCAAGGCAACAGTGAGGCGTACCCTAGGGGTGGTATGTGATTTGTGTGTCGTTTTCAGATATTTTTGTCTTATTCATGCATCGGTGATCTACGCGTTGCTTTTATTTTTGACATTCATTCTTTCATGCAAATTATTAACAGTTAAAAAGTGCGGAATTAAAAGTTCTACGCTATTACAAAGGCGCGGGTCTACATCGCCAAATTAATCCAAGACCCGATTTGAAATAAAGTAAAGCGGAAAGATAAATATCTAATTAGGCTATTACATGGCTTTGGGAGAATTACATGAATATTCACAAAAAGAAATAAAAAAATGCGAAGAGAATTAAAATCGGGAATGCGAGGGCGTTGGACCCTTTTTAGGAAATTAAATTACGATTAACAAATTAATTAAGTTAAATAAAAGAAAATTATTTTTTGAGTTTTTTGCATTTATGGATTTTTAGTGAGAATTAATGGAATTAAAACCTAATTCTAAACTATTTTTAATTTATTAAAAATGTTTTTAGTTTGACCTAATTTTAATTAATTATTTACATGGCAAATTTATTTACAAAGATAATATTTAATAATAATTAATATGGTGAAAAAGAAAAAAAAAGGAATAAAAGTAATTAAAACCCTAATTCTAAAATTTTTAATTTATTACAAAAAATATTAAAGTTTAAACCTAGAATTAACCTAAATTAATTAACAAGATTTTTTACAAAATAACATTAAATAAAATATATTTTATTTTTTGTCTTTCTGATTTTTTATATTTTTTTTATGTTAAAGAAAAAATTAATGTAAAGAATTAAATTAAAATTAGACAAAACAAACAAAATAGAAAGAAAATAAAAAGAAGGAAAGGAAGCAAACCCATGGGGTGTTGACCCCAATTTGGAGGTCTTTGGCTAGCAATCAGGCCCAATGTTTTAAGGCCTTGTTTGACTTTATTGACTTGTGTGTGACACGTCTGACTTATGCCCATGGTGGTCTCCAGATCAAGGCCCTTGGACTCATGCCCTTAGACATGTGGCACGCTTGGATACCAGGCTGCATGGTAGGCTTCAGGAAGCAAGCTGCATAGAATCACATGGAAACAAAATATATTAAGGAAGTGAGGGGACATGGGAATCGAACCCAGGTCCCAGTGCTTATGTGACAACGCAGCTACCACTTGTACCAAGCGCTTTCTTTGTAATATTACTGGAATGCAATTAATATATAACAAAACAAACGCTAATGATGTTAATTCAAAAAAACGCGCTAAACTTGAATTGTCCAATCACTGGTTGACAACACGCCTTCTTCTCCACTCGTTCTGCATTTTGCCTGAAAAAACAAGCTAAATAGCGGGGGTTTTAAACCCCCACAATCTGAAATACAGAAAATAGCGAATAGGAATTAAGCAAAAATAAAAAGGGCGCGACTAGTGATTCTGGATCGTCTAAGTGTGCTGAGTTCAATGGTGTAGGTCTCATGTCTCAATTTTTCCAGAATAAGGAAGCCCCAATTCAAGGTTCCTGAAACCCTAGGCATCGTTCATGGCAACTCTCCATATATGCAAGCATTCTTCAATTAAACTATACTATTAACTTCAGAATCAACACGTTAGCACAAAATAATAATGAAAATGCATTGATATGGCGTGTAGATTCGAATACGATTAATGAAAAATTCGTGCACAGGGTAACTGTGTTCTACCGTTTCTTTGCGTTAGAAGCAGTGGTTTTGATCCAGGAACGTCCCTTGAGGCCTTTGCAAGCTAATGGAATCAATGTTTTGCCTTGAAACGCTTTAGAATGGTGTTTTCAGTTTTGAAATTTTCTTGAAAAAGTGCAAAGTTTGTTTATGGTTTTGGGCGCAGCTTGAAGGTTTTTTTCATTAGGTTTTCATTCTGGCTTATATGAGGGATGAATTAGGGTAAAGATTTGAGCCAAAAAGCCTTGTAATCATGAATCCAATATTTGATTTTAATGGCATATTTTTTCAATCTTTTTCATGTGTTTTTGGTGCCAATCATGATCAAATCACCTTGATTCTTTCCATATTAGATAGTGCACGAAATCTTGAAGGTATTCTATGCACAAAAAGATTTAAAAAGCATGGATGAGTATTTTTTTCATATTTTATTTAATTAAATGAATTAATGGTGATTAAAAATTCAAATAAATAATAAAAAATGATGAAATAACTCCCCTTGGGCCAAATGGTCGTGCATATGCTTTGGATGATGATTCTTGGAAGAAAATGTGGCCCATTAGCAATTTTAAGGAATTTGAAGCAAAGTTGACTTTTCAAAATTCCCAAATATTTCCCAACTTCCACAAGGCATATCTTGCTCAATTTTTAAGCTTTGATCATGTTCTTGGACATTTTGGAAAGGTCTTGAATTCCTCTAACCAATGCCTTTGGTCCCATGTCATTTTGATTTACCAATCTCAAGTTATGGTCTTTGACTTAAAGTCCCTTTTTGTTGACTTTTGAAAATGACCTATAATGTTGAAATTGATAACTTTTTGTGAGAGCATTTCTTGGACTTGAAGTGTGAAGAGGAGTTGTAGGAAATGTCTTTCTCTTCAAAATGATATTTGGGTGGAATTTTTCTGATGAACCATGTGGAAGTTATGCCTTGGTCGAGTTACAGTTAACTTTTTCAACTGTCCAAATATGGAAACTTTTGCATCTTGAGACTTTTTGAGCCATGCTTTGAGAATCATGATCAAGAATTGATCAAATGATTTTTATGGCTTCAAAATGAGATGTTGACCAGAAATTTGAACTTTTGACTGTCAAATGACCATTTTGCCCCTGCAGTTGACTGTAGGGCAATTAGGGTTTTTGACTGTGCAATTTTGTGCTGTAAGTCTTGAAATTTGGTATGAGGATGCTTGACCATGTTTATAGGCATGTGGGACTTGATTGGACCCTTGAAAACTTCAATTTCTTTGTCAGAACCAAAACCCTAGTTTTTGACTGTTAGGAGGCCCTTGAACTGTGCAACCCTTGGGGGGATTTTGAAGCATGCTCTTTGCAAATCTTGAAGAATATGGGAGGGCAAATTTTGGGGTACAATAGTTTCCCCTGTTCAATCTTCTAAGACCTGAGGATGTAGATTGGTTGACATGCCTTTTGTAATCCGAAGGTGGAAGATGATTGAACACTAGAGTGCCCAGAAATTTGCGCTCACATGTTGGAAGTATGATGAGGGGAATGGGCTTACAGATGCCATTTGGAGATTGATGAATAGGATGATGGGCTTATAGATGCCATGCTAAGAGATGATGGAAGGTGGATGGGCTTATAGATGCCATCTGGGCGTCGATCGCGTAAGAGATCCCTTAGCGAGAACTTGCGTACCTGAAAAAGAAAATGATTACCTGACCTGTAACAAGAGCTGGTCTTCAAACTCTTTGTAGATGTGTCCTGACTGGTTACAGGAACTGGGTTTGGAGCTTCAAAAAGGTGATGAATGAACCAGGGATGGTTACTACCTCAACAGGACGGTGAGAGAACCTTGGATGATTACTACCTCAACAGGGACGCTGAGAGAATCTGGGGCGATTACTACCTCAACAGGAATGCTGAGAGAATCTTGGGGCGATTACTACCTCAACAGTAATGCTGAGAGAATCTTGGACGACTTCAACCTCAACAGTAACGCTGAGAGAATCTTGGGCGACTTCAATCTCAACAGTAACACTGAGAGAATCTTGGATGTCTTCTACTGAGTCTTTATCAGGAAAATCTTTTAGGGGTCGATTTAACTGGACTAGAGAAGGCCTTTGACTGGATAAGAAACAGGAAAATCTTAGGGTCGATTTAACTGAACCGGACAAGGTCTTGAAATCTTCAACTGGATAAGAAACAGGGAGATCTTAGGGTCGATCTGACTGAACCAGAGAAGGCCTTTGACTGGATAAGAAACAGGAAAATCTTAGGGTCGATTTAACTGAACCGGTCTAGGTCTTGAAATCTTCAACTGGATAAGAAACAGGGAAATCTTAGGGGCGATCTGACTGAACCAGAGAAGGCTTTTGACTGGATAAGAAACAGGAAAATCTTAGGGTCGATTTAACTGAACCGGTCTAGGTCTTGAAATCTTCGACTGGATAAGAAACAGGGAAATCTTAGGGGCGATCTGACTGAACCAGAGAAGGCTTTTGACTGGATAAGAATCAGAAAAATCTTAGGGTCGATTTAACTGAACCGGTCTAGGTCTTGAAATCTTCAACTGGATAAGAAACAGAGAGATCTTAGGGTCGATCTGACTGAACCAGAGAAGGCCTTTGACTGGATAAGAAACAGAAAAATCTTAGGGTCGATTTAACTGAACCGGTCTAGGTCTTTGAAATATAGCTGAGAACTTAACTGAATCTTTTCCTGAAAGGTAAAGGTCAGTCATATGCAATGCGTGATATGGATCAAGAAATGATGTTCTCAACATAAATGAGATTTGTAAGATATGATGCATATATGCATGCTATAATGTATGGAAATGCGATGTTTATGAATGTATGTTTTTGTCCAGGAAAATAAATCCTTGACAGGTGCCGGGAAGTCACTCCTGGGCTGATGTTTGAAGAATAGATCTTTGCTTCCGCTGGGGATGATAGTTGCAAGAATACCAGTAGGAGAAGATAACTCCGTTGGGGGATAAACTTGGCGAATGGATTACTCTGCGGGGAGAAAAATACTCTAGCGATCTTGTTGGGGAGCAATACTCTGTGGGGGAGGGATACTTTGCTGAAATGTTGATGGTCACTTCGCTGGGGATACCGTTGATATGTTGGAAGTGTTTTAATAGACTTCGCTGGGGATAAGAAGATTTCGCCGGGGACGATCTTTCCGTGGCTTTCGGCTGAGGATAACCCAGTTATATCCTGGTAGGGAAATAACTCTTTGAATAAAGCCGGGTGACGCGTTCGTGCTCTGCGAGGATAAGCTTCCAGAAACTACTGGGGATAAGCTTGCAGCTTAGGGAGACGGATTCCAACTTTCCTAGAGAACTGGATTGGACTCTCCTGGGGAAGTTTTGAACTGTACCGGGGAAGTGACTCCATTGAATGTTTGATATACCGCCGGGGAACAATCTTTAGGTCAAGACTACCGGGGATGCTTGTTAAGAATGCATGTATATTGCCGGGGATTGTTGAGATCTGTTGGAGGATACCCAACTTCCTTAAGGTTGATATTATAGCTTTGCTTGGGGAGAGTGCATTGACTTGCTGACGCACTCTCTGGGGAATTAAGATATACTGGTTATGTTCTTCAGCCGAACTCACCTTGGTACCTTGGTGGATTAAGCAATTAGATCGCTTAGACAACTCTTTATTGCCCCTGTTTCTAATGTTACCTGTAATTAATCCTTTGTTTCGTATGCAAATATTCGTGAGTTAGCAAATTATTGTCAATGCATATATCACAAATTGAACCTTGGACGTTCTTCGCAAAACAAAACAGAAAAGGAAAAACAATTGGCAATTTTAACTGAAAAGTGATTTTTTTGTATTGATTTTGAATTTTCCTGTAAAATAGGCGTTTATGTACAAGAGGCTGACGTCCTAGTAAGAGAATGCCGCTGAATAAGAGTTTATACAAATTTGTACAAAGGAAAATAAACAGTTGTGTGAAATGAATGATCCCACTGGGTTTCAACTCCGCTATCGCCTTTATATCTCCGAGCGTCTCATCACTTGATGACCTTAGTTGAAGATGAAGCTGACTGATCGATGCCGTCTGAACTTGATGTAGATACCAGATTCTGGATGCAAAGTGATCCAATGAGACATAGTATTACGCTTTATCCCTAACTTTTGCCTGGACCTCCCTTTCGGGTTTTCGATCCACCGGGATACCCATTTTTTCCCAAGCCGCCTTTTCAGGTTTTCGACTTGCCGAGTGTACAGATTTTTTCATTTCATCCCTTCATTTTGCCCGAACCCTTTTGGTTCGCCAGGAAGCCCTAATGTTTGCCTAGGTATGTCAACCTAGCGGGTCTTTTTTCATGCGTAGTATCTTTTTACTATGTCTGCATTGGCGGGGTGAGGAAGGTCGTCACCGTCCATGTTGGTTAGAATCATGGCTCCTCCTGAGAACACATGCTTAACCACAAATGGCCCTTCGTACGTAGGGGTCCATTTGCCCCTTGGATCACTCTGAGGAAGGATGATTCGCTTGATTACAAGATCCCCAACTTGATACTCTTATGGTCTGACCTTTTTGTTAAGTGCCCTGATCATTCGTTTCTGATACGTCTGACCATGACAGATAGCAGCAAGTCTCTTTTCATCAATAAGGTTTAGTTGATCAAGTCGTGTCTGGATCCAATCATCTTCGCTCAGATTTGTATCCTTCATTATCTGGAGAGAGGGTATCTGCACTTCGATCGGTAAGACTGCCTCCATACCGTAGACCAAGGAGAAAGGAGTTGCCCCGGTTGACGTCCTGGCTGAGGTACGGTACCCATGTAGAGCGAACGGTAACATCTCGTGCCAATCTTTATAAGTCACTGTCATCTTCTGCACGATTTTCTTAATGTTCTTATTTGCCGCTTCTACAACCCCATTCATCTTCGGTCTGTAAGAAGAAGAGTTGTGGTGCTGTATCTTAAACTGTTCGCAGAGCTCAGTGATCATCTTGTTATTGAGATTAGTACCGTTGTCTGTAATGATTCTTTTCGGGACCCCGTATCGACAGATCAGATTATGCCGAATGAACCGTGCCACAACAGTCTTGGTTACCGTAGCGTAGGAAGCTGCTTCAACCCATTTCGTGAAGTAATCAATCGCCACTAGAATGAAGCGATTCCCGTTGGATGCCGTAGGTTTAATCTCACCGATCATATCTATGCCCCACATTGCAAAAGGCCAGGGTGCAGTCAGGACATTTAGAGGAACCGGAGGAACATGCACCTTGTCTGCATAAATCTGGCATTTATGGCATGTCCGAGAATGTTGGTAGCAGTCAGCTTCCATTGTGGACCAGAAATACCCTGCCCGGAGTATTTTCTTGGCCATAGTGTGTCCACTGGAATGTGTCCCGAAGGTCCCTTCATGTAGCTCTTCCATGATCCTTTCTGCTTCAGTCTTATCCACACAACGCAGTAAGGTCGAATCATGGTTTCGCTTGTACAAGATGCCGTTGCTAAGGAAGAACTTCGCTGCGAACCTTCTCAGGAACTTCTTATCATTGACAGACGCACCTTCAGGGTATTCCTGGGCTTCCAAATATCTCTTCACCTCATGGTACCAAGGCTTCTCAGTTACCAACTCAGTCTCGAGATCACAACAGTGTGCCGGTTCGTCCAGTTTCCAGATGATGATCCGGGGAGCCTCATTGTCCCATTTGACCTTGAACATAGAAGACATCGTAGCTAACGCGTCCGCCAACTGATTCTCCTCTCTTGGGAAATGTTCAAAGGTTATCTCTGTGAAGTGGGGGATCAAAGTCAACACACATTCTCTGTAAGGAATGAGATTCGGATGTTTCGTATCCCACTCCCCTTTGATCTGATTGATCACGAGAGTGGAATCTCCAAAGACACTCAGAAACTTGATCCTTAAGTCGATCGCAGCTTGGAGACCCATGATGCATGCCTCATACTCCGCCATGTTGTTGGTGCAGTTGAAACATAGCTGGGCAGTGAGTGGAGTATGAGTGCCTTGAGGGGATATGATCACAGCGCCGATACCGTTACCCAAAGCATTGGAGGCTCCGTCAAAGTGCATAGACCATCGGGATCCTTCTTCAGGTCCTTCATCCAGTCCAGGTACTTCACAATCAGTCACTATCATGATGCTCTCATTTGGAAACTCGAAGTTCATTGACTGATAGTCGTCTACTGCCTGATGTGCCAAGTGGTCTGCCAATACACTTCCTTTGATGGCTTTCTGGGTTATGTATTGAATGTCGTATTCCGTCAAGATCATTTTCCATCTTGCTATTCTCCCAGACAGAGCAGGCTTTTCAAATATGTATTTTATAGGATCCATCTTCGAGATCAACAAGGTAGTGTGAGTCAGCATATACTGTCTCAGCCGGCGAGCAACCCATACCAAAGCGCAGCAAGTTTTCTCAAGCAGTGAGTATCGGGTCTCACAGTCGGTAAACTTTTTGCTAAGGTAATAAATGGCATGCTCTTTTCGGCCAGACTCGTCATGCTGCCCCAGCATACACCCCATTGAGTTGTCAAGTACTGTCAGGTATAGTATCAGAGGTCTCTCTTCAACCGGTGGCATAAGGATGGGTGGTTCTTGGAGATACTCTTTGATTCTGTCAAAAGCAGCCTGACATTCATCATTCCAACGTACTACCTGATCTTTCTTCAGCAGCTTGAAGATTGGCTCACAGGTAGCAGTTAGGTGCGAGATGAATCGAGCAATGTAATTCAGGCGTCCTAGAAAGCCTCTGACCTCTTTTTCTGTCTTAGGAACAGGCATCTCTTGAATAGCTTTAACCTTGGCAGGATCCACTTGAATGCCCTTGTCACTTACAACGAAGCCTAGCAACTTTCCAGATCTGACCCCGAAGGTGCACTTGTTCGGGTTCAACCTCAGCTTGTACAACTTCAGACGGTCAAACAGTTTCTGCAGATGATCTAAGTGCTCTTCCTCAGTTTGGGACCTTGCAATCATGTCGTCAACATACACTTCTATCTCATGATGGATCATGTCATGAAATAAAGCAACCATGGCACGTTGGTAGGTTGCCCCAGCATTTTTCAATCCAAAAGGCATGACCTTATAGCAGAAGGTGCCCCACTGAGTAACGAAGGTAGTTTTTTCCATGTCTTCCGGAGCCATCTTGATCTGATTATAGCCTGAAAAACCGTCCATGAAAGAGAACACCTTATGTTGAGCTGTATTGTCAACAAGGACATCAATGTGAGGTAGGGGAAATCATCCTTGGGGCTGGCCCTGTTCAGATCCCTGTAGTCAACACACATTCTGACCTTTCCATCTTTCTTTGGTATCGGCACCACATTAGCAACCCACTGAGGATAAGAAGTCACTGCAAGAAACCCGGCGTCAAACTGTTTCATAACCTCGGCTTTGATCTTCTCAGACAACTCTGGACGCATACGGCGGACCTTTTGCTTGACCGGAGGGCAGTCTTCCTTGGTAGGCAAATGATGGACCACAATGTCGGTATCCAACCCGGGCATGTCTTCGTAGGACCAGGCAAATATCTCCACATAATCATGTAGCATCTGAGTCAACCGTTGCTTCACGCTGAGCTCTAGGTTGACACCAATCTTTACCTCCTTTCTGTTTGCCTCAGTACCCAGATTTATTGTTTCCACCGGCTCTTCATGTGGTTGAATTGCCCTCTCTTCCTGGAGTAACAGTCTTGCAAGCTCTCCAGGCACTTCGCAATCATCTTCACCTTCGTCTTCGGCTAAGTTGATCGGATTTTCGAAGTCATAACTGGCAGTAGCAGAGTCGTTACCAGTGAGATCCAGAGTCGATTGAAACCTGTATGAGTGAGTGTGTGTAAATACAGCTGTTTTGCAATATATAAAGAAAGGAAAGAAAGAAAAGGAGCATAAGATTTGAAATGCGAGAAAACGTCCAAGATCTTTATTCATGATATATGAAATGACAATTAATATACCCTCACAAATGAAGCCAACGGTGCCTCGGGTAAGACACCGGGCCATAGAGTTTTAATTGTTTATTACAAATAACAAAACATAGGAGTTTATTACTGCGTAACAAAAGTAACAGGAGTATGATCTTTAGCAATCCAATTGGTCAATTCGCCATCAGTTGTCGGGTAGATCCAGCTATTGAACTCTGACTCTCCCACTTCATCTTCATCCCCAACAACATTCACTCCTGGATTGGTAATGAGCACAAGAGGTCTTCTGATCTTTACCTTGCGTACAACCTTCTGACCCTCTGCAGTAAAACCCAGTCCAAACTTGTCAGTTTTTTGTGTAAAATCAGGGAGCCTGCCCCAGTTAGCACATTCACCTTTCTTGATTACAGCCCGGGCATCCTTCAAGGAAGCCATCTTCAAAGGAACATCCTCTTCGACCACTGTTTCCGCTGCTGCCAATGTTGGAGGTACCTCTTCGAAATGCTGAAAGTGGGTTTCAATAAACTCCCCGTCCATCTCAATATACCTGAAGGAATTCAAATGGCTCACCATATACTCCTCCTCTCCCTGCACGGTGACAATCTTCCCTCTGACGGGGTACTTGAGCTTCTGGTGCAGGGTAGAGGTCACTGCCCCAGCTTTGTGGATCCAAGGTCGACCTAGTAGACAAGAATACGATGGACGGATATCCATCACATAGAAAGTAGAGTCGAATACTTGAGAACCCACACGAATAGGAATGTCCACCTCTCCATGAACCATCCTCTTAGAACCGTCAAAGGCTCTGACGATGATGTTGCTAGGTTTCAGCTCCAGGCCTTCACAATCCAAACGGTCTAAGGCCTTCTTGGGTAGCACATTCAGGGAAGAACCAGTGTCCACCAACACGTGCGCCAGAGTAGTGCCCCTGCATTCAATAGAGACATACAGGGCGTCATTGTGGTCTTTTTCGGATGAAGGTTTAGGCTGAATAAAAGCAGAAATATTTTGGCCCAAGTTAACTCTTTCACTTCCCTTAATCCATCTCTTGTTGGTACACAAATCATTCAAAAACTTCGCATACTTCGGAACCTATTTAATCACATCAAGGAGCGGAATATTTAATGTAACTTTTCGGAAAACATCCAAAATCTCTTTTTCTTTCTCTCCTTCCTCAATTCTTTTATTTTTCAGAATTCTATGTGGGAAAGGAACTGGTGGCACGTAGTCTCTTTCTGTAATTCTTTCAGTTTCCACCGCAATAGGAGAAGGTGGAGAAGGTTCAGATGAAACAGATTCAGAAGGTGAAGAAGTAGAAGGTTCAGATGTTACCTCAATATTTTTCTCAGGGGTTGTTCCTGCTACCTTTCTAGATCGCAAAGAGATTGCGCTAACATTGGCATTAGGACCACCATTCGGATTGGCAACAGTTTGGGCTGGAAGTTGGTTCGACCCTTGGGATTGCATTGCGTTCATTTGAGTAGCAAGCTATCCCATCTGTATATGCAAGGTTTGAATGCTAGAATCGGTCCTTTGTTGGAACTGAAGGTTGTTGATGGCCATTTGTTTAACAAGATCCTCTAAGGACGGTCCGGAAGGTGCAGGGGCAGCCGGTTGAGGTGAGTTCTATTGTTGGCTGGTTTGTGGATTTCCATATTGAAGGTTGGGATGATTCCTCCAATTCGGATGATATTTGTTGGTGGACAGGTCAGGAATGTTGTTGCACCTGTTTTGGTTGTAAAGGTTGGCTGCATAAGCTTGGGGCAGCTCAGTGATAGATTCATCTCTCAGAATGGGACATGTATCAGTCGGGTGCTCAGGGGAAGTACAAATATCACACAGAGTTTATGTTTGAGTTTTTGCTACTGCTAGTTGTTTGACTAATTCCATGAGCTCATCAATTCTAGTCTCTAAAGTTTTGTTGGAAGAAGAAGCTTGAATTTGATTCACTCATTTGCTTTGTGAAGAATTGTCTCTAGTGGTAAATTGCTGAGAATTAAGAGACATATTCTCTATTAGAGCTTTAGCAGCAGCTGGAGTTTTATCAACAAGTGCTCCACCACTAGCAGCATCAAGAATGTTTCGGTCCATCGGTATCAACCCCTCATAAAAGTACTGGATGAGTAATTGCTCGGTGATCTGATGTTGAGGGCAGCTGGATACCAAGTGCTTGAACCTCTCCCAATACTCAGTGAGTGACTCATTACCTTGTCTGATACCGCAAATTTCCTTTCTTATTGAGGCAGCTCTAGAGACAGGAAAATATCGCTCCAAAAACACCTTTTTCAGCGCATTCCAGCTTACAATTGAATTTGGCTCGAGGTAGTACAACCAATCCTTTGCTGCACCCTGCAATGAAAAAGGAAAAGCTCAAAGTTTGATGTGATCTTCAGTGATCCCTTCAGGCTTCGATGGTGTAGAGCATACAACCTGAAACTCTTTCAAATGTTTATGCGGATCCTCACCTGCAAGACCACTAAACTTGGGCAACAAGTGTATTAAACCCGATTTTAATTCAAAAGGAGAAGCAACATCATCATAATCAATACACATGCCATTATAATTTATATCAGGGGCAGCCAATTTCCTTAAGATTCTTTGGTCAGCCATATCAATAACAACTTCAGAATCAGAATCAAACAGATAGTGCAAGTAATTAGAATCAGCCTCTGACTCAAACTCAATTGTGGGTGATGGACTAGTGTTAACTTGGACTCTCCTACGTTGTGTGTGCAATGTTCTTTCTACTTCAGGATCAAAACGCAACAATGGTAACAAAGCCCAAAATACCAACAATGTCCCTAAAAGCAAAAACAAACACAAAGAAGGAAAACGATTAAATTTTTTTCAAAAAAATAAACTGAACACGAAATTCTTCTAATGGGAAAAAATAGAATTTTGATAATTTTTTTGATTTTTTCCGACTCTATGAAAACAGTAAATAAATCATAAAAAATAGGAAAATGATGAATTTGGGAAATTGAGACCAAAGGCCCGTAACTACTTTGTAGTACGGGACAAATGAGTGGAGAATTTTTTTGCAAGGGATGGTCAAGGCAGAATTCTAATCGGATGCGATTTACCCAAAAACTGATTTTTTTTTACTATTTCGACTCTACAACGCGAATTGGACGAAATCACGATGAAACTAACGCCTAGACTCAAAGAAACTGACCCCATGACTCTAAAAACAACTAATAATACCAAGAATCCCCGACAACAGCGCCAATTTTGATCCGCTGTCGCGCGCGGATCAAAACGAGTATTTTTGCGAAACGGTTTCAAAACTGTAGTATTTAACGACAATAGTAACTCGGATATCGTTCTCACAAGGATTCTTGATTTTATTAAACAACAGAAATCGAATTGGGGGGGGGGGGGGGTTGGTTTTAAGGACGATTTATAAAAAAAAACAGAAAATAAGCGCTTAAAATAAGTGATTATGAAATAAGTCGATCTACTGGTTCGGGTTCCTACTATCATCGATTAATACAATTTAACTTCCCTAAGCGGATTCCTATTCAAATTCGATCACAATTTCATCCAACAAGCGAGAATGAAAAAAAATAAGAATTATGTTCTCTTTTCATCGAATTAAGCAAACGGTTAATCAACAAACGGAATAACGAATTAAGCATACGATATAACGTAATTATAATTTGGAAACATAATTCAATCGAACCAACAAGATTACTCTAAGATAATTCGAATTAAGCAAACGAATATAAAAGGCAAAATTGATATGAATAGAAATTGAATTGTAAATTGTATTAACCTCAAGTTTTGGAAACCAAGTTACAGCAAATAAACTTTAACGGATTAGTTCTCCATTCCCATTCGTACCAAATTGTTTTCTCCCTTTTGTCTACAGTAAAAACGTGATAAAAAATCCCCGTTATGCGGCTGCCCCCAGGTTAAAGAGGAACAATCCATTCGGTTTACAAACCAACTTGGTTGAAAACATAACCCAGGCCCAAAACTACTAACCCAAAACTTAAAAGTCTAATTCTGCAACTTCAACGATTTTTTCAACCTTTCTGCACTTCGAATCAGCTTCTGGCCAAAACTAGAAAGTTGTAGGCCATTTTCTTAGCTTTCCAACTCATGGTCAAACGCCTCGATCCGATTTTTGTAGAATTAGTTATGAATTTTTCCATGAAATCTGCAGTTGCTGAAAATAAAATACGAAAATTAATTAAATGCAAAAATAAAATAAATTAGAAAAACATATTAAAACATAAAAATAAACACAATAAACTAAAGAAATGCATTAGTACAATCGTGGAAGGATGTGCATCAAAATGCACTGATCAATCATTTTTGTGACGTTTTCTTTTTTTTGAGGATTTGTAGGACCTCTTTATTTTTTATTTTGCTATCCTTGTCTTTTGCCTGAACTGTTTCTTTTGTGATTATAGCCAGCGGGATGCCCCCATTTTTTTTTCTTAAGTCTCCTTCATAAGTTTTGACTTAATAGGCTTTTATTTTGAGAGATAATGACTTCCTGTTCTTAATGATTATGTGGAACCATCACCATCTTTTGGAGAGCATCTTCTAAACTATTTGTCGTGTATGAAGGGAAAGCTTGCGACTGAATGCACATCTGAATTAACTGAGAAAACTACCATGCCCCAGGTTATGATTAAATGTTTTAATTTATGTGAAAAGAAAACTCCTACTTCTTAGGCTCAAAGGGGTTGACTAGGGATTATCTTCCTTATAACTCCACTGTTTAGGATTTGAAATAACACATGTACATCGTCAGCGAGGTCTGTTCAAAAGCATACTGTAGAGATTGTGGTATCATTCTCGTCATCCTCCCTCTAAAGGCTTAGATATTTTAATCAAGAGTTGAATATCACAAAAAGGAAGTAAGAAAGCAGTTTAAGAATAATGAAAACAAATTAATTCAAGACAAACATTTGCAATGCATTAATGAAATAATAATGTTTGACATGACAATAATTGTTTGAACAAACAAAGAAAATACAACTTGAGAATTCAAATGAACAAAAATGCTCTCAATTCTGGCCATGATTTGGCATGGGAGCAGTGATCACGTTGGGAGTCTCAGGAGGGTCGAACTCAATCTCCTTGGCGTCAATCATATTTTGAATCTTGTATTTCAGTGCCCAACAATCATTAGTATCGTGCCCAGGACTGCCAGAATGATAGGCACACCTTGCATCAGGATTGTAGTTAGGAGAAGAAGTCTTAGGGTTTGGATAAGGTCCTATCAACATAATCAAATTCATCCTCAACATATGTTATAATGCTTGAGACATCGACATGTTGATCTTGGTAAACTGTCTCTTAGGCTCGTCTTGCCTTTGCTGATTACCCTATTGTTGTGGTCGTTGCACGCGTGCTGAATTAGAGACCAGCACTGCCCCTATAGATTGGTGGTGGTCTGCCCTGTTACGACCCTTCTGGCCATACATAGCATTGGCTTCCCTCTTACCAGCAAATGGCTTCTTCTCAGCATTAGAAGATGCAGCCATCGGGATCTCCCCACTCTTGATACCACTTTCGATCCTTTCTCCATTCAGAACCATCTCTATGAACCCGGATGAGGAACTCCCAATCAGCAGATTAAAGAACGGTCTTGTCAGAGTACCCATGAACATGTCTACCATTTCTCGATCATTCAGAGGAGGTTGTACCCTGCCAGCTAGATCCCTTCATTTCTGGGCATATTCCTTGAAGCCTTCGCTAGAACCCATAGACATGCTTTGAAGTTGTGTACGAGTTGGAGCGAGGTCAGCATTGTATTGGTACTGCTTGTAGAAAGCAGCAGCCAAGTCTTCCCAGGTATGAATGTTTGTTCTTTCTAGATGATAGAACCACTCCAGTTGCGTGTCAACCAAACTTGCTTGGAAGAAATGGACCCATAGCTTCCGGTCAGCAGTGTGAGGATGGATTTTTCTTACATATAACCTCAAGTGGAGCTTGGGGCAAGAAACACCGTCATATTTTGCAAAGATATGGACCTTGAATTTAGGTGGGATGACCACCCCTGGAACCAAACCTAATTCTTCAAAATCTAGAGCAGGCATCCTTTGGATCTCCATGGCATTGAGCTGATCCTCCAGCCGTCTGTATTTATCATCAGCAAGAGGATATTGCTCCTCAAAATAGTCATATTCATCTTCTTGAGACGCTGGATTGCTGTCTCCTTCCTCTGATTCCTCGTCATCTTCCTCTTGATTATACCCTCCCTTTGATGGGGTTGCAAAATCTAGAGCTTGGTTAGCTGGTCTTCTTCTTTCCACACTCAAAACACAAACTGGTTTCTTTGCCTTTTTCTTATGGTCTTTGAGAATAAGAGCCTTCAGATCTTCTTGTCCCTTATCCAGATTCATGAACATTTCTTGGAATTGAGCATTTTGTGCCTGAAGTTCCTTAATTGTTTGTTTAATATCCATTTCTTTTTGATGAAATAAACAGCGAAAAAAAAAGAAACCTACATGGGGAATACCTGTTATGCAATGACATGTATGATATGAAAATGTTTTCAAGGATCTCGCGAGTTAAACAAGAAAATGTCAGAAGTTGAATTTTTCAGCTTTGATTGAAGAACTTGGCATCGTTGAAAGTCCTTCTACGAGAGTCAAGCTCACCATATCGAGTGGGTCATAGCCCCTGACTCAAGTTGTTGAGTTTTGATCTTTTGACGGCATTAGCTAGAGGAAAATAAATCCCCTTACTAGACGTTTGATTTATCATAACGTGCATCACAAACCCTTGAGATCCTTGAAATGGTTAAGGAAATGTTGTGGCATGATGTTATGATGTGTATGCTATGTGTTAAGCAAAAGTATAATGTGATGAAGACAAGTGAGTCTAAGAAGTCCAGGTTACTGGATAATGACTGCGAACAAATCCTGTAAGGAAATCATGTTGTTAGATAATAAAACCCTGCAAGTAGTTTAAGTTGAAAGCAAATAAGTCACACAAGCAGCCTTAGGTTTAGGCTTGCATGGGGTTTGTAGGTAAGTACCCTCTTGAAGTTTAGTTGGCTCAACCTGTCCTATCAATAGTAATCGGGTTCTAAGTGTTGTACCCCAATTTTTTCCCCTAAGATTCCTATATCATATCATATCAACTCGATCATAACAAGATCGCATTAGGGTTGGTTCTTCCTCTTTTTCTATCTCCTATCTTTAAGTTTTCTCTTGAGGAATCTCCAAGCACCTTGGTTGTGTATTTTGTATATGTGTTGTTGACTAACTTCTAATCAAAATACAAAAAAATATTTGTCTTTGTCTTTGTATATTTTTGTTTTGTAGGTACCAAGTCGAAGCATCTGACAAATAAGGATTTCTGGTATTATTTTCCTAAAATCTCTATTTGCAAAGAAAAAGAATTAAAAATTTTCATTTTTTTTTCACTGATGCAATCGATTGCTCTTAAAGTGCAATCTATTGCATATAGTGTATTTTGCGCCATTTTTGAAAAAAATACATTGTGCAGTCGATTTGCACTGTAGTGCAATCGATTGCACAGCGTGAAAATTTTAAAAAAAAAATTAGCATTTTAAACTTGTCAAAATTTTGGCTCCAATTTTCCTTCACTTTTGAAAGATGTATCATTAATTCAAATTTTAGTGCCAATCTTTCATTTTTAAAAAAGAATTATCATTAATTCAAATTTTGGCTCTAATATTTGAAAGAATTATCATTAATTCAAATTTTGGCTCTAATTTTTGAAAGAGTTATCATTAATTCAAATTTTGGCTCCAAGAATCAATTACCAAATTACCACTAATCCCAATCCTAAACTCTATAAATAGAGCCCTCATTTCATTCAAATTTCAAGCTTTTGATAGCCAAATCCACCTTGCTAAAAAATCTCTCAATTCTCTCCATCTACCAAATTCACTTAAAGCTCCATTTTCAAAAAGTTAGTAAGCTTTGTGTTGTACCCCAAAATTTGCCCTCCCATATTCCTCAAGATTTGTCAAGAATGATCTTCAAATTACTCAAGATTGCTCAAGGACTATACAGTCAAACCATCTCCTAAGACAGCTGAAATTAGGGTTTTGGTTCTTTCAAGGAATTTGGGGTTTTCAATGGTTCAATCAAGTCTCATAGGCCTCTATACATTCTCAAGCATATACATGCCAAGTTTCCAGACTCACAGTGCCAATTTGCACAGTCAAAAGCCTCATTTGATCCACAGTCAACTGCAGGGGCAAAATGGTCATTTTGCAGTCAAAAGTCAGAATTTTTGGTCAACATCTTATTTTGAGCTCACAATCATCATTTGATCAAGTCTTGATCATGATTCCACAAGGATAGCTCAAAAATCATCAAGATGCAAAAAGTTGCTATTTTAGGACAGTAGAAAAGTCAACTGTATCTTGACCAGGGCATAACTGTTTCATGGTTTGTTAGAAAAATTCCATCCAATTCTCATTTTGAAGGGGATGTAATTTTCTACAATCCATCTTCACACTCCAAGTCCAAGAAATGCTCTCACAAAAAGTTATCAATTTCTATATTATAGGTCAAATTCAAAAGTCAACAAAAATGCACTTTGAGTCAAAGGCCATAACTTGAGATTGGTGAATCCAAATGACATGAGACCAAAGGAATTGGTTAGAGGTCTTCAAGACCTTTCCAAAATGTCCAAGAACATGGTCATATGGTCAAAATTGAGCAAGATATGCATTGGAGAAGTTGGGAAATTTTTAGGAATTTGCAAAAGTCAACTTTGCTCAAAACACCTTATTTTTGCTAATGGGCCTCAAATTTCTTGTTGAAACTTCATCCATGGCCTATGCACGACCCATCAAGCTTAATTGAATTTATTTTCTTATTTTTTATTAATTAATTTTATTTTTAATTAATATTAATTCATTTAATTCATTTAAATTGTAGGAAAATGCAAGATTTGATTTTTCAATCAATTTGTGAAGCAAATATGGTCAAGATATGCTGGCAATTTCGTGCTCAAAGTCAAAGATGCAAAATCTCCAAAATTGGCAACATTTTCGAATCATGAAGATTCAAAAATATTTGATTTCCAATCAAAGATTCAATCATCAATTCAATGGATTTTTGTTCAAACTTTTGACCTAATTCCATTCCCCTATATATATTCAAGCAAACCCTAATCCCATACAGGTGAAAAAGCTACAGAAAAAAGCCATAGCATATTGAGGAAATTCAAGAAAATTGCAAACTGACTTTGGCATTCCAGGGCGATTCAAAAGGTTTTATTGATTCTAATACATTGCAGGAGGTCCCAGGGACAATTTGCAATTGAATTCACGTGCTAAAACTCAAGGAATCGATACCTACAGAACCACGGTTTGCACTTTATTTTCAGAATCGTACAGCTTAATTCATGCATATTTAACATGCTTTTGTGTTTGATTTGTATTGATAGGGACCATACGAAGCTAATGGTATAACTGAATTGGATTATAATGCCCTAAATCACAAGATGCCATAGTTGAATTTTTAGGGTTCATAAGCTTTGAATTGGGGCTTTGCAATCCAAGCAAAATTAGGACTCGTAAGGCACATGGTTGGAATCGTTGAACCAAGACGAACACAAATCACCCATCGCGAAATATTTATATATGTTGTAGCTCTAATCTCTATTTTTCGTCGCCATAGTTTGTGGGGGTTAAAAACCCCCGCTATCTAATGTTCTTTTTTTTGCAGGAACTATGAAGAAGATGATGATGTGTTAGTACATGGTTGGCCAGTTCAAAAGAGCGCGCGTTTTTTTATAATTTCAGTCTATTAATTTGTTTGCATATATAATTAACACTTGTTATTCCAATGACAATTGAGACAGCGTGGTGGAGTGGTTGAACAAGCATCCAATAACCATTGGGACTTGGGTTCGAATCCCAGGTCCCCCAAAATGCTTATTCTATTTTTCTTAACATATTCATGTGCAGAATTCCAAAAGGTGTCCACCATGCACTTCACATCCCAGCGCGCCAAGTGGCCTCAAACTCAAATATGAAGGCCAGGGTTGAAAGACCATTGTACTCCCCAGTCAACGCGCGTGTGGACAATCCATGGAAGTCAAAACAGGCTTGAGTCAGTGGGCCTGAAAACTGCATCATACACCTCCTAACCTGGCCCATCACCCCCTGGTTTCATCATTTCTTTTCTTCTTTTATATTTTTTTCTTTTAATTGTTTTATCATTAATTATTATTATTATTATTTAATTAACCCAAATTAACTTTTTCATAATAAAAATCAGAAAACTAAAGTATAATATATTTTTATTATTTATTAAATTCACCCTTAATTTATTATTTTTGTAAATAAATATAATTAATTAATTTAGTTGTTTTAATTAGGTTAATTTTATTATTTTCACAATATTTTAAAATCAACATAGAATTAGGGTTTTTACTAACTTTTGACTATTTTTTATTTATTTCATTAAAACATAAAAAACTCAAAAAATATTTCTTTTTATTAATTAATTAATTTTAGGTTTAATTTAATGCAAAAATAACAAAAACTCATTCTTTCTCAAAAAGGGTCAAAACCCTAAGAACTTCCCCGATTCAATTTTTTCTCGCGTGTGATTATTCCTGATTAATATTTTTCATCATATTATGTAATTGCTCCGAGGATGTAATAGCTTTAATTAGGACTTTTTATCGCTTTATTTTCCGCAATTTACTTTTTCAAAGGGTTTGTTTTTGGCGATGTAAATACCCGACGCCTTGTAATAGCGTAGATTTATTTTCCGCAACTATTAACTGTTAGATGTATGTTAACTAGGCTATGCATGACAAGATTTATCTCTGAAATTAAAATCAACCTGTAGCTCACCATAAAATGTGCAAAGATAACTTAACTGAATCCTGACACACTCGCACATGTCACTCCTAAGGTACGCCTAACTTGGTTGCCTCGACGTGGTCATTGAGTATAGGGTGTTTTAGAGGTCGCCCTCATGTCTAAAGATCCAAGTTGCCCCGAAAAGGTTGCCTCGGATAAAACGATCTAAGACATTAGGGTTACCGCTAAGGCGTCCTACTATTGCTTTGGTGACCACATGTCCCTATAATTGAATTGACCCGAAAAACTCCAACGACGGTGCTACCTACTTCTCAATAGTGGGATAGTATTGTCTAAAGGAAATTTACACAGCTTAATTTCTTTTGAGTAGGTAGAGGTTCTCAAGTACTTGCTCTTTCAAAACAAAAACAACTTTTCGCACCTACACTTTTCTGACAAAAGCTTTCAAACAAACACTTCATACACTCTTGAGGACAGATACAAGAGTCAAATCGAAGTTTTCAAACAAACTTTTTCAAAACCCACAAACACAAGAAAAGCAAAACATTTTTGAAAACATAGTGAGCAAGTACCTAATAGCCCGTGGATAACCACGGATAGAAAGGGTGCTAACACCTTCCCTTTCTATAATCTACCTCCCGAACCGAGAAACATCTCGAAAAGGAATTTTGCTGTGCTTTTGTCCTTTCCTTGTTGGAGAAAATAAAAGACGGTGGCGACTCTTTCTTACCGCGACATTTCACGAACCATCATTTCAAAACAGTCAGTTCTATTTCCACCGATCACAGAACTGGCGACTCTGCTGGGGAGATAATAAGTGAGGTGTACCTTAGGATTAGATCATTATATGTTTTCAATTGTATGCCTTGTATGCTTTAATTTTATGGGCTTGCATCGGAGTTTTATAGATCCTAACCCGGATCTGGGGCACCCTTTTTAGGTAAGTAGCAATAAACTGTGAGGGACCTGTCCGGCGTAGACCGACACGGGTGAAGCAGTAGCTACGTTGGTGTGACACCTTGGTCTGTACCGATATCCCTTGTGTTGGAACGAGGAGAATATGGGTCTTCTGCGGAGTCGTTAAGCACCAACTGACCTTAGAACCTTAAATTGACCAACTTGGCCATAGAACGGTAGCAGTATGCTACACTCATTGAGGCTAAACTCTCGCGATGGTTCCGGCCGCAAGAAAAGGTTGCTAAGCTGGAGTTATGACTGATTGAGGGTAGTCAGTGATATTGAGATCCTCTAGAACCCGGTTACTATTTTTAGGACAGGTCTTAACCAACTGAAACTGAAAGAGGGTAGTACCTAAACTTCATGCCAGCCTGAAATCTAAGGGCTCTCTTTTGTGACTTGTGTGTTTTACCATGTTTGCCTTTTGTGAATACTTGTGGTGTGCCTTTATCATAACATCATAACATCATCACATCATAACATTGCATACATCTTGCATAAGGACTAACCCATTCCAAGGATCTCAAGGGTTTGTGATGCAGGTCTTGATGAACCAACTATCTAGCAAGGGGCAAAGGGGATTTATTTTCCTCTAGCCAAGGTTGTTTGGAGATCAAGACATGACAGCTTGAGTCAGGGGCTATGACCCACTGGATATGGTGAGCTTTGACTCTTGAAGAAGGACTCTCAGCAACATGAAGTTCCTTCAATCAAGCTGCCAAATTCAAATTCTAACAAGTTTCTCTGTTTACCCCGCGAGATCCTTGAAAACATTGCATACATATGTCATACATATCATTGCACTACAGGTACCCTTTTACAGGTCACTTATCTTCTTCGCTGTTTATTTCAGCAATCATCATGTCTACTGAACCTTCCGCTGAACAAGCTATCAAGGCCTTCCAGGCCCAGAACGCCCAGTTCCAGGAGTTGGTTATGAGCCTAGCCCAGGGTCAACAGGATTTGAAGACTCTGATTCTAAAAGAGAGGAAGAAGAAGAAGAAGAGGACCGTCCTATTCAACAATGGACGCAGATTTGGCAATGGACTGCAGAATGAGACTGAGCTGACTACCTCATCTGTAGGGAAAGACAGCCCACAAGAGAGAAGGGTTCCTAGTCCCGTGGTCTCCGACAACGAGACAGATTATGATGATGAACAGTACCCTTCTGCTGAGGACAGTACAAACAGTTGGAGGACCGTTTAAGTGCTATGGAGATTCAGAATGTGCCCGAGTTGGACTTTGGAGACCTAGGCTTATCCTCTGGGGTGGTGATTCCCCATAAGTTCAAGGCACCTACTTTTGCCAAATACGACGGAGCCTCCTGCCCAAAGCTGCACCTCCGGTCGTATGTAAGGAAGATCCAACCTTACACTGCTGACAAGAACTTGTGGATCCATTTCTTTCAGGATAGTCTTTCAGGGACTCAACTCGAATGGTTCTATCAGCTGGATGGGGCCAGTATCCGCAACTGGGAAGATTTGGCTACTGCATTCTATAAGTAGTATCAGTATAATTCCGACCTCGCTCCTACGCGTACCCAACTCCAGGGTATGTCAATAGGGATGGGTGAAGGATTTAAAGAGTATGCTCAAAAGTGGAGAGACCTTGCCGGAAGGGTGCAGCCACCTTTAACTGATCGTGAACTTGTTGATATGTTTCTGGGGACCCTGTCTGGTCCATTCTTCAACCATTTGATTGGAAACTCTTCAGCCTGGTTTACAGACCTTATCTTGACTGGTGAGAGAATTGAATCTGGCATCAAAAGTGGGAAGATTCAAGAAGCTACACCTTCTGATGCTCATAAAAAGCCTTACAGTGGGAAGAAAGAGTCCAATGCTGCGTATAGTCAAAAGAGTCGTCGTGACCAACACGTAGGGGCAGTCCTGATCTCTGGTTCTGTGTCACGCCGACAGCATCAAAAGGGAAACCAACGAAGGCCAGACGAGCCTAAAAGACAGTTCACCAACATCAACATGCCATTGTCACAAGCACTGCAGCACATGTTGAAGATGAACCTGATTGCGTTGATAAACCCTCCTGCGAACCCTAAGACTTCTTCTCCAAACTACAACCCAGATGCGAGGTGTGTTTATCATTCCGGTATCCCGGGGCACGATACTGACGATTGTTGGGCGCTGAAATACAAGATTCAGAATATGATTGATGCTAAGGAGATCGAATTCGAGCCTTCTGAGACTCCCAATGTGATCACTGCTCCCTTGCCAAAACATGGCTAGGATTGAGAGATTTTTGTTCATTTGAATTCTGAAGCTGTATTTTTCTTTGCTTATTTAAACAATTATCATGTCAAACTCTTTTATTTCATTAATGCATTACATGTGTCTGTTTTGAAGTAATTGTGTTCACTATGCTTAAAATTGCTTTCATTCTTTGATGTTCAACTCTCGATGAAAAAAATTCTAAGCCTTTTGAGGGAGGATGACGAAAACGATACCACGATCTTTACAGTATGCTTTTGAACAGACCCCGCTGATGAAGTATATGCATTGTTTCAAATCCTAAACAGTGGAGTTATAAGGAGGATAATCCCTAGTCAACCCCTTTGAGCCAGAGAAGTTGGAGTTTTTCTTTTCACAAAAATTAAAACCCTTAATTATTACCTGGGGCAGGGTAGTTTTCTCAGTTGATACAGGTGCACAATGAATGACATCAAAGGAGTCCTTCCAAAACAAAAGACAGTGATGGTTCCATATAATCGTAAGGACAGGAAGTCATTATCTCTCAAAATAAAAGCCCAATAAGTCAAAACCTATGAAGGAGGCTTACAAAAACTGGGGCATCCCGCTGACTGTAATCACAAAAAGAAACATTTCAGGCAAAAGACAGGGATAATAAAATCAAAAAAAAGAAAGAGGTCCTACAGACTCTCAACAAAATGACTGCCTATTCAAAATAAATCGTCAGTATCTGAACCATCACTGGAATATCAGAGCAAAGGCTCAAACAAGGTCTAATGCACGATTAGCTGAGTTTAGGATCGAAGAACATCACGAAGAACGGGTGGGTACAAATAAAGTTTGAGCCTTTATCCTTTGTTTCTTAAACCGTGAACCAGGCCACGATATAACCCTTAAAAGTCCTAGCTGAAGCATGGGTTAGTTCGAAAGCATACTGTTACAAAAGGTATCATGACTCCTGTAGGGCTTGCTGTAAAATCTTGAGTTGACATCACATTTTACAAAAAATCACTTGTTTATTGAAAACTGCATTTTCAAAAACTTCAAGACAGACATAAGCTTTGCATTCTTAAAATAATATTGTTTGCATATGACTATTTGTTCAACAGCAGAGAAATTCGCACGACGAATATCTAGTGAACAAAAATCTTCTCAATAAAAAGGATCACCTCAAGTGGAAAAACACTTCCAATCAAGGGGCACGGCATGATCATTGTCCATCATCTGGGGTAGTTAAGTCAAGATTCAAGGAATCTCTCAAAATGCCAAATAGCCAGGGGCAAATCTCCGCCTGAGTCACTTGGGGCATTGGACGTGAATTCCAGCGACGAATCTTGCATGATCAGACATCTTCTGGTAGTATGGCAACACAACACTACTGACAGTGACAACTCCCTGCGCTCTGAGAGCATGGACATAGTCGAAAAAGATACTACGCACAATCAAAGACCCGCTAGGTCGACTGGCCTAGGCAAAAATAAGGGCTTCCCGGCGAACCAAAAGGGTTCGGGCAAAAATAAGGGATGAAAATGAAAAATCTGTACACCCGGCAAGTCGAAAACCTGAAAAGGTGGCTTGGGCAAAAATGGGTATCCCGATGGACTGAAAACCCGAAAGGGAAGTCCAGGAAAAAGTTAGGGATCAAAAGCGTACGACTATGTCCTGTCATCTCGTCACTTTCCTACCAGAAGAGGATTTGTCAATCGGTAGTTATCAAGCACCTCCACAGGTACCTTCTCCCGCAAAAAACTGGGGCAATAAGAATTGTCTGAACTGTACAAGCTACTCTATCCTCCAGGTACAAGGTAGATTCAGCTGAAGAATATGACCAAGATACCTTCACTCCCTGCAGAGTAAGACAGTAATGGTAGCTCTCCCCACTGAGACCTGCAGCTACAAAGGAATCAACAATACTCTCCCTAAGCAGAGTTGGTCTACCATCAGTCCTGAGAAAGTTGGGTATCCCCAGTAGATCTTAATATTCCCTAGCGGAGTATACAGATATTCCTCAGCAAGCATCCCCGGCATTCTTAGTATTCCTCAGCAGAGTATAAGAATGTTCCCTGGCGGAATACAAGATACCCTCAGTGGAACCATTTCCCAGCACAGTCTGAAAAGCTTCCCCAACAGAGTCGAATCATCTTACCCAGTAGATTCTAGAAGCTTGTCCCTTGCAGAGTACAAATGTATCTCCCCGTCTATATTCAGAAGGTTATCCCCACCAGAGTCTAACTGGGTTATCCTCAGCAAGTTGCAACGGAAAGATCGTCCCCAGCGAAGTTCTTTCTATCCCCAGCGGAGTTCATCATCAAAATCCCCAACAGAGCTTATCAAACGGAGTCCCCAGCGGAGTTATCGTTAGAATCTCAGAAAAGCATCTCTTCCCCACAAAGTAATTCCCTGCAGAGTAATCTCTTCACCAGGTTTATTCCCCAACGGAGCCATCTTCTCCTACCGGTTTATTCTCCCAATCATCTTTGTTCATCATCCCCAGCGGAAACGAAGAATTCAACATCATTCTCCAACAGCTATCCGGGATTTATTTTCCCCAACTAAAAACATCACATCTTCATACATCATGACATGCATACGCATCATACAACACAAATCTCATTTATTCTTGAGAACATCTTGACATCATGCAGTTCATGCATCATGACATTGCATACAACTAACGTTTTGCCTTTTCAGGAAAAGGTCAATCAAAAGATGATTACCATCTACCTTTGCAGTTCGAGATCAACACCTGTAATAAGCCAGGAAAATTCTATGGACGACTGATCGTGGGTTAATACCTGAAACCAAACAGGACAATTATCTACTTGATCATCATGAAGCAACCCTACACCAGTTCCTTCTCAATTTCAGATGAAGTTTCACACGGACTCATCATCAGGAAACCCTACACCGGTTCCTTCTCAATTTCAGATGAAGTTTTACACGGACTTATCATAAGGCAACCCTACACAGGTTCTTTCTCTTTCAGATGAAGTTTTACACGGACTCATCATCAGGCAACCCTACACCGGTTCTGTCTCAGTGCAGATGCAGTTTTACACGGACTCATCATCAAAGTAACCCTACACAGGTTCCTTCTATTTTCAAGATGAAGTTTTACACTGGCTCATCCTCAGGAAACCCTACACCGGTTCCTTCTCAATTTCAGATGAAGTTTTACACGGACTCATCATCAGGAAACCCTACACCGGTTCCTTCTCAATTTCAGATGAAGTTTTACACGGACTCATCATCAGGAAACCCTACACCGGTTCCTCCTCAGTTCCAAGATGAAGTTTTACACGGACTCCTCATCAGGAAACCCTACACAGGTTCCTTCCTTTCAGATGAAGTTTTACACGGACTCATCCTCAGGCAACCCTACACTGGTTCCTCCTCCCTTCCAAGATGAAGTTTTACACTGACTCATCGTCAAAGTAACCTTACCCCGGTTCATCCTGAAGTTTTACACGAACTTACCCCGAAGTAACCTTACCCCAGTTCATCCAAAAGTTTTACACGAACTTATCCCACAGTAACCTTACTCCGGTTCATCCAGAAGTTTTACATGAACTTATCCCAAAGTAACCTTACCCAGGTTCCCCCAGAAGTTTTACACGAACTTATCCCGAAGTAACCTTACCCCGGTTCATCCAGAAGTTTTACATGAACTTATCCCGCAGTAACCTTACCCTGGTTCATCCAGAAGTTCTACACGAACTTATCCCAAAGTAACCTTACCCAGGTTCCCCCAGAAGTTTCACACAAACTTATCCCGAAACAACCCTACACCGGTTCTTTCTCAAAGATGAAGTTTTACACGGACTCGTCATCAAGAAACCCTACACAGGTTCTCTCTTTCCAAAGATGCAGTCTTACACGGACTCGTCATCAAGAAACCCTACACAGGTTCTCTCTTTCTAAAAACGTAGTTTTACCAGGACTCGTCATCAAGAAACCCTACACAGGTTTCCTTCCTTCAAGATGCAGTTTCACACGGACTCGTCATCAGTCAACCCTACACAGGTTTCCTTCCTTCCAAAATGCAGTTTTACACGGACTCATCGTGAAGCAACCCTACACAGGTTCCTTCTTTCAACTTACAAAATCACAATTCAACAAACGATCTGCAGATGGCATCTTTAAGCCCATCCTCCTACCAACAATCTCCAGATGGCATCTATAAGCCCATCCTCCTATCCATCATCTCTCCAAATGGCATCTGTAAGCCCACTCCCGACATCACATTGCTGGTACTACGCCATGAGAGTGCAAATTTTTGGGCACTTTAGTGTTCAATCATCTTCCACCTTCGGATCACGAAAGGCACGCAAGCCAATCTACATCCTCAGGTTTAAGAAGATTGAACAGGGGCAACTGTTGTACCCCAAAATTTTCCCTCCCATATTCCTCAAGATTTGTCAAGAATGATCTTCAAATTACTCAAGATTGCTCAAGGACTATACAATCAAACCATCTCCTAAGACAACTGAAATTAGGGTTTTGGTTCTTTCAAGGAATTTGGGGTTTTCAATGGTTAAATCAAGTCTCATAGGCCTCTATACATTCTCAAGCATATACATGCCAAGTTTCCAGACTCACAGTGCCAATTTGCACAGTCAAAAGCCTCATTTGATCCACAGTCAACTGTAGGGGCAAAATGGTCATTTTGCAGTCAAAAGTCAGAATTTTTGGACAACATCTTATTTTGAGCTCACAATCATCATTTTATCAAGTCTTGATCATGATTCCACAAGGATAGCTCAAAAATCATCAAGATGCAAAAAGTTGCTATTTTTGGACAGTAGAAAAGTCAACTATATCTTGACCAGGGCATACCTTTTTCATGGTTTGTCAGAAAAATTCCATCCAATGCTCATTTTTAAGGGGATGTAATTTACTACAATCCATCTTCACACTCCAAGTCCAATAAATGCTCTCACAAAAAGTTATCAATTTCTATATTATAGGTCAAATTCAAAAGTCAACAAAAATGCACTTTGAGTCAAAGGCCATAACTTGAGATTGGTGAATCCAAATGACATGAGATCAGAGGAATTGGTTAGAGGAATTCAAGACCTTTCCAAAATGTCCAAGAACATGGTCATATGATCAAAATTGAGCAAGATATGCATTGGAGAAGTTGGGAAATTTTTAGGAATTTGCAAAAGTCAACTTTGCTCAAAACACCTTATTTTTTCTAATGGGCCTCAAATTTCTTGTTGAAACTTCATCCATGGCCTATGCACGACCCATCAAGCTTAATTGAATTTATTTTCTTATTTTTTATTAATTAATTGGATTTTTAATTAATATTAATTCATTTAATTAATTTAAATTGTAGGAAAATGCAAGATTTGATTTTTCAATCAATTTGTGAAGCAAATATGGTCAAGATATGCTGGCAATTTCGTGCTCAAAGTCAAAGATGCAAAATCACCAAAATTGGCAACATTTTCCAATCATGAAGATTCAAAAATATTTGATTTCCAATCATGAAGATTCAAAAATATTTGATTTCCAATCATGAAGATTCAAAAATATTTGATTTCCAATCAAAGATTCAATCATCAATTCAATGGATTTTTGTTCAAACTTTTGACCTATTTCCATTCCCCTATATATATGCAAGCAAACCTTAATCCCATACAGGTGAAAAAGCTGCAGAAAAAAGCCATAGCATATTGAGGAAATTCAAGAAAATTGCAAATTGACTTTGGCATTCCAGGGCGATTCAAAAGGTTTTATTGATTCTAATACATTGCAGGAGGTCCCAGGGACAAATTGCAATTGAATTCACGTGCTAAAACTCAAGGAATCGATACCTACAGAACCACGGTTTATACTTTATTTTCAGAATCGTACAGCTTAATTCATGCATATTTAACATGCTTTTGTGTTTGATTTGTATTGATAGGGACCATACGAAGCTAATGGTATAACTGAATTGGATTATAATGCCCTAAATCACAAGATGCCATAGTTGAATTTTTAGGGTTCATAAGCTTTGAATTGGGGCTTTGCAATCCAAGCAAAATTAGGACTCATAAGGCACATGGTTGGAATCGTTGAACCAAGACGAACACAAATCACCCATCGCGAAATATTTATATATGCTGTAGCTCTAATCGCTATTTTTCATCACCATAGTTTGTGGGGGTTAAAAACCCCCGCTATCTAATGTTCTTTTTTGCAGGAACTATGAAGAAGATGATGATGTGTTAGTACATGGTTGGCCAGTTCAAAAGAGCCCGCGTTTTTTTATAATTTCAGTCTATTAATTTGTTTGCATATATAATTAACACTTGTTATTCCAATGACAATTGAGACATCGTGGTGGAGTGGTTGAACAAGCATCCAATAACCATTGGGACCTGGGTTCGAATCCCAGGTCCCCCAAAATGCTTATTCTATTTTTCTAAACATATTCATGTGCAGAATTCCAAAAGGTGTCCACCATGCACTTCACATCCCAGCGCGCCAAGTGACCTCAAACTCAAATCTGAAGGCCAGGGTTGAAAGACCATTGTACTTCCCAGTCAACGCGCGTGTGGACAATCCATGGAAGTCAAAACAGGCTTAAGTCAGTGGGCCTGAAAACTGCATCATACACCTCCTAACCTGGCCCATCACCCCCTGGTTTCATTATTTCTTTTCTTCTTTTATATTTTTTTCTTTTAATTGTTTTATCATTAATTATTATTATTATTATTATTTTATTAACCCAAATTAACTTTTTCATAATAAAAATCAGAAAACTAAAGTATAATATATTTTTATTATTTATTAAATTCACCCTTAATTTATTATTTTTGTAAATAAATATAATTAATTAATTTAGTTGTTTTAATTAGGTTAATTTCATTATTTTCACAATATTTTAAAATCAACATAGAATTAGGGTTTTTACTAACTTTTGACTATTTTTTATTTATTTCATTAAAACATAAAAAACTCAAAAAATATTTCTTTTTATTAAATAATTAGTTTTAGGTTTAATTTAATGCAAAATAACAAAAACTCATTCTTTCTCAAAAAGGGTTAAAACCCTAAGAACTTCCCCGATTCAATTTTTTCTCGCGTGTGATTATTCCTGATTAATATTTTTCATCATATTATGTAATTGCTCCGAGGATGTAATAGCTTTAATTAGGACTTTTTATCGCTTTATTTTCCGCAATTTACTTTTTCAAAGGGTTTGTTTTTGGCGATGTAAATACCCGACGCCTTGTAATAGCGTAGATTTATTTTCCGCAACTATTAACTGTTAGATGTATGTTAACTAGGCTATGCATGACAAGACTTATCTCTGAAATTAAAATCAACCCGTAGCTCACCATAAAATATGCAAAGATAACTTAACTGAATCCTGACACACTCGCACATGCCACTCCTAGGGTACGCCTCACTTGGTTGCCTCGACGTGGTCATTGAGTATAGGGTGTTTTAGAGGTCGCCCTCCTGTCTAAAGATCCAAGTTGCCTCGAAAAGGTTGCCTCGGATAAAACGATCTAAGACATTAGGGTTACCGCTAAGGCGTCCTACTATTGCTTTGGTGACCACATGTCCCTATAATCGAATTGACCCGAAAAACTCCAACGACGGTGCTACCTACTTCTCAATAGTGGGATAGTACTGTCTAAAGGACATTTACACAGCTTAATTTCTTTTGAGTAGGTAGAGGTTCTCAGGTACTTGCTCTTTCAAAACAAAAACAACTTTTCGCACCTACACTTTTCTGACAAAAGCTTTCAAACAAACACTTCATACACTCTTGAGGACAGATACAAGAGTCAAATCGAAGTTTTCAAACAAACTTTTTCAAAACCCACAAACACAAGAAAAGCAAAACATTTTTGAAAACATATTGAGCAAGTGCCTAAGAGCCCGTGGATAACCATGGATAGAAATGGTGCTAACACCTTCCCTTTCTATAATCTACCTCCCGAACCGAGAAACATCTCGAAAATGAATTTTGTTGTGCTTTTATCCTTTCCTTGTTGGAGAAAATAAAAGACGGTGGCGACTCTTGCTTACCGAGACATTTCGCGAACCAGCATTCCAAAACAGTTAGTTCTATTTCCACCAATCACACTTTGCATTGAAGCTTACTAATCTTTGAGCTAAACCTTCATCCAAACACTTTTTCTTCATCAATTCTCTACATCCAAGCTTGGTCAATTGATTCTTGTGGTTGAATTGAAGCAAATTCTTGAAGTTGTTTTGATAATTCTCTAGATCTACCTTTGGTAAGTTGGATAATTCATCTTTCACAATGTGATCTCTTGTTGATCTTTGGGTTTGATTCTTTGAGCATTATTTTGTGATTCCAATGGTGTTATTTTCTCATAATTTGATGGAATTTTCGTGCTCAATTGGATCTATGATCATAAGGTGTTTGATGGAAATTTTGAACAAGAAATTGGCCTTTTAAAATGTTATTTTGCTGCCTGTAACAGTGTGCAATCGATTGCAGTAACTGTGCAATCGATTGCACAAAAGCAATTTTGCACAATTTTTTGAAAACTGTACTGTGTAAATCGATTTACACAGGGACAAAATGCATTTTTTTGCCTTGTTTTGGGGCAGCTTTGATCCAAAATATTTTTCTACTCACTCCTTTTGATTGTTGGTTTGGATTGCAATTTTAAATGTCCAATTTGTCTTTAAACTCAATGGACTTTGTGATGTAGATGAAGTTGGATAAATGTTCATCAATTCAAATCTACCTAAGAGTGAATTATTTAATTCATTTTCGGTGCTTTGGATTAATGATATGTTTAGTGCTTTAATCCATCTAGAGGAGTGGTTGAATTTAAAGATGAAAGAATTTTGAAATGGTGATCCAAATTAGCTTATCATTCCCCTCCCTCTTCATCTTATCCCTTTCTTTTTTAATTGTGCTACATTTTAAGGGATGGTGATCTCTATATCATTTATCCAAACATGAAGTACATAGATTGCTATTGAATGGCCTCAAAATAGGTGCGGCTTCTACATAAGTCCACTTACGATTGCTTAACATAGCGCTAAATTTTGTCCCGATTCGAATAAATGATCATTCGTGGCCCAAACTTATGATTGCAAGCCCAAGTATGTTAATTTGATCTCTTTGATCCAATAACCTTTATATTCCTTGTGTGGAGGCTTTGGTTCTACCAATCCTCTAATGGATCTACAACACCTTTGGTCAACGCGGATCACTTAAACATCTTTGATCATTACATGTTACTTTTTGAGGATTCCAAAATGGATGATATACTTGACAAAAAGCAAATGCAACTTGTTGTGTGGAGGCTTTGGTTCTACCAATCCTCTAATGAGTTCCAAATGCAAGTTTCAAGATGGTCATCCAACTAACCACTAATTACTAACAATTAACTTTACTTTATGCTTTTATTTTTTATGCTTTATGTACCATTTACTTTATGTACCATTTACATTTCATGCTATTTTCATATTTTGCTCACTTGAGCATTTATTTTTATGTCATTTTTTTTATTTTTGCTCACTTGAGCTTTTCTTTTCCTTTTAAACACACCTAATAATCAACATGAACCATAAAAATCTTTAATGATACTTGGACTATTTGGTTACTATCCTTGGCATTATGGAGTATTGGACTTCTTGGACTTAGGATTAGAGACATTAGCCTATGTTGGAGACTTTGTGACTTTATTTGATATTTTGTCTGGAGTTCTTGAGGTTTACCTCAAGACATTGGGTTGTTTGTTTTTTGTGTGTGCAGGTTATTGTGATTACAATCTTTGTTTGTAATTTGGAATTCACCGGTATACAGCCGTTACTATGCCCAATTTTTTGCAAAGGCTTAATACACTTGAAGTTTGGTTCTCTAAAGAGGTCTAGTATCTTTGCTTGCTTGGTTTCATTCCAAAGAATGGGAATTCTATATTGACTCATAATGTCAAGTATTGGCTTCTTATTGGTTAGATGGTTCTTATCCCTAGCTTTTACCTTATGCATTAGGATAGCCTCTTCATCTCCTCCCATCTTCTTTAATTTCAAAAATCTTCTCTCTCCTTTTAAAAAACTCTTCTTGTTTCGAAACTTGAAACATTTTCATAATAAACTTGGACTTAGGTCCATGCATTTTCAAAACATTTTCATAAATAAACTTCAATCAATTTAATAATATCTTGACATTTTTTGTGAGAAGACTAAAAGTCAATCAATCTCATTTCAAATCATTTTTGCCACTTTGGCTTTTTATTTTAAAATCTTTCTCAAAAGATTAGACTCTTGTCAATCCTTGTAGTGATGCAAACAACTATACTTCTACAATATGTAGTGAAGTGAGATATTTTCTACTTGGGTGTTGAGTGAGGCATTGTTGATTTTAAAATCCAAGCCATATCCTCCACTTTGAGATGATGCAAATTCTCCTTTCTCATGATTGTGGGTAGTAAATATGTTTTCCACACGGACAATGACGATGATGTCTTATCTCATAAAATTAACCAACACACTTGTGTTTCAAACTTTTTAAAAGAGGAACTACGTGTACCCTGATCCCCTATTGCACGAAAGGTGGTACGTAGGCACTAAAGGTTCGCAACCGCGGCGGGTGCAAAAATCATAAAAAAATATTTCTCTTCTCGCCTCCATCATCCATTTTTTATATAACACATTTTTATAGCCAAATATACAGATTTTTCAAAGAGGTTCCTGCGGAGTACCGTAGATGTTTAGGGTGCTAATACCTTCCCTTTGCATAACCAACCCCCTTACCTTGAATCTTTCCCCCTCTTTTTGGGTTATTCGCTCTTTTCCCATTCCTTTGGAAACAATAAAGCGCGGTGGAGATTTTTATTTTGATTTGTATAAAGTCTAGTCAATCCAATGGCTTAGTCTTGCACATTTCTACCGCTACATAAAAATGGCGACTTCACTGGGGAAAGATTAACCTCTTGCTGTTCCATCCCTAAGTGGGTTAAACCTATCTTTGTTTATATTTGTATATGTGCTATTGTTGTTTATGTGTTATATTTTGTATATATGTTTGTCTAGATTTTCCTGGTTTACAGGGTGCTTGGTGACTACTCATAAGTCCTATACCCAGACTTGGGCAAACTTTAAGATAGGACGGGCGGTATAGTCATGTTAACTTTGAGGGAGTAATCCCAAAAAAGGAGGCATGAGATCCCCCACTCAGTGGAGGCCCCTTTGACTGTAGTGTCGTTTACCTAGTAATCGGGAAGACGTACTGCTTTCGACCTGGGAGCCTGCCGAAGCTGAGGACCGTAGATTACCTAACCCCTCTTGGCCTTTTAGGTGTAGTGCGGAAGCTATAACGGAGTAATCCGGAAGTACTTATTACGCGATACTATGCTCGGACGAGTCTTTCTTGAGAATATTACTAATTACCGAGTTAATCGAGAAGTTGGTAATATCCGAAGGAAGGATGTAGACTCTGAGAACCTCTAGAACCTTGTTCGGCAGGTGATAACTTTTTAGACCAATACCTTATGGGTAGTACCTTCGACCTCATGCTCGTGACGTTGAACCTATGAACCCTATATGTGTGATCTTGTGTGTGATTGTTGCATCATGCATCCATGCACTCATAAGCATATTTTGAAGAAAATAGTATTTCAAGGGATTTAAAGGTTGACTATTTGTGAATATCTCAGGTACTTTTAAACCATGGATTATGGAAAGAGAAAGACCGGGAAATACAGTTTCAAGGATCATAAGATAGATGAGTTGATCAGTCTAATTCCCAAGATCGAGTGTTCTGCAGACTTTCGGAAGAAGTATGGATCCATTATTCCTCTCATGAAGCTGAAGATGAAGGAGGGTTTTCTCTCAACTTTGGTCCAGTTCTATAATCTGGTGTATCACTGCTTTACTTTTCCCGATTATCAGTTGATTCCAACACTGGAAGAGTATTCCTATCTATTGGATTTACCTGTTACCGATCGTGTTCCTTTTACTGGTTTGGAGGGTGAGCCAAAACCACATGAGATTGCTGCTTTGATTCATCTGGAGAAGTCTGAGGTGGAAGCTCATATGACTACCAAAGGAGGGATTAGAGGATTACCAGCTCAGTTCTTATTGGAGAAAGCTCGTTACTTTGCCAGGATGAAGAGTACGGTTGCTTTTGAGTCCATCTTTGCTTTACTCGCCTATGGATTATTCTTATTTCCTAATATGGACAAGTTTGTCGACATTAACGCTATCAAGATTTTCATGATTGGAAACCCGGTTCCTACACTGTTGGGTGATGCTTATTACTCTGTTCATCTTCGGAATTCTTATCATGGGGGAATGATTATCTATTACACGCCTTTGTTGTACCGGTGGTTTACCTCTCATATGCCTCAGTCTGACGCTTTTTGGGATGTCAAGAAAGAACCCCGTTGGGCTCCTAAGATCATGGCACTTACTCACTCGGATATTGATTGGTATCATCGAGCTTACCAGGATGTGGAGATTATTGACAGTTGTGGTAGTTTCCCCAATGTGCCTCTTCTTGGTACAAAGGGAGGAATTAACTATAACCCTGTTCTTGCACGACGACAGCTTGGTTATCCAATGAGGGATAAACCGAACAATATTCATCTGAGTAGTTTCTTTCTGAAGGAAGGAGAAGACCACAGGGAAGCTAGGGAGCAGATTGTGAAGGCCTGGTGTCACATTCATAAGAAGAGTATGAAGGATTTGGGACCTAGGGGTGTTGTTTCTTTGGAGCCATATCTTCGGTGGGTCCGATCGAGAGCCATTCAGTTGAAGATGCCGTATACTCGGGAGACACCCATGCCTGATTTGTTTGTGAAGACCACTCCTCCCTTATTAGATGATCTAGAAGAGATGCAGCTTGCTTTGGTTAGGATGCAACAGGAAAGGGATGCTTGGAAGAACAAGTTCCAGACTTTAGAGAGTTCCTACAGAGCAGACCTGAAGGAGAGAGATGATTTGATCGAGATCCTTGAGAGTTGAGCAGTATAGTCTATGGAGAGGCAAGGAGATTTATTTTCTCCTAAGCCTCAAACAGGTGTTGATTACTCACTTCCTGCTTCAGATGATTGGAAGGAGGTTGCCATCAGACATGTGGAAGAAAACCAGAGGTTGAGGGCTCAAATCGCCAGGCTCACAGGGAAGCGCCAGCGTACAGATTGATCTCGATTAGTTCCTCTTCTCAGGGTTTTAGATTGTATTTTCATCTTGTACTTGGGATTATTGAAACTTGTAGTCCATTTTGAAATTATTATAATGAAAATTTTCAGTATTTCAAAAGCTTTATTACTTGGATGTTTGCAATGTGTCTATAAATCATAAATCCCTTGAAATATTAAATGATAAAGTAAAAATAATCATATGCATTGCATATCATGCATCATATTGCACATATTTCTTGCATTTGTTATGCATATCTAGGTGTCTTACCCAGCTTCTTTGC
Organism: Vicia faba; assembly: GCA_948472305.1. Taxonomy (NCBI): domain Eukaryota; kingdom Viridiplantae; phylum Streptophyta; class Magnoliopsida; order Fabales; family Fabaceae; genus Vicia; species Vicia faba. The sequence continues at coordinate 46,955,232 of OX451740.1, forward strand.
TTCACTCAGCAAGCTGACTCATCACTACAACACTCGGGCTAATTTCAAAAAGAAGATGGACAACTTAGAACAGGAGAATCGCGAGCTACGCGAAGAAGTTTCCACTTTGAAGGCTGGCTTGGACGACTTGACTACTCTGATGGAAACTCTGGTGGCTGCTCAGAATCAGCCACCGAGTGTTCAACCTCAACCAACAAGGGCAAATGCTGAAGTTCTGACTGTTCTTGTATCCGCTACTCCAGCTGTTGTTCAAAATCGTATGCCTCAGGGTTATCCGTGGGGAATGCCAGAGAATTTTGCACCTGAAGGTTTCAATCTGGGTCCTCAAGATGCTCCAGTGGTTCCAAATGTTGTTACTCCTGCACCTCTTGTGGTGCATACTGTTCCTGCTGCACCTCCTTCGGTGAATTTGGTTTCGTTTGTTAATGAAGATGTGTGTCGTCCTTTCCCTCCGCCGAGTGAAGACTTGGGTCTTTATGACAGAATGGATGATTTCCAAGAGCAGTTTGATAGAATGCAAAGAGAGATGAAGGCTCTTAGGGGAAAAGAGTTGTTCGGGCAGAATGTGAATGAGCTGTGTTTGGTCCCGAATGTTAAAGTGCCTGCTAAGTTCAAGGTCCCGGAATTTGAGAAGTACAAGGGAAACACTTACCCTCGTGCTCATTTGGTGATGTATGTGAGAAGGATGTCTACCCATACTGATGATCAGCGTCTGCTGATTCATTTTTTCCAGGATAGTCTGACCGGTGCTGCGTTGAAATGGTACATGATTTTAGACAGCGTCAACATCCATACTTTTAATGATTTGGGAGAAGCATTCATTAAACAATACAAGTACAATATGGACGTGGCGCCTGACCGTGACCAGCTTAGGGCCATGGTTCAGAAAGACGGAGAATCGTTCAAAGAGTATGCGCAGAGATGGCGCGAAGTGGCTGCACAAGTGATTCCGCCCATGGAAGAGAAAGAAATGACCAAGATTTTTCTAAAGACGCTGGGAGCTTTCTACTACGAAAGAATGGTAGCAAGTGCCCCAAGTGATTTTACAGAGATGGTAGGAATGGGTGTCCGCCTAGAAGATGAGTAAGAGAAGGTCGTTTGACAAAGGGTGAAGGATCTGGAGGTGTGAAGAAGCCATCTTACGGGTTTACAAAGAAGAAAGAGGGGGATACAAATGTTGTTATGCAAGAGAGAAAGGTAAACGCTCCTAAAAGGAATTATCAGCGTCATCAGCAAGTCGCCTTAGTTACTCCTGTTATGAATGCCGCTCCGAATACTGCTGCTTATCAGAGACCATCCCAGCAGGGGTCAAGGGTATAATCAGAGAAGGGAGAACTATGATCCTATTCCCATGAGCTATGCAGAGCTATTACCAGCATTGGTTTAGAAGAAGTTGGTCCAGACACGACCACCTCCCGCTTTACCATCACCATTGTCGTGGTATTACAAAGAAGACCAGACGTGTGCCTTTCATCAGGGAGCACCAGGGCATAGTGTTGAGAATTGTTATCCTTTGAGGACTGAAGTGAAAAGGTTGGTGAAGTCTGGAATTTTATCTTTCAAAGACGTGGGACCTAATGTGAAAGACAATCCTCTACCCAAGCACGGGGGAGTGAATGCTGTGAATATGGTGGCCGGTTGTCCAGGTGACTTTCGAATTTTTGACATTAATATGGTTAGAGGGGATTTGGTGAAGATGCACGCAGGTCTCTATAAATTTAGTTATTATACGCATGACCATACCGGCTGTGCTGTTTGCAGTACAGATATACAGGGTTGTGAGAAAATAAATACTGATTTGCAGGAGATGATGGATGAAGGTTTAATCCATATAATCAGGCCTAGGGCAGAATATGAAGAGGAAGTGAATATGGTTTCTGGATGTCAAGGTGAATTCAGAGTTTTTGATGTGGATCATTTGAATGAGGATCTAGTGCAGTTACATGCTACCTTCTGCCATACTGCTGGTCAGGTGGAACACCAATATGGATCTTGCATAATTTGTTGTCGAAATCCCCGAGGATGTTCTGTTGTGAGGGGAGGTGTTCAGTTGCTGTTAGACAATGGAACCATCAAGATCACATGTCAGAGAGATGATTATCATGAGATTGATATGGTTGAAGTCTGTTTGATGGAAGAGTCAGAGGAAAAGTATGCCTCCGCAGATGAGTATTTCTCTTCAGACGAAGATTTGTTTGCCGAAAATGAATTTTTGATGGCTGATTGTGTTGAGGAAGGGGTGAATGTCAATGTACCTTGTTTTGGTGCACCCACTCATCTTGAGGTGGAGTACCATAGCAAACCAGTTGTTGCCCCATTGGTAATTAGTCTGCCAGGTCCTGTTCCCTATGAATCAGATAAGGTTGTGCCTTAAAAATACAACGCTACAATCTTAGAAGATGGGGTGGAGATTCCCATCCAGCCGATGCCAGATGTTGGAAATATAGTTGATGATAACAGAGTGACCCGTAGTGGTCGTGTATTTGCGTTGGTCATTCGAAGAGATGTTGTTGCTGGAAAGAAGATTGCTGAGAATGATGAGCCTAAGAAGTCTGCAGGAGGGACTATTGGAGCTACATTAGAGAAAGAAGTGGATGATATCTTGAAGATAATTAAGATGAGCGATTACAGAATTGTAGATCAACTATTACAGACTCCTTCAAAGATATCTATTCTAGCCTTATTGATGAATTCCTCTGCTCATAGAGAATCGCTGATGAGAGTACTAGACCAAGCTTTTGTAGAGAATGACATGCCATTAGATCAATTCAGCAGCGTAATTGGAAACATTACTTCATGTAACAATTTGAGCTTCTGTGATGATGAGTTACCAGATGAAGGGAGGAATCACAACCTGGCCCTCCACATATCCATGAACTGTAAGAATGATTCGCTGTCCAATGTGCTAATTGATAACGGATCCGCGCTGAATGTCATACCGAGAAGTACCCTCTTGAAGTTAAAGTATCAAGGAACATCTATGCGCCCGAGTGGCATGTGAAGGCTTTTGATGGGTCGAGGAAATCTGTCATCGGTGAAGTGGACCTGCCCATCCATATAGGACCACATTTGTTCTTGATAACCTTCCAGGTTATGGATATTATTCCCGCATATAGTTGTTTGCTTGGACGACCATGGATACACGAAGCAGGGGCTGTCATTTCAACTCTGCATCAGAAGCTAAAGTTTGTGCGTGAGGGGAAGGTAGTGATCATAAATGGGGATCAGGCGTTGTTGATATCCCATCTATCCTCTTTCAGTATTGTAGAAGCGGATGAGGCTGCTATTGGAACCCAGTTCCAAGCCCTATCCATTGACAACATAAGGAGGAATGAGAATTCTGTGGTTTCCCTGAAGGACGCACAGCAGGTTGTGCGCAATGGTCATAATGCATTTTGGGGACGACTGGTGGATCCACCCGTGAACAAGAATAGAACCGGTTTGGGTTTTTCTTCGAAGAATGGCAAAGACGAAAGTTTGAAGTCAAAGTCTCCTGTGAACAGTTATCATGATGTTTTCTGCAGCAGAGGCTAGCTCCATCCAATTGGTTCTGGAATCAATGCTGTTGAAGAAGATGAAGCAGAGTAGGAAGTACCGAATTTGGTGACGCATGGAGTCCAAGTTCAGAACTGGGTCACCATTGATGTTCCTTCTTGCATACATATTTCAAAGTAATTTGTTTTGTTAATCTGTTTCTTTCTTTGAAAAGCTTTCACTCTGCCCAAGGTGAAAGTATTGTATGGGCTTATCCATTTGCTTTGATTTTTAAGATCATTAATAAAAGTTGTCTTTGCTTCCAAAAATATGTCTTTATTTTCTGCTTTTTCTTGGGAAATGGTAATCAAATAAAAAACTCTTTCAAAATAAATGATAACTGAAAATTAATCTGCATGATCACTTGTTATATGTGTCAGTTTCTAAAAGCAATCATAAATCATATGTGCAGATTAATTAAAAAACCCGTTGAATATAATGACCCTGCACCCTCTCCCAACTTTGAATGTCCTGTGTTTGGGGCTGAAGAAGAAGATTATGATGAGATTCCAGAAGAGGTCTCACGGTTGCTTGAGCACGAGGATAATACCATTCAGCCATATAAGGAGCCTTTGGAAGTGATTAATTTGGGTTCAGAAGAAGATCTGAAAGAGATTAAGATTGGAGCATCGTTGCATCTTGATGTGAAGAGTGGGTTGATTGAGCTGTTGAAAGAGTATATGGATATTTTTGCTTGGTCTTATCAAGACATGCCTGGTCTAGATACAGACATTGTTGAGCATCATTTGCCATTGAAGCCAGAGTGTCCGCCAGTTAAACAAAAGTTGAGAAGAACCCACCCAGATATGGTAGTAAAGATCAAAGAGGAGGTCCTAAAGCAGATAAATGTTGGTTTTCTTGTGACGTCAGTGTATCCTCAATGGATTGCCAATATTTTCCCAGTACCGAAAAAAGACGGAAAAGTCCACATGTGCGTAGATTACAGAGATCTAAATAAAGCTAGTCCAAAAGATGATTTTCCATTGCCTCACATTGATATGTTAGTGGATAGCACAGCAAAATTCAAAGTATTCTCGTTCATGGACGGATTTTCCGGGTTTAATCAAATAAGAATGGCTCCAGAGGACATGGAAAAACAACGTTTATCACACCCTGGGGAACATTTTGTTACAGAGTGATGCCCTTCGGGTTGAAGAACGCTGGTGCAACGTACCAGAGGGCTATGACAACCCTATTTCATGATCAGATGCACAAGGAAATTGAAGTATATGTTGATGATATGATTGCCAAATCCAAAACTGAAGAAGGGCATATAAAAGATTTGTTGAAGTTGTTTCAGCGTTTGAGGAAGTTTCGTCTCCGCTTGAATCCAAATAAATGCACCTTCGGAGTTAGATCGGGGAAATTGCTGGGTTTTATTGTTAGCCAGAAAGGAATTGAAGTTGATCGTGATAAAGTCAGAGCAATTCAAGAAATGCCAGCACCAAGAACTGAAAAGCAAGTCAGGGGTTTCCTCGGGCGTTTGAATTATATTTCTAGATTCATTTCCCACATGACTACAAAGTGTGAACCGATCTTTAAGTTGTTAAAGAAAGATCAAGGTTGTGTGTGGACGGATGACTGCCAAAGGGAATTTGAGAGTATTAAAGAGTATCTGCTTGAACCTCCTATATTGCTCCCTCCCATAGAAGGAAGACCGTTGATTATGTATCTAACAGTGTTAGATAAATCCATGGGTTGTATTCTGGGACAACAGGATGAAACAGGGAAGAAAGAGTTCGCCTTTTATTATCTCAGCAAAAAAGTTCATTGATTGTGAGTCGCGGTATTCCATGCTAGAAAAGACATGTTCTGCTTTGGCCTGGGCGGCAAAGCGTTTGCGGCAGTATATGTTGAATCATACCACTTGGTTGATCTCCAAAATGGATCCAATCAAGTATATTTTTGAGAAGCCTGCTCTTACTGGGAGAATTGCCCGCTGGCAGATGTTGTTGTATGAATATGATATTGAGTACTGCACTCAAAAAGCTATTAAAAGTGGTGTGTTGGCAGATTACCTTGCTCACCAACCGGTGGAAGATCATCAGTCTACAGAACTTGAATTCCCTGATGAGGATGTGATGTTCTTGAAAGTGAAAGATTGTGATGAACCATTGCCTGAGGAAGGCCCTGACCCTGAATCTCATTGGAGTATGATTTTTGATGGAGCGGTGAATGCTTATGGTAAAGGAATTGGTGTTGTGATTGTCACTCCTAATGGATCGCACATTCCTTTTACTGCGAGCCTAACATTTGATTGCACTAATAATATGGCAGAATATGAGGCTTGCATCATGGGTCTTGAGGAAGCTATTGATCTCATAATCAAAATTCTAGATGTGTATGGTGATTCAGCTTTGGTAATAAATCAGATTAAAGGAGAATGAGATACTCGTCACCCTGGCTTGATCCCTTACAAAGATTATGCTAGAAGATTGCTACCCTTCTTCAATAAAGTTAAATTCTATCACATCCCTAGAGATGAAAATCAAATGGAGGATGCTCTGGCAACTCTGGCTTTCATGTATCAAGTGAATTCTTGGAATGATATACCCCGTATTACAGTTCGACGGCTGGATAGGCCCGCTCATGTGTTTGCGACAGAGGAGGTAGCAGATGAAAAACCTTGGTATTATGATATCAAGCATTTTCTTCAGACTCAGGAATACCCGATTGGTGCATCGAGGAAAGATAGAAAGACATTGAGAAGATTGGCAGGCAGTTTCTTCCTCAGTGAAAATGTGCTATACAAGAGAAATTATGACATGGTCTTGCTCAGATGCGTGGATAGACACGAAGCAGACATGTTGATGCATGAGATTCATGAAGGTTCATTTGGCACTCATGCTAATGGACATTCGATGGCTAAAAAGATGCTAAGGGCAGGTTACTATTGGTTAACAATGGAATCTGATTGTTACAAATTTGCAAAGAGGTGCCATAAATGCCAGATTTATGCAGATAAGATCCATATACCTCCGACATTGCTCAATGTGATTTCCTCCCCGTGGCCTTTCTCTATGTGGGGTATAGACATGATCGGGATGATATAACCCAAAGCTTCGAATGGACACCGTTTCATCTTGGTAGCAATTGACTACTTTACCAAATGGGTAGAGGCTGCTTCTTATGCCAATGTTACCAAACAGGTGGTTGTGCGTTTCATCAAAAATAATCTGATATGTCGGTATGGTGTGCCGAGTAGAATCATCACTGACAATGGCTCAAATTTGAACAACAAAATGATGACAGAACTGTGTGAAGAATTCAAGATTGTCCATCACAATTCGTCTTCATACATGCCAAAGATGAATGGGGCTGTTGAGGCTGCTAATAAGAATATCAAGAGAATTATCCAGAAAATGGTTATTACTTATAAGGATTGGCATGAAATGCTCCCTTTTGCTCTGCATGGATATCGAACATCTGTCCGCACTTCAACAGGAGCAACCCCGTTCTCCCTGGTATATGGAATGGAAGTTGTATTCCCTGTTGAGGTAGAGATTCCCTCGTTGCGTGTGATAATGGAAGCCAATTTGATAGAGGCTGAATGGGTCCAGAACATGTTTGACCAATTGAATTTTATTGAAGAGAAGAGAATGACAGCTTTGTGTCATGGGCAGTTATATCAGAAAAGAATGAAGAAAGCATTTGATAAAAAGGTCAAACCTTGTGAATTCAGAGAAGGTGACCTCGTGCTCAGGAAGATCATGTCTTTTAACACTGATTCTAGGGGCAAGTGGACTCCCAATTTTGAAGGCCCATATGTTGTCAAGAAAGCCTTCTCTGGTGGTGCATTAATTCTTGAAACTATGGATGGCGAGGAGTTCCCACGTCCCATGAATGCTGACACAGTCAAGAAATACTTCTCGTAAAGAAATAAAAGAACAACTCGCTAAGTCGAAAACCCGAAAGGGCGGCTTAGGCAAAAAGGAGCGTCTCGGTAGGCTGAAAACCCGAAAGGGCGGTCTAGGAAAAAATTAGAGACATGAACAAAATAAATTTCCCGCTAAGTTGAAAACCTGCAAGGGCAGCTTAGGCAAAAGTTAGGTATTTTTCTTGGCAAGTAACTACGTCAGACAAGACTTGATCGTTGAAGCAACAATCCTCTCGGATCCTCACCATACTTCAACAAAAGCTGCTGCTCATGAATTCAAAAGTTGTTAGGGGAATGGTGGTCATTGTATCTCAATGTATCTTTTCCATTATATATTACCATTTCCCAAACTTTGTAATCATCCATGGAGTCTCGCCATTCGCAGACTACCTTTCTATTAATAAAATTCGAGCTTTTGCCCAATTCTTTGTGTTCTTATTTTTATTTAGCTTGCAAAGACTTCATTTATTACTGATAATAACTTTCAAAGCAAAAATATTTGAAATTCTGGCTGCAGATACTCAATGTCACGTTCAATGTTATGACACCGTATCTGACTTTCTATAAGACAGTAAATACAAAAACAGTAAAGAACACAGTCAATTGTTTACCCAGTTCAGTGTGCAACAACACCTACTCTGGGGGCTACCAAGCCAGGGAGGAAATCCATTATAAGAGATATTAATTCAGGAATAAACCAACCAGTTTATCTCCTTCACTTAAGACCTACCCAATGCAACTTCAATCTAAGTACAACTTAAATCTGAGTTCCTACTCACTCCCCCTCAATCACAGCAGTGATACATAAAACAATTTGACTAATGAATTGATGAAGACACTCTTCAAAACATACACTTGATTATGCTTCACAGCTTTTTAATCAAGCAACACAAACACTCTTGCTTCACAGCTTTGAGTGATATACAAACCTAACTTGACTTTGCTTCACAGCTTTAGTCAAGAGACATACAAACACTCTTGCTTCAAAGCTTTGAGTGTTACACAACCCTTACAATTAAAACCTATTCCAAGTCACTTATCACAATGATAATTGCTTGGATTACAATAGTTAAAACTATACAGCTTCTAAATGATCTTCTGTCAAAAAGGGATACTTCTAAAACAGCAGCTCTGTTGAATATATAGCAGTTGCATCTTCAGTTAGGGTTTCCACAAAAAGCTAGGGTTAATTCCGTTTGACCTTAAGACTAGGTCACAGGACTAGATCAACCAGGTTGGGGTTGAGCTAGGTTAACCCAAAGAAAACGCAGGATTCTGTTCTGGAAAGACTGAGTCATTTTCCTGAAAAAACTCAGAATTAACCAAACTACATACCTGTTAGTTCAGAACAGGATGTCTTAACATTTGTTATGACATCTGAATTCCTGTTTACTGATTTATTGGTAAATGTGATCATTTTGCAAAATGCTCAGATACACACTCATAAACAGCAGTACCTGTATGACAATATTTTTCTGCAAAGGTACCTAATAAATATGTACCTAATAAACTAGAATGTTATGACATCAGTCATGACATTCACACACACACACTTGGGTTTTACCAAAAATGCAAGCCAATAACTAAACAACTACAAACTCCCCCTTTGGCAGATTTTTGGCTAAAGACCCTAAGCAATCAGAGATAGATAGCAGCAGAAAGAAATGACTGCAGAAAAATAGAATGTCTAATTAACTCTACCAAAATATATCTCCCCCTATTTAGCCACAAATGGGCCAAAGATACATGTTCTTAAAGATTATACAGTCATCCAGAAAAAGTAACACAACAAGACAAAAACTGAACACACTTTGCAAACTCCACCAGGGACCAGCAACACCACCAAACAGCAACTCCACCAACCTTTAAGCACTGTCATCAGACTCAGGATTCGGGCTTCTTCCTTTTCTTGTGAGCAATGTCAGCATTCTTCTCTTTGTATGATGTCTCAACATCCTTAGAGACATCTGGATTTGTTTCAGCATTTGAACTTTCTTGATTTAAAGGGACAGAAATGCCAGGAACTAAGTGGTTCTCGTTCAGAATTCTTGAAACAATTTTAGCTATTGCTTGACGAACATAGGCTGACCCTTCCCTATTTGCAATTTCAGGGGGAACTGAAGAAGAAGGATGAGATGAATTACCAGAGGCAGAAGCTTGGGACCTTCCTGCATGTCTTGTTCTCAGCTCTTTGACCTTGGTGGGGTTAGTTTCCACTTTTCTAAGAGAAGAGATCTCCAGGACTTCAGAGTCCTGACAAGAAGAGATTGTCCTAGAATCTTGATCAGAGGAAGAGGTTGAAATCGTCGTATTGGATGATGATGGTGTTTGAGACATTTTTACAGTCTTAGAGGACCAACAACAACTGAAGAGAAAATTCTGATTGAGAGACTGGGTTTTGATGAGGAGACGAGAGGGGAAGGAAGAAAAGGAGTGTCTATTCAACTTCTTAAAAGAATTGAAGGAAATGGGAAAATATAATTTTAACCCAATCAGAACAGGCATAACTCCTTTAACCCTTGTTTTAAGCAAAATTAATTGCTACAATTCCTCATGTTGGCAAATACCCAACTTACCCCTCAAGTTTTCAAATTGATTTGCATCAAGAGCCTTGGTAAAAATGTCAGCCAGCTGTAGCTCAGTGGCAACATGTTCCAATTTGATTGTCTTCTCTTCTACAAGGTCTCTGATAAAGTGATGTCTTATGTCAATATGTTTGGTCCTACTATGCTGAATGGGATTCTTGGAAATGTTGATTGTACTCAGATTGTCACAGTACAATTTCATAACATCTTGTGTGACATTATACTCAGTAAGCATCTGTTTCATCCAGATCATTTGAGAACAGCTACTACCAGCTGCAATGTATTCAGCTTCAGCAGTAGAGAGAGATACACAATTCTGTTTCTTGCTGAACCAGGAAACCAGATTATTTCCCAAGAAGAAACATCCTCCAGAGGTGCTTTTTCTATCATCAGCACTACCAGCCCAATCAGCATCACAGTAGCCAGTCAGAGCTGGTTCACAGCCATGAGAATATAGCAACCCATAGTTGTAAGTTCCACTCACATACTTCAAAATTCTCTTCACTTGATTGATATGACTGACTTTAGGATCAGCTTGGTATCTTACACAGACTCCAACTGCAAAAGCAGTATCAGGTCTGCTGGCTGTTAAGTACAACAAGCTTCCTATCATGCTTCTGTACAGACTTTGATCCACCTTAACCCCACTTGAATCTTTGGAAAGCTTTAAATGAGTAGGAGCAGGAGTCCTTTTGTGACTGGCATTCTCCATACCAAACTTCTTTACAATGTTCTTAGCATACTTGCTTTGAGATAGGAAGATTGAGTCCTCCATCTGTGAGACTTGTAGTCCAAGAAAATAAGTTAGTTCTCCCATGAGACTCATTTCAAATTCAGCCTGCATCTGGTCAGCAAAATGTTTAACCATAGGTTCTGACATTCCTCCAAACACTACGTCATCAACATATATTTGGGCAACCATCAACTTCCCTCCTTCAGTTTTGACAAAGAGAGTTTTGTCCAAGCCTCCTTTTCTGTATCCTTTGTCTGAGAGAAACTTTGTTAACCTGTCATACCATGCTCTAGGAGCTTGTTTCAGGCCATATAGAGCTTTTCTCAATTTGTAGACATGATAAGGGTGGTTTGGATCCACAAAACCTTTAGGCTGTTCCACATAAGCTTCCTCATTCAAGTACCCATTTAGAAAGGCACTTTTCACATCCATCTGAAATAACTTGAACTTCAGAAGACAAGTAATTGACAATACGAGTCTGATTGATTCCAGCCTGGCTACAAGTGCAAAGGTTTCATCAAAATCAACCCCTTCAACCTGAGTGTATCCTTGAGCAACAAGTCTTGCCTTATTCCTGGTGACAACTCCTTCAGCATCTGATTTGTTCTTGAAAATCCATTTTGTGCCAATGATGTTAGTTCCTTCAGGTCTAGGAACCAGTTCCCAAACTTCATGTTGCTTGAATTGGTTTAGTTCATCTTGCATTGCACCAATCCAGTATTCATCAGTTAAAGCTTCCTTGACATTTCTTGGTTCCATTTTGGACACAAAACAAGAGTTTGAGATGATTTCTCTAGATCTTGTAATGACTCCACTGTTGGGATCTCCTATGATGAGCTTTTTTGGATGATCCTTCTGAATTCTGATGGAAGGGATCTTGCTAGCTTCCTTTGATTCAGATTCTGTTGTGGTGGTGTTGGGTAGATCATTCTGTTGGGTTGAAGTCTCAAAGAATGTCTCAACATTACAAGGGACATCTATTTCTTCATGGTAATCATCAATTATAACATTTATTGATTCCATCATGGCTTTGGTCCTGGAATTGAATACTCTATAAGCTTTGCTGTTTGAGGAGTATCCTAGAAATATGCCTTCATCACTTTTAGGGTCCAGTTTTCTTCTTTGTTCACGATCTGCCAGAATATAGCATTTGCTGCCAAACACATGGAAGTACTTCACAGTTGGTTTTCTTCCTTTCCAGAGTTCATATATGGTGGATGAGGTTCCCTTTCTCAAGGTGACCCTGTTATGGACATAGCAGGCTGTATTCATAGCTTCAGCCCAAAAATACATAGGAAGTCTTTTGGCATGTATCATTGCTCTGGCAGATTCCTGTATGGTCCTGTTTTTTCTTTCCACAACTCCATTTTGCTGAGGAGTTATAGGAGAAGAAAATTCATGACTAATTCCTTCTGAGGAACAGAAATCATCAAACTTGCTTTTTTCAAATTCCTTGCCATGATCACTTCTGATTCTGACAATACACCCTTCCTTTTCTCTTTGAATTTTTTTGCACAATTCTTTAAAAACTTCAAATACATCAGATTTTTCCCTAATGAAGTTAATCCAGGTGAATCTGGAAAAATCATCCACAACCACATAGGCATATCTTTTTCCACCAAGACTCTCCACTTGCATTGGTCCCATCAGATCCATATGAAGAAGTTCTAGAACCTTAGAGGTGGTCAGATGTCTTGACTTTGGATGTGACATCCTAGTCTGCTTACCAACCTGACATTCACCACAAACTCTTCCTTCATCAATTTGCAGTCTTGGAATCCCTCTGACTGCCTCCATGGAGATAATCCTTTTCATACCTCTTAGATGAAGATGGCCAAGTTTTTGGTGCCACAGTTTCACCTCTTTTTCTTCTTTTGCAATGGAACACACAGAGGAGAAATTAGTGTTCTCAGGCTCCCACAAGTAACAGTTGTCTTTAGATCTGACTCCTTTCATTACAATTTCTTATTTTTCATTAATTACAAGACATTCGGATTTTGAGAAATTGACCTTGAATCCTAGATCACACAATTGACTGATACTAATGAGATTAGCAGTCAACCCTTTTACCAGCAGTACTTCATTTAGACTTGGAACTCCAGGGCAGTCCAAATTACCAACTCCTTTGATTTCACCTTTAGCACCATCTCCAAAGGTCATAAAACTGGTGGTGTGAGGTTTAACATTATTGAGGAGGTTCTTGATTCCAGTCATGTGTCTGGAACATCCACTGTCCAAGTACCAGTCTTCCTTTGCAGAGACCCTCAGGGAAGTGTGGGCTATCAGGGCAGTAGCCTTTTTCTTCCATTTAGGAGCATGTGGTACCTTTTTAGACTTAGGTTTGACACCTGAGTTTTGATTGGGGTATCCATGCAATCTGAAGCAGAAGGGCTTTATGTGGCCATATCTTCCACAATGATGACATCTCCATCTTTGGTACCTTTTCTTCATATGTCTCTATTCCTGATGTTGAGAGTTGTGTTGAGACATCTGTTTTGACATTTGCTTATCAGGCCTGATCTTCTTATCTGTACTAGATTTATTTGCTTCCATAAATCCTAGTCCAGATTTATTTCCCACATTTTGTCCAACCTGAAGGATCTCTTCCAATTTGTCTGTTCCATTAGTCAGCATCTTGACAGATTTGGTCATTTGATTCAGTTGTGAGTTCAGCAATTGAACTTCCCCTTCTAGATGACTTATAGTTTCAAGGTTTGCCCTTTTTTCAGCCTCCAGCTTTATGATGAGTTTTGATTGTTTCTCATTCTGCACACAGACTTCAGTACTTCTGATACACAATTTCTTGTAAGTATCAACCAATTCTTCAAAAGTCACCTCTTCATCACTAATGTCACTTTCAGAGGTACAAACACCAGTTAGAGCAGTAACTAGTTTGGCAGATTCTTCTTCAGAATTACTTTCTGAATCACAGTCAGACCAAGTAACAGTCATTCCTTTCTTTTGTTTCTTAAGAAAGGTAGGGCATTCAGCTCGAATATGCCCATATCCTTCACAACCATGGCATTGAATTCCTCTGCCTTGATTTCCCTTCTCTTCTGACCTTGGTCTTCTGCTGAAACTGTCAATGTCAGAGGGAATGTTATGAACATTAGACCTTGACTTTGGATCTATTATTTTGATGAGTTTGTTGAACTGTCTTCCAAGCATGGCTATAGCTTCTGAAATATTTTCTTCTTCATCCTCCTTGTTTTCAACATCAGTGTTGGATACAAGTGTTATGCTCTTGTTCTTCTTGTCACCATTATCAGTGATCCCCATCTCAAAAGTCTGAAGAGACCCAATAAGTTCATTCACTTTCAACTTGCTGATGTCCTGGGCTTCCTCTATGGCAGTTAGTTACCTTCATTGCAAATCTTTTAGGCAAGGATCTGAGAATCTTTCTCACCAATTTTTCTTCTGACATCTTTTCTCCCAGTGCTCCTGAGGTGTTGGCAATCTCCAAGATGTTCATGTGAAACTCATGAATGGTTTCATCTTCCATCATTTTTAGATTCTCAAACTTGGTAGTCAACATCTGAAGCCTTGACATTTTTACTTTGGAAGTGCCCTCATGAGTAGTTTTGAGAGTGTCTCAAACTTCCTTGGCCAGTTCATATTGATGTACTAGTCTGAAAATGTTTCTATCAATTCCATTGAACAAGGCATTTAAAGCTTTGGAATTTCCCAGGGCTAACTCATCTTCTTCTTTACTCCAATCTTCCTCAGGCTTCAGACTGATTGTCCCATCTTTCTCAATTATGGTGGGATGGATCCATCCTTTGTCAGCAGCTCTCCAAGCCTTTTTGTCCAGAGATTTTAAGAAGGAAATCATACGAGGCTTCCAGTAGTCATAATTTGTTCCATCCAGAATGGGTGGTCTATTTCCAAAAACTCCTTCTTTGTCCATAGTGCCAGAAAGTGATATCCCTAGATCTCACCCAGTAATACAGGCAGGGTGCCTGCTCTGATGCCAATTGAAATTCTGGCTGCAGATACTCAATGTCACGTTCAATGTTATGACACCGTATCTGACTTTCTATAAGACAGTAAATACAAAAACAGTAAAGAACACAGTCAATTGTTTACCCAGTTCAGTGTGCAACAACACCTACTCTGGGGGCTACCAAGCCAGGGAGGAAATCCACTATAAGAGATATTAATTCAGGAATAAACCAACCAGTTTATCTCCTTCACTTAAGACCTACCCAGTGCAACTTCAATCTAAGTACAACTTAAACCTGAGTTCCTACTCACTCCCCCTCAATCACAACAGTGATACATAAAACAATTTGACTAATGAATTGATGAAGACACTCTTCAAAACATACACTTGATTATGCATCACAGCTTTTTAATCAAGCAACACAAACACTCTTGCTTCACAGCTTTGAGTGATATACAATCCTAACTTGACTTTGCTTCACAGCTTTAGTCAAGAGACATACAAACACTCTTGCTTCAAAGCTTTGAGTGTTACACAACCCTTACAATTAAAACCTATTCCAAGTCACTTATCACAATGATAATTGCTTGGATTACAATAGTTAAAACTATACAGCTTCTAAATGATCTTCTGTTAAAAAGGGATACTTCTAAAACAGCAGCTCTGTTGAATATATAGCAGCTGCATCTTCAGTTAGGGTTTCCACAAAAAGCTAGGGTTAAATCCGTTTGACCTTAAGACTAGGTCACAGGACTAGATCAACCAGGTTGGGGTTGAGCTAGGTTAACCCAAAGAAAACGCAGGATTCTGTTCTGGAAAGACTGAGTCATTTTCCTGAAAAAACTCAGAATTAACCAAACTGCATACCTGTTAGTTCAGAACAGGATGTCTTAACATTTGTTATGACATCTGAATTCCTGTTTACTGATTTATTGGTAAATGTGATCATTTTGCAAAATGCTCAGATACACACTCATAAACATCAGTACCTATATGACAATATTTTTCTGCAAAGGTACCTAATAAATCTGTACCTAATAAACTAGAATGTTATGACATCAGTCATGACATTCACACACACACTTGGGTTTTACCAAAAATGCAAGCCAATAACTAAACAACTACAATATTAAAAAAAACAAAATTGACTTTTCAAAAAGAAAGACATCTTTACAATTCAATTTACTTTGGGATTTGTGATGAAACAATGACAACAAAAATGGCGATCCCTGGAATGAACAAACTCCGGTTGTTTTAAGAATATTTACTTCCTTCGTGAAGGTTTTTCTCAGGTCATCTTGTTGGTATATGCGTAATCTTTGTGTGTTTCTCAGATAATTAAAGACGATACCAGTTGGCGTAAGGTACAGTATTAGGTTTGTGATCCCATGATCCCCGGCCAAGTCTTGGTTCGCTTTTGATTTTGGGTTTGCATGGTCAGAAGCCTCTGACCCATGTTCCCCAGCGAAGTTTTCCCTCATATGATGAAAGGTTTTATTCCCTTGGTATGCTAAGATATCACTCTTTTTGCGATATTGGCACTAGTGTTGACTTCTTGATTTCCCGGGAAGGCTATACCAGGGCATCTTTTGTTGGAATAGGTTTGGTTGATATGAAGACTCAATCCAGTATTTTCCAGTAAAGGCCTTGTTTATTTGATAGAAGTCCTTTTTCCCCAGTGAAGAACGTATCTTGGTTTCCCCTCGATGATGTGGTGTCGACCTCCCCAATGAAGTTAGCATGAAGTCCCCGGTAGATGTCTCGATGATAAAGTATTGTCTCCCTTAGTGAAGTCTGTATGTTTTTCTTCCTTAAAAGTGGGCCTGATTTCCCCAGTGAATGTTTTGACAATTTGGTTTCCATTTGCCTTATTCACAATCAGTATCGAAATCCCCAGTAGGAGTACGGACTGTGAAACATTTGTTTTCCCCATGGAAGTCTGTGTGTTATTCCCTGGGAAGGTTATCCCAGAGCATCTCTTGTTGGAATGAGTACTCATGATGAAAAGTTTTCAATCCTCAGTTTTGTTTTCTTCTCCAGGGAAGTGGGTTTGAATTCCTCAGTGAGGTTTGGTTGTCCCGGCGTCAGTCTGCTTTATTTGAGACTAGTTTTGCAATCTCCAACAGGTACGTTGTTTTTGGAAAACTGCTTCTCCGATGAAACCGGAAGAAGGTTGTTCTATCCCGGTATCTTTTTGATTTAGCTACATCCGGATTATGTTTATCCTCAGTGAAGTTAGGACAGGCAATAGGTTTGGTTTCCGCAGTTGCTTTTACCTTTCTTGGATTGATCTTTCTGGTTGAAGTTTAGCCCAATGTTGTTAGTACCTGAGGCGGTTTTGTTTGTTTGTACTGATTATGTATCCTTTTACCAGCATATGCACGATATCACTCATACATTCATACATGCATCATGCATTGCTACAAATCATTTTATTGACATTGTGTTCTAACCTTCCTGCAGTGCTCCTTGCTTAGGTGGATTCAATTTTCCCTCTTGAGTTTATTTCTCAAAGGATGTATCTCCGTTGGCCGTCTTGCTCCAGTGTGTTTCTAATTGGATTCGTGGTTGCATGACGAAATTAATTACTTTGGATTTCCGAGAACTTTGAGTTTTGGTTTGTGCATTTATTTTTCACAAGAAGACTTTATCTCTTCAGCAGGAATAATGTGGCATTTCCCCAGGAAGTCACATCTCACTTCCCCAGGAAGTCATATCTCTTTCCCAGGAAGTCATATCTCTTTCCCCAGGAAGTCATATCTCTTTCCCCAGGAAGCCACATTTTTATCCCCAGAAAGTCGTTTCTTTTTTCAATCCTCAATGATAATAAGCAACAGGTATCTTTGTTTGAGCAACTCGTGCTTCCCTGTACAAGTCGACGTAACTTTTTTTTGCCATTTCCTCTATGAGTGGTTAGCTTGCAGTCCGTCGTCAGTTTACGCCAGTGGATGGCAAGACTTTCAAATTCACAAAAATTGCTCGTTGTGAAATCTTTGCAAGTGGAAGACTCTTTATTTGAGACAGCTTACATATTACCCTTTCCAGGCGAAATTCCTTTGTTAAGGAAGAAGTTGAGACCCATTCTTGGTGAAACACCAGAAGTTTGGGGAACATATGATATTTTCAAAATCTACCTTCAGTGAATGTTAGTAGTGCATCGGCAGTGAACGTTAGTGTTTCTTATCTTTTTGCTATCATCAGTGAACGGTGGTGGTTCCTCGTCAGTGAACGACGATGGTGTGATATTTTTAAAATCTACCTTCAGTGAATGTTGGTAGTGCATGGAAGTGAACGTCAGTGTTTCTTATCTTTTTGCTATCATCAGTGAACGGTGGTGGTTCCTCGTCAGTGAACGGCGATGGTATGATATTTTCAAAATCTACCTTCAGTGAATGTTGGTAGTGCATCGGAAGTGAACGTCGGTGTTTCTTATCTTTTTGCTATCATCAGTGAACGGTGGTGGTTCCTCGTCAGTGAACGGCGATGGTATGATATTTTCAAAATCTACCTTCAGTGAATGTTGGTAGTGCATCGGCAGTGAACGTTTGTGTTTCTTATCTTTTTGCTATCATCAGTGAACGGTGGTGATTCCTCGTCAGTGAACAGCGATGGTGTGATATTTTTAAAATCTACCTTCAGTGAATGTTGGTAGTGAATGGAAGTGAACGTCAGTGTTTCTTATCTTTTTGCTATCATCAGTTAACGGTGGTGGTTCCTCGTCAGTGAACGACGATGGTATGATATTTTCAAAATCTACCTTCAGTGAATGTTGGTAGTGCATCGGCAGTGAACGTCGGTGTTTCTTATCTTTTTGCTATCATCAGTGAACGGTGGTGGTTCCTCGTCAGTGAACGGCGATGGTATGATATTTTCAAAATCTACCTTCAGTGAACGTTGGTAGTGCATCGGCAGTTGTTGTACCCCAAAATTTGCCCTCCCATATTCTTCAAGATTTGCAAAGAGCAAGCTTCAAAATCTCCCCAAGGGTTGCACAGTTCAAGGGCCTCCTAACAGTCAAAAACTAGGGTTTTGGTTCTGGCAAAGAAAATGAAGTTTCCAAGGGTCCAATCAAGTCCCACATGCCTATAAACATTGTCAAGCGTCCTCATACCAAGTTTCAAGACTTACAGCACAAAATTGCACAGTAAAAAACCCTAATTGCACTACAGTCAACTATAGGGGCAAAATGGTCATTTGACAGTCAAAAGTTCAAATTTTTGGTCAACATCTCATTTTGAAGCCACAAACATCATTTGATCAATGCTTGATCATGATTTTCAAGGTATGGCTCAAAAAGTCTCAAGATGCAAAAGTTTCCATATTTGGACAGTTGAAAAAGTCAACTGTAACTTGACCAAGGCATAACTTTCACATGGATTATCAGAAAAATTCCATCCAAAGCTCATTTTGAAGAGAAAGACATTTCCTACAACTCCTCTTCACACTTCAAGTCCAAGAAATGCTCTCACAAAAAGTTATCAATTTCAACATTATAGGTCATTTTCAAAAGTCAACAAAAAGGGACTTTAAGTCAAAGGCCATAACTTGAGATTGGTAAATCAAAATGACATGGGACCAAAGGCATTTGTTAGAGGACTTCAAGACCTTTCCAAAATGTCCAAGAACATGATCAAAGCTTAAAAATTGAGCAAGATATGCCTTGTGGAAGTTGGGAAATTTTTGGATATTTTGAAAAGTCAACTTTGCTTCAAATGTCTTAAAAATGCTAATGGGCCTCTTTTTCTTCCAAGATTCATCATCCAAGGCATGTGCACGACCATTTGGCCCAAAGGTAAGTTTTTCATCATTTTTATTTATTTATTTGAATTTTTAATTGCTAATAATTCATTTAATTAAAATAAATATGTGGAAAATACCAAACCAAAGTTTTCAAATCTTTTTATGCATGGAATAAGCTCAAGATTTCGTGCATGATCAGATTTGGAAAGAATCAAGGTAATTGAACATGATTTGTATGAAATTTGCATGAAAAAAGATTTGAAAAGATTAGGCAAAATCACAAAATCAAAAGCATTGATTCCATGGATATTTGGCTTATTTTGTTGACCTAAAACACTCACACATATATATACATGATAACCCTAATGCCAAGAACAAAAAATGATGCGCCCCATCTCAAAAATCAAACTTGCAATTTTATCAAAAAAGTCCAAAACTGAAAGTGGCCTTAGAGGATGATTCAGAGGCAAAGAACAATCCCAATAGCTTGTAAAAGTGTCAAGGAAACTTCCTGAATAGTTTTCCACATCCCTAACACCCAGAATTGGTATATGGAATTCAAGATTTCTCACATTTTATCCATATTCATATTTCAATTTTCAAGCATTTCCATTGCAGTTTTTTTGTGGATTCATACTAATTGATTGATTCTGAAACTAACCATATGATTTAATTGAGTTTTCATGCATTTTGTGAAGAATTACCATTGAAGCACCTTAGGGTTTCAGACCTGAAAAATTGGGGGTTTACTCCTATGGAAAAATTGGAACACGAGACTCAGACTATTAGAATCAGGACCTTCAGACAAATTCAATGATGGGGTCGCGCCCAATTTCTGATTACAGACGAGCTAATCGCTATTTTTTCACACTGCATATAGTGGGGGTTTAAAACCCCCCGCAATCTTGTTTGTTTTGTTTCAGGAAAAACATAAGCAACGAAGAAGAAGATCAGGTGTCAAGGTGTGATTGGTTTATTTGAATTTCGCGCTAAATCTGTCCACTAACTCACGTTTTGATTGATATTGTTTATTAGTTATATAATAATCAAAACGCGTTTACAGCTCCATTGGCAAGGCATTTGGTTGGTAATCTCTGGGACCTGGGTTCGAGCCCCAGGTCCCCCCTTTCTATTCCATATTATTTTTCTAATAATGCTTCTATGCAGTTCAAGCTTCAAAGCCTACCATACACTCACAGTCCAGGCACGCCACATGGCTACTAGAGGCAATCCAAGGGCCCTGATTGGAAGAATACCATGGACCCTAGTCAAACGTGCCACATGCTTTCTGAAAAAGTCAGAAGGGCCAGGATCTATTGGGCCAACAATGCTAAAGTATACCTCCTAATTGGGGACAGAACCCCCTAAGGTTTTGCAATTCAATTCTTTTTTTATTTTATTTTATTTGTTTCAATTGTTTCTTTTTTTAATTCTTTAATTTAATTTATTTTCATAAAATATAAAAATAATATAAAAATCAGAAAAGACAAAAATCAAAACATATTTTATTTAACTAATATTTTTGTAAATAAAGCTCATTAATTTAATTTAACTTTTTAGATTTAGGTTTAATTCAAATATTTTTCTTAATAAATTAAAAACTTGTAAAATTAGGTTTTAATTACTTTAATTACTTTTTCTTTTAATTTCTCATTACTAATAATTAATTATTTATTTTCATAAATCAAATTGCATTAATTAATTAGGTTTAATTTTAGGTAATTTTCATATTTTCTTAATAAATTAAAAATAACTAGAATTAGGTTTAAATTTCATTAAATTCACATAAAAAACCATAAATACAAAAACCTCAAAATAATTTCTTTTTTTCATTTTAATTTCATTAATTTAATAATATAATTTAATTTCATTAAAATGGGTCCAACGCCCTCGCTTTCGATTTTAATTCCAATTCACGCATTTATTTCTTTTCTTTTAAATATTTATGTAATTCTCCCAAAGCCGTGTAAATTTATATTTCTCGCACTTTCCTTTATTTTATGTCAAATCGGGTCCTGGATTTTAATTTGGCGAAGTGGACCCGCGCCTTTGTAATAGTCTAGGAACTTTATATTTCTCACACTTTTTAACTGTTAATAAATGCATGCAAGAATGAATGTCTAAATAAAAACAAACGCGTAGATCACCCACGACATGAACAAGATAAAATACCTGAAAACAACACACAAATCACACACCACCCCTAGGGTACGCCTCACTGTTGCCTTGCCTCGAAAGGTGATCGTCGAGTAGAGGATGTCTTAGTAAGTCCTCATGATCCGGGAACCTGGCATGAGGGTAGCTTCTAAGGTGTCTTCCCATTGCTCTGGTGATCACCATGTCCCGAACTTCGAATTGACCCGAACACCTCCAACGGTGGTGCTACCTACCTCTCAATGGTGGGATGGCACTACTTTAAAGGACATCTACACAGACAAATTCCTTAGGGTAGGTAGACGACTCTAGATACTTGCTCTAATTTCAAAACAAATTCAAAAAATACTTCTCACACCGACACCTTTTCAAAAAGCTTTCGAAAGCAATCTTTCAAACACTCTTGAGGACCGATACAAGAGTCGAACTGGAATTTTCAAAGAAACTTTTTAAAACCCACAGTTGAAAAGCAAACAAACCATTTTTGAAAACACAAATGAGCAAGTATCTAAGAGCCCATGGATAACCATGGATAGAAAGGGTGCTAACACCTTCCCTTTCTATAACCTACCTCCCGAACCAAGAGCAATCTCTATAAGGAATTTTCCTGTGCTTTTGTCCTTTCCATTTGGAGAAAATAAAAGACAGTGGCGACTCTTGCTTCCGCGACATTTCGCGAACCAGCATTGAACAGTCAGTTCCAGATCCACCGATCACAGAACTGGCAACTCTGCTGGGGATACTTATAAAGTGAGGTGTACCTTAGGGTTAGTTCATAACTGTGTTTTCAATTGTATTGACTTGCTTACTTTATTATTGTGGGACTGTCTTGGGAGTTCTATAGATCCTAACCCGGATCTGGGGGATACCTTCTTAGAAAGTAGCAACAAGACTGTGAGGGAACTGTGTGGGGTATACCGACATGGTTGAAACAGTCTGCTACGTTGATGTGGCACTTTGGTGTGTACCGGTAACCCTTGAGTTCAGTCAAGGAGAGTACGGGGCCTCCGCGTGGTGTCGTGATGCATCAACTGACCTTAGGAACCTTAATTGAACTATCTTGGCCTCTTTAGGGTAGTGAGATAACTGACTTTGGTGCAGTCCGAGGTTGGTTGATACTCGATACTACACTCAATTGAGGGTTGTTTTCCTGGAATATTTCGGTCGCCAATTCAGTGGCTAAATCGAAACGATGAACAATGAAAGCAATCTGGTGATATTGGGACCCTTAGAACCCGGTTACTTCTAATAGGACAGGTTGAGCCCACCAACTTCAAGAGGGTAATACCCAGACCCCATGCTGGCCTAAACTCTAAGGGCTGTGGTGTGACTTATGTGCTTCCATACTTGACTACTTGCATGCTTGTTATCTGACACATGAACTACTTGCAGGTTTTGTTTATAGTCCTTAATTGGGACTCATAACAGGGTTTACTAAGTCTCTTGCAGGTTCTGTTTATAGTCCTTAATTGGGATTCCTAACAGAGTGTACTGAGTTTCTTGCAGGTTTTGGTTTGCAGTCCTTAATTGGGACTTGTAACAGTGTTTACCTACATTACCCCATGCATAGCATGACATCATACCATTGCATACATCCTGCATAAAAAACTAATCCATTTCAAGGATCTCAAGGGCTTGTGATGCAGGTCATGGTGAATCAACTATCCCAGCAAGGGGCAAAGAGGATTTATTTTCCTCTAGACAAAGTTGTCAGGGGCTATGACCCACTTGATATGGTGAGCTTTGACTCTTGAAGAAGGTTCCCCTAACCAAGGTTGTTTGGAAATCAAAACCAGACATGATGACTAAAGTCAGGGGCTATGACCCACTGGATATGGTGAGCCTTTGACCCTTGATGAAGGACTCTCAGCAAACATGAAGTTCCCTCAATCAAGCTACCTAGTTCTAACAATTTTTGTTTACCCCGCGAGATCCTTGAAAACATTGCATATATATCATACATATCATTGCATTACAGATACCCTTGTTGCAGGTCACTTACCCTTGTTCGCTGTTTATTTCAGCAATGGCTCCCCAACCAGATAACCAGGACCTTCACACTCAAGAGACTCAGTTCAAGGAGATCTTCCTGAGCCTATCCAAGGGGCAGGAAGAGTTGAGGACACTCCTCATGGGGAATCTGATCAGAAAGAGTCTTGAAGATGACAAGGACGAGCAGCTGAAACGTCTACAAGCTGAGGTAGACACATTGAAAACCCAGATGTTGGGGCAAAGGGCCCTCATTCAAGGTTTAGCTCAGGAGCAAGGAGAGCTGAGGGCCATGATCAGTCAGCTTCCTCAAGGCATGAAGCAACCAGCCCAAATCAAGGACCAGGTCATGGAACAGCTTCCAAGAGGGCAAAGGTTGGGTCCAATGAATAGACTTCTCCGAGTTGCTACTACTTCACAGGTCCAACAACGACCTCGCCAAGAACAGCGGGTTGATCATAACAGGTCGGGCGAGCCTAAGAGACAATTCACCAACATCAACATGCCATGGTCACGAGCTTTGCAGCACATGTTAAGGATGAACCTGATTGCGGTGATCAACCCTCCTGCAAATCCAAAGACTTCCTCTCCAAATTACAACCCAGAAGCAAGGTGCGCTTACCATTCTGGTAGCCCGGGGTACGATACTGAGGATTGTTGGGCACTGAAGTACAAGATTCAGAACATGATCGATGCTAAAGAGATCGAGTTCGAGCCCGCCGAGACTCCCAACGTGATCACTGTTCCCTTGCCAAAACATGGCTAGGATTGAGAAATTTTTGTTCATTAGGATCTTTCAAGTTGTAATTTTCTTCTGATTGTTCAAACATTCCATTCATATCAAACGTTGTTATTCCATTAATGCATTGCATATGTCTGTTCTGAAACAATATATTCGTATCCACTATATGCAAATTATTTTCATATTTTTTCTGATGATCAACGCTCGGTTAACAATTCTAAGCCTCTTGAGGGAGGATGACGAAAACGATACCACGATCCTTACAGTATGCTTTTGAACAGACCCCGCTGATGAGGTACAGGCATTGTTTCAATCCCTAAACACTGGAGTTATAAGGAAGATAATCCCTCGTCAACCCCTCTGAGCCAAAGAAGTAGGAGTTTTTCTTGTCGAAAATTAAAACCCTTAATCATAACCTGGGGCAGGGTAGTTCTCTCAGTTGATCCAAGTGCATAACGAATGGCACCGAAAGAGGTCCTTACAAAAAAGAAAGACAGTGATGGTTCTGAATAATCAATAAAGAAAGGCAGTCATTACCAAAATCAAAAAGCCCATTAAGTCGAAACCTATGAAGGAGACTGTAGGTGTTTAGGTATTGGCTTGCATTTTTGGTAAATCCCAAGTGTATGTGTGAATGTCATGACTGATGTCACAACATTCTAGTTCAGTTTGTACTGACTCATTAGGTACCTTTGCAGAAAAATATTGTAATTCAAATACTGATGTTTATAAGTGTGTATCTGAGCATTTTTGCAAAATGATCACATTTTTCTAAATCAGTAGACAGGTTTTCTCAGATGTCATAACAGATGTTATGACATCCTGTTCTGAACTAACAGGATTGCAGGATTGGATAAGTCTGAGTTTTTTCAGGAAATAACTCAGTCCTTTCTGAACAGAATCCTGCGTTTTCTGAGGGGTAACCTAGCTCAACCCTAACCTGGTTAATAAAGTCCTGTGACCTGGTCTTTAGGTCAAACGGAATTAACCCTAGGTTTTTGGAAACCCTAACTGAAGTTGCAGCTGCTATATATTCAACAGAGCTGCTGTTTTTCAACGACCCCGGCTGATTAATTAGAAGATCATTTTGTAATCTGTATAGATTTGTTTATTTGTACTCCAAGCAATTATCATTGTGATAAGTGCCTTGGAATAGGTTTCTATTTGTAAGGGTTGTGTAGCACTCAAAGCTTTGAAGCAAGAGTGTTTGAATGTTCCTTGACTAAAGCTGTGAAGCAGAGTCAAGTTAGTTGTGTACATCACTCAAAGCTGTGAAGCACGAGTGATTGTGTTGCTTGATTAAAAAGCTGTGAAGCTTAATCAAGTGTTTGTTTTTGAAGAGTGTCTTCATCAATTCTTAAGTCAAATTGGTTTATGTATCACTGCTGTGATTGAGGGGGAGTGAGTAGGAACTCAGGTTTAAGTTGTACTTAGATTAGAATTGCATTGGGTAGATCTTAAGTGAAGGAGATAAACTGGTTGGTTTATTCCTAAATTAACATCTCTTATAGTGGATTCTCTCCCTGGCTTGGTAGCCCCCAGAGTAGGTGTTGTTGCACACTGAACTGGGTAAACAATTGACTGTGTTCTTTATTGCTTTTGTATTTACTGTCAGATACGGTGTCATAACATTGAACGTGACATTGAGTATCTGCAGCCAGAATTTCAATTGGCATCAGAGCAGGCACCCTGCCTGTATTACTGGGTGAGATCTAGGGATATCACTTTCTGGCACTATGGACAAAGAAGGAGTTTTTGGAAATAGACCACCCATTCTGGATGGAACTAATTATGACTACTGGAAACCTCGTATGATTGCCTTCCTAAAATCTCTGGACAAAAAGGCTTGGAGAGCTGCTGACAAAGGATGGATTCATCCCACCATAACTGAGATAGATGGGACAATCAGTCTGAAGCCTGAGGAAGATTGGAGTAAAGAAGAAGATGAGTTAGCTCTGGGAAATTCAAAAGCTTTAAATGCCTTGTTCAATGGAATTGATAGAAACATTTTCAGACTAGTACATCAATATGAACTGGCCAAGGAAGTTTGGGACACTCTCAAAACTACTCATGAGGGAACTTCCAAAGTAAAAATGTCAAGGCTTCAGATGTTGACCACCAAATTTGAGAATCTAAAAATGATGGAAGATGAAACCATTCATGAGTTTCACATGAACATCTTGGAGATTGCCAACACCTCAGGAGCACTGGGAGAAAAGATGTCAGAAGAAAAACTGGTGAGGAAGATTCTCAGATCCTTGCCTAAAAGATTTGCAATGAAGGTACATGCCATAGAGGAAGCCCAGGACATTAGCAAGTTGAAAGTGGATGAACTTATTGGGTCTCTTCAGACTTTTGAGATGGGAATCACTGATAATGGTGTCAAAAAGAACAAGAGCATAGCTCTTATGTCCAACACTGATGTTGAAGAAGACATTTCAGAGGCTGTAGCCATGCTTGGAAGACAGTTCAACAAACTCATCAAAAGAATAGATCCAAAGTCAAGGTCTAATGTTCATAACATTCCCTCTAACATTGACAGTTCCAGCAGAAGACCAAGGTCAGAAGAGAAGGGAATTCAAGGCAGAGGAATTCAATGCCATGGCTGTGAAGGATATGGGCATATTCGAGCTGAATGTCCTACCTTTCTTAAGAAACAAAAAGGAATGACTGTTACTTGGTCTGACTGTGATTCAGAAAGTAATTCTGAAGAAGAGACTGTCAAACGAGTTACTGCTTTAACTGGTGTTTGTACCTCTGAAAGTGACATCAGTGATGAAGAGGTGACTTTTGAAGAACTGGCTGATACTTACAAGAAATTGTGTATCAGAAGTGCTGAAGTCTGTGTGCAGAATGAGAAACAATCAAAACTCATTATAAAGCTGGAGGCTGAAAAAAGGGCAAATCTTGAAACTATAAGTCATCTAGAAGGAGAAGTTCAACTGCTGAACTCACAACTGAATCAAATGACCAAATCTGTCAAGATGTTGACCAATGGAACAGACAAATTGGAAGAGATCCTCCAGGTAGGACAAAATGTGGGAAATAAATCTAGACTAGGATTTATGGAAGCAACGAAATCTGGTTCTGGTAAGCAAATGTTAAAACAGATGTCTCAACACAACTCTCGACATCAGGAACAGAAACATATGAGGAAAAGGTACCAAAGATGGAAATGTCATCATTGTGGTAGATATGGCCACATAAAGCCCTTCTGCTTCAGATTACATGGATACCCTAATCAGAACTCAGGTGTCAAACCTAAGTCTAAAAAGGTACCACATGTTCCTCAATGGAAGAAAAAGACTAATGCACTGATAGCTCACACTTCCCTGAGGGTCTCTGCAAAGGAAGACTGGTACTTTGACAGTGGATGTTCCAGACATATGACTGGAATCAAGAACCTCCTCAATAATGTTAAGCCTCACACCACCAGTTTTGTGATCTTTGGAGATGGGGCTAAAGGTGAAATCAAAGGAGTTGGTGATTTGGACTGCCCTGGAGTTCCAAGTCTGAATGAAGTATTGCTGGTGAAAGGACTGACCGCTAATCTCATTAGTATCAGTCAACTGTGTGATCTAGGATTCAAGGTCAATTTCTCAAGATCTGAATGCCTTGTAATCAATGACAAACAAGAGATAGTAATGAAAGGAGTCAGATCCAAAGACAATTGTTACTTGTGGGAGGCTGAGAACACTAATTTCTCATCTGTGTGTTCCATTGCAAAAGAAGAAAAAGAGGTGAAACTGTGGCACCAAAAACTTGGCCATCTTCATCTAAGGGGTATGAAGAGGATTATCTCCTTGGAGGCAGTCAGAGGGATTCCAAAACTGCAAATTGATGAAGGAAGAGTTTGTGGTGAATGTCAGGTTGGTAAGCAGACTAGGATGTCACATCCAAAGTCAAGACATCTGACCACCTCTAAGGTTCTAGAACTCCTCCATATGGATATGATGGGACCAATGCAAGTAGAGAGTCTTGGTGGTAAAAGATATGCCTATGTGGTTGTGGATGATTTTTCCAGATTCACCTGGATTAATTTCATTAGGGAAAAATCAGATGCATTTGAAGTTTTTAGAGAACTGTGCAAGAGAATTCAAAGAGAGAAGGAAGGATGTATTGTCAGAATCAGAAGTGATCATGGCAAGGAATTTGAAAACAGCAAGTTTGATGACTTCTGTGCTTCAGAAGGAATCAGTCATGAGTTTTCTTCTCCCATAACACCTCAGCAAAATGGAGTTGTGGAAAGAAAAAACAGGACCATACAAGAATCTGCCAGAGCAATGTTACATGCCAAAAGACTTCCTATGTATTTTTGGGCTGAAGCTATGAATACAGCTTGCTATGTTCATAACAGAGTCACCTTGAGAAAGGGAACCTCATCCACCATATATGAACTTTGGAAAGGAAGAAAACCAACTGTGAAGTACTTCCATGTGTTTGGCAGCAAATGCTATATCCTGTCTGATCGTGAACAAAGAAGAAAACTGGACTCCAAAAGTGATGAAGGCATATTTCTAGGATACTCCTCAAACAGCAGAGCTTATAGAGTATTCAACTCCAGAACCAAAACCATGATGGAATCAATAAATGTTGTAATTGATGACTATCATGAAGAAATAGATGTTCCTTGTACTGTTGAGACATTCTTTGAGACTTCAACCCAACAGGATGACCTACCCAACTCCACCACAACAGAATCTGAATCAAAGGAAGCTAGCAAGATTCCTTCCATCAGAATTCAGAAGGATCATCCAAAAGAGCTCATCATAGGAGATCTCAATAGTGGAGTCATGACAAGATCTAGAGAAATTATCTCAAACTCTTGTTTTGTGTCCAAAATGGAACCAAGAAACGTCAAGGAAGCCTTAACTGATGAATATTGGATTGGTGCAATGCAAGATGAACTGAACCAATTCAAGCAACATGAATTTTGGGAACTGGTTCCTAGACCTGAAGGAACTAACATCATTGGGACAAAATGGATATTCAAGAACAAGTCAGATGCTGAAGGAGTTGTCACCAGAAATAAGGCAAGACTTGTTGCTCAAGGATACACCCAGGTTGAAGGGGTTGATTTTGATGAAACCTTTGCACCTGTAGCCAGGTTGGAATCAATCAGACTCTTGTTGTCAATTGCTTGTCTTCTGAAGTTCAAGTTATTTCAGATGGATGTGAAAAGTGCCTTTCTAAATGGGTACTTAAATGAGGAAGCTTATGTGGAACAACCTAAAGGTTTTGTGGATCCAACCTATCCTGATCATGTCTACAAACTGAGAAAAGCTCTATATGGCCTGAAACAAGCTCCTAGAGCATGGTATGACAGGTTAACAAAGTTTCTCTCAGACAAAGGATACAGAAAAGGAGGCTTGGACAAAACTCTCTTTGTCAAAACTGAAGGAGGAAAGTTGATGGTTGCCCAAATATATGTTGATGACATAGTGTTTGGAGGAATGTCAGAACATATGGTTAAACACTTTGCTGACCAGATGCAGGCTGAATTTGAAATGAGTCTCATGGGAGAACTAACTTATTTTCTTGGACTACAAGTCTCACAGATGGAGGACTCAATCTTCCTGTCTCGAAGCAAGTATGCTAAGAATATTGTAAAGAAGTTTGGTATGGAGAATGCAAGTCACAAAAGGACTCATGCTCCTACTCATCTAAAGCTTTCCAAAGATTCAAGTGGGGTTAAGGTGGATCAAAGTCTATACAGAAGCATGATAGGAAGCTTGTTGTACTTAACTGCCAGCAGACCTGATATTGCCTTTGCAGTTGGAGTTTGTGCTAGATACCAAGCTGATCCCAAAGTCAGTCATATCAATCAAGTGAAGAGAATTTTGAAGTATGTAAGTGGTACTTACAACTATGGATTGTTGTATACTCATGGCTGTGAACCAGCTCTGACTGGCTACTGTGATGCTGATTGGGCTGGTAGTGCTGATGATAGAAAAAGCACCTCTGGAGGATGTTTCTTTTTGGGAAGTAATCTGGTTTCCTGGTTCAGCAAGAAACAGAATTGTGTGTCTCTTTCCACTGCTGAAGCTGAATACATTGCAGCTGGTAGTAGCTGCTCTCAAATGATATGGATGAAACAAATGCTCACTGAGTATAATGTCACACAAGATGTTATGACATTGTACTGTGACAATCTGAGTGCAATCAACATATCCAAGAATCCCATTCAGCATAGCAGGACCAAACATATTGACATACGACATCACTTTATCAGAGACCTTGTAGAAGAGAAGACAATCAAATTGGAACATGTTGCCACTGAGCTACAGCTGGCTGACATCTTTACCAAGGCTCTGGATGCAAGTCAATTTGAAAACCTAAGGGGTAAGCTGGGTATTTGCCAACATGAGGAATTGTAGCAATTAATTTTTCTTAAAACAAGGACCAAAGGACTTATGCCTGTTCTGATTGGTTTAAAATTGTATTTTCTCATTTCCTACAATTCTTTTAAGAAGTTGAATAGACACTCCTTTGCTTCCTTCCTCTCTCGTCTCCTCATCAAAACCCAGTCTCTCAATCAGAAATTTCTCCTCATTTGCTGTTGGTCCTTCAAAACTGACAAAATGTCTCAAACACCATCATCATCCAATACGACCATCTCAACCTCTTCCTCTGATCAAGATTCTGGGACAATCTCTTCCTGTCTGGACTCTGACGTTCTGGAAATCTCTTCTCATAGAAAAGTGGGAACTAACCCCACCAAGGTCAAAGAGTTGAGAACAAGACATGCAGGTAATCCATCTCATGCTTCCTCTTCAGTTCCCCCTGAAATTGCAAATAGGTAAGGGACAGCCTATGTTAATCAAGCAATAGCAAAAATTGTTTCAAGAATTCTGAACGAGAACCACTCAGTTCCTGGCATTTCTGTTCCTCTGAACCAAGAAAGCTCAAATGCTGAAACAAATCCAGATGTCTCTAAGAATGTTGAGACATCAAACAAAGAGAAGAATGTTGACATTGCTCACAAGAAAAGAAAGAAGCCTGAATCCTCTGGATCTGATGACAGTGCTTGAAGGTTGATTGCTGTTTGGTGGAGTTTGGAAGTGTGTTCTGTTGTTGTCTGCTGCTGATCTTATTATTTTGTTTTGGATAACTGTAAAATTTTCTGAACATGTATCTTTGGCTCATTTGTGGCTAAAGAGGGGGAGAATATTTTGGTACTTGCTTAATTAGTACTTGACATTCTATTTTTCTGCTGTCACTTATTTCTGCTGCTATCTATCTCTGATTGTTTAGGGTCTTTAGCCAAAAATCTGCCAAAGGGGGAGTTTGTATGTGTTTAGGTATTGGCTTGCATTTTTGGTAAATCCCAAGTGTATGTGTGAATGTCATGACTGATGTCACAACATTCTAGTTCAGTTTGTACTGACTCATTAGGTACCTTTGCAGAAAAATATTGTAATTCAAATACTGATGTTTATAAGTGTGTATCTGAGCATTTTTGCAAAATGATCACATTTTGCTAAATCAGTAGACAGGTTTTCTCAGATGTCATAACAGATGTTATGACATCCTGTTCTGAACTAACAGGATTGCAGGATTGGATAAGTCTGAGTTTTTTCAGGAAATAACTCAGTCCTTTCTGAACAGAATCCTGCGTTTTCTGAGGGGTAACCTAGCTCAACCCTAACCTGGTTAATAAAGTCCTGTGACCTGGTCTTTAGGTCAAACGGAATTAACCCTAGGTTTTTGGAAACCCTAACTGAAGTTGCAGCTGCTATATATTCAACAGAGCTGTTGTTTTTCAACGACCCCGGCTGATTGATTAGAAGATCATTTTGTAATCTGTATAGATTTGTTTATTTGTACTCCAAGCAATTATCATTGTGATAAGTGCCTTGGAATAGGTTTCTATTTGTAAGGGTTGTGTAGCACTCAAAGCTTTGAAGCAAGAGTGTTTGAATGTTCCTTGACTAAAGCTGTGAAGCAGAGTCAAGTTAGTTGTGTACATCACTCAAAGCTGTGAAGCACGAGTGATTGT
Source organism: Vicia faba (assembly GCA_948472305.1). Lineage (NCBI taxonomy): Eukaryota > Viridiplantae > Streptophyta > Magnoliopsida > Fabales > Fabaceae > Vicia > Vicia faba. The sequence continues at coordinate 46,987,528 of OX451740.1, forward strand.
GTTGCTTGATTAAAAAGCTGTGAAGCTTAATCAAGTGTTTGTTTTTGAAGAGTGTCTTCATCAATTCTTAAGTCAAATTGGTTTATGTATCACTGCTGTGATTGAGGGGGAGTGAGTAGGAACTCAGGTTTAAGTTGTACTTAGATTAGAATTGCATTGGGTAGATCTTAAGTGAAGGAGATAAACTGGTTGGTTTATTCCTGAATTAACATCTCTTATAGTGGATTCTCTCCCTGGCTTGGTAGCCCCCAGAGTAGGTGTTGTTGCACACTGAACTGGGTAAACAATTGACTGTGTTCTTTATTGCTTTTGTATTTACTGTCATATAGTAAGTCAGATACTGTGTCATAACATTGAACGTGACATTGAGTATCTGCAGCCAGAATTTCAGAGACTTATAAAACTGGGGCATCCCGCTGACTGTAATCACAAAAGAGACAGTTCAGGCAAAAAGATAGGGATAGCAAAATAAAAAAGAAAGAGGTCACACGAACCCTCAGCAAAAAAGGAAATGACTGCCTATTCCAAATAAATCATCAATATCCGGACCATCACCGGAAAATCAGAGCAAAGACTCAAACAAGGTCTAACGTATGATCAACTGAGTTTAGGTTTGAAGAACATTACGAAGAGTGGGTGGGTACAAATAAAATTTGAGCCTTTATCCTTTGTTTCTTAAACCGTGAACCAGGCCACGTTATAACCCTTAAAAGTCCTAGCTGAAGCATGGGTTAGTTCAAAAGCATACTGTTACGAAAGGTATCCTGACTCCTTAAGGCCTACGGTAAATACGGAGTTGACATCACGTTTTATAAACATTCACTTGTTTTATGAAAAAGAATGCATTTTCGAAACCTTCAAGACAGACATAAGCTTTGCATTTTTGACATAACTTTGTTTGCATATGACTTTTTGTTTGAACAGCATAGAAATTTGCACGACGAATGCCTAATGAATAAGAGTACTTCCAATCAAGGGGCAGACATGACCATGGTCCATTATCTGGGGAAGTCCAATCAAGATTCGGAGAATCTCTCAAGAGGCCAAACAACCTGGGGCAAATCTCCGCCTGAGTCACTTGGGGCACTCCAACAATGAATCTTGCCTGATCAAACACCTTCTGGTGGCATGACAAAACACTTTTAACAGGGGCAACTCCCTACATTCTAAGAGCATGGACATAGTCGAAATAATACTACGCATAATCAAAGACCCGCTAGGTTAACATGCCTAGGCAAAAATAAGGGCTTCCCGGCGAACCAAAAGGGTTCGGGCAAAAATAAGGGATGAAATGAAAAGAATCTGTACACCCGGCAAGTCGAAAACCTGAAAAGGCGGCTTGGGAAAAAATGGGTATCCCGGTGGACTGAAAACCCGAAAGGGCGGTCCAGGAAAAAGTTAGGGATCAAAGCGTATGACTATGTCCTGGCATCTTGTCACCTGCCTACCAGAAGAAGGTTTGTCCATCAACAATTATCAGCACCTCACAGGTCTTCCTCCCCCACCTCAAAAACAGGGGCAATAATGAGTTGTCTAAGCGATCTAATTGCTTTGTCCTCCAAGGTATCAAGGTAGGTTCAACTGAAGAACACAACCAGTATATCTTAACCCCCCAGAGAGTGAGCCAGCAAGTTAAGTGCACTCCCCTCAAGCAGAGTTATACGATCAGCCTTAAGGAAGTTGGGTATCCTCCAGCAGATCTCAACATTCCCCAGCACATCATACAGATATTCTTAAACAAGCATCCCCGGCAGTCTTGATCTAAGATTGTTCCCCGGCGGTATATCAAACATTCAATGGAGTCACTTCCCCGATACAGTTCAAAACTTCCCCAGAAGATTCTAATCCAGTTTCCCCAGGAAAGTTGGAATCCATCTCCCCAAGCAGTAAGCTTATCCCCAGTATATTCTGGAAGCTTATCCTTGCAAGAGCACGAACGCGTCTCCCGGCTTTATTCAAAGAGTTATTTCCCTACCAAGGTATAACTGGGTTATCCTCAGCCAAAAGCCACGGAAAGATCGTCCTCGACGAAGTCTTCTTATCCCCAGCAAGGTCTATTAACACTTCCAACTCAACAAGGGTATCCCCAGCAAGTTACTATCAACATTTCAACAAAGTATCTCTCTCCCCACAGAGTATCGCTTCCCAGCAAGATCACTAGAGTACTTTTCTCCCTGCAAAGTAATCCATTCGCCAAGTTTATCCCCAACGGAGTTATCTTCTCCTACCGGTATTCTTACAACTATCATCCCCAGCGGAGGCAAAAATCTATTCTTCAATATCAGCCCAGAAGTGACTTCCCGGCACCCGTCAAGGATTTATTTTCCTAAGACAAAAACATACGTAAACATCGCACTTTCATACACTATAGCATGCATGTACGCATCATATCTTACAAATCTCATTTATGTTGAGAACATCATTGCTTGATCCATATCATGCATTGCATATGACTGACCTTTACCTTTCAGGAAAGATCCAGTTAAGTTCTCAGCTATGTTTCAAGACCTAGACCGGTTCAGTTAAATCGACCCTAATATTTTACTGTTTCTTATTCAGTCTAAGGCCTTCTCTGGTTCAGTCAGATCGACCCTAAGATCTCCCTGTTTCTTATCCAGTTGAAGATTTCAAGACCTAGACCGGTTCAGTTAAATCGACCCTAAGATTTTTCTGTTTCTTATCCAGTCAAAGGCCTTCTCTGGTTCAGTCAGATCGACCCTAAGATCTCCCTGTTTCTTATCCAGTTGAAGATTTCAAGACCTAGACCGGTTCAGTTAAATCGACCCTAAGATTTTTCTGTTTCTTATCCAGTCCAAGGCCTTCTCTAGTCCAGCTAAATCGACCCCTAACAGATTTTCCTAATAAAGACTTAGTAGAAGATACCCAAGATTCTCTCAATGATTACTGTTGAGATTGAAGTCGCCCAAGATTCTCTCAATGATTACTGTTGAGGTTGAAGTCGCCCAAGATTCTCTCAATGATTACTGTTGAGGTTGAAGTCGCCCAAGATTCTCTCAATGATTACTGTTGAGGTTGAAGTCGCCCAAGATTCTCTCAATGATTACTGTTGAGGTTGAAGTCGCCCAAGATTCTCTCAATGATTATTGTTGAGGTTGAAGTCGCCCAAGATTCTCTCAATGATTACTGTTGAGGTTGAAGTCGCCCAAGATTCTCTCAATGATTACTGTTGAGATTGAAGTCGCCCAAGATTCTCTCAATGATTACTGTTGAGGTTGAAGTCGCCCAAGATTCTCTCAATGATTACTGTTGAGGTTGAAGTCGCCCAAGATTCTCTCAATGATTACTGTTGAGGTTGAAGTCGCCCAAGATTCTCTCAATGATTACTGTTGAGGTTGAAGTCGCCCAAGATTCTCTCAATGATTACTGTTGAGATTGAAGTCGCCCAAGATTCTCTCAATGATTACTGTTGAGGTTGAAGTCGCCCAAGATTCTCTCAATGATTACTGTTGAGATTGAAGTCGCCCAAGATTCTCTCAATGATTACTGTTGAGGTTGAAATCGTCCCCAGATTCTCTCAACGTTACTGTTGAGGTTGAAGTCGTCCAAGATTCTCTCAATGATTACTGTTGAGGTTGAAGTCGCCTATGGTTCTCTCCCCGTTACTTCGGAGGTAGTAATCGTCCCCAGATTCTCTCAGCGTTACTGTTGAGGTTGAAGTCGTCCAAGATTCTCTCAGCGTTACTGTTGAGGTTGAAGTCGGCCAAGATTCTCTCAGCGTTACTGTTGAGGTTGAAGTCACCTATGGTTCTCTCCCCGTTACTACGAAGGTAGTAATCGTCCCCAGATTCTCTCAGCGTTACTGTTGAGGTTGAAGTCGCCCAAGATTCTCTCAGCGTTCCTGTTGAGGTAGTAATCGTCCAAGGTTCTCTCACCGTTCCTGTTGAGGTAGTAACCATCCCTGGTTCATTCATCACCGTTTGAAGATCTATATCCAGCTCCTGTAACCAGTCAGGACACATCTACACAAAGAATTTAAAGACCAGCTCCTGTAACAGGTCAGGTAATCCTTTTCTTTTGCAGGTACGCAAGTTCTCGCTAAGGAATCTCTTACGCGATCAACGCCAGATGGCATCTATAAGCCCATCCACCTTCCATCATCTCTTAGCATGGCATCTATAAGCCCATCATCCTATCCATCAATCTCCAAATGGCATCTATAAGCCCATTCCCCCCATCACACTACTATGTGAGCGCAAATTTCTGGGCACTCTAGTGTTCAATCATCTTCCACCTTCGGATTACGAAAGGCACGTCAGCCAATCTGCATCCTCAGGTCTAAGAAGATTGAACAGGGGCAACTGTTGTACCCCAAAATTTGCCCTCCCATATTCTTCAAGATTTGCAAAGAGCAAGCTTCAAAATCTCCCCAAGGGTTGCACAGTTCAAGGGCCTCCTGACAGTCAAAAACTAGGGTTTTGGTTCTGGCAAAGAAAATGAAGTTTCCAAGGGTCCAATCAAGTCCCACATGCCTATAAACATTGTCAAGCGTCCTCATACCAAGTTTCAAGACTTACAGCACAAAATTGCACAGTCAAAAACCCTAATTGCACTACAGTCAACTGTAGGGGCAAAATGGTCATTTGACAGTCAAAAGTTCAAATTTTTGGTCAACATCTCATTTTGAAGCCACAAACATTATTTTATCAATGCTTGATCATGATTTTCAAGGTATGGCTCAAAAAGTCTCAAGATGCAAAAGTTTCCATATTTGGACAGTTGAAAAAGTCAACTGTAACTTGACCAAGGCATAACTTTCACATGGATTATCAGAAAAATTCCATCCAAAGCTCATTTTGAAGAGAAAGACATTTCCTACAACTCCTCTTCACACTTCAAGTCTAATAAATGCTCTCACAAAAAGTTATCAATTTCAACATTATAGGCCATTTTCAAAAGTCAACAAAAAGGGACTTTAAGTCAAAGGCCATAACTTGATATTGGTAAATCAAAATGACATGGGACCAAAGGCATTGGTTATAGGACTTCAAGACCTTTCCAAAATGTCCAAGAACATGATCAAAGCTTATAAATTGAGCAAGATATGCCTTGTGGAAGTTGGGAAATTTTTGGATATTTTGAAAAGTCAACTTTGCTTCAAATGTCTTAAAAATGCTAATGGGCCTCTTTTTCTTCCAAGATTCATCATCCAAGGCATGTGCACGACCATTTGGCCCAAAGGGAAGTTTTTCATCATTTTTATTTATTTATTTGAATTTTTAATTGCTAATAATTCATTTAATTAAAATAAATATGTGGAAAATACCAAACCAAAGTTTTCAAATCTTTTTATGCATGGAATAAGCTCAAGATTTCGTGCATGATTAGATTTGGAAAGAATCAAGGTAATTGAACATGATTTGTATCAAATTTGCATGAAAAAAGATTTGAAAAGATTAGGCAAAATCACAAAATCAAAAGCATTGATTCCATGGATATTTGGCTTATTTTGTTGACCTAAAACACTCACACATATATATACATGATAACCCTAATGCCAAGAACAAAAAATGCTGCACCCCATCTCAAAAATCAAACTTGCAATTTTATCAAAAAAGTCCAAAACTGAAAGTGGCCTTAGAGGACGATTCAGAGGCAAAGAACAATCCCAATAGCTTGTAAAAGTGTCAAGGAAACTTCCTGAATAGTTTTCCACATCCCTAACGCCCAGAATTGGTATATGGAATTCAAGATTTCTCACATTTTATCCATATTCGTATTTCAATTTTCAAGCATTTCCATTGCAGTTTTTTTGTGGATTCATTTTAATTGATTGATTCTGAAACTAACCATATGATTTAATTGAGTTTTCATGCATTTTGTGAAGAATTACCATTGAAGCACCTTAGGGTTTCAGAACTGAAAAATTGGGGGTTTACTCCTATGGAAAAATTGGAACACGAGACTCAGACTATTAGAATCAGGACCTTCAGACAAATTCAATGATGGGGTCGCGCCCAATTTCTGATTACAGACGAGCTAATCGCTATTTTTTCACACTGCATATAGTGGGGGGTTAAAACCCCCGCAATCTTGTTTGTTTTGTTTCAGGAAAAACATAAGCAACAAAGAAGAAGATCAGGTGTCAAGGCGTGATTGGTTTATTTGAATTTCGCGCTAAATCTGTCCACTAACTCACGTTTTGATTGATATTGTTTATTAGTTATATAATAATCAAAACGCGTTTACAGCTCCATTGGCAAGGCATTTGGTTGGTAATCTCTGGGACCTGGGTTCGAGCCCCAGGTCCCCCCTTTCTATTCCATATTATTTTTCTAATAATGCTTCTATGCCGTTCAAGCTTCAAAGCCTATCATACACTCACAGTCCAGGCACGCCACATGGCTACTAGAGGCAATCCAAGGGCCCTGATTGGAAGAATACCATGGACCCTAGTCAAACGTGCCACATGCTTCCTGAAAAAGTCAGAAGGGCCAGGATCTATTGGGCCAACAATGCTAAAGTATACCTCCTAATTGGGGACAGAACCCCCTAAGGTTTTGCAATTCAATTCTTTTTTTATTTTATTTTATTTGTTTCAATTGTTTCTTTTTTTAATTCTTTAATTTAATTTATTTTCATAAAATATAAAAATAATATAAAAATCAGAAAAGACAAAAATCAAAACATATTTTATTTAACTAATATTTTTGTAAATAAAGCTCATTAATTTAATTTAACTTTTTAGATTTAGGTTTAATTCAAATATTTTTCTTAATAAATTAAAAACTTGTAAAATTAGGTTTTAATTACTTTAATTACTTTTTCTTTTAATTTCTCATTACTAATAATTAATTATTTATTTTCATAAATCAAATTGCATTAATTAATTAGGTTTAATTTTAGGTAATTTTCATATTTTCTTAATAAATTAAAAATAACTAGAATTAGGTTTAAATTTCATTAAATTCACATAAAAAACCATAAATACAAAAACCTCAAAATAATTTCTTTTTTTCATTTTAATTTCATTAATTTAATAATATAATTTAATTTCATTAAAATGGGTCCAACGCCCTCGCTTTCGATTTTAATTCCAATTCGGGCATTTATTTCTTTTCTTTTAAATATTTATGTAATTCTCCCAAAGCCGTGTAAATTTATATTTCTCGCACTTTCCTTTATTTTATGTCAAATCGGGTCCTGGATTTTAATTTGGCGATGTGGACCCGCGCCTTTGTAATAGTCTAGGAACTTTATATTTCTCACACTTTTTAACTGTTAATAAATGCATGCAAGAATGAATGTCTAAATAAAAACAAACGCGTAGATCACCCACGACATGAACAAGATAAAATACCTGAAAACAACACACAAATCACACACCACCCCTAGGGTACGCCTCACTGTTGCCTTGCCTCGAAAGGTGATCGTCGAGTAGAGGATGTCTTAGTAAGTCCTCATGATCCGGGAACCTGGCATGAGGGTAGCTTCTAAGGTGTCTTCCCATTGCTCTGGTGATCACCATGTCCCGAACTTCGAATTGACCCGAACACCTCCAACGGTGGTGCTACCTACCTCTCAATGGTGGGATGGCACTACTTTAAAGGACATCTACACAGACGAATTCCTTAGGGTAGGTAGACGACTCTAGATACTTGCTCTAATTTCAAAACAAATTCAAAAAATACTTCTCACACCGACACCTTTTCAAAAAGCTTTCGAAAGCAATCTTTCAAACACTCTTGAGGACCGATACAAGAGTCGAACTGGAATTTTCAAAGAAACTTTTTAAAACCCACAGTTGAAAAGCAAACAAACCATTTTTGAAAACACAAATGAGCAAGTATCTAAGAGCCCATGGATAACCATGGATAGAAAGGGTGCTAACACCTTCCCTTTCTATAACCTACCTCCCGAACCGAGAGCAATCTCTATAAGGAATCTTTCTGTGCTTTTGTCCTTTCCATTTGGAGAAAATAAAAGACGGTGGCGACTCTTGCTTCCGCGACATTTCGCGAACCAGCGTTAAACAGTCAGTTCCAGATCCACCGATCACAGCAGTGAACGTCGATGTTTCTTATCTTTTTGCTATCATTAGTGAACGGTGGTGGTTCCTCGTCAGTGAACGACGATGGTATAATATTTTCAAAATCTACCTTCAGTGAATGTTGGTAGTGCATCGGCAGTGAACGTCGGTGTTTCTTATCTTTTTGCTATCATCAGTGAACGGTGGTGGTTCCTCGTCAGTGAACGGCGATGGTATGATATTTTCAAAATCTACCTTCAGTGAACGTTGATAGTGCATCGGCAGTGAACGTTGTTGTTTCTTATCTTTTTGCTATCATCAGTGAACGGTGGTGGTTCCTCGTCAGTGAACGGCGATGGTGTGATATTTTCAAAATCTACCTTCAGTGAATGTTGGTAGTGCATCGGCAGTGAACGTCGGTGTTTCTTATCTTTTTGCTATCATCAGTGAACGGTGATAGTTCCTCGTCAGTGAACGGTGATGGCATGATATATTTTCTCTTCTACCTTCAACTATTGAGTTGGTAGTTTACTGTCATCTATGAGTCGGTATATCTTCTTCTCTCTACCTTCAGTAAACGTTGGTAGACATCGGCAGTGAACGTTGATGCTTGTTATCCTCCTCTCTGGTTCTATTCTTTTGGTCCACCAGTGATTTATTTTCCTGGTGGGGTTGCTCCTTTGTTTCTTCATTTTTGTGGCATCCCCAGTGTTACTTTGCATCTATTTTGTTATGTTCATATGCATCCATAATCATAAGCATTGCATGGCATCTTAGAGACAAAAATAGGGCTTGTTTTATATTTAAGTATCTTCAATCGCGTCGACACGAAGATTTGTAACCTTCGTATCTCAGGATAGAAGACACTTAAATAAGGGCAGTTGTTGTACCCCAATTTTTGCCCCTAAGATTCCTCTATCATATCATATCAACTCGATCATAACAAGATCACATTAGGGTTGGTTCTTCCTCTTTTTCTATCTCATATCTTTAAGTTTTCTCTTGAGGAATCTCCAAGCACCTTGGTTGTGTATTTTGTATATGTGTTGTTGACTAACTTCTAATCAAAATACAAAAAAATATTTGTCTTTGTCTTTGTATATTTTTGTTTTGTAGGTACCAAGTTGAAGCATCTGACAAATAAGGATTTCTGGTATTATTTTCCTAAAATCTCTATTTGCAAAGAAAAAGAATTAAAATTTTCATTTTTTTTCACTGATGCAATCGATTGCTCTTAAAGTGCAATCGATTGCACATAGTGTATTTTGCACCATTTTTGAAAAAAATACACTGTGCAATCGATTTGCACTGTAGTGCAATCGATTGCACAGCGTAAAAATTTTAAAAAAAATCAGCATTTTAAACTTGTCAAAATTTTGGCTCCAATTTTCCTTCACTTTTGAAAGATGTATCATTAATTCAAATTTTAGTGCCAATCTTTCATTTTTAAAAAAGAATTATCATTAATTCAAATTTTGACTCTAATATTTGAAAGAATTATCATTAATTCAAATTTTGGCTCTAATTTTTGAAAGAGTTATCATTAATTCAAATTTTGGCTCCAAGAATCAATTACCAAATTACCACTAATCCCAATCCTAAACTCTATAGATAGAGCCCTCATTTCATTCAAATTTCAAGCTTTTGATAGCCAAATCCACCTTGCTAAAAAATCTCTCAATTCTCTCCATCTACCAAATTCACTTAAAGCTCCATTTTCAAAAAGTTAGTAAGCTTTGCATTGAAGCTTACTAATCTTTGAGCTAAACCTTCATCCAAACAATTTTTATTCATCAATTCTCTACATCCAAGCTTGGTCAATTGATTCTTGTGGTTTAATTGAAGCAAATTCTTGAAGTTGTTTTGATAATTCTCTAGATCTACCTTTGGTAAGTTGGATAATTCATCTTTCACAATGTGATCTCTTGTTGATCTTTGGGATTGATTCTTTGAGCATTATTTTGTGATTCCAATAGTGTTATTTTCTCATAATTTGATGTAATTTTCGTGCTCAATTGGATATATGATCATAAGGTGTTTGATGGAAAGTTTGAACAAGAAATTGGCCTTTTAAAATGTTGTTTTGCTTCCTGTAACAGTGTGCAATCGATTGCAGTAACTGTGCAATCGATTGCACAGAAGCAATTTTGCACAATTTTTTGAAAATTGTACTGTGTAAATTGATTTACACAATAGTGCAATCGATTTACACAGGGACAAAATGCATTTTTTTGCCTTGTTTTGGGGCAGCTTTGATCCAAAATGTTTTTCTACTCACTCCTTTTGATTGTTGGTTTGGATTGCAATTTTAAATGTCCAATTTGTCTTTAAACTCAATGGACTTTATGATGTAGATGAAGTTGGATAAATGTTCATCAATTCAAATCTACCTAAGAGTGAATTATTTAATTCATTTTTGGTGCTTTGGATTAATGATATGTTTAGTGCTTTAATCCATCTAGAGGAGTGGTTGAATTTAAAGATGAAAGAATTTTGAAATGGTGATCCAAATTAGCTTATCATTCCCCTCCCTCTTCATCTTATCCCTTTCTTTTTTAATTGTGCTACATGTTAAGGGATAGTGATCTCTATATCATTTATCCAAACATGAAGTACATAGATTGCTATTGACCGGCCTCAAAATAGGTGCGACTTCTACATAAGTCCACTTATGATTGCTTAACATAGCGATAAATTTTGTCCCGATTCGAATAAATGATCATTCGTGGCCCAAACTTATGATTGCAAGCCTAAGTATGTTAATTTGATCTCTTTGATCCAATAACCTTGATATTAATTGTGTGGAGGCTTTGATTCTACCAATCCTTTAATGGATCTACAACATCTTTGGTCAACACGGATCACTTAAACATCTTTGATCATTACATGTTACTTTTTGAGGATTCCAAAAATGGATGATATACTTGACAAAAAGCAAATGCAACTTGTTGTGTGGAGGCTTTGGTTCTACCAATCCTCTAATGAGTTCCAAATGCAAGTTTCAAGATGGTCATCCAACTAACCACTAATTACTAACAATTAACTTTACTTTATGCTTTTATTTTTTATGCTTTATGTACCATTTACATTTCATGCTATTTTCATATTTTGCTCACTTGAGCATTTATTTTTATGTCATTTTTTTTATTTTTGCTCACTTGAGCTTTTCTTTTCCTTTTAAAGACACCTAATAATCAACATGAACCATAAAAATCTTTAATGATACTTGGACTATTTGGTTACTATCCTTGGCATTATGGAGTATTGGACTTCTTGGACTTAGGATTAGAGACCTTGGCCTACGTTGGAGACTTTGTGACTTTATTTGATATTTTGTCTGGAGATCTTGAGGTTTACCTCAAGACATTGGGTTGTTTGTTTTTTGTGTGTGCAGGTTATTGTGATTACAATCTTTGTTTGTAATTTGGAATTCACCCGTATACAGCCGTTACTATGCCCAATTGTTTGCAAAGGCTTAATACACTTGAAGTTTGGTTCTCTCAAGAGGTCTAGTATCTTTGCTTGCTTGGTTTCAATCCAAAAAATGGAAATTCTATATTGACTCATAATGTCAAGTATTGGCTTCTTGTTGGTTAGATGGTTCTTATCCCTAGCTTTTACCTTATGCATTAGGATAGCCTCTTCATCTCCTCCCATCTTCTTTAATTTTAAAAATCTTCTCTCTCCTTTTAAAAAACTCTTCTTGTTTCGAAACTTGAAACATTTTCATAATAAACTTGGACTAAGGTCCATGCATTTTCAAAACATTTTCATAAATAAACTTCAATCAATTTAATAATATCTTGACATTTTTTGTGAGAAGACTAAAAGTGAATCAATCTCATTTCAAATCATTTTTGCCACTTTGGCTTTTTATTTTAAAATATTTCTCAAAAGATTAGACTCTTGTCAATCCTTGTAGTGATGCAAACAACTATACTTCTATAATATATAGTGAAGTGATATATTTTCCACTTGGGTGTTGAGTGATGCATTGTTGATTTTAAAATCCAAGCCATATCCTCCACTTTGAGATGATGCAAATTCTCCTTTCTCATGATTGTGGGTAGTAAGTATGTTTTCCACACGGACAATGACGATGATGTCTTATCTCATAAAATTAACCAACACACTTGTGTTTCAAACTTTTTAAAAGAGGAACTACGTGTACCCTGATCCCCTATTGCACGAAAGGTGGTACGTAGGCACTAAAGGTTCGCAACCGCGGCGGGTGCAAAAATCATAAAAAAAAATATTTCTCTTCTCGCCTCCATCATCCATTTTTTATATAACACATTTTTATAGCCAAATATACAGATTTTTCAAAGAAGTTCCTGCGGAGTACCGTAGATGTTTAGGGTGATAATACCTTCCCTTTGCATAACCAACCCTCTTACCTTGAATCTTTCCCCCTCTTTTTGGGTTATTCGCTCTTTTCCCATTCCTTTGGAAACAATAAAGCGCGGTGGCGATTTTTATTTTGATTTTTCTACCGCTTAGTCTTGCACATTTCTACCGCTACACTAAGGAGTCTCAATATCACTGATCTTTCTTTTTCGAGCGTTATTTCAGCTTAACAATCTTTTCTTGCGGTCGAAACATCTCGAAAGTCCGATCTCAATGAGTGTAACATCGAGTATCAACCAATCCCCAACTTTACACCGAGGTCGACTATCCACTACTTTCTAATGGCCAAGTTTTGTTCAACTAAGGTTCTAAGGTCCGTTAGTGCTTCACGACACCATGCGGCGGCCCCGTATTCTCCTCAATTCAACATAAGGGATACAGGTACCAACCAAAGTGTCACACTAACACAGCTATCGCTTCAACCATATCGGTCTATGCCGTACAGTCTCCACAATCTTTTGTTGTTTACCTAAAAATATGCCCCCAGATCCGGGTGTAGGATCTATAGTAATAACCCAAACAACCCTCCAAGGATAAAGCATACAAAGCACAAAAAGCAGTTTAATAATGAACTAACTCTAAGTTAAACCCCACTTTTTATGTCCCCAGCAGATTCGCCAATTATGGTGATACAGTAGCAGAACCGACTGTTATAGACTGGTTTTACGTTTGTGTTCGTAAATGTTGCGGTAAGCAAGAGTCGCCACCGAATTTTCTTTTATCCAACAAAGGAAAGGGTGAAAATAATAGAAAAAGACCTTTTTGAGATGTTTTAAGTAAGGGGGTAGATTATGGAAAGGGAAGGTGTTAGCACCCTTTCCATCTGTAGTTATCTACGGGCTCTTAGAGGTTTTCTCATTTTGAAATACCTTGTGCTTTGTGAATTTTAAAATGTTTGGAAAATACCTTAGTGTGGCAATTTGATTTGTGTTTAACTCTTGTATCAGTCCTCAAGAGTGTTAACAAAGCAGATGTTTTGAAAATTGCTTTTGAAAAGTAGTATTTGTGTAAGTGCAAAATGTTTTTTGATCAAACTTCTAACATCTATCTACTTTTATACTCAAAAAGGGTTATTCTTTTCCTCCTATCCTTTAAACAGTGCTATCCTACTATTAGTGAGTAGGTAGCCCTATCGTTGGATGTATGAGGGACATTGAAGGGACGATACAGTCACGAAAGCAACTTGTGAAGACGCTTTAGAATTTTTGTTTAGGGACTAGATCATTTACCGAGAAGGCAACTGTAGGGTCATCGAGGGACTATGATCTTTTTGATTTATGGGTCTTTGCTAAAGCATTCCTGCCTCATGACTGTTTTATTTCTGAAGGAAACCAAAGTGGGGTACCCTAGAGGTGTATATATGTAAGTGTGTTATGTTCAGTTATTTTTGTCTTTTTGTTAAGTTTGCTAACGTTTGATTTCAGTCTTTTCATACACGCCTAGTTACTAGCAGTTAATATATACAAAAATGTAAAGTGCGAAGATAAAACCCTACGCTATTACATGGCTTCAGGGAGGGGGTTTACAATGTACAAAAATTGGGGGAAGAAAAAGAAATAAAGAAAGCGGTAAAAATCCTAATTAGTTTATTACATCCAGTATACAAGTGAGATGAGGCCTTGAGGGCGCATGGTGGATCTCAAATTGAAGCCTTTAGATCTAGAACCCTTATGATTTGAAGGATAGATCTGGTGGTGTTTGGTACACTTTTGGCCATGTAATGCATCGAATCTTCATGAAACAAGTTAGAATATATAAAAATGGAGCTTACTAAGGCGTTTTGTGATGTTTCAGGGCTTGGTAAAGATTACAAAAGCTTCAAGGAGCCTCCAGGAATGTATTTGGATCTTTTGTTTGGACTGAGGAAAGCTGGAACCTAAAATGCAAATTTTACAACTTTGATAACTTTTGCAAAATTTATAGAGCTTTTCCAGGCTGTATCTCATGTGTCTTGAAGCTTTCTAATGTGTCCTTTATATAGAGAGGAGGGAGGAGACAAGAGAACAAAGGTAATAACAACCATAAACATGTGTTTTCAAAGCCATGAATGATGTTTTGTAACTTTACCAAAGACAGGGAATCTTATCCTTTTTGAATTTGAATGAATGTGGACATTGCTTGCACAAACTTTTATGGGCCTAGTCTATCCAAAACATTAACCCAAAGCTCAAAGCCCATTTCTAATTATTCTATACATTTTATTTTATATTTATTTGAAATAAATTTAAATAAATATGAATAAAATAGTTAGCAAATGCAAGGCATGGCAAGAATAATTTTAGAGATCCTCTATAGGCTTAGGAATATGTTTGAAGTCCAAGAAATTAAGCCATTGACCTAAAACTTCAAGTTTGCTCAATGCATAATTCTTGAAAATTCCCAAATCTTCCCAACTTGGGTAAGCCATAACTTGCATAATTTTTATGTAATGATGATGATCTTTGACTTTTTGGAAAGCCCAAGATGTCTACTTCAACCTATATTTTTATTAATTTTGTATTTGAAGATTTTATCTTGATGTAAATGGTATTGACAAAAAGTGCCTTTTGTTGACTTTCTGAATATGACCTGTAATGTATAAGCTTGTATCTTTCAAATGGTGCATTTCATGGGCTTGAGGGCTGAATATAAGTTGTAGGGAATTGGATTCTATTAAAAATAATATTTGGTTGGGAAAAAATGGATGAAGTATGAGAAAGTTATGTCTGGTCAAAGTTTGGTTGACTTTTCCTATAGAAACCCTAATTAGCAATTCTTGAATTTTGATGAATTAGGAGCATTTATTGAGGGATCATGATCAATCCTTGATCAAATGATTGATATCACTTTAAAATGTTGATGTTGACTAAAAATCTTGAAGTTTGACTGTATATAGACCATAGTTAACTTTTGACCTAGTACAGTTGATTTTCAAGCATTTGAGCAATTAACTGAGCAAACTTGTAGTGCAAGGTATGAAATTTGTCATGGATAATCTTGAATACATGTTAGGATCATGGAAGATATTCGAGACCTTTGTAGCTCACACATCTTGGTGAAAAATGAAACCTTAACTAAAGGTTCATTACCTTATGAGGAGAATTTGTCTGGTCAATTCTTAGTCATCCTTGAGCAATTTGGGGACCTCAATGGGTATGCCTTGAGTAAAATGAGAGGGAAATTTTTGGGGTACAACAATCAGTTTCATGCTCAGGGATGTTCGAATGATACACCCACTTGGCATTGGATTGTACTTAGGTGATGAAAAGTCAGGATTGGATGGTGGATTGCGTAATGTCATTAAGTTGGCCTTCAACAGATGTTGTAAGGCTTGGGACAGTGGCATGCTTATTCTCGTGAACTGTCTTCGAGGAACTTCGAATTGTTGATTGTTGGATGATTGTCTTTGAGCATATGGAGGATTGGAGATTAACACAACATTAACAGAGGCTCGGGGACCCTTCTTGGTACGG
Organism: Vicia faba; assembly: GCA_948472305.1. Lineage (NCBI taxonomy): Eukaryota > Viridiplantae > Streptophyta > Magnoliopsida > Fabales > Fabaceae > Vicia > Vicia faba. The sequence goes on from OX451740.1 coordinate 47,003,374, forward strand.
GCCCTCCCCCCATATAGAGAATTTATTTCCTTCTTTCAAGTGAAGGGCTTCTTTACAATATTGGATGCGGAAGCAGATGTCATGGGAATTTTCCCACTCTTAATGCAACTTTCTACCCTTTCGCCAGTTAATATCAACTCGGTGAAACCAGACGAAGAACTCCCAATCAATAGGTTGAAAAATGGGCCAGTTAATGTACCCATGAACATGTCAACTAGTTCTCTGTCAGTTAGTGGTGGTTTGACCTTACCATCAAGATCCCTCCATTTTTGTGCGTACTCTTTAAACCCCTTATTAGTACCCATCGTCATGCCTTAAAGTTGGACTTTGGTTGGTGCCATATCGGAATTGTATTGATACTGATGATAAAAAGCAGTGGCTATATCTTCCCATGTATGAATGCGGGAACCCTCCAATTGATAAAACCATTCTAGTTGAGTCTCATCCAGACTCTCTTGGAAGAAATGGACCCAGAGCTTTTTATCAGTAGTGTGCGATTGTATCTTGCGCATGTAAGACCTTAGATGAAGTTTCGGGCAGGAAACTCCGTCATACTTTGCGAAGACCGGTATTTTGAACTTAAGGGGAATGACGACCCCAGGTACTAAGCCCAACTCACCAAAATCCATACCAGGCACGACTTGAATTTCAATAGCCTTTAGTCTATCCTCTAACTGCTTGTATTTATCCTCAGTCGGAGGATACTGTTCATCAAAGTAGTCTTCGTCTTCGGATGCTTGATCATTGGCACCCCTAGCACGGGTACTCCTTGCCTCTTCGTCTTGATTTTCGTCCTCCTCAGACGACTCTCGACTATCTGTACCTAACGAACTGGACCTTTGAACCTTTTACCCATGTTGATGAGGGCCTTCTTTTTGGGTTTCTTCTTGGCTACCAGCAAAGTCGTCAGCTCTTGTTTCCCCTTAGCCATGGTTAGCAAGGTCTCTTGGAACTAGGAGTTATGTTTCTTCAAGTCCTTCACTATTTGTTCGATATCCATCTTACTGAAATAAACAGTAGAAAGATAAGGAAACCTATTGTGGAAAACCTATTTATGTTATGATGCATGAAAATGCGTATGCAAATGATTTCAAGGACTTAGAAGATTTAAATTTGTTTAGACAAAAAGGATTGTAGGTGATACCTCCCCTAATGCCAAGTAGAGGGACATTAGGGAATTCCCCACAACGGTTAATAATAGTAATGTCCTTTATGGATAGAGAACACCAATAAATATCAGAATGTGTGAGCGACATCAACCTACTAGACCATCTTAAGCCTTGATCATTCTTCACAACAGATCGGGGTAGGTGTAAAATAAACCATTGAGTCAACAGAAGAGTGCAACACATGAGAAGTCCTCTTCTCTTCATGATGCGAGAGTGAAGAGAATGCAAGATATCCCCAAGTAAAGTAGGCACCGGATTGCGAGATAGAAATTTTTTGACTGCGTTCACATCTATGAGTTGGTCAGGATTGGGAAATAAGACCATCCATAGATGAGAAGAGCCAACACTTCTTCAAAGGCTTGTAAATCCAGAACATCCCAAAAATATTGAGCCCTCTCAAACAAAAACTTGGCTAGAAACTCTTTGACACCACTTCTTGTTTCCCAATTGGCCACAACGTCGGACCGAGGTAAATGTAGAGCTCGACCAATCTTTTCAGGTCTCGGGTCTCTTTCAATACCGTTGAAGGGTGGTTGATCAAGAATATGAATTCCCAAGAGTTGAGATATTTCTTCCATAGTAGGCACAATTTGGTAATCAGTAAAGGTAAAGTAATGGTGTTTAGGGTCAAAGAATTGGAATAACACTTTTACCATATCCTCTTTAAAGCTTGTTGTAATCGAGTTGACGAGACGACCGTATTTCTTGGTGAAGGGAGAATCATTGGGGACCCTTGATGCCAATTCCTTAAGTTGATGAGGCATTTTGACGAGGTTGATTTGGACAGTATTCCTGCGAGTGGGAGCCATGTCCTAAAACAAGAGAAAGATAAATCTCTAGGTCCTTGAAATGGTTAGTGCAAAATGCCATGGTATGATGTCATAATGTTATGTACAAACAAACATATACACACAAAGCAAACAAGTCCTTAGGTTTAGGGTTGCATGAGGTTCATAGGTAAGTACCCTCTTGAAGTTTAGTTGGTTCAACCTGTCCTGGAAAGTAATCGGGTTCTAGGGAATCTCAATATCACTGATCTTTCTTCATCGGCCATTGTTTCAGCGTAAGCCTCTTTATTGGAGACCGAAATATCCCAAAAGTCCAATCTCAATGAGCATAGTGTAACATCCCGTTTTAATTAATAGTATTTACAATATTATTTTCTAAAAATGATCGGTTAATATTTATTTTGGTAATTTGATAATTATTTAGTCGGTTATTCAGTCCGGTAGTGGATTAAATTGGTTTATTCGATTTATCGGAAAATGATTGATTTTATATAGTAATATTGTATTTGGTGTGTGTTAATTGATTAATTAGTGATAATTGAATTATTAAAGTATTTATTTAATTATATTAAGTTAGTTTAATTAAATAATATAAATTAGTTTTATTAAATATGATTATATATATACATATATATATATATATATATATATATATATATATATATATATATATATATATATATATATATATATATATATATATATATATATATATATATATATATATATATATATATATATATATATATATATATATATATATACATACATATATATATATATATATATATATATATATATATATATATATATATATATATATATATATATATATATATATATATATATATATATATATATATATATATATATATATTATATGTTATGATAAGAGTTAGGAAAAAAAAAGAGACAGTAAGTTAGAAATTAGAAAGAGAAAAACAGAGAGAATAGAGAGAAGAGGGTTGAAGAGGAAAAGCTAGGGTTTTCAAGGAGAAGGAAGTTGCTGTAAAAAAATACCCATCTCCATCTTGCAAAATCAGAGCTATAATCGGTAAGGGTTAGACTTCCTCTAAACATCTAGTATATTTTTATTGCATTTGATTTCGTTTTTTTTTCTTCGGTTTAGGCGGTAAAATTAGTTATCCGAAAATTAATGAAATTTGACGGGGTAACTAAGTTAAATGCGTAGGTAATTATAGTTGAGTTATTTTTTTGAGATTGCGATGTTTTCGGAGACCGATCGGAATTGTGTTTGTTTCTAATTTGCCGGTATAGGCGGTAAAAATTAGTTATCCGGAAATTAATGAAATTTGACAGGATAACTAAGTTAAATGCGTAGGTAATTATGGTTGAGTTATTTTTTTGAGATTGTGACATTTTCGGAGACCGGTCGGAATTGTGTTTGTTTCTAATTTGCCGGTATAAGCGGTAAAAATTAGTTATCCAGAAATTAATGAAATTTGACGGGGTAACTAAGTTAAATGCATAGGTAATTATGGTTGAGTTATTTTTTTGAGATTTCGACGTTTTCAAGGGCTAACCGGAATTGTGTTTGATTTGAATAAATCATGGAAGTAACATTGTTTAAACTTGTATGTTACTTGATTTGTGAATTATATTTGCAATGCATGTACAATTGTTGGTATTTTATTGTGTTGGAATATGTGGTATGTGTATGTTAAGGTCGGAAGTGGTCTTAATTGCATACGAGTTGTTGATTGTACATTGCATGGCATGGTTGGTCTTGAAATAGAGACGGTGAAACGGTAGGTTCACATTTTATAGACGTTGATCCTTGAATAGAAATAGACGTAGTGGTTTTGACCCGGAAAGGGAACATATGCAGTGAAACTTGGGTTCACAAAAATAGACGTTGATCCTATAGTGGAAATAAACGTAGTGACTTTGATCCTATGTGGAAAAATAAGCGGTGGAACTTTGGGTCCACAAGTCGGTACCGCATTTGCATTGGTTGCATCGAGTTGTGAGTCACATGCATAATGATATATATTATGAGTTTATGTGAAGATGATTGAGTTTGTGAAATTGGTTATGATGTGTGAATGAGTGTGATTATATGGTTAGGATGATAAATGGTTAAAGAGATAATTCTTGAATATAGCGGAATATGGAATATAAGAATGTGCTTATGTTAGTGATATACACATATATTCAAGTATGCATAATTCCTTTTATTTATTGCTTTTCATTATTTTAAATTATATATTTTATGATTATTGGAATTCTCACCCTTCTGTTGGAATGATGCTTGATACGGCATCGCTCAGGTACCGGTGATGGTAGTGCGAGGCACAAGGATTAGCGGATGCATTTAGGCTTGTAGTCCATTATGTTTTGGTTATTGAGTCGATGCGCTGATTGTAACACTTGGGGGTTTAGTGTCCATATTCGAACTCTTATTTTGTGGATAGATTATACTTGTATATAATCCTTTATTTTGATCATATTTTGATGTATGTATTATGAGACTTGATAACATGTTTGGTGTATGAACCATATGGCTTAATGCCTTGAATTTTATATTTTGATTCCTCCTTGGAGATGAAGTTACTATGATTCCGTTGCGTTTGCACGAAAAAGAAAGTATATGCCATGAATGTATTAAGTGATTAAATGATTAAAGGGACGAATATGTCATGTCCGTCTTTCTTGAATAGGTGAATTGATGTTGTGACACTCCTTCCGTGCAATTTTATTTTCTCTGATTTTAATTATATCGTTTAATTCAGAGTTTATTAGAAGGGGTGTTACAAAAGTGGTATCAGAGCATAGTCGGTCAGTTATTAATTCTTAACTTTGCTAATCCCATTGTATTTGTTTGTGTGTCTGACGCGATCGATACTTTTGTGTTGTTCAGAAGAAGATGGTTGCTGGAAGGAATGATAATGCACTTGCTGAGGCTTTGCGATTACTCGCGGGATCCTTGAATCGAATGCTGCAAGCTAATCCTGTTCAGCAAGGTGGAGGTGATGATGGATTCCGTGCTCTTGGAAAGTTTCATAAAAACAATCCGCCTACTTTCAAAGGAGAGCATGCGCCTAAAGAAGCTCAAGAATGGTTGAAGGCCATAGAAAAGATTTTCCGAGTGATGAATTGTACCGATGCTCAGAAGGTGCAATTCGAAACTCACATGATGTCGAAGGAAGTTGAGGACTGGTGGATTAACGCTAGTCAGAGGTATGATGAGGATAACACCGAGGTGACTTGGGCCATTTTCCGAGATGCATTCTTGAAGAACTACTTTCCTGAGGATGTCCGTGGGAAGAAAGAGGTGGATTTTCTTGAATTGAAACAAGGAAGCGGTTCTGTTGTTGAATATGCCGCCAAGTTTCAAGAATTGATTAAGTGTTGTCCTCACTACAGCACTGCAAATGCCGAAAGATCCAAATGTCTTAAGTTTGTTAATGGCTTGAGGCCGGATGTGAAGAAGGCAATTTCTTATCAGCAAATCACCCGCTTTTCTGAATTGGTGAACAAGAGTCGTATCTATGATGAGGATAGTCGAGAAAGTAGTGCTTATTATAAGAACTTGCATGAGAGGAGAGGTAAGGGGCAACTGTGTCCTAAGCCTTATGAACAAAAGGGAAAGCAACCAATAGGTGGAGGAAAGAATCCAAGTGGGGGAGTGATTACTCCGATCAAATGTTTCAAGTGTGGGAAAGAGGGATATCGTGCTCTAGAATGTCGCCAAGGAATTGTGAAGTGTTTTAAGTGTGATAAAGTAGGTCACAAAGCTATGGATTGTCGGGTTGGTTCTGTTGTAACTTTCTACAACTGTGGTGAGCGAGGTCACATTAGTACCAAATGCACAAAGCCAAAGAAAGAGATCGGAAAGGTGTTCGCATTGTCTGGTGCCGAGACTTTAGCAGATGAGAGATTGATCAGAGGTACGTGCTTTATTCATAACGTGCCTTTGATTGCTATTGTTGATACGGGTGAGACTCATTCTTTTATTTCATTGGATTGTGTTACGAGATTGGGCCTTGTGTTATCTGATATGAGTAGGAGTATGGTGGTAGATACGCCTGCGATGGGTTTAGTTTCTACTTTAGTTATATGTTTAAAGTGTCCTTTGCGTATGTGTGGTAGAGATTTTGAGGTGGATCTTGTATGTCTTCCATTGAGTCAGCTTGATGTCATTCTAGGTTTGGACTGGTTGAGATCCAACCATGTCTATATCAATTGTTTTGCTAAAGCGATTCTTTTTCTCGAAGTCCGAGAAAGAAGGTGTTTCATTTTTGTCTACTCAGCAAGTGAAGAGGTGTGTCAAAGATGGAGCTGAATTGTTTGTGTTGATGGCGAGCATGAATCTTGGTGAAAGGGGAGTGAGAAAGGATGTTCTTGTTGTTTGTGATTTTCCAGAGGTGTTTCCGGAGGAGATTACAGATTTACCTCCAAAACGTGAAGTGGAGTTTTCTATTGATTTGGTTCCTGGTACTAGTCCTATTTCGATGGCTCCGTATCGGATGTCACCATCGGAATTGGTTGAACTAAAGAGCCAACTTGAAGAGTTACTTGATAAGAAGTTTATTCGTCCGAGTGTTTCTCCATGGGGGCACCAGTGTTGTTAGTAAAGAAGAAAGAAGGTATGATGAGGCTTTGTGTGGATTATAGGCAGTTGAACAAGGTTACTATCAAGAACAAGTATCCGTTACCTAGAATTGATGATTTGATGGACCAGTTGGTAGGAGCTTGTGTGTTCAGTAAGATTGACTTGAGATCTGGTTATCACCAAATTCATGTGAAAGCTGGTGATATTCAGAAGACGGCGTTTAGAACGAGGTATGGACACTATGAGTATTCGGTGATGCCTTTCGGTGTTATGAATGCACCTGGTGTGTTCATGGAGTATATGAACAAAAATTTTCATGAATATCTTGATAAGTTTGTGGTAGTATTTATTGATGACATTCTTATCTATTCGAAGAATGAAGTGAAGCATGCCGAGCACTTAGGATTGGTGTTGTCGATTCTGAAAGAGAATCAGTTGTTTGCTAAACTCTCTAAGTGTGAATTTTGGTTGGAGCAAGTAAGCTTTCTTGGTCATGTGATATCTCGTGGAGGTATTGTCGTGGATCCAACAAAGATTGAAGCTGTGTCAGAGTAGGAATCTCCTAAGTCTATTTTTGAGATACGAAGTTTTCTTGGTTTAGCCGGTTACTACCGTAAGTTCATTGAAGGTTTTTCTAAGTTAGCTTTACCTTTGACGCAATTGACGAGAAAAGGTCAAGCGTTCGTGTGGACTACTCAGTGTGAGGATAGCTTCCAAGAGCTTAAGAGGAGGTTGACTACTGCTCCTGTATTGATTTTACCTAATCCATCCAAGTTGTTTGTTGTGTATTGTGATGATTCTTTGATGGGGTTAGGTGGTGTGTTAATGCAAAATGGGCAAGTGGTGGCTTATGCTTTGAGGCAACTTAAAGTGCATGAGAGGAATTATCCGACTCATGACTTGGAGTTGGCAGCTGTGGTTTTTGTGTTGAAGATCTGGAGACATTACTTATTTGGATCGAGAATCGATGTTTTTAGTGATCATAAGAGCTTGAAATATTTGTTTGATCAGAAAGAGTTGAATATGAGGCAGAGGAGATGGTTAGAGTTCTTGAAAGATTATGATTTTAGCTTGAATTACCATCCTGGAAACGCGAACGTGGTTGCCGATGCGTTGAGTAGAAAATCATTGCATATGTCTATACTAATGGTTAAAGAGTGGGAATTACTTGAACAGTTTCGCGACTTGAGTTTGGTTTGTGAAGAAACTTACTTTGGTATGAAGCTTGGTATGTTGAAGCTTACTAGTGGGATCTTGGATGAGATAAGAGAATGATAGAAATTGGACTTGGTTTTGGTTGACAGGTTGACTTTAGCTAACCAAGGTCAAGGTGGAGAGTTTAGAATTGATGAGAACGGCATTCTGAGATGTCGTGATTGAGTTTGTGTTCCTGATGTTGGTGATGTGAAAAAGAGGATCCTTGAGGAAGGACACCGAAGTGGATTGAGCATTCATCCTGGTGCCACAAAGATGTATCAAGATTTGAGAAAGTTGTTTTGGTGGCCTTGTATGAAGAAGGAGATCGCGGAGTTTGTGTATTCGTGTTTGGTTTGTTAGAAATCCAAGATAGAGCATCATAAGCCATCTGGATTGTTGCAACCTTTGTCTATTCCGGAATGGAAGTAGGATAGTATCTCTATGGATTTTGTTTCGAGTTTGTCGAGGACTCCGAGTAACTATGAGGCTATTTGGGTTATCGTGGATAGATTGACGAAATCTTCTCACTTTATTCCAATTAGAATGGATTATCCTATGGAGAGACTTGCGAAGTTGTATGTTGAGAGGATTGTGTGCTTGCATGGTATTCCGACGTGCATTGTTTCGGATAGAGACCCGTGGTTTGCATCTAGATATTGGGAAGGTTTGCAAAGAGCTTTGGGTACTAAGCTACGTTTGAGTTCCGCTTATCATCCACAGACAGATGGTCAAACGGAGAGAACGATTCAATCGCTCGAAGATCTTTTGCGTGCTTGTGTGTTGAAACAAGGAGGTTCATGGGAAAGTTACTTGCCTTTGATTGAGTTTACCTATAATAACATTTTTCATTCTAGCATAGGTATGGCTCCTTTTGAAGCGTTGTATGGAAGGCGTTGTCGAACACCTTTATGTTGGTACGAGTCGGGAGAAAGTGCGGTGGTTGGACTGGAGATTGTGCAACAAACTACGGATAAGATTAAGTTGATTAGAGAGAAGATGCAAATTTCACAAAGTCGCCAAAAGAGTTACCATGACAAGAGGAGGAAGCCTCTTGAATTCAAGAAGGATGATCATGTGTTTTTGAGAGTGAATCCTACGACGGGTGTTGGTCGGGAACTTAAATTGCGGAAGTTGACACCTCGGTTTATTGGTCCGTATCAAATTTTGGAAAGGATTGGTAATGTGGCGTATAGGATTTCATTACCACCATCACTTTCAAATTTACATGATGTGTTTCATGTGTCGCAATTGCGAAAGTATATTGCGGATCCGTCTCATGTAGTTCAAGTGGACGATGTGGAGGTTAGAGATGACTAAACCATTGAGACTTTGCCGACAAGGATCGAAGATCGGAAAGTGAAACAACTTAGAGGAAAAGAGATTGTTTTGGTAAAGGTAGTGTGGGGTGGTTCGGCTAACGGAAACATCACTTGGGAGCTAGAGAGCCGGATGATGGAATCATATCCCGAGTTGTTCGTTTAGAGGTAATTTTCGAGGCCGGAAATCTTTTAAGTGGGGGAGAGTTGTAACATCCCATTTTAATTAATAGTATTTATAATATTATTTTTTAAAAATGAACGATTAATATTTATTTTGGTAATTTGATAATTATTTAGTCGGTTATTCGGTCCGGTAGTAGATAAAATTGGTTTATTCGATTTATCGAAAAATGATTAATTTTATATGGTAATATTGTATTTGGTGTGTGTTAATTGATTAATTAGAGATAATTGAATTATTAAAGTATTTATTTAATTATATTAAGTTAGTTTAATTAAATAATATAAATTAATTTTATTATATATATATATATATATATATATATATATATATATATATATATATATATATATATATATATATATATATATATATATATATATATATGTTATGATAAGAGTTAGGAAAAAAAAGAGACAGTAAGTTAGAAATTAGAAAGAGAAAAACAGAAAGAAAAACAGAAAGAAAAACAGAGAGAATAGAGAGAAGAGGGTTGAAGAGAAAAAACTAGGGTTTTCAAGGAGAAGGAAGTTGCTGTAAAAAAATACCCATCTCCACCTTGCAAAATCAGAGCTATAATCGGTAAGGGTTAGACTTCCTCTAAACATCTAGTATGTTTTTATTGCATTTGATTTCGTTTTTTTCTTCGGTTTAGGCGGTAAAATTAGTTATCCGGAAATTAATGAAATTTGACGGGGTAACTAAGTTAAATGCGCAGGTAATTATGGTTGAGTTATTTTTTTGAGATTGTGACGTTTTCGGAGACCGATCGGAATTGTGTTTGTTTCTAATTTGCCGGTATAGGCGGTAAAAATTAGTTATCCGGAAATTAATGAAATTTGAGGGGGTAACTAAGTTAAATGCGTAGGTAATTATGGTTGAGTTATTTTTTTGAGATTGCGGAGACCGGTCAGAATTGTGTTTGTTTCTAATTTGTCGATATAGGCGGTAAAAATTAGTTATCCGGAAATTACTGAAATTTAACGGGGTAACTAAGTTAAATGCGTAGGTAATTATGGTTGAATTATTTTTTTGAGATTTCGAAGTTTTCAAGGGCTAACCGGAATTGTGTTTGATTTGAATAAATCATGGAAGTAACATTTTTTAAACTTGTATGTTACTTGATTTGTGAATTATATTTGTAATGTATGTATAATTGCTGGTATTTCATTGTGTTGGAATATGTGGTATGTGTATGTTAAGGTCGTAAGTGGTCTTAATTGCATACGAGTTGTTGATTGTACATTGCATGGCATGGTTGGTCTTGAAATAGAGACGGTGAAACGGTAGGTTCACATTTTATAGACGTTGATCCTTGAATGGAAATAGACGTAGTGGCTTTGACCCGGAAAGGGAACATAGGCGGTGAAACTTGGGTTCACAAAAATAGACGTTGATCCTATAGTGGAAATAGACGTAGTGGCTTTGATCCTATGTGGAAAAATAAGCGGTGGAACTTTGGGTCCACAAGTCGGTACCACATTTACATTGGTTGCATCGAGTTGTGAGTCACATGCATAATGATATATATTATGAGTTTATGTGAAGATGATTGAGTTTGTGAAATTGGTTATGATGTGTGAATGAGTGTGATTATATGGTTAGGATGATAAATGGTTAAAGAGATAATTCTTGAATATAGCGGAATATGGAATATATGAATGTGCTTATGTTAGTGATATACACATATATTCAAGTATGGAGAATTCCTTTTATTTATTGCTTTCCATTGTTTTAAATTATATATTTCATGATTATTGGAATTCTCACCCTTCTGTTGGAATGATGCTTGATACGGCATCGCGCAGGTACCGATGATGGTAGTGCGAGGCACAAGGATTAGCGGATGCATTTAGGCTTGTAGTCCATTATGTTTTGGTTATTGAGTCGATGCTCTGATTGTAACACTTGGGGGTTTAGTGTCCGCATTCGAACTCTTATTTTGTGGATGGATTATACTTGTATATAATCCTTTATTTTGATCATATTTTGATGTATGTATTATGAGACTTGATAACATGTTTGGTGTATGAACCATATGGCTTAATGCCTTGAATTTTATATTTTGATTCCTCCTTGGAGATGAAGTTACTATGATTCTGTTGCGTTTGCACAAAAAAGAAAGTATATGCCATGAATGTATTATGTGATTAAATGATTAAAGTGGCGAATATGTCATGTCCGTCTTTCTTGAATAGGTGAATTGATGTTGTGACACTCCTTCGGTGCAATTTTATTTTCTTTGATTTTAATTATATCGTTTAATTCGGGGTTTATTAGAAGGGGTGTTACACGTAGTATCGATTATCAACCAACTTCGGACTGCACCAAAGCCGACTATCTCACTACTTCCTAATGGTCAAGTTATTCAATTAAAGGTTCTAAGGTCAGTTAGTGCTTCATGACACCACACGGCGGCCCCGTATTCTCCTTGACTATACTCAAGGGCTACCGGTACCAACAAATGTGTCACACTAACGTAGCCATCGCTTCAACCATGTCGGTATACCCCGCATAGTCTCCACAATCTATTGCTACTTACCTAATAATGTTCCCCGATCCGGGTAGAGGATCAATACAAACCCAAATAATGACCCATAATATAAAGCAAGCAAGTCAAACAATGAAATCATTTAAAGGTGATCTATCTCTAAGGTAACCCCACTTTTAAGTACTTCATCCCCAGCAGAGTCGCCAGTTCTGTCATACGGTGGGAGAACTGACTTGGGTGTTTTGCATTTTATCGTAAATGTTACGGATAGCAAGATTCGCCACCGACTTTTCTTTTATCCAATAAAGGAAAGGGTGAAAAGAACAAGAAAGACCTTTTGAGATATTTTCTTAGTTCAGGGGGTAGGTTATGAAAAGGTAAGGTGTTAGCACCCTTTTCATTCGTAGTTATCTACGAGATCTTAGTTGCTTGCTAGATCACTTTTGAAATTTCTTTGTTTGAAATGTGTTTGTGATGGATTTTGAAAGTATTTTGAAAACGCCTTTGTTTCGGAAAACTTTGTAATGATTCTCGTCTCTATAAGAATGTATACAAAGTGTTGGTTTTGAAAATAGTTAAAAGAGATGTTTGTTTTTGAAAATGTTTTGAAAGTGTAGGTGTGAAAATGGTTTTGATTTGTGAGCAAGCAATTACGAGTGTCCTACCTATTCAAAAGGTCTTTGTTATTTTCCTCCTCCTTTAAATGTTGATATCTTACCATTGATTGGTAAGAAGCCCCATCATTGGATTTGAAGGGACGGGCATGGGTCAATCATATAGTCATAGAAGGCAACTTATGAGACGTTTTAGCAATTTCCGTAAGGGACTAGATCGTTTACCGAAGGCAACATCGAGGGACATCGAGGGGCTACAATCTTTTTTATCGAGGGTCTTTGCTAAAATGCCCATATTCGAGGGACATAACTATTTTCCGAGGCAACAAGCGAGGTTACCCTATATTTGCGCGTGTGCGAAGTGTGTTTGATTGCATGCATTTTTGTCTTTGAGATTAGGGTTTTCTAGTGATTGATTTTATCTTGCCATACACACCCTAATTACTAATAATTTATATTAAATCGATAAATTACGGAAATTAAAATCCTAAGCTATTACATCATTAGGTGGGTGGGGGTACAATTTACAAATGGGGATGAGGTGAAAACTTAAATATTACAACCATATCGAATAGTAATGAAGAGAATGTAAAAACAATGTAAAATAAAGGAAAAATTGCATTTTGAACTATTATGTGTCGACACATGCTGCTATGCAGCGACACATAACTTTCCTTGCCCCTGTAAAACCAAATCAACTCGGTATGAGTCGATGCATAATGGGATGTATCGACTCATTTCCTGTTTGTGTTGACACATACGCGTTTTGTGTCGACTCATGCACCTTTCATCCTTCTATTTTGGGGCCTGGATAACAGTATGAATCGATGTATAAGGCCATGTGTCGACTCATACCCTGCTTTTTCACTAGAATGAGTCAACCCATGTGGGTATGTGTCGACTCATGCTGCAGTTTTTACCTTAAACATTGTTTTATTGTCTGTACATGTCAGTTTACAGCATATGATTGATAAACATAAATAGCAAGCAAATGGTTAGCTCAAAGGGGAAATGATTACTATAATTTATCTTCAAAAATAAATCATTAATGATGTATAAAAAAATACCAAGTCAAGAAGACTTACCTTGAGAGTGCACTTGTTATTTTAAATCTGAATACTTTTCAAGATGCTATGATGGCTCCAATGAATCTCCAGGAAGCTGTTCCAAATTGTTGAATCACACTAAACCCAGTCAAGTTGTACAATACTGTTTTTGTGTTTAGAGGGTGAAGATAATGACACTACAAAAACTGTTTTTTTGTGTTTGAACAATCTCTATGTGATAAGGTGTTTGGTTTATGGGAGAGTTTGTAAGATGGAATAATGAATTGAGGTTATATTTTTATGATTGAGAATAAAGATTAGTATGAGCAAAGGGTCTTTTGTGAAATGAGCAGAGTTTACAAAGAATGATGTTTTTCTGTTCTCTCTTTTTCTCTCCAAAAAAAACCAGCCTCTTGTGTGTTGTGAAAATAGTCTATTTATAGAGGAATTTTGGCTAAGATTTGGGGGGGGGGGGGGGAACAAATAAGTTTTTGAACATTTTGGGTATGATGTCTCATTACCTTTTAGATGCAGCTCTCATATACAAATTTGGTGCAAATATGGGACTGAGATGATGCAGGCTTGGATTGGGTTGGTAGTAGTATAGCAGGGCTGTTTTTGCACCAGTTTTGGAGTGTTGTGGCAGCTTGGTGCAGAGCTGTTTCATAGCAGTACAACAGACTATTTTTTACATGGTTTTATGCTGTTATTTGGATAGTACAACAGGCTTGGACTTGACAGCATATAGGGCTTTGTTCCGCAGTAGTTTGGACAACATTGTTTGTAGTATGACACTAGTTTAGTTTTGTGGACAGCATAGTGGCAAGGTTTGAGTCAAAGGAAAAAGTTTAACCAAGACAAAGTTTAGAGTTTGTAGTCTTGCAAAAAATGCCACTTTGTAATAACTTGAATTATTTGTAACATCTTGAATTATTTGTAACATTTTGAATTATTTGTAACATCTTGAATTATTTTGAACATCTTGAATCATTTTGCATTGTAGTGAAAATATGTCATGAAGCAATGTAATTAACAAGTATAGAAAATACTTAGAAAAATTTTCAAGTCTTGCAAAGTTGGATTTTTGACTCTCTTGATATTTGATGATCAAATTTCATATTTTGGATGTCTTGATGAAATGTGATTTTTGGGACTCAATTTTGGTCAAAAAGTTAAAGTTTGACTTTTTAGTGTACAATTGACTTTTTCCACTAGTTGACTAAATTTCGTCTACCAATCCACTGATCTTAGGAGATGAATCGAAATATGAAATTAGGTAAAAACGACGCGCTCGGATCCTTGATATCATGCTTCCAACCAATGAGTCAGGTACTAGGTCAAAAATCAAAGTTCGATCATTTTCAGTCAAAACCCTAATTTTGCCCATTTTGCCTTTTTGATAATTTGAATTACTTTCTTGAAAAATTGTGATCCAAGACTTTAAACTTGAAGACAGTAATCCTGAGGGTCCATAATGATCCATGAAAGTCATTTTAAATGTTAGGAGTCCCACTGTCTTTGCGTAAACTCAAACCCTAGTTAGAGGCATCAGTGTTGAGGAGACGTCTGGACCTAGTCAGTACTTGTGCAAGCTTAAGTCATTGAAGATCTTTGTAGAAAATACCTTGAGAAAAAGAGAGGGTAAATTTTGTGGTACAACAAAGAGTTACAAGCAATAGAAATAAATAACACATGGGAGTTAGTCGAAATCCCAACACATACAAAAGTTATCGATGTAAAGTGGGTGTTCAAGTTGAAACATAATGTTGATGAGTTGATAGCAATACATAAAGTAAGATTAGTAGCTCGAGGTTTTCTTCAAAGAGCAGGACTCGACTACTCTTAAGTATTTACTCCAGTAGCAAGATTAGATATTGTTCGACTAGTGGTATCATTGGCATGTCACCAAGGCTGGTCGACATTTCATTTAGATGTGAAATCAACATTTTTGAATGGTCCTTTAGATGAAGAAGTTTATGTTACACAACTTCTAGGATTTGAGACTCAGAAGAAAGGAAGTAAAGTATATAAGTTTCACAAAGCGCTTTATGGCCTCAAGCAAGCACCTAGGGCATGGAACAAGAAGATCGACTCATACTTAGTCGAATTTGGATTTGTAAAATGCAAGTATGAGTATGGTGTCTATGTTTAAGTTGTAGGACAAGATATAACAATTATCTGCTTATATGTAGATGACTTGCTGGTAACTGAAAATAGCTTGGAGAACTTGTTGAAGTTCAAAGAGCTGATGATGAAGGAATTTGAAATGTCGGATCTGGGAAAACTGTCTTATTTCCTAGGCATGGAATTTCAAATATCGAAGCAAGATATGATGTTATATCAAGTGAAGCATGTCAAAGAGATACTCAAGAGATTCAGAATGGATGATTCGAATTCTGCATCCTCACTTGTCGAACCAAATATGAAGTTGGAGAGGAAGACAAAGTCGATGTAGCTTTGTCCAAGCAAATCATGGGATCTTTGAGGTATGTGTGCAATAATCGATCTGATATAGGTTTCGCAGTCGGATTAGTGACCAGATACATGAGTGAATCAATGGTGTCATGTATGAAGGCTGCAAGAAGAATCCTAAGATACTTAAAAGGATCAATAAATTGTAGAATAATATTTCGACGAGACTCTGAAAGCAAAGAAGCAACAATTAATTACTTTTCAGATTCTGATTTGTGTTGAGATAAGGAAGATCGAAGAAGCACAACTGGATATTTCTTTCAAGTATTTGATGCTCTAATTTCATGGTGTTCAAAGAAGCAATCTGTTGTGGAATTATCATCGTGTAAAGTTGAATATATAACAGGATCCTGTGCTGCATGTCACGCAATTTGCATCAGATCTATACTTGAAGAAATGACTGTCCAAGTAAAAAAACCTCTTGTATTGCAAATCGACAACAAGTCAGCCATAAATCTGGCGAAGAATCCAGTTCTGCATGGAAGAAGTAAATATATCGAAGCTATATTTCACTTCTTGAAGGAAAAGATAAATCGAGGTGAACTTGACGTTAGGCATTGCTCAAGTGAAACACAGTTGACCGACATTTTCACCAAAGGATTAAAGATCGACAAATTCCTGAATTTAAGAAAGAAATTAAGAATAATTCAGATTGGCTATTTTTAAATATGTTCGACAATTTGGATTAAGCGGGTGTATTGAAATATTATATTAGATTTAATATTTAAATATAATCTATATTGTGTAAGCTCAAACCCAATTATAGTTGTATACAAATAGTCATGTGTATCTTTATTTTGTACGATATAATTTAAATGAATAATAGAATCCTTATTTCCTTTATTATTCTTTCTTTTTCTCCTCACTAAAAATGTCACGCACAACTTCTTCTTTAATACGCGGATGCAACCTTCCTACATCACAAACGTAGTCCTAAAATAAAATATAAAATTAAAAAAATGAACAAATAGAATGATGAATGTGTTCATGCAGATGCGGTGCTAATGGCACTTTGCGCTGGTTGTCCTTCTTGCATGGACTCTGTTAGACACCTCACACTTTGGTAAGGAACATAAATCTCACACTTTCTGATTCAATTATTTTTTTATAATGAGAAAATAAAATTAGCAAGTGAGTAAGAAAAAAAAATAGAACTTTGGTGTGCGTGGACATTCTAGTGATGGTGTTTATCATTGTGATTGACACCTGTGTATTCATCTTGCCAAGTGCCTCTAAATTTAATATTATAAGGTGTTCATTTCATAAACAAACAAATAAATAAAAATATTTGATTAATTCAGTTCAATTTCAATTAGTAGTCTATGAAAAGCTCTCTTGCACTCTTTTACACGTATCACACTTACACGACACTGTGCAATATGCGTTGAAAAAGTCAAATGAATATTTCAAAAAAAAAAAATCCTTTGCTTTGATAAGTTTTGAAAAAATCTCACACACATCTAAAATATTAAACATTATATAATATTATTAATGTAAGATTAAAAATATTATTTTTTGTTAAAATATTTTTAATTCTTTAAATGATAGATAAATAAATTAATGAAAATCAAATATTGAGAGAATAGGTATATGAAATGTAGATGTGTTAAAATAGGCCGATCAATCATGCAGACCTACAAGTTATATAATTTAGTGTGGGTTAGGTTAAAAAAAACTTTTAAAAACACGATTATATTTTTTTAGCCTGGTTAATTGGATCTACATAATTGTGTTTTTAAGTGATAAAGAAAAGTTAAAGAAGATAAAAATATTTTTTAAGATGATGTGATCAAAGAAACAATTGTGCGAAGAGAAAATTTGATAAATATTAATGACAAAATTCAATTACTCTCTAATTTTATAAAATTATTTTACTTCACAATTCTATTAGTTTCTCTTACGTTAAATACTTGAGTATTATTTTAAACAATTTAAATATATGTTAATATACTATAGTATTTATAAAAAATAAAATAATACCTAAAAATGTATTATATTTAAAATAATATAATTTTTTATTGTATTTATAATAAATATTATGGGGTTTTATTTTAATTTTTGCATAAAAATTAATATTAAAAAATAGAATGTTTAGGGTCGGATAGTCCGAATTTCGTAAAAGACCGTGTTCGAATAGTAATTTTTGAGCTTATACTACAACTGCATTTTTTTGGAACAGCCTTATTATAGCGGTGAAAATTTTGAAATTAAAGCATTGATTGACTTGACTCATTACAGTGAAAGTTGTCACCGCACTTTATTATTTCCAAGAGAAAGAGAAAATAGCGAAATAAAACCCATAAATATGCAAAGTAAAAACAACACTAAAAGTAAAGCAAGAACAATGCATTTAAAGAGATCCAAAGTACCAGAGTTGGTTATACAAAGAGAAGATACTAGCATCCTATGTATCCAGGGACGGATACATCGGGGTATAGGGTATTTCCAAGAATACCCTCAATTTTTTATTTTTGTTACCAAAGTACCCTCCATTCTTTTAAACCTTTTTCTTATTCTTAATATTACTTAGGGTTAACAAAACAACAAGCAGTTAGCAGCAAGCAGAATAGCAGATTATCGTCCCCAAGCACTGCACAAGCAGCCTCCGCTTTGCCAGTCTGCCGTTTTCTCCGACTTCGCTCTCTATCCAGTTTCAGGTTCGTTTCATCTAATTTTTGGCTATTCATGTCAATTTTTCTTAACAAGTTGTTGAGAATAAATATATTCATATAAAAAATTATTTCATTGTTTTTTGGTTTATATCTTGTGAATCTCTGAAACAAAATAAAAAATGGGACATCATTTACTTAAATTTTTTGGGCTATATAGAATTGTTATACCCCAATTTTTGCCCCTAAGATCCCTCATAATCTCATATTATCAATGAATCAAAATCACACATTAGGGTTGATTCTCCCTTTCTATTTCATCCTATCTTTAATTTTTCTCTTAAAGGATCACCAAACACCTTGAATTGTGTGTCTTGTACATGTTTTCTTAGACTAACATTATATATATATATATATATATATATATATATATATATATATATATATATATATATATATATATATATATATATATATATATATATATATATATATATATATATATATATATATATATATATATATATATATATGCCTTTTAAATGTTTATATTGTAGTTGATGACACAATTGTATTCATCTCACCATCTAACATAGGGTTTGAGGGGTGGCCCTCAGTCAAATGGTTCTTCAATGGATTGCAAGAATTAAAGCTTCAATGCTATGTTTATGATATCAAAGATTTCTGGTTCAAAGGGTTCCCTCATTTTATTTAGGTCAAACTTTCCTCAAAGTTGGTGGTGGAATTCATCAAGAAGATTCATAGGTTCATGTGTTTATTTCCATAGCTTCTTCAACAAGTTTCTTGAGACTTTAGCTCCATCTTTGAGTGTGCTTCAGGACAACATCATCTCAAGGCCTATTGTGATTCATCATGCTTTATTTTTCTAAGAAGGTTCAAAATATTCAAGGTTGATTCAACAAGTTTAACCTAATTGAGCAAATGCTTAATTCAATGATCACAAGTGTATAACTCTCTCAATTTTCAACATTTTGAGTTGGTTCTTTTTGCTATAGATTCATGTACAACAACCTCTCTTCACATGACAAGATCCAATTGTGCAAGAAAAATCATCAAAAGTTGAAAGGGGTTTCAAGTCATTTTGACACTCTCTGAGCTAGGGTTTGTTGACTTCCAAGGATCATATCTTTCTCTTTTTTTTAGATTTTTGATTGACTCCAAAGCCATGATTTTATTTAAAGTATCCTTAACAAGTTCTCTTAATGTATCTAAGGCAAATTTTTAATGGAAGATCACTAATGGTTGAGAAAGATTACAAGTCTCTTTGAAAAGCCTTTGAATCATAGGGTTTGACTTTAAATGATTATAACTTGGTCAATTTTTATCTCTTTGAACCCATTTTTTTCTTCATAATAGTCTTTGGGATGTCTACTATAACTTTATTTCAATGTGGAAGACTTAAAATGCTTGGAAAGTTGTTGAAGAATTGAAAAGATTATAGGTCTTTTGTGAATTTTCCCAAATTTGTCCATCATCTTCCAAAGACCATAACTCTCTCAATTTTTATGATTTTTGAGTGATCTCAAATCCATAATTCAATTCAAGAGATCTACTTCATCTCATCGTCAGATGTCGAGACCAAATTTTGAGTGGAAGGTCATGTAATTTTGAAGAACATTATAGGTCGTTTTGAGGTCCCATACTTAGAAATTTTTCTAAGTACAAAAATCCATGTGTTTTTCACAAATTCAAATGGACATAACTTTCAGCTTAAGCATCCAAATGGAAACTTTCAAATCACATTGTCAAGCTTGATTATTCAGCTTTTTCTAAAGAATCTAAGATTGTATCATAAAGGTATCTGAGTTGTTTGCACCATGGTTGTGAAGTTTATGCTTTAAAATTGAAAAATCACTTGAAGTCGGAAGCAAGTTTGTGAAATGTGGCTTCTAATTACCAAATTACCACGCATTTTCCACTTAAACATGATTAGAAAAGATGTCTTAAGCATTTAGAGTGTCAAAATACATCATTTTGATGAGTTTTGATGCACATGTGATCACACTTCCTTCATAAACACATGTGTGCATGATTTCCACTCAAACTGCATCATTCACCCCTCCTCTTGATTCCATTCACCACTCATATAAATACAGACCCTCTCTACATCATTTTGACAAGCTTGGATAACCAGAATCGCCCTGCCAGTCTCTCTCTCTCTCTATAGCTCACACTTCTGATATTTCAAAATCATAATTTCCTCCCTTCCAGCTCCAATTTCTTTATTCATTCTTCTTCCTTGAACTTCGCTGAAGATAAC
Source organism: Vicia faba (assembly GCA_948472305.1). Taxonomy (NCBI): domain Eukaryota; kingdom Viridiplantae; phylum Streptophyta; class Magnoliopsida; order Fabales; family Fabaceae; genus Vicia; species Vicia faba. The sequence continues at coordinate 47,024,117 of OX451740.1, forward strand.
AGAAGAAGAATTAAGTCTTGAGGTGCTCTAAATTGTCCAAGCCAAGTCAAGTTTCAGAGAAATTTCTTCATACTTCCTTCAGGTAGTTTAAGGCATCAATTCTTCTAACTCAAATTACTGGAATGGAATATGATGTTCATTGATGCTTGCTGATGGTTTAATTTTGATTAATTAATGCATTTGATGCATCTGTTTGTGAATTCAAATTCTTCAAAAACTCTGGTTTTTTCCAATTCGAGTGAGCTACACTTTAAATAAACTTTTTGCGAGCATATGGTCGTGATTGTCTCAAGTATACGCATCTAATGGTATCACTATGAACGTGTTCTCATGCTACTCAACCATAGTAGACAATCGTTATTTCAGAGATTCTGTCAGTTCCCGTCTCTACTACTCCAGTTACTACTACTCAATATTGTATGCCTTGCGGTTACCCGTGGGTAATTCCTGATAATTTCATGCCAGAAAGTTACAATCATGCTACTCAAGTTGCTTTGTTTGCTCAAATTACTGTTGTTTCTGCACCTCCTGTAATGTATGTTGTTCATGTTGCTAATAATGAGATTCATCATGTTGCACCTTCTACAGTGAATGTTATGTATGTTATTAATGATGAAGTTTATAATTCTTCTCCTCCACCAAGCAAAAGTTTGGCCTTTTATGACCGAATGGATGACTTTCATGATCAATTCAATGAAATGCAGAAAAAAGTGAAGGCTCTCCGAAGGAAAGAGTTATTCAGACAGAATGTTAGTGACCTCTGCTTGGTATCTAATGTGAAAGTGCAACAAAGTTTAAGGTACCAGAATTTGAGAAGTATAAGGGTAACTCTTGTCCCCGTGAGCACCTGGTGATGTATATCAGAAAGATGTCCACTCATACTGATGACCAACGTTTTATTATTCATTTCTTCTGGGATAGTTTAACGGGTGCTACCTTGAAATGGTATATGAGATTGGACAGTAGCAACATTCGTACATTCAACGACTTGGGTGAAGCTTTTGTGAAAGCTATAAGTACAACATGTTTATGGCACCTGACCATGACCAGCTGAGAGCGATGGCTCAGAAAGGTGAGGAGTCATTTAAGGAGTATGTGCAACGTTGGCGTGAAGTTGCTGCCCAAGTGGTACCCCTGATGAGAGAGTAAGAAATGACTTAGGTCTTCCTAAAAACCCTTGGTCATTTTACTATGAAATAATGGTGGCGAGTGCGCCAAGTGATTTCATTGAGAAGGTAAGTATGGGTGTTCGTCTAGAGGAAGCCGTCAGGGAAGGACGATTGACAAAAGATGAATATTCTAATGGAACAAGGAAATCATCATATGGGTTTTCTAAAAAGAAAGAAAGTGAAAAAAATGTTGTTGCTGAAGAAAGAAGGATTGGACCTCCAAGAAGATGACATCAGCATCAAAAACAGGTAGCCTCTATAACTCTGGTTGTCAATGTAGCTCCGACTGATGTTTCCTATCAGAGAGCATCACAACAAGGTAATCAAGGGCAAGGTTAGAAGGGAGAAGCTTTTGATCCCATTCCGATGAGTTATGCAGAATTGTTTATGGCTTTAATTCAAAAGAAATTAGTGCAGACTAGGACTCCCCCTGCTATACCCTTAACTTTACCATGGTGCTATAAAGCATATCAGACTTGTGCTTTTCATCAAGTAGCCCTCGGGAACAACATTGAAAACTCTTATCCGTTGAAGTCTGAAGTACAAAAGATGGTAAGATTTGGTCTCTTGTCTTTTAAATATGTTGGTCCCAATGTGAAAGATAATCCACTACATAAACATGGAGGTGGGAGTGATGTAAATATGGTTGTTGGTTGTCCTGAGGACTTTCGTATTTTTGATATCAATCTGGTCAGAGGTGATTTAGTGAAGATGCATGTTGATCTCTGTGAGTTCAGCTATTACACACACGATCATGCCTCTTGTAGTGTTTGCAGTACAAATGTCCATGGATGTGATAAAGTTAGAGTTGATCTTCAAGGAATGATGGATGAAAGACTTATCCACATAATCAGACCAAGGGCTGAATATGAAGAAGATGTGAATATGGCTTATGGTTGTCTCGGTGAATTCTCGATATTTGATGTAAACTATATGAATGATGATCTGGTACAACTGCATGCCATGTTTTGTCACATGGATGGCCAGGAGGTACATCATTATGGGTCCTATCATATCTGCTATAGGGATTCTCGTGGTTGTTCTGTTGTAAGAAGAGGTGTTCAATTGCTATTAGATAATGGTACTATCAGAGTCACAGGTAACAAAGATGATTATAATAGAGTTAATATGATTGAAGACTACTTTGTTGAGGCCATATTTGATGATGAGTATGTTTCTGCTTATGAGTTTTTTTCTTCTGATGAAGGTATATTTTCTGATAATGATTCTTTGATTCCTGAGTATGCTGAAGAAGCAGGGGTAAATGTTATTGGGCCATATTTTGGTGTTCCCGCTCCTGTAGAGATTGCGTACCATAATAAGCCTGATGTTACTCCTGTAGTTATATGTCTTCCTGGTCCTATCCCATATGAATCAAATGAGGTTGTGCCTTATAAGTATAATGCAACTATCCTGGAAGATGGTGTGGAAATTCATATCCAACCTTTGTCCCATGTTGAGAATATTTCTGAAGCTAGTCGGGTAACTCGCAATGGTCGTGTCTTCGCCCTACCTTTCGAGGAGATGTAAATTCTGGTAAGAAGGTTGTTGAGGATGTTGAACCTAAGAAAGTGGTAGGATAATCTAGTGGCGCCTCCTTGGAAAAAGATGTTAATGATCTACTAAATATCATCAAGATGAGTGATTACAAGATTGTGGATCAGTTGTTGCAAATTCCATCTAAGATTTCCATTATAGCCTTGTTTATGAACTCCTCTACTCATCGAGAATCTCTGATGAGGGTGTTGGATCAGGATTTTGTTGAGAGAGATATGTCTCTAGATCAGTTCAGCAGTGTAGTAGGAAATATTACATCTTGTAACAATCTGATTTTTTGTGATGATAAATGGCCCGATGAAGGAATAAACCATAACCTGACTCTGCATATATCTATGAATCGTAAGAATGACTCTTTTTCCAATGTACTGATAGACAATGAATATACTTTAAATGTCATATCGAGAAGCACTCTCATGAAGCTTAAGTACCAGGGAACTCATATGCGCCCTAGTGCATTATAGTAAAAGCTTTTGATGGTTCGAGAAAATCTGTCATTGGAGAGGTGGATTTACCTATTCACATAGGTCCCCATTTATTCCAAATCACATTTCAGGTTATGGATATTATCCCAACCTATAGCTTTTTATTGGGATGACCATGGATCCATGAAGCGGGAGCTATTACTTCAACCTTGCATCAGAAGCTGAAATTTGTTTATGAAGGAAGGATAGTCATTGTGAATGGTGAGCAACCTCTATTGATATCTCATTTTTCTTCTTTTAACATTGTAGAAGCTGATAAAGCCACTGTTGGAACTCAATTCCAAACTTTGTCTATTGATAATATAACGAAGAATAAAGATTCTATCACCTCATTTAAGGATGCGCAACATGAAGTGTAGAAGGGCCCTAACAAGGTGTGGGGCAGGTTATTAATCCACTTGTGAACAGGAATGGGAGTGGTTTGGGTTTCTCCATGAAGAAGGAAGGTGTGAATCCGAAGTCCGCTTTGAATAAATATCAAGATATCTTTCACAGTGCATGATATCTCCATCTGACTACTCCAAGGATTAATGTTATTCTCGAAGATGAGTCAGGGCAAGAGATGCCAAACTTTGTGACACATGGAGTTAGAATCCTGAATTTGATCGTTGTTGATGTCCCTTCTTGCATTCACATTTAAAAGTATTTTGTTTTTTGTTTGTATTTTTAAAAATCTTGCACTCTGCCCAAGGTGAAAGTAATGATGTTGTATGGGCGTGTCTGCTGTTTTGATTTTTAAAATCATTAATAAAAGTTGTGTTTGATTTCTAAATTGTGTCTTTATTTTTCTGCTTTTTCTTGGAAAATGGTAATCACAAAAAACCTTTTCTAAATAAATAATAATTATAAATAAGTCTGCATAGTCACTTGTTACATGTGTCAGTTTCTAAAATCAATCATAAATCATATGTGCATATTAATTAAAAAAACACGTTGAGTGCAATGACCCTGCATATTCTCCTAACTTTTAATATCCTCCTGTGAATATGGTTGAAGAAGAAGAATATTATGAAATCCCAGAAGTGGTTTTACAGTTGCTTGAGCACGAGAAAAATACCATTCAGTCGTATAAAGAGCCATTAAAGGCGATTAACTTGGGTTCAGAGGAAGATCCGAAAGAAGTCAAGATTGGGGCATTGCTTCATCCCGATGTGAAGAGCAGGTTGATTGAGTTGCTAAAAGAGCATGTAGATATCTTTGCTTTGTCTTATCAAGATATGCCTGGTTTTGATATTGATATTGTAGAACATTATTTTCCGCTAAAGCCAGAATGTCCACCAATCAAGCAGAAGATGTGAAGAACTCATCCCGACATGGCAGTAAAGATTAAAAAAGAGGTTTTAAAGAAGATTGATGTTGGTTTTATTGTGACATCGGTGTACCCTCAGTGGGTTTCCAATATTGTTCCTGTACCAAAGAAATATGAAAAGGTTCGCATGTGCATTGATTATAGAGATTTAAATAAAGCAAGTCTGAAAGATGATTTCCCATTGCCCCATATTGATATGTTGGTTGATAGCACAAAAAAATTCAAAGTGTTATCATTCATGGACGGATTTTATGTATACAATCAAATTAGGGTGGATCCCGAGGACATGGAAAAAACAACATTTATCACACCCTAGGGAACATTCTGTTATAGAGTGATGCCCCTCGGGTTGAAGAACGTTGGTGAAACGTACCAGAGGGCTATGACAAGCCTATTCCATGATCTGATGCACAAGGAAATTGAAGTATATGTTGATTGTTGTACCCCAAAATTTTCCCTCTCATTTATCAAGAATTTTCTCACAATATCTCCTTTGGCTCAAGACTGCACTAGGGTTGATCAGCTCAAGACACCTCCTTAAGCACTGATGACCAAAATTAGGATTTGAGATTGCATAGGGATATTTGAACTTCCAATGCCCCATATGACTTTCATGGATCATTATGAACCCTCAAGATTATTCATGTCAAGTTTCAACCTTTGGATCACACTTTTGCTCAGTCAATTGAGCAGTTGATCTAAAAATCAACTGTATTGGAGAAAATATCAACTGTGGCCAATTTACAATAAAACTTCATAATTTTTTATCCAAATCAACATTTTAAACTCATATGTATCATTTGATCAAGTTTGGATCACAATTCCTCAAGAAATTTGATCAAATCTTCAAAAGGGCAAAATGGTCAAAATTTGGGTTTTGACTAGGAAAGGGTAATTTCTGATTTTTGACCTAGCAAATGATCAATTGGTTTAAGGCATGATATCAATAGTCCAATTGCATCACTTTGACCTAATTACATGGCTCAAAACATTGCTCAAGCCCAATGGATTGACAGATGAATTTTTAGTCAACTGATCAAAAGTCAACTGTATACTGAAAAGTCAAACTTTGACTTTTTGGTCAAAATCAAATGTCAAAGATCACAATTCATCAAAGCATGTCAAAATATGAAACTTATTCATCAAGAAATCAAAAATTCAAGATTTCATTTTGAAAAGTTAAAATTTCTAAACTTGGAAATTTTTTCTAAGTGTTGGAAATTTCTTATTTTTTCACAACTTCGAGCAATATTTTCACCATGATGCAAGATGTTTTAAAAGAAACTTTTAACATGAAAGTTGTAGATCTCCATGAAATCTACAACATTTATTTACACAACTCCTTCCAAAAGTTTTTGGACCTCAAGTTATAATTTTAAGAACACATGGTCATGAAACAAAACACTTGGTGAAATTTTGCCCTAATTTGGTCAGGATTTTGACCTAATTTCATGGAACTTTTTCATATAGTTCCAAGGAGAATTTTAAAAAGTGATTCAAATAGGGGTTGTATATCACATTACAAGATTTCCAAAATGTCCAAGAACTCCTTGAGTTCATTTTTGAGAAGGGAGAATCGAAGAGATGAAGTTAGGGTTTTCACACTTGAATTACAAGTCATTTTGTGATGAACAAGATTCAAAATTCAAACTTATGCTGCATAAACTCTACTTTGCAGGCATCAAACTTGTTAGGCACTCCATAATTAATTGCTTGCACAGCTGTTAGAGGTCTCAATTCAAGCATTCAATGCAAGGCCATGCTTTATATCCATTTTGGGAAGAAAATGCACAATGTCATTTTGATAAAGTAGCTTTTTGCATAAAACTTGTTCTTGAGCCTTGCACTTGTTCTCTTCTGATCATACATGTCTTATAACTCAAGAAAAACTTGTTTAGACACTTACAATCACCCAGCCCATGCTTGTACTACACATTGAAACTTTTTTTCCCACTTTTCTTCAAAATCAAGTAACCTAGCAATTAGCTTGTAACTTTTACTTTTGACTCTCCAAAGCACTCAAGACCTTTTGCTTATACATACACAAGTTATTTTCCACAAATCCCACGCATGCTTAAGCCCTGAAAACACCAAGAACACAGAATCACCAAAATACTTCAAAACTTGCCATTTCTGAGTTTTGAATCCAATCTCCAAATTTGCTCGTGCGTTTCTTGGCCTTTTACTTTCAAAAGCTTCTAAAAAATATACACAAACAATCCCAACACCTGCAACACCTCCATCATCATCCACCATTTTCAAAAATAGCACCTTGCACCTTGACTTCTCCAGAACTCCTCAGGCACTTTCAGCTCAAGCTAAGCATCACATTAGCTTCTTGGGAACTTGAGGAAGCTAATCCAATCATTGGAACTCACTAAAAGCTACTCAAACTCCAAACACGATACCCTCTTGCAAGGTAAGTTTTCTGACTTTTGAACTCTTCATATAGGCATCATTACTGGTTTATTTGTGATTGAAAAATGTAGATATCATTGCCCTAAAGCTAACCATGTCCATAATTTTCATTTATATTGCTTGAGCTTAGAGAATTTTAAGATTGAAGTTTATGAAATTTTTAGGGTTCAGATTAGGGCCATTAAAATTCATGCTTGTCTTTGATCTATAATTTTATTGCTTTGCATTTCTGAAATCGTGAGGAAATTTGCTACAAGTTTCCTGTTTACATTTTTCATTTTTGTTGAGAATTGAACAAGATACAGAGGTTCAGGCTGGACGTTAGGTTGAAAATGAAGTTGGCCTCAGGAACGTGTTTACCATATATATTTATGGTTTGATTTATATAAACGGGTGTATAGCCACCCCAGTGGTAGAAGTGCGCGCCTGCGACTATAGGAACCTGGGTTCGAGCCCCAGTGGTACCCTTTTTACTTATTTTCTCACATTTTCCATATTTTTGTCATTTGTTTACAGTGTTGGGCCTCATCCCTTGGGCCTTATATTTTTTTCTTACTACTGACCCCCCTTGCTGGCTATTCACACCCCTGGCCCATTTTATTTTCTTTTTCTCATTTTTATTTATTTGTTTTCTTAAATATTTTATCTAATACCAAAAAAATCAGAAAAAATATAAAAACAATAGATTTATATTTTGACACAGTTTATTTATTTTTTACACAAAAAAATTATTTTATTTAATCATTACTTTATTTATTTTACTAATAAGTTTGTAAATTTAATTAAAAAAATTAGGGTTTTAGTTATTTTCTTTTACATAATTTAAATATTTTATTTTAAAATGTAAAAAGACCAAAAATATTTTATAATACTACAAATAATTTTTTAAGACAAAAATACCAAAAATATTCTTCTTATAAATTTAATTTCTTTTTTTTAATCAATTAATAGATTAGGGTTTTATTTAAATTATTTTCCTAGTAAATTTAGGTTTTATTTTTTTTACTAATTTAATTAATTATTTTTCTTATAATTAATTAGATTAAAACAAAATCCTTTTTTCCTAAAAATCCAAAAAAAAAAACATCCCTTTACTTTACATTTACATTCTTGTATATTTATTCATTTTTGTACATTATTTATTCAATTCTTATACAAATTCAATATGGTTGTAATAGATAATTAGGATTTAAATTCTTGCTATATTCTCCATTTGTAATTTGTACACCCTCTCCCCTAAAAGATGTAATAGCTTAGTATTTTTATTTTTCGCAAATTTAAATGTTTTATATACAAATGCTAGTAATTAGGTTTTGTATGGAAAGACTAAAACCAACAATTAGAAAACCCTAATTAAAGACAAATCAAGCATGAAAAATCAATACACTTGCACACAAGCACCCCTAGGATAAATCCACTTGGTTGCCTTATAAAAATGGTCATATTACGCATGTGAGGTATCTTAGCAAAGACAAGCAAAATACAAGATCATATTCCCTCGATGACGCTATCTATGTTGCCTTTTAAAATGATCTTAGTCCCTAAAGAAAAGTGCTAAGATATCTTGCAACATTGCTAATCATGGTTATATGATGACCCACAACCGTCCCTTTTACATTCAAAGATAGGGTTACTTACCAAATCAATGGTAAGATAACAATGTCAAAGGAAAGAGGAAATGAACATGAAAGACTTTTGAGTAGGTAGAATGTTCCTAGTTGCTTGCTCATTTTCAAACCAAAACATCCTTGCTATTTTCAAAACAAATACCAACACTTCCAAAAACATCTTTCAAACTTGAAACATTTTCAAAAGATCAACATTTTTGTATACATTCTCACGAACGAGAATCATTACAAAGTTTTCCTAAACAATGGCCTCTTTTCAAAAATACTTTCAAAACCACACAAAGCACAATTTCAAACAAAAGCAAGTGATCTAGCAAGTAACTAAGAGCCCATGGAAAACCATGGATGAAAAGGGTGCTAATACCTTCTCTTTTCATAATTTACCCCCCGAACTCAAGAAATAATCTCAAAGGTCTTTCCTGTGCTTTTTTCACTTTTCCTTTTGGATAAAAGAAAAGTCGGTGGCGACTCTTGCTAAACCGTTACATTTGCGATAAAATACAAAACACCCAAGTCAGTTCTCCCACCGTATCACATTGATGATATGGTCGCCAAATCTCAGATTGAGGAAGGGCATATAGAAGACTTGTTGAAATTGTTTCAGCATTTGAGGAAGTATCATCTCCATTTGAATCCAAATAAGTGTAATTTTGGTGTTCGTTCAGGAAAGTTGTTAGGTTTCATTGTCAGCCAAAAAGGAATTGAATTTGATCCTGATAAAGTTAAGGCAATTCAAGAAATTCCTGTACCAAGAACTCAAAATCAAGTTAGAGGCTTCCTTGAACGTTTGAATTATATTTCCAGATTTATCTCCCATATGACTGCAACATGTGAATCAATCTTCAAGTTGTTAAAGAAAGATCAAGGTTGTGTATGGACGAATAATTTCTAATTGGCATTTGAAAGCATTAAAGAGTATTTGCTTGAACCTCTTATCTTGCTCCCTCTTGTTGAAGGAGGATCATCGATTATGTATCTGATTGTGTTAGATAACTCCATGGGATGTATTTTGGGATAACAAGATGAATCAGGAAGAAAAGAATATGCCATTTATTATTTAAGCAAGAAGTTCATTGATTATGAGTCACGGTATTCTATACTAGAAAAAACATGTTGTGCTTTGGCCTGGGCGGCAAAGAGATTGCGACAATATATGTTGAATCATACTACTTGGTTAATTTCCAAAATGGATCTAATTAAGTATATTTTTTGAAAAGCATGCTCTTACTGGAAGAACTTTCCGTTGGTAGATGTTGTCGTTTGAATATGATACTGAATACTGTACTCAGAAGGCTATAAAAGGCAGTGTGTTGGCAGACAATCTTGCTCACCAACCGGTTGACGATTATCAATATGTTAAGTATGATTTCCCTAATGAGGATGTGATGTTTTTGAAAGTAAAAGATTGTGATGAACCTTTGTCTGAGGAAGGTTGTGACCCTGAATCCCGATGGGGTCTGGTGTTTGATGGAGCTGTAAATGCTTATAAAAAAGGAATTGGCATTGTGATTATCACTCCCTATGGGTCACTGTTAGCTCCTAAATTCGACACCCACAACATATTGGTCTTATTGGCCAAAAATAGATTGAACAAATCTAAGTTGGAAACACTTTGACGTAAGAGCTTGTAACAAAAAGGTTGTGTCGAAGTCTCCCTTTCTAAGAAGGAGAAAACACTTAGAAAATTTTCTAAGTTAAAGTTGGTCTTCGACCAAGAGGTTCTTGTGACCTTCGACTGAGAGGTTCCCGTGGCCTTCGACTTAAAGGTTCACGTATCAGCAAGCGAGTAGTTTTGAATCTGAAGAAAGGAGGGTAAGGCAGTTCACTTGGCAGTTGAGGTAAGCAACATGGCATGAAGATAGAGGTCGAAGCACATGTAGAGGACACTGGTTCTCATCCTGGAATGAGGCAACTGCTCGACGGTTACTTAGTTTCAGTATAAATATAGGAAGTTTGTGTAAAATTCTGTGTGTTCAACATATGGTACAAGTCACTTAAATATATTCAAGTACCTGCTGTGAGAGAAAAGATATTGAGAATGTACGTTTGAAACACTATATTTTATTTCAATCAAAGTCTTTATAATTCCTTTACATTCCTTGCCATTTACATTTCCTTGCAAACTTTATCATTACTGCAAATTTACTCTATCTTGCCTTTACTTGCACTTCTTATCGTTTTTTAACCTCTATCCTTAAACTCTTCTCAACCCCTTTCTATTTACTTTTTACTTTCACTTTCATCAAGTTTCGCCTGCATCTCGCCTCTACTCTTAATTCTCCTCCTCTCAATCCTTTTCACTTAAATTTACTAAACTTACAAACTAACTTAGCATATGTCCTAGGATCAATCTGATTGATCCTGCAAGTCACCAAAATAACCCATTTTGGAAGATCAATGGTGGTTTACCAATTTTCACGATAAAAAAATTGGCACACCTGATGGGACCTTGCTATGTTTTCTTGTTTTACAAACTCTGATAAAAATAGTTTTTATGCTTCAAGTAATTCCTTTTCTTTCAAAGATTGTTGTATGTTATTGAGAAGTGGCAAAACAACCACCCACAAATACATACCTAAGAAAAGAAATAGTAAAATGGCAAATCCGTCTAATAGTGGAGAAATGCCTCCACCAATTTATAGCATTGGAAATACTGTTATGCCAATAGTTAGTGAGCCTATGCCATCAACAGTTGGTTCGACACCAGCGTTGACGGCTATACAAACAGGACCAATACTTTCTTATGTAGGTCCTATGGATCCACCAGGAACGCCCCCACCAATGGGAAATCTAGGGGTTCGACCCTATGTCCCTCCAGGATTTTCGACAGCCTGGATGGGTCGAGAACAACCTTATGGCATGCCAACTACTGAAATAGCAAGTCTTATGAATGCTTCATCCATATTTTCAGAATTTTTGGTGAGTACATCTTCACCATTGCAGGGATCTGGAACTTGTATGGAAAATTTGGGTAGGAACCAAGTCTTAGGAGGAACATCCCATATGATGCCAAGCCTCACAAATGCTTCTACAGCAATTCTGAGGCAACAAATGGATGAAAGCAACCATGACATGGTGCAAATGTTGGCACAAACTTTGAGTACAGTGCTTAACCCTCTAATACAAAATACCACCCAGTCGAATCAGCAAATGACAACGTAAATGACGCGCATGGCTGAATTTTTTGGGGTTCCCCAAACTATTCGACAACCCCAAAGAGAATTGATAAGAGGAAATCAAGGTGTAGTCTTAGAGGATGACATAACAATTGACCAAAATCCACAGCCAGATGGGATAAACCATAGAGTGGAAATCGAACAACCTAGAGTCGAAATACCCAAGATTGTCCCACAAATCCCTAGAGATGTCGAACAAGGTATAGTTATGTTAAATAGAAACCAAAATGCTGATGAAGTAGTACAGCAGGTTCGACACCACAACTATGCACCAGATAATAACTTGACAACCACAATTGAGAAAATTATGGCGCAGAATGGAGTCAACATCGGCTTTCATAGGCCAAACTTTACATATCCATTGTCAGATTATATCTTGCAATCAGAATTACCTCCTAGGTGGAAAGTCCCAAAGTTCACCAAATTTTCAGGGGATATGACAGAATCCAGTGTCGAACATGTAACAAGGTATTTGATAGAGGGTGGGGAAATTTCAAATAATGAGAATCTTAGGATTAAGTATTTCCAAATTTCCTTGACCAAAAATTCCTTCACTTGGTTTACCATACTCCCAGCCAATTCGATCCACAATTGGAATTAGTTGGAGAGATTGTTCCATGAAAAGTTCTATATGGGACAAACCAAAATAAGTTTGAAAGAATTGGCTAGTGTGAAAAGGAGTTTCACTGAGCCAATTGATGAGTATCTGAACAAATTTCGATTAGTCAAGGCCAGATGCTTTACACAAGTGCCTGAACATGAGTTAGTCGAAATGACTGCAGGAGGTCTAGATTATTCCATTAGGAAGAAATTAGATACTCAACACCTGAGAGATATGGCCCAATTGGCCGATAGAGTTCGACAGGTGGAACGCCTTAAGGATGAAAAAGCTAAGGCAAATAAGAATCATCGAAGAGAAAAGGTAGCATATGTAGAAATGGATGATGACGATCCAGAGACATCTAATGATCCTATAACTATCGAAGAGAGCGAGATCTATTTAGAAGAGTTAAAGCAAGGGCCATTATACTCTTGCAGATTGTTAACACCCTCAAATGGAAAAAATCCTATTGAAACTGAAAAGAATAGTGATAGGTTCCCAAAGAAAACGTATAGTTTCAACATCACAAAATGTGACGAAATATTTGACTTATTAGTTAAAGATGGCCATATGATAGTGCCCCCTGGGGAAAAATGCCTCCTTTAGATCAAAGGAAAAAGAGAGGTTTTTGTAAATATCATAATTTTTTGGGCCATAAAACCTCGCAATGTTTTCTTTTTAGAGATCTCGTTCAAGGCGCAGTCAAATACGGAAGGCTTAAGTTTACTGACAAGCCACCCATGAAGATTGACGCAAACCCATTGCAAGCTAAGGCCAACTATGTTGAACCTTCAAGCATCAACATGGTCGAAGTCTCAGCAAATTTCATCAACAAACCCGTCTTTGGCAGTTTCACTGTAGAGGTTAGCAAAGAAGCTGTCAAGATGATACAAAATAAGGATATTGAATGCCTAAACAAAGAGGCCACTGAAGGTTCAAACAAAGGAACTACTGTAGGTTCCTACTTGGTTGTTGTCACAGGTTCGACGGAGGGCCTAGAAGCCAAGATGCAAAAGCTGAATATAGCTGGTAAGAGCAATGTGCAAATCAATATGGTTGAAGTATCTAAACCTAAGGCTTCAGAAGATGCCATAATACAAGAGGAAGTCAACAAAACTGCATTTCCTAAAGAAAATGAAGATCTGGCAGACTTTCTGTAAAGATGCCAAAAAAAAGAAGTCGGAAGTCATGTTGTGCCCAAGATGCAGCTCCATCTTCGACAAAAAAGTTGTTGAACACATACAAGGTATGCGTGCGGAAAAAAGTAAATGGGGCACCAATGCCAAATCCAACATGGATCCTGAGGTGAGATTTGACCCTAGAAGAGGGTACCAAAAGGGGCCAATCAATCAGGTGAATAGGCCATCAATGTCCAGGCCTCCAACAAATGTCTCTGTGGACACTTGGTTGAAAACAGCAAGCAGGAAAAGGCCCAACGAGGAAAAATGGCGAACATTCAATGTGCCAAGAGAATCCTCCTTGACCTATAGAGAGGAATTCTAAACAACAACAAAGTGGCTCATGTGTCGAGCAACTACAAGGGAAAAAACCCCATGACACACTCTTAGTGGAGGAGATATCAAAGACGGAAAAAATCCGAAAGAGAGGCTACACAAGGGCCCCAAGCAGAAACAAGCACTAATGTGCCACAAATAAAAGGAAAGGGCAAACTAAGAAAGCCTTTGGAAAGAGAGCCAGTAGCCAGAAGATTGAAGTGGCCTGGACAAAATGAATCAGAAGATGAATGTGATTCTGGGTCAGACGCTACACTGGATATTATGGTCAATGTGGTGTCAGTGTTACCCAGGGAGTATGACCGACAAGTCGAAGTAGAAGAGACTGACTGAGAGGTCGAACAGGAGATGGCCAAACATATGCTAGTTTGTTATTACGTTATGAACAATGGTTGTGTCGAAGAGAAGAATTCTTTCTTCGAACGCCCCACTGAGGCGATGAAGAATCACCTCAAACCATTGTTTATCGGGGCAAAAGTAGGGGAAGCAACCATAAACAAGGTTATTGTTGATTGTGGAGCCACAGTCAGTATAATCACATAATGCATGCTGAGAAAGATGGGAAAGGGGGGTGAAGACATCAAACCCCATAACATGGTTTTGTCGAACTATGTAGGTGGAGTTGGGACTACCATGGGAGTGATACAGTTGGAACTCAAAGTGGGATCCATAGTTCGACCAACAATTTTCATGGTCATCTGAACGAAACCTAATTATAATTTGCTCCTAGGAAGGGAGTGGATCCATGGCATAGGAGCAGTGCCATCATCAATGCATCAGTGTGTCACAATCTGGCGCCCAGATGGCATAGTGGAAAATATCGAAGCTGACCAGAGTTATTATATGGTCGAAGTCAACAATGTTGGCAGAACAAGCTTCGACAAAAATTTGGCCCATATAGGGCCATGTAATCCTCTAGATTTTGACTTGGCGCCAACCCCCAACGTCTTCTGTTCCCTATACCTGCATTCAGATCATGGGTTTCAATGGGATAAGGAGGATTTGTCCAACATCGATTTTGGAGGAATTGATGATATACGGCCAACAGGCTGGGAAAGTGAATTCAGTGATTATGACTGAGTCACAAGCCTTGCAAAGGATTTCGGCATATGTAGCCAAAAATAGAATGATAGCGGCCTTAGAGGTTGAAGTGAAGTATATGGCTATCAAAGCCAGTGAACAAGTGCCATTTCCTGAAGGCCATGGGAAAGACTTCAACCCAGAGCCACCTGACTTAAGAAGGGATGAAGTGTGAAGCCAGAGGCTAGATGAAATCTTTGATGATGAGCCTTTAGGTTTTGAAAAGGATCCATTGGAAAACAATGTTAAAATGCTAGTGCAAGAACCTCTGGAAGAAATAGACCTGGGTAAAGGATTGGTGAAAAGACCAACATACATCAGTGTGAAGATAGATCCAGCGCTCAGGGTCGAAATAATCCAATTGTTGAAGGAGTTTAAAGACTTCTTTGTGTGGGATTATGAAGAAATGTCTGGCCTCGGCAGAGGATTGGTGGAGCTTCAAGTTCCAATAAAGCCTGGAAAAAAGCCTGTCAAGCAAACCCTAAGGCGTTTTGCACCATAGATCTTGTCGAAGATCAAGATGGAAGTTGAAAGACTACTGAAATGCAAGTTCATCCGAACGACCAGGTATGTCGAATGGATTGCAAATATAGTACCGGTTAAGAAAAATGGTACCTTAACGGTGTACATTGATTTTAGATATTTAAATGCTGCAACACCGAAAGATGAATATCCAATGCCTGTGGCGGAAATGCTTGTCGACTCTGCCGTTGGCTTTGAATACATGAGTATGATTGATGGATACTCTGGGTATAATCAAATTTTCATTGCTGAAGAGGATGTGTCGAAAACAGCATTTCGATGCCTTGGAGCTTTAGGCACTTATGAATGGGTAATGATGCCCTTTGGCCTAAAAAATGCAGAGGCAACATATCAAAGAGCAATGAATTCTATCTTCCATGATTTTATTGAAACTTTTATGCAGATTTATATTGACGATATTGTTGTCAAATCTGTTTCAGGGAAGAATCACATAGACCATCTTTGACAGTCCTTCAAAAGGATGAGAAGTTATGGTCTAAAGATGAATCCTCTAAAGTGCACTTTCTGCGTAAAAGCAGGGGATTTCTTAGGCTTTGTGGTCCATAAAAAAGGAATTGAAATAAACCAGAACAAGACCAAATACATTTTGGAAGAAAAAGCATAAACTAGCAAGAAGGAGTTGCAATCTCTACTTGGCAAGATAAATTTCCTAAGGAGATTTATATCCAACTTAAGTGGAAAAACGCAAGCCTTCTCACCACTACTTCGACTCAACAAAGGAGGATTCGAGTGGGGGAAAAACAACAAGAGGCCTTCAACAAGATCAAAGGATACCTCACCAAGCCACCTATTCTGGTACCTCCTTGTAGAAATAGGAGTATGAGATTGTACATAGCTACATCTGATAAAACCTTAGGAAGCATGTTAGCTCAAGAGGATGAAAATGGTGTCGAAAGACCCATCTACTACCTCAGTAGAGTTTTAAATGATGCAGAAACTAGATATAGAAAAGTTGAAAAACTATGTTTATGTCTTTACTTCTCATGTACAAAACTCAAGCAATATATTAAACTAGTTGATGTTTATGTTTCGTATCATTTTGATGTTTTCAAATATATGTTGTCGAAACACATCTTGCACAGTCGAATTAGAAAATGGGCACTTGAATTAACTTAGTATTCATTAACATTTATGCCTCTCAAGGCTGTAAAAGGTCAAGTGGTAGCGGACTTTATAGTTGGCCACTCAATAAATGAAGAATCATTAAACTACTTGGAGACGGAACCCTGGAAGTTATACTTCAACGATTCCAGTCATAAATATGGAACTGAAGTAGGAGTTATAATTATTTCTCCAAGTAAAATTCCAACAACATTCAAGTACAAGATCGAAGGTTCTTGTTCGAACAACGAGGCTAAGTATGAAGCTCTAATCGTAGGCCTTGAAATCTTATTGGAATTGGGGGCAACTCGAGTCGAAATAATGGGAAACTCAGAGTTAGTCATAAGGCAAGTTACGAAAGAATACAAATGTATAAGAGAAAATATTATCATGTATTTTGTAATAGCCAATCGTTTGTTGAAAAAAATTTGATGTGATCAACATTCGACATATACCAAGATTGGAAAATCAAGTAGCTAATGACTTAGCACAAATTGCATCTGGGTATAAAATTTTGAAAGAAAAATTACAACAAGAAATCGAAGTTAAAGGAAGAATAACATCAACCAAGTTGTCTCCAACAGATTTGGAAACAACAAAACTGGGGTACGCTGACCAAGAAAACTTCGAAATTTCGTTCATAGAAAATCTAACAGAAAAAGATTGGAGAAAGCCTGTAGTAGATTATTTGCAAAATCCAATGGTTTCGACAGAATGAAAGACAAAGTATAGGGCGTTAAGTTATATTCTAATGGGAAATGAGATATTCAAAAAGACTCCTGAAGGAGTACTACTGAAATGCCTAAGTGAAACAGAGGCATACATAGCCCTTTCAACTACACATGTTGGGGCATGTGGGGCACATCAAGTAGGCTATAAAATGAAATGGTTGTTGTTTTGATAACAATTATATTGGCCTACTATGCTGAAAGATTGTGTGGAGTTTGCAAAAGGCTGCCAAGAATGTCAAATACATACATGTACCTGCAAGCAAACTTCACTCAATTGTGAAACCTTGTCCTTTTAGAGGATGGGCTTTGGATCTTATTGGAGAGATTTGACCAGCGTCGTATAAAATCCAGAAATATATATAGGTGGGCATTGACTATTTCACTAAGTGGATTGAAGCAATTCGTTTAGTCAATGTAGACCAAGAGAATGTCATTGAATTTATTCAAAAGAACATTATATATAGGTTTGGAATCCATGAGACAATAAAAACTGACCAAGGATCAGTATTCACTGGTCAAAAAATGCAGGCATTTGCCACAGAAAGGGGATTCAAGTTGTTAACGTCTACACCTTATTATGCGCAAGCCAATGTCCTAGTCGAAGCAGCAAATAAGGTAGTAATTGGATTGATAAAGAAGCATGTAAGAAAAAAGCCAAAGAATTGGCATAAGACGTTGGACCAAATCTTATGGGCATGTCAAACTTCCCCTAAAGAAGCTACCAGAACGACACCATTTCGATTAACCTATGGTTATGACGCAGTGTTTCCAATTGAAATCTATATGCAGCCAACAAGAATTCAGAGACATCAAGATATTCCTTCGAAATCTTATTGGAATATGATGTTAGATGAACTAGTTGATTTGGACGAAGAAAGACTGAGGGCTTTAGATCTTTTAAGGATATAGAAGAAAAGAGTGGAAAAATCTTACAACAAGAAAGTAAAACCCAAGACATTCTTGCCTGAAGATCTGGTATGGAAGGTAATTCTCCTAATGGATCGAAATTATAGGAACCTGGGAAAGTGGTCTCCTAAATGGGAAGGAACTTTTAAGATTATCCAAACTTTTTTTTTGTGGTGCCTATGAGATCGAAGAATTAAATGAAGATAAAAGACTCTTGAGAGTAAATGGTAAATATTTGAAAAAGTATAGACCTGCACTTCAAGAGGTCAAAATAGTCAGCGTTTAATCTTAGTCGAAGTATATAGCCAAAATGGAAGATGCATTAAAATTAGCCAAAATGGCTCTAAGTCATTACATAAACATCATTTTACAAACAAAGAAGTCTAAATCAAAATGGAAGATTGGCTTTAATTTGGAGATATTTGATCTTTTGGAGTTCCAGGCGCCTTTCACACAGAGCCCTCGACTGATGAAGAGCCTCGATCTTTGCATCCAAGGCTTGAGCTTGTTCAACATATTCGAATCCATTGTTAAGTTCCTCTTGGCTCTCAGCATCATTGTTGACGGCAAGAAGCTCTTCTTTGCGTTTGTCATTTGCGGCAATCTTGGCCTCCAACTCTTTGATCTGAGCTTTCATGCTGGTTGTACTTTGGTAAATCTCTTCGACCTCTTTTTTCCTAGCTTCTCATTCCTACGATGGCTCATTTAGCTTCGAAGCTAAATTAGCAGCAGCAACCCAGGCAGCACTAACTCTGCCATTGGCCTCTTCAATTTCATGATTGAGAGTCCTTCAGCGATTGTAATCAACTAAAACCTGATCAATGATCGAAGTCAAATCCAGAATGATGCTAGCTATATCAGGAGAGGAAACAAGAAGTTCAACAATTTTAAAGTATTATTCTGAAAGGAAGGGGCAGTAGGTTCTCCCTCTAAGGTCAACATCAAATATCTCTTAAAAAGTTGAGCCTTAACTTTCTGAAGCGCCTCTTAAAGGGGAGAAGTCGAAGTAGATTTACCAGATGCAGTCAAAGCATCATGGCTTTGATCAGAGGAACTTTCTATGCCTTCGAGAATGGCATTCAAATAGCCAAGAGGGTTATTTCGTTTAAGTAGCTCCAAGTCCTCTTTAGTACGGGACCCTGTCAAAGTAACTCTTTCATTGATGACACGAGCCACATTTTCTCCGACTGATAGATCTTGTAGTTGGACATGGACACCTTCAACGTTTGCAAGATTTCTCTCCCCCTCTACAGAGTTTCCGCTGTTAGTAGATGCAGGATTGTCCTCAGTTTGATTTCCTCCATCTGGTGCACCCTCCATTTCTATTTCGACTTCATCGTCAGCAGCTTCTTCTTCTTCTCCCTGCTCATCATCAATAGACTGTGGAGTCCGGAGATTCGCCTTTGGTAAGTCAGAATCTTCCTCACTAAGGACTTCTTTATTTGTTTCCTCAATGGCTGCAGCTTAATGTTCAGAAGTCTGGTTCACCTCACTGGCTAAACTTACAAAAGATCCATTCGCTAAAGAAGGCCTGTAAGTGGGATTGCCTTCACTGTTTAGTAAAGTGACAGAATCTTCTACAGGTACGGGAGCCTGTTTGGAAGTGCCAGCACTGTCCTGGGGATTGAAAGATTATTATCAGAATTATTGCAAAAAAAATAATTCAAGGAATAATCTTAGATGGTCGAAGTTATTACCTTGGGTGGGACTTTAGCACCAGGGCTTGAATTGTCGCTCTCGCTTGGATCATTCATTCTAGCAACTATTTCTTTTTTAGTTGGCTCTCGAATGATGATGGGAGTAGGTTTAGGCTTGGTGGCCGTAACCTTGATCTTGGTTTTCGGGCGAGGTTCAGGAATGGGAGCTGGTTTCTTCAACTTTTGTCTCTTGAGAGGGATAGGAGGTGTGTCTTCCTCATCACTAGAAAGTTCAATTTCTTGAACTTTCCTATTTGTTGGCATAAATTTCTTGGTGGACTAAAAAGAAAAGAGTCGAAAATGTGAGCATTGGTTATATGTTAAAGGAAATTGAGGGCAAAAAAGTGTTTACCTGCAGTGAAGGTTTTGCGGAACGATTTCCTCCCTTTGCGCTTTCAGCGGCTTTCTTAACAGTGGTTCTCTTGACGGCTAGAAAATAAGAAAACATGAGCCAGATATCAGATGATTAAATCAAAAGAAAAAATAAGGCATTTTCTCTAAAGAAGAAAGAGTACCTTTCTTGATCTTGTCAGAGACCAACAGAAACGCCTCTTGAAGGTGGTCAGCAAAGTCTTTTTCGTCGTAGTATTGCTTCCTCCAGCCTTCAAATATGGGTGAACACAGAAAGTTGAGTTTGAAGTCGAACAAGGTTAGTACGGTTCGACCAACGTACCTACCAATTTGCTTGGTAGCAGCCTCCTCTAAATAATTTGCATTATAAAACAGCATAAACTTTTCTCGAGTATAGATTGGGTTCGGGAGTGATTGAATTATGCCAAACTGGAGAGAAACAAGGTTCGGTTGATAAGCAATCAAGCTCAGTTGATTCTTCGAACTCTTGAATCTCAGTGGCATAATTCTTGGGCAAAGGAAATAATCCCAAATGGCCACATACTCTTCCACACAATCCTCATCATCAATCGAAGGATATGGTTGAGTAAACCATATCGGACTAACCTTTCGATTGGCAAAGGATCCATGGTCGAAATGAATTCCTTGCGCTTCACAAACATCATTGCGAAGCTGGTAAATGCTTTCTGAAATTGTTGACCTTCATCTGTTGGAGTCAACAGAGCCAACCTGGTGCCCTCGACCCTCCTGTTAAGGATCTCTGGGGATTTCTCATTGATTTTATTCTTCTGGGGAAGAAATGATTCGAACGTGACATTGAGCCAAAGTTGGAGAAGCCAAAAAGGGCCGGAAAGGAGCAAACTGGCTTTATCACCTATAACTTTAAGTTGAGTCACACCATTACTGATGGACTCATAAAGTTTGGCCAAAATCAATTCAGTCAAACAAATATTGTGGCCATCATGAAGTTGAGTAGAAAGAGTGAGCATTTTCTTCGTCACTAGGAGTGACTTTGTACAGAAGACAAAATGAGACAACCACAAAGCTAAAAAAGCTATGTGTTCCACTTCAGACATAGTGTTGTTGGATTTGTCATGAAAGTGGGTGATAAAAGTAGTGTATGTGGGTTTTGTAGCTGAAAACCCAATGGTATCTTCAGCCATATCCTTCGGGTCGAAGTAGTCACCAGTTGGTCGAAGACCAGTGATAGCTGTTATGTCGAAGAGAGTGGGGGTCACCATTCCACAAGTTAAATGGAAGGTGAAATATGTGTTATCCCAAAAGTGCAAAGAGGATACCAACGTGAGGGGACAATAAGATAACCCAGTCTTTGATAGCATGACCAGGTCATAAATCCCCATGTCTTTCCAGATTTGGGTTTGCACCGTTTCCATCTTATTCAACCATTCTAAGTATTCCGGAGTCAGCCTAGGGCAAGACCTAAATATTTGGTTCCCTTTATTCATAAACTAGAGGTTTATGTCTTCTTTCATCTGAGAATGTTGTTGATTATCAGGAGTTGCATCCTCGAGTTTATCTCTGGGCTTCTTCGCGCAACCTATAGGCTTGAGCCTAGGGTGAATTGGAAAGAAAGTGTTTGTTCTACTTAGGGTTTTCGACACATGCAAACAATGGACCAGACATGGTGTACATTTGTCCAGAAAATCTAACAGGAATGAGTACCTGTGAGTTGTAGGAATCACGCCATTCTTTAGTCATGAGCTCTGAGACGAACCTTCGTTCCCTATATGAAGCAGGAACAGAGCTAGTTGCGAAAAATTATGGTTGTTGTGGTGAATCAGAGGCATCTTTAGTTTTGGGGTTGTTTGGAGCGTTTGAGAGGAAAGCCATGGCTACGTTGGTAGAAGAATGATGAAAAAGGTGAAGTTCTCAAAGGTTTCTTTTGAATACAAGGAAATAAGGAATTTCAGGCGTTTGTAAAAAAAATTCCAAAGAGAAGTACTCGTGGCTATTTATAGTGGCCAGGGAAGAGTGTTTTCCCTCAAATCCATTTAATGCTGTAAAGTGAGTGGGACACGTGGTGAGCTTTAAGACAGTTACACAGACATGTAGTGGAGACGTTTGCCATGATTTCCTAGGTTATAGGGATAATGGCCATCATGGCAACATGTAACGATTGAATGACAGTGACGTCTTGGAAAAGTGTAATGATGACTCTGATACCAGCAGTGGTTGGTGGAAGATGAAAAGTGAACGATAAGATTTTATGGTCAAAAATCTTACACGTGTCGAATAGATACATCAAAGAATGACTATTTCTTCTCGCGTCGAAATTGACATTCTTGGGGGGAAATTTTTTAGCTCCTAAATTTTACACCCACAACATATTGGTCTTATTGGCCAAAAATAGATTGAACAAATCTAAGTTGGAAACACTTCGACAAAAGAGCTTGTAACAAAAAGGTTGTGTCGAAGTCTCCCTTGCTAAGAAGGAGAAAACACTTAGAGAATTTCTAAGTTAAAGTTGGTCTTCGACCAAGAGGTTATCGTGACCTTCGACTGAGAGGTTCTCATGGCCTTTAACTTAAAGGTTCTCGTATCAGCAAGCGAGTAATTTTGGATCTGAAGAAAGGAGGGAAAGGCAGTTCACTTGGCAGTTGAGGTAAGCAACGTGGCATGAAGATAGAGGTTGAAGCACATGTAGAGGGCACTTGTCCTCATCCTGGAATGAGGCAACTTCTCAACGGTTACTTAGTTTCAGTATAAATATAGGAAGTTTGTGTAAAATTCCGTGTGTTCAACATATGGTACAAGTCACTCAAATATATCCAAGTACCCGCTGTGAGAGAAAGTATATTGAGAATGTACGTTTGAAATACCATCTTTTATTTCAATCAAAGTCTTTACAATTCCTTTATATTCCTTTCCATTTACATTTCCTTGCAAACTTTATCATTACTGCAAATTTACTCTATCTTGCCTTTACTTGCACTTCTTATCGTTTTTTAACATTTATCCTTAAACTCTTCTCAACCCTTTTTTATTTACTTTTTACTTGCACTTTCATCAAGTTTCGCCTGCATCTCGCCTCTACTCTTAATTCTCCTCTCAACCCTTTTCACTTAAATTTACTAAACTTACAAACTAACTTAGCATATGTCCTAGGATCAATCGGATCAATCCTGCAAGTCACCAAAATAACCCATTTTGGAAGATCAACGGTTGTTTACCAATTTTCACGGTAAACAGTCACATATTCCTTTCACTGCAAGGCTGAAAATTTCTTGTAACAATAACATGCGGAATACGAAGCTTGTATCATGGAGCTTGAAGAGGCTATAGATCTCAGAGTCAATTTTTTTTATGTATATGGTGATTCAGCTTTGGTAATAAATGAGATCAAAGGAGAATGGGATACTCATCACATTGGCTGATTTCCTGCAAAGATTATGCAAGAAGATTATCACCTTTCTTTAATAAAGTTAAATTCCATCATATTCCCAGAGATGAGAATCAGATGGCAGATGCTTTGGCCACTTTGGCTTACATGTACCAAGTGAATGTTTGGAATGATGTACCTCAGATTACTGTTTGATTTCTTGATAGACCAGCTCATGTGTTTGCTACAGAGGGGACATAAGATGAAAAACCTTGGTATTATAATATCAAGCTCTTTCTTCAGACTCAGGAATATCCGGTTGGAGTGTCGAACCAAGATAGAAAGACATTGAGAAGGTTAGCAGGTATCTTTTTCCTTAATAAAGATGTGTTATACAAGAGAAATTATGACATGGTCTTGCTCAGATGCGTGGATAGACACGAAGAAGACATGTTGATGCATGAGATCCATGAAGGTTCCTTCGGTACCCATGCCAATGAACATTTGATGGAAAAGAAGATGCTTAGGGCAGGTTACTATTGGCTGACAATGGAATCTGACTGTTACAAATTTGCGAAGAAGTGTCATAAATGTTAGATTTATGCTGACAAGATTCATGTGCCACCAATGCTTCTCAATGTTATTTCTTCCCTATGGCCTTTTTCTATGGGGGGTATTGATTTGATTGAAATTATTAAACCCAAGGCGTCGAAAGGACATCGTTTCATCTTAGTGGCAATTGACAACTTCACCAAGTGGGTGGATACAACTTCTTATGCTAATGTCACCAAGCAGGTGGTAGTACGCTTTATCAAGAATAATCTTATATGTATGTATGGTGTGCCAAGTAGGATTATCATTGATAACCGCTCAAATTTGAATAATAATATGATGACAGAACTTTGTGAAGAATTCAAGATTGTCCATCATATAATTCGTCTCCTTACACGCCTAAGATGAATGGGGTTGTTGAAGCTGCTAATAAAAACATTAAGAAGATCATCCAGAAGATGGTTGTTACCTATAAGGATTGGCATGAGATGCTCCCTTTTGCTTTGCATAGGTATCGTACATCCATCTGCACTTCAACAGGGGCAACCCCATTCTCTCTTATGTATGGTATGGAAGCACTACTTCCCATTGAGGTTGAGATTCCCTCTTTGCGTGTGTTGCACCCCAAAATTTGCCCTCCCATTTTCACACAAAACATACTCATTGAGATCCTCAACTTGCTCAAGGATGCCCAAGAGTTGACCAGACAAACTCTCTCCTAAAGCAATGAACCTCCAACTAGGGTTTCCATTTTAATCAAGAGGGGTGAGCTCCAAAGGCCTCATATGCTCTCCATAGTCCTAATATGTTCTCAAGACCATCCATGCCAAGTTTCATGCCTTGCACAAGAAGTTTGCTCAGTCAACTGCTCAAATGCCTAAAAATCAACTATACTAGATCAAAAGTCAACTGTGACCCACATACTGTCAAACTTCAAGATTTTTGGTCAATATCAACATTTTGAAGTGATAGACATCATTTGATCAAGGGTTGATCACGTGAAACAGCCAAACCAAGTTGCAACTTTTTGCCAAAAAATCTCAAATCAAATTCCATATTACAGCCATCCTCAAGGAGATTTAAGGATTGCAATACGTTCCTGGACACCTCCAAAAGCTTTTCCAACCCTTGTCAATCTCTGAAGCATCAAGAATCACGTTCCATATACATCACGGTTTGACATTATTTTTTATTTCGGTTCTGACTATACGTGCATGATTAACTATTTTTAAGCATACCTTCATGTTTGTATCATCATTTAGAATGCATTGGTATGATTAATTATGAGTTTTGACGCATGTATGGACATCTACCATTGTTAGGGTTTAAGCTTGGGTTTTAGGGCTTTTTGATACAGGTAAAATCAGGGTAAAAGATAGGTATCATCATACTCACAAGATCAAGTCTGGTTGATTTGTATGCTTGGATTTCATTTATCTTGTTTGTTTGAGTTTTTGAAGGATGCAGGGATATTCTTACAATCATTGAACCGTAGGTAAAAGCCTTTACCTAATATGACGGTACTGAGGAACAAGAAGGCTGTGTGGCAACGTCCTATTGGATCATTTGAATCTTAGTGCATTTTTCTGGGAATAGTACGTGTGTTTCCATTATATTATATTTTGTTCAGTTATATTAACAAAAGGCCAACTGGCCTAGTGGCAAGCAGGAAAGGAGATAAGGAGCTGTAAGTGAGAGGTCAGGGGTTCGACCCTGCCTCCAACATTTTCTATTTTTCTTTCAAATTCCTTACAGGTTCCATGCGCTTCATCATACAGTGTCCACTGTACTTCCAAGATGTGTAACCATCAGATCTATCATCAAGCAGATTTGTGATACGGTGGCAGAACCGACTGTTTTTACTGGTTTGCATTTTGCGTTTACAAAATGTCGCGGTAAGAAAGAGTCGCCACCGACTTTTATTTCATCCAATCTTGGAAAAGGAAAAAGAACAAAAAAAACCTTTTTTTCGAGATATTCTGAGTACGGGGGGTATATTATAGAAAGGGAAGGTGTTAGCACCCTTTCTATCCATGGTTTTCCATGGGCTCTTAGGTACTTGCTCATCTTTTTAAATTTCTTGTATGTGCTTGCTTTGAAAATATTTTGCTTCGTGATAACCCTTGTATCAATCCTCAAGGATGTGACGAAGTTGTTTTGAAAATTTGTTTTGAAAGGTGTTTGTGTGAAAAGTTTTTATTGAGAAAGTACTTAAGATTCTACCTACTCGAAAAAAGATTGTTCGTTCTATTTCCTTTAGACAATGCTATCCTACTATTAAGGAGTAGGTAGCACCGTCGTTGGAGTTGTAAGGGACATTCGAAAGGGACAAATACAATCACTAAAGCAATAGTTATAAAACTTTAGTAGTAACCCTAGAGTCTTAATATCTTTTCGAGGCAACGTTTCCGAGGCAACATTTTTGAGGCAACATTTTCGAAGCAACATTTCTGAGGCAACATTCGAATGGGGCATTTTGATCTTTTAGACTGGAGGGCGACCACTAAAATTTCCTATGCTTAATGAATGTTTATCGAAGGCAACCGGAGTGAGGCAAACCCTAGGAGTGAACATGTGCATGTGAACTTTTTTTTAGTTATTTAGTCTTTGCACATTAGGTGATCTACCGTTTTAAATTTCAAGCATTCTTTCCATACAACCCTATTAGCCATGCATCTAGACAGTTAAAGATTGCGAGAATTTAAAGTGCGAAAAATAAAACCTAACTATTACAAGCCTTCGGGGAGGGGAATTAATTACATGACCAAAAATCGGGGATTTAAGCAGTAAATGAAAACCCTAGGTTAACTATTACAAACCCTGAGCAGTTACAAAATAATGGACAAATAATTACAAGCGTGCGGCAAATTAAATGCGAGGACGATTGAAATAACATAAAACCCTAATTGAGAGAGAAAATATTTTTTTGTAGATTTTTATTGAAGAAAACAATTTAATTGCAAATTAATTAAACCTAATTTCTAATTGTTTTTAAATTATGAAAGAAATAAAATTAACCTAATTTTCTAATTAAATTAATTAATTAAAGAAATAGATATTTATGAGAAAAATGATTTTTGATGTATTTTTAAAAGGAAATTAACTAAATTATGTACAACTAAAATCCTAATTCTAATTTATTTTTAATTATAAAAAGAGGATTAAATTACCCTAAATTAATTAAACTAATTAATTAAAAATATTTATTAAGAAAATATTTTTGTGATTTTGATTTGTTAATTTAATAAAAATAATTTTTGTATTAATTAAAAAAGGAAAATAATTAAAGAAAATAAACAAAGAAATTAAAAAAAAAAGAATAGAAAAAAATAATAAAATGGGTCTGTGATGAATTGCTGAAGGGGGGTGTGAAGCTGGAATTCTTGGCCCATTAAGCTAAGACCAAGTCAACCACGCTGGATTAGGTGTAGCGTTGACCTGGAGGTGTATCATACTCCTTCACTGCAGGCATTGGATCTGGATTGATCCTAGATCCACTGGTCAGGAATTGCTAGTGCATGGTGGATGGTTGAGAGCGTGATACACCTGATTACAGAAGAAAAAATAATACAAGGAAATAGTTGGGACCTGAGATCGAACTCAGGTCCTTATACTCGCCACCAATAATACATTGCCAGTTGTGCTAACTTGTTAATATGTTTATATAATGAAAACAAAATGTAATAAATAAAACAGTAATGGACTCAAAAAGGCGCGCGAAATTCAAATCATCCAGTCATGGGCTGCCACGCCTCATCTTCTTCGCTGCAATCATCATATTAGGTGATTGACCTATACCTACAGACGTTTGCTGTAACTACAGCCCTGCAAAACTCAAAAATCTCATACGAGCATGATAAATTAATTGTGAAGGTACCAATCAACTCGTCTTGGCCTCACGAGCATCATGGTACCTCATTCATAGCCTAATTTTACCTGTATACAAAGACCCTAAAACTCATGTAGAAATCCTAACAATGGCTGATGCGTGTAAAGGCCCCAAAAATGCAATTAAACTATGTGGTCAGCTTGAAAACATGATAATGATCACAAATATAAAAATTAAAGGTGCTAATGATGCGTAAATTGTAATAATCGAATTTGAACAAACTTGCAAACTGTGATGTGTCTAGGTGATGGTTCTTTACGTTTTAAAGGCTGCAAATGATGTTGTTGGCTTCAGGAGATGGCCAGGAAGTGATTAGGGTCTTTGAATGGCTTGGAATCTTCCTCTAGGGCAAAAATCAAATGCACACTTTTTATCCAATTTTTGAGTTTTTGTTCTTGCTCCCTACGACTGCAAAACCTTGTCTTTTGATTTGCAATTGTTCAATATATCATAGGGTGAATTAGGGTTGTAAAAATAGATCACATCTTTAAATGTTTGGAAAATTTGATTTGATCTTCATGGCATATGTAAACTTGCTATAATGAGCCAAATTATCCCTTTCTTGTTCCAATTAGCCTTGACTCGAATTGATCATGATATCCTTGCATTATTTGATTGAGATCCTGTCCAAAAATCAGATCACAACATATCTTTTCCATTATTCATCAATTATTTGATTTAATTGAAATTTTAATTAACAAAAAATCCAAATAAATTGAAAAATGAAGCAAATAACATGATGCTGGATTTTTGGGTCGTGGACCATGCTATAAGTGAGGTGCAATCATGAAATGCTAGGCCCATTTGGTAAAAAATGCACTTTTGAGCATATTTGACTTTTGGCAATTTTGCAAAAAAGGTCAACTTTGACAAGGCATGTATCTTCCAATTTTAACCCTAGAGAGGTGTTCTTGGACTTTTTAGAAATCTTAGGATGTCCCCTAAGCAACCCTTTGGGTATCATTTCAATTGGATCTTCCATGTTAATGTATGAAGCTTTGACCCAAAAGGTGTTTTTGTTGACTTTTCAAAAGGACCTATAATGTAAAAATTCATATCTTTTGATGAGTGCATATTTTTAACTTGAGGGATGAAGATGAATTGTAGGGAATTGCATCCTCTTAAAAATGAGCCTTGGATGGAAATTGTTTGATAAAGTATGGAGAAGTTATGCTTGGTCAAAGTTGGGTTGACTTTTCCTGCAAAACCCTAATTTAGCAACTTTTGGGTTTTGATGAATTTAGAGCATTCCTTGAGGAATTATGATCAACCCTTGATAAAATGATGGAATTAACTTCAAAATGTTGATGTTGACCAAAAATCTTGAGGTTTGACTATATGTGGGCCATAGTTGACTTTTGACCTAATACAATCGATTCTCAAGCATTTGAGCAGTTGATTGAGAAAACTTCTTATGCAAGGCCTGAAACTTGGAATGGATGATCTTGGGAACATATTAAGACCTTGGAAATCATTTGAGTCCTTTGTGGTTCACACATATTGATGAAAAGGGAAATCCTAATTTGACATATACTGCCTTAATAGAGAGTTTGTCTGGTCAACTCTTGGACTTCCTTGAGCAACTTGGGGATCTCAATTGACATTTGTTGAGTAAAATGGAAGGGGAAATTTTGGGGTACAACAGCTGCCCCTGTTCAATTTTCTTAAACCTGAGGATGTAGATTAGCTTGTCTGCCTTTCGTAATCTTAAGGTGGAAGATGATTGAACACTAGAGTGCCTAGAAATTTGCACTTGCATGAAGTGGCACTTGATTTGCGATATCAGGAATGGGATTACATATGCCATTTTGGGGTTGATGATAGAAGATTTGTCGGAGATGGGCTTAAAGATGCCATCATGGATGTGACGGAGAATTGTCGGAGATGGGCTTAAAGATGTTATCTAGAGAGTGTGGATTTCTTGAGATATTCCTTTGACGTGAGTCCCTAATGTTGTTGTTGATGAGGAATCTGCTGAGGAATGTTGGTATCTGTCTTGGGAGAAATAGAATTTTAGGAGCTTCATTTGTCCGTTACTCTACTGGGGAAATAACTCTTGCTTGAGGAAGCGGAAGTGAACTGTATGTCTGGTCAGGGTATAAGCTGCACCGCGACTTACTGGGGAAATTTGAAACCAATCGTGTTTGACTAGGTCTAGGTCTTACAGTGTTGTGGACTGCCGTCTGGAGATAAGAGAGAAGGAACCTGGATAGTAAGGTTATGAGAAGGAACCTGGATAGTAGGGTTACTTCGAAATGAAAGCCTGGATAGTAGGGCTGTGAGAAGGAACCTGGATAGTAGGGTTACTTCGATGCGAAAGCCTGGATAGTAGGGCTGTGAGAAGGAACCTGGATAGTAGGGTTACTTCGATATGAAAGCCTGGATAGTAAGGTTGTGAGAAGGAACCTGGATAGTAGGGTTACTTCGATATGAAAAGCCTGGATAGTAGGGTTGTGAGAAGGAACCAGGATAGTAGGGTCACTTCGATATGAAAGCCTGGATAGTAGGGCTGTGAGAAGGAACCTGGGTACGGTTTCTTTGTTGGGAGTTTGGGTAAAACTGCATCCGACCCGAGAAGGAACCTGGGTAAGGTTGCTTTGGGATAAGTTCGTGTAAAACTTCAGGAGGAACCGGGGTAAGGTTACTTTGTGATATGACATCCTAGACAGTAGGGCTGTGAGAAGGAACCTGGATGGTAGGGTTACTTTGAAGCGATAATGTAGATTAGTTGACCCGTTTGATTTCGGGGACTGAGTTTCCATTAGTCGTCTGTAGATATGATCTGTATAACTGCTAAATTTGTTGAAGCTAATCCTCTTTTCCTGAAAAGATATCAGGGTTAGTTATATGTAATGCATGAAATGCAGGGTGAGATGATGTTCTCAAAATAAATGAGATTATGCTGTATATGTCACGTATGCGTATGTCATGATGTATGTTTATGAAATGTGTGATCGGTGGATCTGGAACTGACTGTTTAACGCTGGTTCGCGAAATGTCGCGGAAGCAAGAGTCGCCACCGTCTTTTATTTTCTCCAAATGGAAAGGACAAAAGCACAGAAAAATTCCTTAAAGAGATTGCTCTCGGTTCGGGAGGTAGATTTATAGAAAGGGAAGGTGTTAGCACCCTTTCTATCCATGGTTATCCATGGGCTCTTAGATACTTGCTCACTTGTGTTTTCAAAAATGGTTTGTTTGCTTTTCAACTGTGGGTTTTTAAAAGTTTCTTTGAAAATTTCAGTTCGACTCTTGTATCGGTCCTCAAGAGTGTTTGAAAAATGCTTTCGAAAGCTTTTTGAAAATGTGTTGGTGTGAAAAGTATTTTTGATTTGTTTTGTTTTGAATTAGAGCAAGTATCCACGAGTCGTCTACCTACCCTAAGGAATTTGTCTGTGTAAATGTCCTTTAAAGTAGTGCCATCCCACCATTGAGAGGTAGGTAGCACCACCGTTGGAGGTGTTCGGGTCAATTCGAGGTTCGGGACATGGTGATCACCAGAGCAATAGGAAGACACCTTAGAAGCTACCCTCATGCCAGGTCCCCGGATCATGAGGACTTACTAAGACATCCTCTACTCGACGATCACCTTTCGAGGCAAGGCAACAGTGAGGCGTACCCTAGGGGTGATGTGTGATTTGTGTGTCAGATTCATTGCATTTATCTTGTTCATGTTATTGGTGAGCTACGCATTTGTTTTATTTTTATCATTCATTCTTGCATGCATTTATTTAACAGTTAAAAGAGCGAGAAAGGTCAAGTTCTAAACTATTACAAAAGGCGCGGGTCCACATCGCCAAAATTTCCAGGACCCGATTTGACAGAAAAATAAAGAATTAAAGAAAAGTAAAGTGCGAAAGATAAATATTTACATGGCTTTGGGAGAGGTACATAAAAATTATAAGAAACGAAATAAAACGCGCGAATTGAATTAAGATTAGAAACGAGGGCGTTGGACCCTTTTTGAGGAAATTAAATTATTAGCAAATTAATTAAATTAAAGAAAAATAAATTATTTTTTGGTGTTTTTGTATTTATGAGAATTTAATGAAATTAAAAACCTAATTCTACAATTTTTTATTTATTAAGAAAATATGACAATTATCTAAAATTAAGCCTAATTAATTAATTGCAACTTGATTTATAAAAATAACTAATTAAGAATTAATAATTAATATAGTAAAATAAAAAAAGGATGAAAAATGCTAGAAACCCTAATTCTACCAATTTTAGGTTTTATTGAAAAAATGTTAAGATTAATCCTAGATTTAAAACTAAGTTAATTAATGGATTTTATTTACAAAAAATATTAATTAAATAAAATACTTATTTTGGTCTTTTTCTGATTTTATATTGTTTTTTATGTTTTTTATGAAAATATTAAATTAAAGGAATTAATTAAAAAAAACAATAATTGAATCAAATAAATAAAAATAATGAAAAGAATATTGCAAACCTAGGGGGGTTCTGTCCCCAAATGGGAGGTGAAGTCTTAGCATTTTAGGCCCAATAAGCCTTTGGCCTCATTGACTCTAGCGCTAGCATGTGGCATCTTTGACTGCAGTTTACCATGTTCTTCAGATCTAGTCCCTTGGATTGGTATGATTGAGTGCAGTGGGACGCGTGGATGGCTTGATAACGTGGATGCATGGTGTGCTTTAGCGTTGAAGCTGCATATAAGCGTTAAATGAAAAATAATATGAAAGGGGTGGGGACCTGGGCTCGAACCCAGGTCTTGATGAATACCAATGCTATGCCTTGCCAAACGCGCTGCTTGAGTTCTTTGTATATTATACAATCAATAAACATAATAAAATAAACAAACGTTAATGCTTCTTTTTCGCGCGAGAATTTGAATATTCCAATCAACGCTGGCCACGTACCCTTCTTCTTCCTTGGCTTGTTTATTTCCTGAAAATAGAAAATGGTTAGCGGGGGTTTTAAACCTCCCCAAAATATGCCATATCTGAAAATAACGATTAGGCCGTCCGGCCACATAAATTAGGCGCGAGGGTCGTTTCTAAATCGTCCAAGCCTGCTAGTTTTAACCATGGTATTGTGATCCTCTAATTTTACAGCATTTGGAAATGCCCAAATCAAAAGCTTGGTAACCCTAAATATCTTTAATGGTGAATCCTTCAATGGGGCACGAAAACAAAATCAAACCACACAGTTAGCTTCAGAATTGAATAATGAACATAAATCAAATGTTAAAAATTGCTAAGGATGCATGAATCGAGATGCACGAATGTGAAATATTTTCTGTACAGGTCACGATGATTCTCACGTTTCTTGGCGTTAGAGCTTATGGTTTTGATCCAAATTCCTTCCTTGAAGTCTCAGCAAGCTAATGGAACGGGTGTTGTGCCTTGAATCGCCTTGTATCCCTGTTTTCAGTTTTCAATTTTTAAGCAAAAAACTCAAGTGTGGTTTTCTATGTATGGCGCAGCTGGGAGTCTCTATGCATTAGGGTTGCACTATATATGTATGTGTGAAGGTTTTAGGGTTGAGAACTTGATCAAAAATCCATGCATTGATGTGAAAAATATTTGATTTGCAAACCATTATTTTCCAATATTTTTCAAGCATATTTGATACAAATCATGGCCATTTGACTTGATTCTTTCTATATTTGGTCATGCATGAAATCTTAAGTTCATTCCCTGCACAAAAAGATTTGATTGCATTGGTTTGGTATTTTTCATGTATTTTAATTAATTAAATGAATTATTAATAATTAAAAATTCAAATAAATAAATAAAATTGATAAAAAACTTCCCTTTGGGCCAAATGGTCGTGCACATGCCTTGGATGATGAATTGTGGAAGAAAAAGAGGCCCATTAGCAATTTTAGGTCATTTGAAGCAATGTTGACTTTTCAAAATATCCAAAAACTTCCCAACTTCCACAAGGCATAACTTGCTCAATTTTTAAGCTTTGCTCATGTTCTTGGACATTTTGGAAAGGTCTTTGAGTCCTCTAACCAATCTATTTGGTCCCATGTCATTTTGATTTACCAATCTCAAGTTATGGCCTTTGACTTAAAGTCCCTTTTTGTTGACTTTTGAAAATGACCTATAATGTTGAAATTGATAACTTTTTGTGAGAGCATTTCTTGGACTTGAAGTGTGAAGAGGAGTTGTAGGAAATATCTTTATCTTCAAAATGAGCTTTGTATGGAATTTTTCTGATAATCCATGTGAAAGTTATGCCCTGGTCAAGTTACAGTTGACTTTTTCAACTGTCCAAATATGGAAACTTTTGCATCTTGAGACTTTTTGAGCCAAGCTTTGAGAATCATGATCAAGCATTGATCAAATGATGTTTGTGGCTTAAAAATGAGTTATTGACCAAAAATTTGAACTTTTGACTGTCAAATGACCATTTTGCCCCTGCAGTTGACTGTAGTGCAATTAGGGTTTTTGACTGTGCAATTTTGTGCTGTAAGTCTTGAAACTTGGTATGAGGATGATTGACCATATTTGTAGGCATGTGGGACTTGATTGGACCCTTGGAAACTTCATTTTCTTTGTCAGAACCAAAACCCTAATTTTGACTGTTAGGAGGCCCTTGACTGTGCAACCCTTGGGGAGATTTTGAAGCTTTGATTTGGCAATTTTTTTGAAGAATATGGGAGGGAAAATTTTGGGGTACAACAGTTGCCCCTGTTCAATCTTCTTAGACCTGAGGATGCAGATTGGCTGATGTGCCTTTCGTAATCCGAAGGTGGAAGATGATTGAACACTAGAGTGCCCAGAAATTTGCGCTCACATAGTAGCAGTGTGATGGGGAATGGGCTTACAGATGCCATTTGGAGATTGATGGATAGGATGATGGGATTATAGATGCCATGCTAAGAGATGATGGAGAGTGGACGGGCTTATAGATGCCATCTGGATGTCAATCGCGTAAGAGATTCCTTAGTGAGAACCTGCGTACCTGCAAAAGAAAGATGAGTACCTGACATGTTGCGGGAACTGGTCTTCAGATGCTTTGTATAGATGTGTCCTGATTGGTTACAGGAGCTGGATCTGGAGCTTCCAACGGTGATGAATGAACCAGGGATGGTTACTACCTCCGCAGTATCGAGGAGAGAACCACAGGCGACTACAACCTCAATAGCAATCATTGAAAGAAACTTGGGCGACTTCGACTTCAACAGTATCATTGAGCGAATCTTGGGATTACCACCTCCGCAGTATCGGGGAGAGAACCATAGGCGACTACAACCTCAACAGCAATCATTGAGAGAATCTTGGATAACTTCAACTTCAACAGCAATCGTTGAGCGAATCTTGGGATTACCACCTCCGCAGTATCGGGGAGAGAACCATAGGCGACTACAACCTCAACAGCAATCATTGAGAGAATCTTGGATAACTTCAACTTCAACAGCAATCGTTGAGCGAATCTTGGGATACCACCTACGCAGTATCGGGGAGAGGACCATAGGCGACTACAACCTCAACAGCAATCATTGAGAGAATCTCGGATATCTTCTACTGAGTCTTCAAAAGAAAAACCTTTAGGAGTCGGTTTAACTAGACCAGAGAAAGCCTTTGACTGGATAATAACCAGGAAAATCTTTGGGAGTCGATTTAACTGAACCAGACAAGGTCTTGGAGTCTTCAACTGAGTCTTCAAAAGAAAAACCTTTAGGAGTCGGTTTAACTAGACCAGAGAAGGCCTTTGACTGGATAATAACCAGGAAAATCTTTGGGAGTCGATTTAACTGAACCAGACAAGGTCTTGGAGTCTTCAACTGAGTCTTCAAAAGAAAAAACCTTTAGGAGTCGGTTTAACTAGACCAGAGAAGGCCTTTGACTGGATAATAACCAGGAAAATCTTTGGGAGTCGATTTAACTGAACCAGACAAGGTCTTGGAGTTTTCAACTGAGTCTTCAAAAGAAAAACCTTTAGGAGTCGGTTTAACTAGACCAGAGAAGGCCTTTGACTGGATAATAACCAGGAAAATCTTTGGGAGTCGATTTAACTGAACCAGACAAGGTCTTGGAGTCTTCAACTGAGTATTCAAAAGAAAAACCTTTAGAAGTCGGTTTAACTAGACCAGAGAAAGCCTTTGACTGGATAATAACCAGGAAAATCTTTGGGATTCGATTTAACTGAACCAGACAAGGTCTTGGAATGTAGCTTGAGAACTTAACTGGATCTTTCCTGAAAGGTAAAGGTCAGTCATATGCAATGCATGATATGGGTCAAGCAATGATGTTCTCAACATAAATGAGATTTGTAAGATACGATACGTATATGCATGCTATAATGTATGGAAGATGTGATGTTTATGAATGTATGTTTTTGTCTTAGGAAAATAAATCCTTGACGGGTGCCGGGAAGTCATATCCTGGGCTGATGTTGGAGAACAGATTTTGCTTCCGCTGGATGATAGTTGCAAGTATACCGGTAGGAGAAGATGGCTCCGTTGGGGAATAAACTTGGCGAATGGGTTACTCTGCGGGGAGAAAAGTACTCTAACGATCTTGCTGGGAAGCAATACTCTGTGGGGAGAGAGATATTTTGCTGAGTGTTGATAATAACTTGCTGGGGATAAGAAGACTTCGTCGAGGATGCTCTTTCCGTGGCTTTTGGCTGAGGATAACCCAGTTATATCCCGATAGGGGAATAACTCTTAGAATAAAGCCGGGAGACGCGTTCGTGCTCTGCGAGGGATAAGCTTCCAGAACCTACTGGGGATAAGCTTACTGCCTGGGGAGATGAATTCCAACATTCTTGGGGAAGCTGGGTTGGACTCTCTTGGGGAAGTTTTAAACTGTACCGGGGAAGTGATTCCACTGAATGTTTGATGTACCGCCGGGGAACAATCTTTAGGCCAAGACCGCCGGGGATGCTTGTTTAGAATATTTGTATACCGTGCTGGGGAATGTTGAGATCTGCTAGAGGATACCCAACTTCTTTAAGTTTGATTATAACTTTTCTCGGGGAGAGTGTACTGACTTGCTGGCTCACTCTCTGGGGAGTTAAGATATCTGGTTATGTTCTTTAGCTAAACCTACCTTTATACTTTGATGGACAGAACCATTAGATCGTTTGGACGACTCTTTATTGCCCCTGTTTCTGAGGTGGGAGAGGAAGACCTATGAGGTGCTGATAGTTGTTGATAGACAAACCTTCTTCTGGTAGGCAGGTGATAAGATGACAGGACATAGTCGTACGCCTTGATCCCTAACTTTTGCCTGGACCACCCTTTCGGGTTTTCAGTCCACCGGGATACCCATTTTTGCCCAATCCGCCCTTTCAGGTTTTCGACTTGCCGGGTGTACAAATTTTTTCCATTTTCATCCCTTATTTTTGCCCGAACCCTTTTGGTTCGCCGGGAAGCCCTTATTTTTGCCTAGGTGTGTCAACCTAGCGGGTCTTTGATTATGCGCAGTATTTTTTTCGACTATGTCCATGCTCTCAGAATGTAGGGAGTTGCCCCTGTTAGAAGTGTTTTGTCAGGCCACCAGAAAGTGTTTGATCAGGCAAGATTTGTTGTTGGAATGCCCCAAGTGACTCAGGCGGAGACTTGCCCCAGGCTATTTGGCCTTTGAGAGATTCTCCGACTCTTGACTTAACTGCCCCAGATGATGGACAATGGTCATGTCATGCCCCTTGATTGGAAATACTTCTGTTCATTAGGCATTCGTCGTGTGAATTTCTATGCTGTTCAAACAAAAAGTCATATGCAAACAAAGTTATGTTAAAAATGCAAAACCTATGTCTGTCTTGAAGATTTTGAAAATGCATTCTTTTTCATAAAACAAGTGAATGTTTGTAAAATGTGATGTCAACTCCGTATTTATCGTAAGCCTTAAGGAGTCAGGATACCTTTTGTAATAGTATGCTTTCGAACTAACCCATGCTTCAGCTAGGACTTTTAAGGGTTATAACGTGGCCTGGTTCACGGTTTAAGAAACAAAGGATAAAGGCTCAAATTATTTGTACCCACCCGCTCTTCGTGATGTTCTTCAAACCTAAACTCAGTTGATCATACGTTAGACCTTGTTTGAGTCTTTTGCTTTAATATACCAGTGATGATTCGGATGTTGATAGTTTATTTGGAATAGGCAGTCATTTTTTCCGAGGATTTGTAGGACCTCTTTCTTTTGATTTTTATTACCCCTATTTTTTGCCTGAACTGTTTCTTTTTAGAATTACAGTCAGCGGGATGCCCCCAGTTTCGTAAGTCTTCTTCACAGGTATTTGGACTTAATGGGGCTTCTTTTTTTTATTTATTTTAAGAGATATAATGACTGCCTATCCTTGTGATTGTTCGGAATCATCACTGTCCTTTCTTTTTTTTTTGTAAGGAACTCTTTAGTGCCATTTGTTATGCACTTGGATCAACTGAGAAAACTACCCTGCCCCAGGTTATGATAAAGGGTTTTAAATTTCGAAAAGAAAAACTCCTACTTCTTTGGCTCAGAGGGGTTGACGAGGGATTATCATCCTTATAACTCCAGTGTTTAGGAATTGAAACAATGCTTGTACCTCATCAGCGGGGTCTGTTCAAAAGCATACTGTAAAGATAGCGGTATCGTTTTCGTCATCCTCCCTCAAGAGGCTTAGAATTATTAATTGAGAGTTGATCATCAGAAAAAATATGAAAATAATTTGCGTTTAGTAAATACGAATATATTGTTTCAGAACAGACATATGCGATGCATTAATGAAATAACAATGTTTAACATGAGTAAATGTTTGAACAAAAGAAAATTGCAACTTGAACATTCGAATGAACAAAAATTTCTCAATCCTAGCCATGTTTTGGCAAGGGAGCAATGATCACGTTGGGAGTCTCGGGTACTTCAAACTGAATCTCCCCGACGTCGATCATGTCTTGAATCTTGTTCTTGAGAGGCCAGCAGTTGTCTGTGGTATGCCCCGGGCTATCAGAATGGTAGGCACACCTCTCATTAGGATGGTAGTTCGGAGCCGAAGTGTTCGGATTCCGAAGAGGAGCCCTTAAGGTGATCAGCCCTGCCTTCGACATTTGTTGTAGTGCTTGATCCAGCGACATGTTGATCTTGGTGAACTGCCTTTTAGGCTTGTCTGGTTTGCTCTGATCAGCCCGTTGTTGTGGGCGAGGTCGTTGTTGGACCTATGAAGTAATAGCAGCTTGGAGAGGCCCAAACCTTTGACTTCTTGGAAGTTGATTAATGACTGGGTCCCTGACTTGGGCTGGTTGCTTCATGTCTTGATGAAGCTGACTGATCATGGCCCTCAACTCTCCTTGTTCCTGAGCTAAACCTTGAATGAGGGCCCTTTGCCCCAGCATCTGGGTTTTCAATGTGTCTACCTCAGCTTGTAGACGTTTCAGTTGTTCGTCCTTGTCATCTTCAGGACTCTTTCTGATCAGATTCCCCATGAGGAGTGTCCTCAACTCTTCCTGCCCCTTGGATAGGCCTAGGAAAATTTCCTTGAACTGATTCTCTTGAGCGGGAAGGTCCTGGTTGTCTTGTTGTGAAGCCATTGCTGAAATAAACAGCGAGAAAGGTAAGTGACCTGCAACAAGGATACCTGTTATGCAATGATGAGTATGACATGCATGTAATGTTTTCAAGGATCTCGCGGGGTAAACAAGAAGATTTGTTAGCATCTGGATCCGGTAGCTTGATTGAAAGAACTTCATATTTGTTGAGAGTCTTTCTTCCAGGGTCAAAGGCTCACCATATCCAGTGGGTCATAGCCCCTGACTTTAGTCATCATGTCTAGTTTTGGTTTCCAAACAACCTTGGTTAGGGGAACCTTCTCCAGGAGTCAAAGCTCACCATATCAAGTGGGTCATAGCCCCTGACAACCTTGGCTAGAGGAAAATAAATCCTCTTTGCCCTTGCTGGGACAGTTGATTCACCATGACCTGCATCACAAGCCCTTGAGATCCTTGAAACGGGTTAGTCTTTATGCAGGATGCATGCAATGGTATGATGTTATGGTATGCATGGGGTAATGTAGGTGAACCCTGTTATGAGTCCTTATTAAGGACTATAAATAAAACCTGCAAGAAACTTAGTAAGCCCTGTTATGAGTCCTAATTAAGGACTATAAACAAAACCTGCAAGAAACTTAGTACACCCTGTTAGGAGTCCCAATTAAGGACTAAAAACAAAACCTGCAAGTAGTTCATGTGTCAGATAACAAGCATGCAAATAGTCAAGTTGGAAGGCACACAAGTCACACAAGACAAGCCCTTAGGGTTTAAGGCCAGCATGGGGTCTAGGTATTACCCTCTTGAAGTTGGTGGGCTCAACCTGTCCTATTAGAAGTAACCGGGTTCTAAGGGTCCCAATATCACGGGATTGCTTTCATTGTTCATCGTTTCGATTTAGCCACTGAACTGGCGACCGAAATATTCTAGGAAAGCAACCCTCAATTGAGTGTAGTATCGAGTATCAACCAACCTCGGACTGCACCAAAGTCAGTTATCTCACTACCCTAAAGAGGCCAAGATAGTTCAATTAAGGTTCCTAAGGTCTGTTGATGCTTCACGACACCACGCGGAGGCCCCGTACTCTCCTTGACTGAACTCAAGGGTTACCGGTACACACCAAAGTGCCACATCAACGTAGCAGACTGTTTCAACCATGTCGGTATACCTCGCACAGTTCCCTCACAGCCTTGTTGCTACTTTCTAAGAAGGTATCCCCCAGATCCGGGTTAGGATCTATAGAACTCCCAAGACAGTCCCACAATTTAAAGCACACAAATCAATACAATTGAAAACACAGTTATGAACTAACCCTAAGGTACACCTCACTTTATAAGTTTGTCCCCAGCAGAGTCGCCAGTTCTGTGATCGGTGGATCTGGAACTGACTGTTTAACGCTGGTTCGCGAAATGTCGCGGAAGCAAGAGTCGCCACCGTCTTTTATTTTCTCCAAATGGAAAGGACAAAAGCACAGAAAAATTCCTTAAAGAGATTGCTCTCGGTTCGGGAGGTAGATTTATAGAAAGGGAAGGTGTTAGCACCCTTTCTATCCATGGTTATCCATGGGCTCTTAGATACTTGCTCACTTGTGTTTTCAAAAATGGTTTGTTTGCTTTTTAACTGTGGGTTTTAAAAAGTTTCTTTGAAAATTTCAGTTCGACTCTTGTATCGGTCCTCAAGAGTGTTTGAAAAATGCTTTCGAAAGCTTTTTGAAAATGTGTTGGTGTGAAAAGTATTTTTGATTTGTTTTGTTTTGAATTAGAGCAAGTATCCACGAGTCGTCTACCTACCCTAAGGAATTTGTCTGTGTAAATGTCCTTT
This sequence comes from Vicia faba, assembly GCA_948472305.1. Taxonomy (NCBI): domain Eukaryota; kingdom Viridiplantae; phylum Streptophyta; class Magnoliopsida; order Fabales; family Fabaceae; genus Vicia; species Vicia faba. Next base: position 47,065,428 of record OX451740.1, read on the forward strand.
AAAGTAGTGCCATCCCACCATTGAGAGGTAGGTAGCACCACCGTTGGAGGTGTTCGGGTCAATTCGAGGTTCGGGACATGGTGATCACCAGAGCAATAGGAAGACACCTTAGAAGCTACCCTCATGTCAGGTTCCCGGATCATGAGGACTTACTAAGACATCCTCTACTCGACGATCACCTTTCGAGGCAAGGCAACAGTGAGGCGTACCCTAGGGGTGATGTGTGATTTGTGTGTCAGATTCATTGCATTTATCTTGTTCATGTTATTGGTGAGCTACGCATTTGTTTTATTTTTATCATTCATTCTTGCATGCATTTATTTAACAGTTAAAAGAGCGAGAAAGGTCAAGTTCTAAACTATTACAAAAGGCGCGGGTCCACATCGCCAAAATTTCCAGGACCCGATTTGACAGAAAAATAAAGAATTAAAGAAAAGTAAAGTGCGAAAGATAAATATTTACATGGCTTTGGGAGAGGTACATAAAAATTATAAGAAACGAAATAAAACGCGCGAATTTAATTAAGATTAGAAACGAGGGCGTTGGACCCTTTTTGAGGAAATTAAATTATTAGCAAATTAATTAAATTAAAGAAAAAGAAAATATTTTTTGGTTTTTTTGTATTTATGAGAATTTAATGAAATTAAAAACCTAATTCTACAATTTTTTATTTATTAAGAAAATATGACAATTATCTAAAATTAAGCCTAATTAATTAATTGCAACTTGATTTATAAAAATAACTAATTAAGAATTAATAATTAATATAGTAAAATAAAAAAAGGATGAAAAATGCTATAAACCCTAATTCTACCAATTTTAGGTTTTATTGAAAAAATGTTAAGATTAATCCTAGATTTAAAACTAAGTTAATTAATGAATTTTATTTACAAAAAATATTAATTAAATAAAATACTTATTTTGGTCTTTTTCTGATTTTATATTGTTTTTTATGTTTTTTATGAAAATATTAAATTAAAGGAATTAATTAAAAAAAACAATAATTGAATCAAATAAATAAAAATAATGAAAAGAATATTGCAAACCTAGGGGGGTTCTGTCCCCAAATGGGAGGTGAAGTCTTAGCATTTTAGGCCCAATAAGCCTTTGGCCTCATTGACTCTGGCGCTAGCATGTGGCATCTTTGACTGCAGTTTACCATATTCTTCAGATCTAGTCCCTTGGATTGGTATGATTGAGTGCAGTGGGACGCGTGGATGGCTTGATAACGTGGATGCATGGTGTGCTTTAGCGTTGAAGCTGCATATAAGCGTTAAATGAAAAATAATATGAAAGGGGTGGGGACCTGGGCTCGAACCCAGGTCTTGATGAATACCAATGCTATGCCTTGCCAAACGCGCTGCTTGAGTTCTTTGTATATTATACAATCAATAAACATAATAAAATAAACAAACGTTCATGCTTCTTTTTCGCGCGAGAATTTGAATATTCCAATCAACGCTGGCCACGTACCCTTCTTCTTCCTTGGCTTGTTTATTTCCTGAAAATAGAAAATGGTTAGCGGGGGTTTTAAACCCCCCCAAAATATGCCATATCTGAAAATAACGATTAGGCCGTCCGACCACATAAATTAGGCGCGAGGGTCGTTTCTAAATCGTCCAAGCCTGCTAGTTTTAACCATGGTATTGTGATCCTCTAAATTTACAGCATTTGGAAATGCCCAAATCAAAAGCTTGGTAACCCTAAATATCTTTAATGGTGAATCCTTCAATGGGGCACGAAAACAAAATCAAACCACACAGTTAGCTTCAGAATTGAATAATGAACATAAATCAAATGTTAAAAATTGCTAAGGATGCATGAATCGAGATGCACGAATGTGAAATATTTTCTGTACAGGTCACGATGATTCTCACGTTTCTTGGCGTTAGAGCTTATGGTTTTGATCCAAATTCCTTCCTTGAAGTCTCAACAAGCTAATGGAACGGATGTTGTGCCTTGAATCGCCTTGTATCCCTGTTTTCAGTTTTCAATTTTTAAGCAAAAAACTCAAGTGTGGTTTTCTATGTATGGCGCAGCTGGGAGTCTCTATGCATTAGGGTTGCACTATATATGTATGTGTGAAGGTTTTAGGGTTGAGAACTTGATCAAAAATCCATGCATTGATGTGAAAAATATTTGATTTGCAAACCATAATTTTCCAATCTTTTTCAAGCATATTTGATACAAATCATGGCCAATTGACTTGATTCTTTCTATATTTGGTCATGCACGAAATCTTAAGCTCATTCCCTGCACAAAAAGATTTGATTGCATTGGTTTGGTATTTTTCATGTATTTTAATTAATTAAATGAATTATTAATAATTAAAAATCCAAATAAATAAATAAAATTGATAAAAAACTTCCCTTTGGGCCAAATGGTCGTGCACATGCCTTGGATGATGAATTGTGGAAGAAAAAGAGGCCCATTAGCAATTTTAGGTCATTTGAAGCAATGTTAACTTTTCAAAATATCCAAATATTTCCCAACTTCCACAAGGCATAACTTGCTCAATTTTTAAGCTTTGCTCATGTTCTTGGACATTTTGGAAAGTTCTTTGAGTCCTCTAACCAATGTCTTTGTTCCCATGTCATTTTGATTTACCAATCTCAAGTTTTGGCCTTTGACTTAAAGTCCCTTTTTGTTGACTTTTGAAAATGACCTATAATGTTGAAATTGATAACTTTTTGTGAGAGCATTTCTTGGACTTGAAGTGTGAAGAGGAGTTGTAGGAAATGTCTTTATCTTCAAAATGAGCTTTGGATGGAATTTTGCTGATAATCCATGTGAAAGTTATGCCCTGGTCAAGTTACAGTTGACTTTTTCAACTGTCCAAATATGGAAACTTTTGCATCTTGAGACTTTTTGAGCCAAGCTTTGAGAATCATGATCAAGCATTGATCAAATGATGTTTGTGGCTTCAAAATGAGATATTGACCAAAAATTTGAACTTTTGACTGTCAAATGACCATTTTGCCCCTGCAGTTGACTGTAGTGCAATTAGGGTTTTTGACTGTGCAATTTTGTGCTGTAAGTCTTGAAACTTGGTATGAGGATGCTTGACCATATTTGTAGGCATGTGGGACTTGATTGGACCCTTGGAAACTTCATTTTCTTTGTCAGAACCAAAACCCTAATTTTGACTGTTAGGAGGCCCTTGACTGTGCAACCCTTGGGGAGATTTTGAAGCTTTGATTTGGCAATTTTTTTGAAGAATATGGGAGGGCAAATTTTGGGGTACAACAAAATGCTATCGGGGTATGCTCGCGTCTGGGAAAATAAATCCCTGATTATTGCTGGAGAGTTGTAAATATTCTGTCGGGAAGAGACGCTGGAGAATAACTCTGTGGGGACCAAATTAAGGGAAGAGATACTCTGTTGGTAGACCTACTGATCTGGAGGAATAAACGCAGTTGGGGATGAAATTCTTTACTAGAGATGATAAGCTTTGTTGGAGATTGAAATTTTGTATCTGTAGAAATAAACTTCGCTTGGGGGATAAAATTTACTGACTAGCTCGCGATTATGAACCTTGGCTGGGGATGATTACGTCCTGCTTTGGGGAAACTGACATCAGCGCCTTTGGATACTTTTACTCAGTGGGGAGTGTATGTACCAATAATAAGGTTGCAAAGCTGACTCTATCCCGATACCTGCTGGGCAGAGGAACCGTCGGGTTTGGTACTTCTTGTTTTTCCCTGTTTTTGGAATTACGAGTAATTGTCTTTTGTTTCTTATGTAAATATTTATGAGCAACAATCATTTTCAAATGCATATATCAAAAATAAATCATTGGACGTTCTTGCAAAACAAAACCGAAAAATAAAAACAAATTGAAGTTCCTTGTGAAAATTATTTGTATTGATTTTTGAAGTTGGCATGTAATAGGCGTTTTTGTACAAAGAGGCTGATGCGCTAGTAAGAGAATACCGTCGGAAGACAGAAATTATAAAATTTGTGTAAAGGAAAGAAAAAAAATTATGTGAAATGACCCCATTGGGTTCTAACTCTGCTATTGCCTTTATATCTTCAAGCCTCTCATCACTTTGCTACTTGGCCGAAGGTTGATCAGATTGATTGGCGCCGTCTGAGCTTGATAGTCGATACCGAAGTCTGGTCGCAAGATGACCCAATGAGACATAGTGACACGCTTCGATCCCTAACTTTTGCCTGGATTTCCCTTTCGGGTTTTCAATCCACCGGGATACCCTTTTTTGCCCAAGCCTCCCTTTCGGGTTTTCGACTTGCCGGGTGTACAGATTTTTTTCATTTTCATCCCTTACTTTTGCCTGAACCCTTTTGGTTCGCCGGGAAGCCCTTATTTTTGCCTAGGCCAGTCGACCTAGAGGGTCTTTGATTATGCGTAGTATCTTTTCACTATGTCTGCATTGACAGGGTGAGGAAGGTCGTTACCATCCATGGTGGTTAGAATCGTAGCTCCTCCCGAGAAAATGTTCTTAACCAAAAATGGCCCTTCGTACGTGGGAGTCCATTTGCCCCTGGGATTAGCTTGTGGCAGTATGATGCATTTGGTCACCAGATCCCCGACTTGATATTCTTGACGCCTGACCTTTTTGTTAAAAGCCTTAATCATTCGCTTTTGATACGTCTGACCACGGCAGATAGCAGTAAGTCTCTTTTCATCGATTAGATTTAACTGATTAAGTCGGGTTTGGATCCAGTTGTCTTCGTTCAAACCTGCATCCTTCATAATCTTGAGAGAGGGTATCTGAACTTCTATGGGTAGGACTGCCTCCATGCCATATACCAGAGATTAGGGTGTTTCCCCTGTCGACGTCCGTGCTGAGGTACGATACCCATGAAGAGCAAATGGTAACATCTCATGCCAGTCTTTGTATGTCACCGTCTCTTCTGTACAATCTTCTTGATATTATTGTTAGCTTCTTCAACAACGCCATTCATCTTCGGCCGGTAGGGAGAAGAGTTATGATGTTGTATCTTGAACTGTTCACAGAGCTCGGTGATCATTGTGTTGTTGAGATTTGTACCATTGTCAGTGATAATTCTCTCTGGTACACCATATCGACAGATCAGATTGTGTTGGATAAACCGTGCCACGATGTTCTTGGTCACAGTAGCAAAAGAGGTTGTCTCAACCCACTTTGTAAAGTAATCAATGCCTACTAAGATGAAACGATGCCCGTTAGACGCAGTAGGTCTGATCTCACCGATCATGTCGATGCCCCACATCGCAAAGGGCCACGGAGCTGTCAGGACGTTCAAAGGAACTGGAGGCACATGCACCTTACCAGCATAGACTTGGCACTTATGACAAGTTCGAGAGTGTTGATAGCAATCGGCTTCCATAGTTGACCAGTAATATCCTTCCCGTAGGATCTTCTTGGCCATGGTATGTCCACTAGAATGGGTTCCGAAGGTGCCTTCATGTAGATCTGTCACGATCCTCTCTGCTTCGCTCTTGTCTACACACCATAGTAGTGTGGAGTCATGGTTGCGTTTATAGAGGATCCCATTACTGAGGAAGAACTTTGCAGCGAACCTTCTCAGAAACTTCTTATCATTGACAGATGCCCCTTTAGGATACTCCTGAGCCTCGAGGTACCTTTTGACTTCGTGAAACCAGGGTTTATCTGCCCCTTCTTAGGTATCGATTTCACAACAGTGTGCTGGTTCATCCAACCTCTCAATGGTAATTTGGGGAGCTTCATTGTCCCACCTAACCTTGAACATAGAAGACATTGTATCTAGCGCGTCCTCCAACTGGTTCTCTTCTCGTGGGAAATGTTCAAAGGTTACCTCCTCAAAGTGTGGAAGCAATGTCAGTACATACTCTTTGTAAGGAATGAGATTCGGGTGCTTCGTATCCCACTCATCTTTGATTTGACTTATCACCAAAGCGGAATCCCCGAATACATTCAAGAACTTGATCCTCAGGTCAATAGCATCTCGAAGACCCATGATACATGCTTCATACTCCACCATGTTGTTGGTGCAGTTGAAAGATATTCGGGCAGTGAACGGAGTATGACAGCCCTCGGGAGATATGATTACATCGCCAATGCTGTTACCCAGTGCATTTGAGGCTCCATCAAAATAAATAGACCATCGGGATCCTTCCTCAGGTCCTTCATCCGGTCCAGGTTCTTCTTAGTCAGTCACTAACATGATATTCTCATTCGGGAACTCGAAATTCATGGACTGGTAGTCATCCAAGGCCTGATGAGCCAAATGATCAGCCAATACACTCCCCTTTATTTCTTTTTGGGTTGTATATTGTATGTCGTATTTGGTTAAGATCATTTTCCACCTTGCTATCCTTTCAGAGAGAGCGGGCTTCTCGAAAATATACTTGATCAGATCCATTTTTGATATCAACAAAGTAGTGTGAGTCAGCCTATACGGTCTCAGTCGGCGAGCAGCCCATGCCAAAGCGCAACAAGTTTTCTCGAGAAATGAGTATCGTGTCTCACAGTCGGTAAACCTTTTGCTAAGGTAGTATAAGGCGTGCTCTTTTTGACCAGACTCGTCATGCTTCCCCAGCACACACCCCATTGAATTGTCTAGAACTGTCAAGTATAATATCAAAGGTCTTCCTTCAACTGGAGGCATCAGAATTGGTGGTTCTTGAAGGTATTCCTTGATTCTTTCGAAAGCGGTCTGGCATTCATCATTCCACTTTACCACTTGATCTTTCTTCAGCAGCTTGAAGATTGTCTCACAAGTAGCAGTCAGATGTGAAATGAACCTGGCGATATAATTCAGGCATCCCAAGAAACCTCTAACTTCCTTCTCTGTACGGGGAGCCGACATTTCTTGTATGGCCTTTACCTTTGCAGGGTCTACCTGAATACCCTTGTCACTAACGACAAAACCCAGAAGCTTACCAGATCTTACCCCGAAGGCACACTTGTTCGGATTCAACCTCAACTTATACGTCTTCAGTCTGTCAAACAATTTCTGGAGATGATCAAGGTGCTCTCCCTCAGTCTGAGACCTGGCTATCATATCATCAACATAAACTTTGATCTCATGGTGGATCATATCATGGAACAAAGTGATCATGGCGCGCTGATAGGTTTCCCCAACATTCTTCAACCCAAAAGGCATCACCTTGTAGCAGAAAGTGCCCCATTGTGTGACGAAGGTTGTCTTCTCCATGTCTTCAGGAGCCATCTTGATTTGGTTATAGCCAGAGAAACCATCCATGAAGGAGAAGACTTTATGTTGTGCGGTGTTGTCGACCAGAACATCAGTGTGAGGAAGCGGGAAGTCATCCTTGGGGCTTGCCCTGTTCAGATCTCTATAATATACGCACATCCGTACCTTACCGTCCTTCTTAGGTACCGGAACAACGTTAGCAACCCACTGTGGATAGGAAGTGACAGCTAAGAATCCTGCATCGAACTGTTTCATGACCTCTGCCTTGATCTTCTCTGACATTTCAGGGCGCATACGACGGACCTTCTGTTTAACTGGAGGACAATCTTCTTTAGTCGGCAGGCGATGTACCATAATATCAGTGTCTAAACCAGGCATGTCTTCATAGGACCAGGCGAAGATCTCTACATATCCGTGCAACATCTGTATCAACCTCCGTTTGACGCTAAGCTCCAGATTTGCACCTATTTTGACCTCTTTATTGTCTTCCTCAGTACCCAAGTTCACTGTCTCAACCGGCTCTTCATGGGGTTGTATGGCCCTTTCTTCCTACTGTAGTAGTCTAGCAAGTTCTCCAGGCACCTCACAATCATCCTCACCTTCGTCTTCGGCTTGGTTGATCAGATTTTTGAAGTCATAACTGGAAATAGCAGAGATGTTATCAATGGGATCCAGAGTGGATATGGATCTGCATTGTGATACGTGAGTGTGTGTAAGAGAATAACTGTTTTGATAAAGTGAAAAACAGAAAAGAAAAACAAGGAGCACAAAATTTGTATGCAAGAAATGTCCAATGCTTTATTAATGATTATGAAATGACAAATAATAGCCCTCACAAAGCCAAGGTGTCTCGGGAAAGGCACCAGGCCGTAAAGTTTCAAATTGTTTATTATAAATATTAAAACAAATAAGTCAATTACTGCGGAATAAAATAAATAGGTATGAAGTCCCTAGCCATCCAGTTACTCGGTCCACCGTTGGTAGTTGGGTAGATCCAGCTGTCAGTGTTTGAATCCTCTTTACTGTCTTCAATGAAGTTAATCCCACGATTGCTGATGCGTAGGGGAGGTCCTCCATCCCGAGCACGTCTAACAGCCCTTTGAGCCCATGTAGTAAAGCCCAAACCAAATTTATCAGTTTTATGAGTGAAATCATGGAGTTGACCCCAATTGGCACACCCACCTTCTTCAACCGCGGCCCTGGAGTCCTTGAGAGAAGCCATCCTCAAAGGAGGTTTGTTGCCAGTAGTTTCAGTTGATGTCAAGATCTGTGGGACCTCTTCAAAATTTTGGCAAGGAGTTTCGATGAATTCCCCGTCCATCTCTACGTAGCGGAGGGAGTTGAGGTGACTCACCATATATTCTTCTTCACCCTGCATTGTGACAATCTTTCCTTTCACCAGATACTTCAGCATTTGGTGGAGTGTGGAGGTGATTGCCCTAGCCTCGTGGATCCAAGGACAACCTAGAAAACAAGAATATGATGGCCTGATATCCATCACATAGAAGGTGGACCCAAAAGTCTGAGAACCTACCTTGATAGGGATGTCTACCTCCCCGTGCACCATTCTCTTAGATCCGTCAAAAGCCCTTACCACAATGTTACTAAGCTTTAGAGTTAAACCCTCGCAATCCAACCAGTCTAATGCCTTCTTCGGCAGAACATTCAATGAAGACCCAGTATCTACCAGCACATGAGCCATAGTGGTGCCCCTGCATTAAATCGAGACATGCAAAGCATCATTATGCTTCCTTCCTTTCGGTGTCAAATCGGCATCTGAGAAACCCAACCCATTATCAGCAGTCAGGCTGGCCACACAATCTTTGAACTGATCAGCTGAAGTCTCTTGCGGCACATGCACAGTTTTGAGGAATGCAATCAAAGCCTTCGCATGGGCCTCGGAGCATAACAGCAAAGACAACATGGATATCTTTGATGGGGTCTTCCCCAGTTGCTCGACCACATTGTAGTCGCTCTTCTTAATGATTTTCAATATTTCCTCCATTTCTTGCTTAGAGGCTTCCACAACAATTTTTCTAGGCGCCTCCATCCGGGCAGGTTCACCTATAACTTCTTTGCCGCGGGTATCAGACGATTCGCCAACAGGGGTAACAACCGGAGTAAGAACAGGAACAGTAGCAGATGTACTAGCAGGAACAACAGATGGAATAATAATAGGCTTGTTGACATCCTTAGGGGAAATCTCGGGAGAGATGACCCTTCCACTTCGAGTAACTTTGTTGGTTCCGACAATGTTGCCAACACCAGGATCAACTTCTTCATCTTTCAAATCTTGTTTGATGCCATGATAGTACACATCAGTGCCATAATGCCACGGGACAACTTTGTCCGAGACATACGGGGCAGGACCAGGAGCAGTAATTATTAGCGGAGTGATTCTTGGAGCATATGTAATCCTAACAGGTCTTCTCGAGGAGACCTTGGAAGGATTGGCGGAAATGGTTATAATGGCTACGTCTTCAGATGGTACAACAAGAACCAAAGTTTTCTCAAACAGAATTTCTTTTCTATCTATCATGCGTTGGACACCTAACTTCAGCAAACGGCAACCAGAAGGTAGAAACGAACACATGTGGCAACCTTCACCATAACCCGGAAATAAACCGGCCAACAAAAAATTCTTCTTGACAGTCATGAGAGAAGTAGATACTTCATCGACATAGGTAACAAACAAATCAGTATCAATAGTATTAACTCCATGATCGTGCTTAGGCATGGGAGCAATTATGACACTTGGCATCTCCGGAGCATCAAAATCTATTTCCTTGGCTTTAATCAAATCTTGTATTTTGTTTCTCAGAGCCCAGCAGTCATTTGTATCGTGGCCAGGACTCTCAGAATGATAGGCACATCGGGCATTCGGATTATATCAGGGAGATGTAGTATTTGGATTCTTGGGAGCCTCTTTCAAGGTTACCAAGTTGGATTTCAGCAGATGAGGTAGAACTTCAACCAATGTCAATGCGGGTAAACTGTCGTTGTGGTCTTTCCACCCTTTGTTGATTGTTGTGTTGTGGAGCAACTGCAGGTTTAGGTATCATCACGACACTTACTGTCTGACGTTGTTCAGCCCTGTTCTGACCCCTCGGGCTGTAGATGGCACTGGCTTCCTTCTTACCAGCAAAAGGCTTCTTTACTGAACTTGAAGAGGTATCCTTCTGTATTTTACCCTACTCTTTCCCCAGTTAGGATCAGCTCAGTGAAACCATCTGATGAGTTTCCGATCAAATGATTGAAAAATGGACCAGATAGCGTCCCCAGAAACATATCAACCAACTCCCTATCAGACAACAGGGGTTGAACTCTCCCAGCCAAGTCTCTCCATTTTTGTGCATAATCTTTAAAGCCTTCACTTGCACCCATGGACATACTCTAGAGTTGAGTACGAGTGGGAGCAAGGTCGGCATTATACTGGTACTTCTTGTAGAAAGCAGCAGCCAGATCTTCCCAGTTTCGGATATTTTCTCCCTCTAGCTGGTAGAACCATTCAAGTTGAGTCCCTGACAGACTATCTTGAAGAAGTGAACCCACGGATTTCTATCAGTTGTGTGGGGCTGGATCTTTCTGACATAAGAACGGAGATGGAGTTTTGGGCAAGACACCCCATCATATTTAGAAAAAATTGGAGCCTTGAACTTCTGCGGGATGACCACTCCCGACACCAATCCCAATTCTTCAAAATCCAACCCGGGTATCCTCTAGACTTCCATAGCACTCAAACAATCTTCCAAATTCTTGTATTTATCCTCAGTGGGAGGATATTGCTCATCGTTGTAGTCCGTATCATTGTCAGAAACTTCAGGACTGGGGTTTTTTTCCCTTGTTTCACCCTCTTGATTTTCCTCTTCCTTAGATGAAGAGGTTAGATCGACTTGTCGCTTCAACCGCTCTCCAAAACTTCTGCCCATATTCACAATACCGGCAGCCTTCTTCTTTTTCTTCTTCTCTTTCAGAATGAGGGCTTTCAGATCCTCCTGCCCTTTTGCCAGACTTATGAACATTTGTTGGAACTGGGCATTTTATGCCTGAAGATCCTTGATGCTTTGTTCATGAGACATTTCTGCTGAAATAAACATCGAAGAAGATGAGAAACCTGTAATGGTATCTGTTTATGCAATGTCATGGATGATATGCGTATGCAATGATTTCAATGATTCTTATAGGCTCAGATTCGTTTAACTAAAAGAAACACACGTTAATTGCATTGATAAGTTCGAATTGTTACAAAGAATTCCCTTTAGGCTTACAAATAAACAAAACAAAACTGAAAGCAAAAAGAAACTAGGTCTCCCAGGAGCGCATCCTCTTTGGTGAGATATAGGCATTTATGTTCCTTTCTTCATGAAGTAGCCTAGTGAGCTCCAGGACCTTCTTCTCGCTGGCATAGAACCGAGCTTCAAACGTGTCCCGCTCTTCTTTGAGCTGAACCCAAGACTTCTATAATTCTTCATGATCAGTTGGCATGTCAGGGTGATGAACAACTGAAGTAGTGGCTCCTTCAGTACCTGGCTCCACGGTTATTGGTAGGACAGCAGGGTAGGGCATCATCAGACTTTGGGCACGAGCCCATACCCATTGGAGATAAGGCTCAAGAGGAATGGAATTCTTGTGCCCTAGCGTCTTACTATCAATTTTATGTACCATTCCCCAAGCTTTTATGAACCTTCAATGATAGCCTTGAACGTCGTTCCCATAATTAAAGGCGATTCCTTGGATAAGTGTATCATGAGGACCATCTCTTCTCGCATAACCAAACTGACGCAGTGCCAAATAAAGGTTGTAAGTGATTCCTCCCTTAATTCCTAAGAAGGGGACATTAGGTAATTCACCACAGCGATCGATGATGGTAACATCTTCCGAGAACCGTGAACACCAATGAATGTCTGAATGCTTAAGGGGCATCAGCCTGCGAGACCATTTCAAACCCTGCTCATTCTTCAAAATAGACCTGGGTAGGTGCGAAATAAAATACCTAGCCAATAGAGGAGTGCAACACAGGAGGTTTCCCCTTCTCTTTAGAGTGTGAACATGAAAAAAGTGCAGAATATCCCTGAGTAATGTAGGTACTGGATTATGAGACAGGAAAACCTTGATAGTTCTCACATCTACGAGTTGATCAGCATTATGGAAAAGTACCGTCCCGTAAATGAGAAGTGCCAGCACCTCTTCGAAAGCTTGTAAATCTAAGGTATCCCAAAAATGATAGGCCTTCTCAAATAGAAACTTAACCGGAATTCCTTGGACACTCCCTATAGTCTCCCAATTTTCCACTATGTCAGACCGTTGTAAAGACAGAGCTCTAGCAATTTCTTCAGGCTTTGGATGTTTTTCCGTACCATTGAAAGGCAACTGGTCAATAATAGGTACTCCTAATAACTGAGAAAATTCCTCCATAGTAGGTACTAACTGATAATCCGGGAAGGTGAAATAATGGTGCATCGGGTCGAAGAACTGAAATAGCACTTTTAACAACTCTTCATCAGGTTTTGCAGTGACCAAATTGAGCAACTGACCATGCTTTCTAGTGAAATAAGAACCTTCGAGAACCCTTAATGCCAGATCCTTTAGTTGGAGAGACATTTTCACAAGGTTGATCTATATAGTGTTCCTACGGGCAGATGCCATGTCCTATAAAATAGAGAAAAAATGAGCCCTAGGGAATCCTTGAAATGGTTAGTCATGATATGCCATGCATATGATGTCATGATTAGGTTAGAAAATCACAGGTATAGCAAACAACAAACAAGTCACACCAAGTTCTTAGGTTTAAGGCTTGCATGAGTTTTAAGGTCATACCCTCTTAAAGTTGGATTGGTTCAACCTGTCCTATAAATAGTAATCGGGTTCTAAAAGGGATCTCAATATCATTGATCTTTCTCCCAGCTTCGTTCAATAGGCGATTGACTCGCAACCAAACAAAGCTCAAGAGTCAGACCTCAATAAGTGTAGCATCGAGTATCTGTCGACCTTGGGTATACACCAAAGTCGGCCATCTCGCTACGTCCTACTGGCCAAGTTGTGCAATTAAAGGTTCTAAGGTCAGTTGATGCTTCACGACACCACGCGGCGGCCCTGTACTCTCCCTGATTGACTCATGGGTTACCGGTACCAACCAAAGTGCCAAATCAACGTAGCTACTGCTTCAACCGTGCCGGTATACCCCAGCATAGTTCCCTCACAGTTTATTGCTACTTACCTAAAAGGTGTTCCCCAGATCTGGGTGTAAGATCAAATAACCCAAACAGTTCCCATAAATATAAAACAAGCAAGACAATCAAGAGAAAGCAATTAAATATGACCTAGATCCTAAGGTTTACCCCACTTTATAGAAGTCCCCAGCAGAGTCGTCAGTTCTGTGATACGGTGGCAGAACCGACTGTTTTTACTGGTTTGCGTTTTGCATTTGCAAAATGTCGCGATAAGCAAGAGTCGCCACCGACTTTTATTTCATCCAATCTAGGAAAAGGAAAAAGAACATAAAAAACCTTTTTTCCAGATATTCTGAGTACGGGGGGTAGATTATAGAAAGGGAAGATGTTAGCACCCTTTCTATCCATGGTTTTCCATGGGCTCTTAGGTACTTGCTCATCTTTTTAAATTTCTTGTGCGTGCTTGCTTTGAAAATGTTTTGCTTCGTGATAACCCTTGTATCAGTCCTCAAGGATGTGACAAAGTTGTTTTGAAAATTTGTTTTGAAAAGTGTTTGTGTGAAAAGTTTTTATTGAGCAAGTACTTAAGATTCTACCTACTCAAAAAAAGATTATTTATTCTATTTCCTTTAGTCAGTGCTATCCTACTATTAAGGAGTAGGTAACACCATCGTTGGAGTTGTAAGGGACATTCGAAAGGGACAAATACAATCACTAAAGTAATAGTTAGAAAACTTTAGTAGTAACCCTAGAGTCTTAAGATCTTTTCGAGGCAACGTTTCCGAGGCAACATTCGAATGGGACATTTTGATCTTTTAGACTGGAGGGCGACCACTAAAATTTCCTATTCTTAATGACTGTTTACCGAAGGCAACCGGAGTGAGGCAACCCCTAGGAGTGAACATGTGCATGTGAACTTTTTTTCAGTTATTTAATCTTTACACATTAGGTGATCTACCATTTTAAATTTCAAGCATTCTTTCCATACAATCCTATTAGCCATGCATCTAGACAGTTAAAGGTTGCGAGAATTTAAAGTGCAAAAAATAAAACCTAGCTATTACAAGGCTTCGGGGAGGGGAATTAATTACATGACCAAAAATCAGGGATTTAAACAGTAAATAAAAACCCTAGGTTGACTATTACAAACCCTGAGCACTTACAAAATAATGGACAAATAATTAACAAGCGCACGGCAAATTAAATGCGAGGACGATTGATATAACCTAAAACCCTAATTGAGAGAGAAAAGATTTTTTTGTGGATTTTTATTGAAGAAAACAATTTAATTGCAAATTAATTAAACCTAATTTCTAATTGTTTTTAAATTATGAAAGAAATCAAATTAACTTAATTTTCTAATTAAATTAATTAATTAAAGAAATAAATATTTATGAGAAAAATGATTTTTGATGTATTTTTTAAGAAAATTAACTAAATTATGTACAACTAAAATCCTAATTCTAATTTATTTTTAATTATAAAAAGAGGATTAAATTACCCTAAATTAAATAAACTAATTAATTAAAAATATTTATTAAGAAAAGATTTTTGTGATTTTGATTTGTTAATTTAATAAAAATAATTTTTGTATTAATTAAAAAAAGGAAAATAATTAAAGAAAATAAACAAAGAAATTAAAAATAAAAAAATAGAAAAAATAATAATAAAATGGGCCTCTGATGAATTGCTGAAGGGGGGTGTGAAGCTGAAATTCTTGGCCCATTAAGCTAAGCCCAAGTCAACCACGCTGGATTAGGTGTAGCGTTAACCTGGAGGTATATCATACTCCTTCACTACAGGCGTTGGATCTGGATTGATCCTAGATCCACTGGTCAGGAATTGCTAGCGCATGGTGGATGGTTGAGAGCGTGATACACCTGATTACAGAAGAAAAAATAATATAAGGAAATCATTGGGAAATCATTCTCGCCACCAACGATACATTGCCAACTGCGCTAACTTGTTAATTTATTTATATAATGAAAACAAAACGTAATAAATAAAACAAAGTAATGGACTCAGAAAGGCGCGCGAAATTAAAATCAGCCAATCATGGGCTGCCACGCCTCATCTTCTTCGCTGCAAATGTCGTATTAGGTGATTGACCTATACCTACAGACGTTTGCTGTAACTACAGCCCTGCAAAACTCAAAAATCTCAAATGAGCATGATAAATTAATTGTGAAGGTACCAATAAACTCGTCTTGGCCTCACGAGCATCATGGTACCTCATTCATAGCCAAATTTTACCTATATACAAAGACCCTAAAACTCATGTAGAAACCCTAACAATGGCAGATGCGTGTAAAGGTCCCAAAAATGCAATTAAACTATGTGGTCAGCTTGAAAACATGATAATGATCACAAATATAATAATTAAAGGTGCTAATGATGCGTAAATTGTAATAATCGAATTTGAAAAAACTTGCAAACCGTGATGTGTCTAGGCAGTGGTTCTTGACGTTTTGAAGGCTGCAAATGATGTTGTTGGCTTCAGGAAATGGCCAGGAAGTGATTAGGGTCTTTTAATGGCCTGGAATCATCCTCTAGGGAAGAAATCAAATGCACATTTTTTATCCAATTTTTTAGTTTTGGTTCTTGCTCCCTACGACTGCAAAACCTTGTCTTTTGATCTGCAATTGTTCAATATATATCATAGGGTGAATTAGGGTTGTAAAAACAGATCACATCTTTGAAAGTTTTGAAAATTTGATTTGATCTTCATGGCATATGTAAACTTGCTATAATGAGCCAAATTATCTCTTTCTTGTTCCAATTATCCTTGATTCGAATTGATCATGATATCCTTGCATTATTTGATTGAGACCCTGTCTAAAAATCAGATCACAACATATCTTTTCCATTATTCATCAATTATTTGATTTAATTGAAATTTTAATTAACAAAAAATCCAAATAAATTGAAAAATGAAGCAAATAACATGAGGCTGGATTTTTGGGTCGTGGACCATGCTATAAGTGAGGTTCAATCATGAAATGCTAGGCCCATTTGGTAAAAAATTCACTTTTGAGCATATTTGACTTTTGGCAATTTTACAAAAAAGGTCAACTTTGATAAGGCATATCTCTTCCAATTTTAACCCTAGAGAGGTGTTCTTGGACTTTTTAGAAAGCTTAGGATGTACACTAAGCAACAATTTTGGTATCATTTCAATTGGATCTTCCATGTTCATGTATGAAGCTTTGACCCAAAAGGTGTTTTTGTTGACTTTTCAAAAGGACCTATAATGTAAAAATTCATATCTTTTGATGAGTGCATATTTTTAACTTGAGGGATGAAGATGAATTGTAGGGAATTGCATCCTCTTAAAAATGAGCCTTGGATGGAAATTTTTTGATAAAGTATGGAGAAGTTATGCTTGGTCAAAGTTGGGTTGACTTTTCCTACAAAACCCTAATTTAGCAACTTTTGGGTTTTGATGAATTTAGAGCATTCCTTGAGGAATTATGATCAACCCTTGATAAAATGATGGAATTAACTTCAAAATGTTGATGTTGACCAAAAATCTTGAGGTTTGACTATATGTGGGCCATAGTTGACTTTTGACCTAATACAATCGATTCTCAAGCATTTGAGCAGTTGATTGAGCAAACTTCTTATGCAAGGCCTGAAACTTGGAATGGATGATCTTGGGAACATATTAAGACCTTGGAAATCATTTGAGTCCTTTGTGGTTCACACATATTGATGAAAATGGAAATCCTAATTTGACATATACTGCCTTAATAGAGAGTTTGTCTGGTCAACTCTTGGACTTCCTTGAGCAACTTGGGGATCTCAATTGACATTTGTTGAGTAAAATGGAAGGGGAAATTTTGGGGTACAACAAGATCCAAAGCCCCAGAATTGAGGGTCCACCATGCACCTCAGAAGGAAGCCCCATGGAACCTCACGCTGGATATTGGGCCATCATCTTGGGCCTTCATAAACTCAGCAACGCACCCCCCAGATCACACAACAACCTCAGGCCCAATTTTAATTCTCTTTTAATTTCTTTTATTTAATTATTTGTCTTAATTTTTTTTTTACAAAATCATTTTTTTATTAAATCAGAAAATCAGAAAATCACAAAAAACATTAGGATCAGTTTTTTTTATAAAATATTTAATTGCATTAATTAATTAGGTTAATTAGGTTAACTTAAATACTTTTTCCATAATTAAAATTAAATAGAAGTTAGGTAAATTTGCAAAGTTAATTTTTTTTTCTCATAAAAATCCAAAAAAATATCTTTTCTTTATTCACCAATTAATTGTTTCTGAATTTAATTCCCCGTTTAATTTACTCTCGCGCGTATTTATTTCATTATTTTTACCATTAATGTAATTGCTCTGAGTTTGTAATAGTTAATTAGGTTTACTATTTCGCATTTACTATTTTCCCCGGCTTTTTTGATTATGTAATCCCCCTCCCCAAAGCCTTGTAATAGCTAGGGTTTTAATTTCTCGCACTTTACTTTCCGCAATTATAAACTGCCTAGATGTATGGATAATAGGATTGAATGGCAAGATAACAATTTAAAACGGTAGATAATCCTAAATGCGCAAGATAAATGAAACTGAAATCAAACACTTGCACATGCTCACTCCTAGGGTTTGCCCCACTTCCGTTGCCTTCGGTAAACGGTCATGAAGCACAGGGAATTTTAGTGGTTTCCCTCTAGTCCCAAAAGATAAAAAATGACTCGTTCGAATGTTGCCTCGGAAAGATCTTTAGGATTTTAGGGTAACTACTAAAGCTTCCTAATCATTACTTATGTGATCATACTCGTCCCTGTCGAATGTCCCTTAAAACTCCAACGATAGGGCTACCTACTCCTTAATAGTAGGATAGCGTTGTCTAAAGGAAACGAGAATGAACAATCTTTTTTTTCGAGTAGGTAGAACATCTTAAGTACTTGCTCAAATAAACTCTTTCCCATAAACACTTTCAAAACAGTTTCAAAAACCACTTCGTCACGCTCTTGAGGACCGATACAAGAGTTATCACGAAGTTAAACAAAACTTTTTGCAAAACACACACAAGCAATTTCAAAAATGAGAAAGTACCTAAGAGCCCGTGGAAAAACACGGATAGAAAGGGTGCTAACACATTCCCTTTCTATAATCTACCCCCTGTACTCAAAAAATCTCGAAAAAAAGGTTTTTTCTGTTCTTTTCCCTTTACTTTGTTGGATGAAATAAAAGTCGGTGGCGACTCTTGCATACCACACATTTGCGAATACAAAACGCAAACCATTATAACAGTCGGTTCTGCCACCGTATCACAGAACTGGCGACTCTGCTGGGGATATAATAAGTTGGGTATACCTTAGGATCTATGTCATTTCTAAAAATTGATTTCTTGTTTTGCTTTGCCTGCTTTATATTCAAGGGTTTTGTTGGGGTTATGTAGATCCTACACCCTGATCTGGGAACACCTTTTAGGTAAGTAGCAATAAACTGTGAGGGAACTGTGTGGGGTATACCGACACGGTTGAAGCAGTAGCTACGTTGATGTGGCACTTTGGTTGATACTGGTAACCCTTTAGTCAATCAAGGAGAGTACGAGGCCGCCGTGCGGTATCGTAAAGCATCAACTGACCTTAGAACCTTTAATTTCACAACTTGGCCAATAGGACATAGCGAGATGGACGGCTTTGGTGTATTCCCAAGTTCGACAGATACTCGATGCTACACTCATTGAGGTTTGACTCTTGAGTTTTGTTTGGTTGTGAGACAATCTTATATTGAATGAAGCTTGGGGGAAAGATTGGTGATATTGAGATCCCTTAGAACCCGATTACTATTTATAGGACATGTTGAACCAATCCAGCTTCAAGAGGGTATGACCTTAAAACTCATGCAGGCCTTAAACCTAAGGACTTGGTGTGACTTGTTTGTTTCTTGCTATACGTGTGATTTCTTAGCATAATCATGACATCATAAACATGGCATATCATACTAACCATTTCAAGGATTTTCTAGGACTCATATTTGCTTTGTTTTGTTGGACATGGCACCCGCCCGTAGGAACACTATCCAGATTAACCTTGTGAAAGTGCCTCTCCAACTGAAGGACTTGGCATTAAGGATTCCTGAAAGCTCTCCCTTCACTGAGAAACATGGTCGGTTGCTCAACTTGGTCACTTTAAAACCTGATGAAGAATTGTTAAAAGTGTTATTTCAGTTCTTCGATCCTTTGCACCACTGCTTCACCTTCCCGGATTACCAGCTAGTGCCTACTATGGAGGAATTTTCTCAGTTGTTGGAGGTACCTATTCTTGATCAGTTACCTTTCAAAGGTACGGAAGAACATCCAAAGCTTGAAGAGATTGCTCGAGCTCTGTCCTTACAACGGTCCGACGTAGTGACAAATTAGGAAACTAGAAGAAATGTCCAAGGAATCCCGATTAAATATCTATTTGAGAAGGCTTATTATTTTTGGGATACCCTGGACTTACAAGATTTAGAAGAGGTATTGGCATTCCTCATCTATGGGATGGTACTTTTCCCTAATGCGGACCAACTCTTAGATGTGAATACTATTAAGGTGTTTCTGTCTCATAATCTGGTGCCTACAGTACTTGGGGATATTCTACACTCTTTGTATCCTCGCACTCTAAAGAGAAGGGGGACCCTCCTGTGTTGCACTCCTCTATTGGCTAGGTGGTTTATTTTGCACCTACCCAGGTCTATTCTGAAGAATGAACGGGGTATGAAATGGTCTCATAGGCTGATGTCCCTTACACATTCAGACATTCATTGGTGTTCACGATCCTCAAGAGATGTTACCATCATTGATAGCTATGGCGAATTACTTAATGCCCCTCCCTTAGGAATTAGGGGAAGAATCACTTATAACCCTTGTTTGGCACTGCAGCAGTTTGGTTATGCGAGAAGGGATAGTCCTCATAATGCGCTTATCCAAGGAATCGCCTTCAACTATGAAAATGATGCTCAGGGTTACTGCAAAAGGTTTATGAGAGCTTGGAGAATGGTACATAAAATTGATAGCAAGACACTGGGGCACAAGAATTCCATCCCTCTTGAGCCTTATCTCCGACGGCTACGAGCCCGCGCCCAAATTCTTATGATGCCTTACCCTACTTTCCTACCAATGATTGTGGAACCAGTTGCTAAAGGAGACACTCCTTATCTTGTTCATCATCCTGACATGCCAATTGATCATGAGGAGTTATAGAAATCCTGGGTTCAACTTAAAGAGGAGCGGGATACGTTCGAAGCTCAATTATATACCAGCAAGAAGAAGGTCCTGGAGCTCACTAGGCTACTTCATGAAGAAAGGAACATAAACACCTACATTACGCCAAAAAGGATGCGCTCTTGGGAGACCTAGTTTTCTTTTTGTTTTAAGTTTTGTTTGTTTGATTGTAAGCCTAAAAATTCTTTGTAACCGTCCGAACTTATTAATACAATTAACGTATGTTTCTTTTTGGTTAAACAAATTTGAGCCTTTACAAGTCCTTGAAATCATTACATACGCATACCATCCATGACATTGCATAAACAGGTACCATTACAGGTTTCTCATCTTCTTCGTTGTTTATTTCAGCAAAAATGTCTTCTAAACAAAGCATCAAAGATCTTCAGGCACAAAACGCCCAATTTCAACAGATGTTCATAACTTTGGCAAAAGGGCAGGAAGATCTGAAGGCCCTCATTCTGAAGGAAAAGAAGAAGAAGAAGAAGAAGAAGATGAAGAAGAAGAAAAAGGTCTCTGGTGTTCTGAATTTGGGCAGAAGGTTCAGGGGGCCGTTAAAGCAACCAGTTGATCTGACCTCCTCGTCCAAAGAATAGGAGAATTAAGAGAGGGAGACAAGGGAGAAGGACCCTATCCCTGAAGTTTCTGACAATGATACAGACTACAATGGTGAGCAGTATCCTCCCACTGAGGATAAATACAAGCAGTTAGAGGATTGGTTGAGCGCTATGGAAATCCAGAGAATACCAGGACTGGATTTTGAAGAGCTAGGATTGGTGTCTGGGGTAGTCATCCCACAAAAGTTTAAAGATTCGGTTTTCGCAAAGCATGATGGGGTGTCTTGTCCCAAGCTTCATCTCCGTTCCTATGTGAGGAAGATTCAGCCTCACACTGCTGATACGAACTTATGGGTTCACTTCTTTCAAGACAGCTTGTCAGGGACTCAGCTCAAATGGTTCTATCAACTGGAGGGAACCAATCTCCGTAACTGGGAGGATTTGGCTGCCGCTTTTTATAAGCAGTATAAATACAATGCTGACCTTGCCCCCACTCGTACCCAACTCTAGAGTATGTCCATGGGTGCAGGTGAAGGATTTAAGGCATATGAGCAGAAGTGGATAGATTTGGCTGGGAGAGTCCAACCCCCTTTGTCTAATAGGGAGTTGGTTGACATGTTTCTTGGGACGCTTTCTGGTCCATTCTTCAATAATTTGATTGGTAGCTCCTCAGCTGGTTTCACCGAGCTGATATTAACAGGAGAGATGGTAGAAGCTGGGATCTAGAGTGGCAAGATTCAGAAAGACACATATTCGAGCTCAGTGAAGAAGCCCTTCACAGGTAAGAAGGAAGTCAGTGCTATTTATAGCCCAAGAGTTCAGAACAGAGCTGAACACCATCTAGTGGTAGGTGTTGTGATGATATCTAGGCCCGCGACTACCCCACAACGCAACAATCAGCAAAGGGTAGAAAGACCGCAAAGTCAGTTTACTCGAATTAACATGACATTGACTGAGGTTCTACCCCATCTTCTAAGATCCAACCTGGAAACCTTGAAAGAGGCTCCCAAGAACTCCCAACACCACATCTCCTCGGTACAATCCAAACGCTCGGTGTGCATACCATTCTGAGAGTCCTGGCCACAATACAAATGACTGTTGGGCTTTGAGAAATAAAGTACAAGATCTAATTGAAGTCAATGAGATTGAGTTTGATGCTCCGGAGAAGCCCAATGTCATAACTGCTCCCATGCCTAAGCACAACCGTGGGGTTAATGCCATTGATATCGATCTGTTTGTTACCTTTGTTAATGAAGTTTCCACTCCTCTTATGACTGTTAAGAAGAATTTGTTGTTGGCCAGTTTATTTCCGGGTTGTGGTGAAGGTTGCCACATGTGTTCATCTCTGCCCACTGGTTGCTATTTGCTGAAAGTAGGTGTTCAACGCCTGATGGACAGCATAGAATTTTTTTCCGAAAAGACTTTGATTCCAACTGTTCCGTGTGAAGGTATTGCCATTATAACCATTTCCGCCAATCCTTCCAAGGTCTCCTTTAAAATACCTGTTAGGATTACACCTGCTCCATGAATCGCCCCGCTGATAATCACTTTTCCTGGTCTTGTATCGTACTCCTCGGACAAAGTTGTCCCTTGTAATTATGGCTCCGATGTTTACTATCATGGTGTTAAGCAGGATTTGAAGAATGAAGAAGTTGATCCCGATGTCAGTAACATTGTCGGGACCAGTAAGATTACTAGAAGTGGAAGGGTTTTCTCTCCTGAGATCTCCCTGAAGACTGTCACTAAGACTGTTGTTATTTTATCTGTTGTTCCTACCGGTACTTCCGTTACTACTCCCATTCTTACTCCAGTTGTTACCCCTGCCTATGAGTCATCTGGGACTCGAGGCAAAGAAGCTATAGGTGAGCCTGCCTGGACGAAGGCACCTAGAAAAGTTGTTGTGGAATCCTCTAAGCAAGAGATAGAGGAAATCCTAAAAATAATCAAAAAGAGTGACTACAATGTGGTCGAGCAGCTGGGGCAGACCCCCTCGAAGATATCGATGTTGTCTTTGTTGTTATGTTTCGAGGCCCATGCAAAGGCTTTGATTGCATTCCTCAAGACCGCGCATGTGCCGCAAGAAACCTCAGCCGATCAATTTAAAGACTGTGTGGCCAGCTTGACTGCTAACAATGGGCTGGGTTTTTCAGATGCCAACTTAACACCGAAAGGGAGGAAGCATAATGATGCTCTTCATGTATCGATCGAATGTAGGGGCACCACTATGGATCATGTGCTGGTGGATACTGGGTCTTCACTGAATGTTCTGCCTAAGAAGGCTCTTGATCGGCTGGATTGTGAAGGCTTGACCTTAAAGCCTAGTAACATTGTGGTAAGGGCTTTTGACGGGTCGAAGAGAATGGTGCATGTGGAGGTGGATATACCTATCAAAGTAGGCTCTTAGACCTTTGGGTCCACCTTTTACATGATGGACATCAGACCATCATACTCTTGTTTGTTGGGTCATCCTTGGATCCATGAAGCCGAGGCCATTACTTCTACACTGCACCAAATGCTGAAATATCCGGTGAAGGGGAAGATTGTCATTGTGCATGGCAAAGAGGAGTATATGGTGAGCCACCTGAACTCCTTAAGGTATGTGGAGATGGACGGAGAATTCATAGAGACTCCTTGTCAAAACTTTGAAGAGGTTCCTCAGATTTTGGCGTCAACCGAGACTAACCCCAACACCAAACCTCCTATGAAGATGGCTTCTCTCAAGGACGCCAGAGCAGTGGTCGAAGAAGGTGGGTGTACCAACTGGGGACAGCTCCCTGATTTTACTCATAAAACTGACAAATTTGGTTTGGGCTTTACTTCAGGAGCTCAAAGGGTTGTTCGACGCGCTCGAGCTGGAGGACCTCTCATACGCA
The DNA here is from genome assembly GCA_948472305.1 of Vicia faba. Classification (NCBI taxonomy): domain Eukaryota; kingdom Viridiplantae; phylum Streptophyta; class Magnoliopsida; order Fabales; family Fabaceae; genus Vicia; species Vicia faba. Next base: position 47,089,398 of record OX451740.1, read on the forward strand.
TCAGTAATCGTGGGGTCAATGCTATTGAAGACAGTGAGGAAGACTCTGATATTGACAGTTAGATCTACCCGACTGCCAACGGTGGACCTAGTAACTGGACGGCCAAAGATTTTATACCAGTTTCTTTTATTCCGCAGTAATTGTCTTACTTGTTTTCCAAGTTTGTAATAAAAAATTTAAACTTTATGGCCTTGTGTCTTACCCGAGGCACAATGGTTCTATCTGTGAGGGTTATTATATGTCATTTCATATATCATCAATAAAGCATTGGACGTTCCTTGCATACAAATTTTGCGCTCTATGTTTTCCTTTTATGCTTTTACTTTATCAATACACTTATGCTCTTACACACACTCACGTATCAAACTGCAGATCCATATCCACTCTGGATCCCATTGATAACAGTTCTTCTATTGCCAGTTATAACTTCGAAAATCCGATCAACCAAGTCGAGGACGAAGGTGAAGACGATTGTGAGGTGCCTGGATAACTTGCTAGATTGTTACAACAGGAAGAGAGGGCTATACAGCCTCATGAAGAGCCAATTGAGACAATAAACTTGGGCACGGAGGTGGAAAGAAAAGAAGTCAAGATCGGCGTAAATCTGGAGACTAAGATCAAACAACGGTTGATACAGATGTTGCACGGCTATGTTGAGATCTTCGCCTGGTCATATGAAGACATGCCTGGTTTAGACACTGATATCGTGGTACATCGTCTGCCGACTAAAGAAGATTGTCCTCCGGTTAAACAGAAGGTTCATCGTATGCACCCTGAAATGTCAGAGAAGATCAAGGCAGAGGTTATGAAGCAGTTCAACACTGGGTTCCTAGCTGTCACCTCCTATCCGCAGTGGGTTTCTAACGTCGTTCTGGTACCTAAAAAGGACGGAAAGCTGCGGATGTGTGTAGACTACAGAGACCTGAACAGGGCGGTCCCCAAGGATGACATCCCACTTCCTCACATTGATGTTCTGGTTGATAACACCGTACAACACAAAATCTTCTCCTTCATGGATGGTTTCTCTGGCTACAACCAGATCAAGATGACTCCTGAAGATATGGAGAAGACAACCTTCGTCACACAGTGGGGCACCTTCTGCTACAAGGTGATGCCTTTTGGGTTGAAGAATGCTGGGGAAACTTATCAACGAGTCATGGTCGCCTTGTTCCATGATATGATTCACCATGAGATCGAGGTTTATGTTGACGATATGATATCTAGGTCTCAAACCAAAGAGGAACACCTTGATCATCTACAAAAGTTGTTCGACAGGTTGAAGACATACAAGCTGAGGTTGAATCCGAACAAGTGCACCTTCGGGGTAAGGTCTAGTAAGCTTCTGGGTTTCATCGTCAGTGACAAAGGTATTCAGGTAGACTCCACAAAGGTAAAGGCCATACAAGAGATGTCGGCTCCCCGTACTGAGAAGGGAGTTAGAGGTTTCTTGGGATGCTTGAATTATATCGCCAGGTTCATTTCACATCAGACTGCTACTTGTGAGCCCATCTTCAAGCTTCTGAAGAAAGATCAAGTGGTAAAGTGGAATGACGAATTCCAGACTGCTTTCGAAAAGATCAAAGAATACCTTCAAGAACCACCAATTTTGATGCCTCCAGTTGAAGGAAGACCTTTGATATTGTACTTAACGGTGCTAGACAATTCAATGGGGTGTGTGCTGGGGCAGCATGATGAGTCTGGTCGAAAAGAGCACGTAATATACTACCTTAGCAAAAAGTTTATCGACTGTGAGACAAGATACTCACTGCTCGAGAAAACTTGTTGCGCTTTGGCATGGGCTGCTCGCCGACTAAGACAATATATGTTGACCCACACCACTCTGTTGATATCTAAGATGGATCCAATCAAATACATCTTCGAGAAGCCCGCACTCTCCGAAAGAACAGCAAGATGGCAGATGATCTTAACTAAATACGACATACAATATACCACCCAGAAAGCAATCAAGGGGAGTGTATTAGCTGATCATTTGGCTCATCAGGCAGTGGATGACTACCAGTCCATGAATTTTGAGTTCTCGGACGAGAATATTATGTTGGTGACTGATTATGAAGAACTTGGACCAAATGAAGGACCTGAAGAAGGATCCCGATGGACCATGGTTTTTGATAGAGCTTCGAACGCACTCGGTAATGGCATTGGGGCTGTAATCACATCTCCTGAGGACTGTCATACTCTTTTCATTACCCGATTATGTTTCAACTGTACTAGCAACATGGCAGAGTATAAAGCCTGCATCATGGGTCTCAAAGCTGATATCGACCTCAGGATCAAGTTCTTAAATGTCTTCGGGGATTCAACTTTGGTAATAAGCCAGATCAAAGGTGAATGGGATACGAAGCATCTGAATCTCATCCCATACAAAGAGCACGTACTAACATTGCTCCCGCACTTTGAGAAGGTAACCTTTGAACATTTCCCACGAGAGGAGAATCAGTTAGCGGACCCGCTAGCCACCATGTTTTCTATGTTCAAGGTCACGTGGGACAATGAAGCTCCCCGAATCACCATTGAAAGGTTGGATGAACTAGCACACTGCTGCGAGATTGATACTGAAGAGGTAACAGATAAACCTTGGTTTCACGGAGTAAAAAGGTATCTCGAGGCAAAGGGAATATCCCGAATGGGGCATCTGTCAATGATAAGAAATTTCTGAGAAGGTTTGCCGCAAAATTCTTCCTCAATAACGGAATCCTCTACAAGCGCAATCATGACTCTACCTTACTATGATGTGTAGACAAGAGCGAAGCTGAGAGGATTATGACAGATTTACATGAAGGAACTTTCGGAACCCATTCAAGTGGACATACCATGGTTAAGAAAATACTACGGGCAGGATACTACTGGTCCACTATGGAAGCAGATTGTTATCAGCATTCCTGAATGTGTCATAAGTGCCAAATCTATGTTGATAAGGTGCATGTGCCTCAGGTTCCTTTGAATGTCTTGACAGATCCGTGGCCCTTTGCAATGTGGGGCATTGACATGATCGGAGAAATCAGACCTACCGCTTCCAATGGGCATTGCTTCATCCTGGTGATCATTGATTACTTCACAAAATGGGTTGAGGCGGCCTCTTTTGCTATTGTGACCAAGAATGTTGTAGCGCGGTTTATCAGACATAACCTGGTCTGTCGGTATGGTGTGCCAGAGAGAATTATCACAAACAATGGTATGAATCTCAATAACATGATGATCACCGAGCTCTGTAAGCAATTCAAGATACAACATCATAACTCTTCTCCCTACCGGTCGAAGATGAATGGCGTTGTTGAAGCGGCTAACAAGAACATCAAAAAGATCATATAGAAGATGACGGTGACATATAAAGACTGGCATGAGATGTTACTATTTTCTCTTCATGGGTACCGTACCTTAGCACGGACGTCGACAGGGGCATCACTCTACTCTCTGGTATATGGCATGGAGGCCATCCTACCCATTGAGGTCCAAATTTCTTCTTTAAGAAGTATGAAAGATGAGGGTTTGAACGAAGACGACTGGATCCAGACTCGACTTGACCAACTAAATTTGATCGATGAGAAGATACTTACTGCTGCCTGTCATGGTCAGACGTATCAAAAACGGATGATCAAGGCTTTCAACAAAAAAGTCAGATGCCAAGAGTATCAAGTCGGGGATCTAGTGATCAAACACATCATACTGCCGCAAGGTGATCCCAGGGGCAAATGGACTCCCACCTACGAAGGGCCATTTGTGATTAAAAACATTTTCTCGGGTGGAGCCATAATTCTAACCACCATGGACGGTGACAACCTTCCTCACCCTGTCAATACGGACATAGTGAAAAGATATTACGCATGATAAAATACCTGCTAGGTTGACTAGCCTAGGAAAAATAAGGGCTTCCCGGTGAACCAAAAGGATTCGGGAAAAAATAAGGGATGAAAATGAAAAATATGTACACCCGGGAAGTCGAAAACCTGAAAAGGCGGCTTAGGCAACAAAGGGTATCCCGGTGGACTGAAAACCCGAAAGGGAATTCTAGGAAAATGTTAGGGATGTAAAGCGTATCACTATGTCCCATTGGATCACCTTGCAATCAGACCTCAGTATCAACTGTCAATCTCATACGGAACCAATCAATCTAATCAGCTTCAGACAAGCAACAAAGTGATGAGACGCTCGAAGATATAGTGGCAATAGCGAACTTGGAACCCAATGGGATTGTTGTACATAGTTGTTTTCTTTTTTTACATAATATTGTATAGCTTCCATTTTTATGGCGGAGTTCTCTTACTAGGGCGTCCGCTTCCTTTGTACAAAAACGTCTGTTATAGGCCAATTTCGAAAATTAATACGAATCATTTTTACAAGACTATTGGTTTTTTATTTTTTTGTTTTGTTCTGCAAGAATGTCCAATGGTTTATTCTTGACATATGCATTTGAATATGATTGATGTTCACAAACATTTTCATAAGAAACAGAAAGATAATTGCTCATAACTTAAGAAACAAGGGAAAAAACAAAAAATGTCCAAACCTGATAGTTACTCTGTCCAGCAGGTACTAGGGCAGAGACAGGTTTGAAACACAGTCATCAGTGCATACGACCTTGTGACATCTGTACTCCCAACAAAGTAAAGATGTGATCAAAGCATTGATCTTAGCTTCCCCAAAGCAGGAGGTACTTTCCCCAGTCGGTTCCCTTCAGAGAACTGACAGTTATATTCCCCCAGCCGAATTTCATGATCGCAAGCAAGTCATAAAATTTGTCTCCCAAGCAGAGTTTTACTTCCCTGAATGCAGAAACTCAATCCCCGACAGAGTTTATCCCTCCTGCTACAGAAGTTCACTTTCTAACAGAATTATTCCCCCGCAGAGCTATTCTCAAACCGATTCTCTCCCTGGCAGAATATTCACAAACAACAAGGAGTAAATCTCTAGCATAGTCATCTTCGTTCACCATCCCCAGCAGAAGTAAAAGAACCACAGTTCTCTACAACAGTCAGGAATGCCATACTCTCCAGCAGCAGCCAGGGATTTATTTTCCCAGACTCGGATATGTCACAATAGCATCTCATGTTCACACATCATGACATGTGCATACATGTTGCATACAGCATAATCTCATTTATTTTGAGAATATCATCTCGCCAGGCATTTCATGCATCGCATACAATTAACCATGTTATCTTTTCAGGAAAAACAATTATCACCAACAATTCCAGCAGTTATACAGGTCACATCTGCAAACAACTAATGGAAAACCAGTTCCCGAAATCAAACGGCTTAACTAATCTACATGGTTAAATGAAGCAGCCTTACTACCCAGGTTCCTTCTCATAGCCCTACTATACATGCTTTCATTTCGAGGTAACCCTACGACCCTGGTTCCTTCTCATAGCCCTACTATTCAAGCTTTCATCTTGAAGTAACCCTACGACCCAGGTTCCTTCTCATAGCCCTACTATCCAGGCTTTCATCTCGAAGTAACCCTACTATCCAAGTTCCTTCTCATAGCCCTACTATCCAGGCATTCATCTCGAAGTAACCCTACGACTCAGATTCCTTCTCATAGCCCTACTATCCAGGCTTTCGTCTCGAAGTAACCCTACGACCTAGGTTCCTTCTCATAGCCCTACCATCTAGGATTTCATCTCGAAGAAACCCTACTACCCAGGTTCCTTCTCATAGCCCTACTATCCAGGCTTTCATTTCGAAGTAACCCTACTATCCAGGTTCCTTCTCATAGCCCTACTATCCAGGCTTTCATTTCGAAGTAACCCTACTATCCAGGTTCCTTCTCATACCCCTACCACCCCGACTTTCATTTCGAAGTAACCCTACTGTCCAGGTTCCTTCTCATAGCCCTACTATCCAGGCTTTCATTTCAAAGTAACCCTACTATCTAGGTTCCTTCTCATAGCCCTACTATCCAGGCTTTCATTTTGAAGTAGCCCTATTATCCAAGTTCCTTCTCATAGCCCTATTATCCAGGCTTTCATCTCGAAGTAACCCTATGAACCAGGTTCCTTCTCATAACCCTACTATCCAGGCTTTCATCTCGAAGTAACCCTACGACCCAGGTTCCTTCTCATAGCCTACCATCCAGGCTTTCATCTCGAAGAAACCCTACTACCCAGGATCCTTCTCATAGCCCTACTATCCAGGCTTTCATTTCGAAGTAACCCTACTATCCAGGTTCCTTCTCATAGCCCTACTATCCAGGCTTTCATTTAGAAGTAACTCTACTATCCAGGTTCCTTCTCATACCCCTACCACCCCGGCTTTCATTTCGAAGTAACCCTACTATCCAGGTTCCTTCTCATAGCCCTACTATCCAGGCTTTCATTTTGAAGTAACCCTACTATCCAGATTCCTTCTCATAGCCCTACTATCCAGGCTTTCATTTCAAAGTAACCCTACTATCCAGGTTCCTTCTCATATCCCTACTATCCAGGATTTCATCTCGAAGTAACCCTACTATCCAGGTTCCTTCTTATATCCCTACTATCTAGGCTTTCATCTCGAAGTAACCCTACGACCCAGGTTCCTTCTCATAGCCCTACCATCCAGGCTTTCATCTCAAAGAAACCTTACTACCCAGGTTCCTTCTCATAGCCCTACTATCCAGGCTTTCATTTCGAAGTAACCCTACTATCCAGGTTCCTTCTTATAGTCCTACTATCCAGGCTTTCATTTCGAAGTAACCCTACTATCCAGGTTCCTTCTCATACCCCTACCACCCCGGCTTTCATTTCTAAGTAACCCTACTATCCAGGTTCCTTCTCATAGCCCTACTATCCAGACTTTCATTTCAAAGTAACCCTACTATCCAGGTTCCTTCTCATAGCCATACTATTCAGGCTTTCATTTTGAAGTAACTCTACTATCCAGGTTCCTTCTTATAGCCCTACTGTTGTACCCCAAAATTTGCCCTCCCATATTCATCAAGAATTGCAAAGTCAAGGTCACAAAATTCCCCAAGGGTTGTGCAGCTCAACTGTCTCCTAGACAGTCAAAACTAGGGTTTGAGTTCTGGTCAAGCAAAGGAACTTTTCAAAGGCCCAATCAAATCTCATATGCCTACAAAGATGGTCAAGTATCCTCATGTCAAGTTTCAAGGCATTCAGCTCAAGATTGCACAGTCAAAACCCTAGATTGCACTACAGTCAACTGTAGGGGCAAAATGGTCATTTGACAGTCAAAAGTTCAAATTTTTGGTCAACATATCATTTTGAAGCCACAAACATCATTTGATCAATGCTTGATCATGATTCTCAAAATTTGGCTCAGAAATCATCAAAGATGCAAAAGTTACTATATTTGGACAGCAGAAAAAGTCAACTGAACTTGACCAGGGCATAACTTTCACATGGATTATCAGAAAAATTCCATCCAAAGCTCATTTTGAATAGAAAGACATTTCCTACAATTCATCTTCATGTTCCAAGTCCAAGAAATGCTCTCACAAAAAGTTATCAATTTCAACATTATAGGTCATTTTCAAAAGTCAACAAAAAGTGACTTTAAGTCAAAGGCCATAACTTGAGATTGGTAAATCAAAATGACATGGGACCAAAGGCATTGGTTAAAGGACTCAAAGACCTTTCCAAAATGTCCAATAACATGTGAAAAGCTTAAAAATTGACCAAGTTATGCCTTGTGGAAGTTGGGAAATTTTTGGGAATTTTTGAAAGTCAACATTGATGCAAAAGGCCTAAAAATGCAAATGGGCCCAATTTTCTTCCAAGTTTCTTCATGCCAAGCCTATGCACGACCATTAGGCCCAAAGGGAAGTATTTTCATATTTTTTAATTATTTATTTGAATTTATATTAATTTATATTCATTTAAATCATTTTAATTCATGAAAAATATAATCTTAACCTAAACAAATCTTTTTATGCATACTTTGGACTCTATAACTCGTGCACATGCTGATTGGGAAGAATTGGATTGAATTGGATATGATTTGCACAAAAACCATGTGAAAAAGATTGAAAGTATAATGGAAAAAAATCAAATCTTTAATCCTTGAATGCAAGAGATTTTGTTGAGTTTTCTTGACCTAAATCACTCCATATATGATCAGCATCACAACCCTAATCATCCTATACTAAAAAACTGCGCAGCAAACCAATACTAAAACTTGGAAAATTGCTTGAAAAATTCAATTCTGAAATCCACCCTAGAGACTGATTCAAAGCTCCATTCGTGTCTCAATAGCTTCCTTGGACCATTCTGAACGTATTCCAATCATTAACAACAGCAAAAACCTCAAGAATTGGTAACGAGGCTTTGGACTGTATAGCATAAAATTCTAAATCGCATATCATTATCTAAGCATCTTTTTACATTTTTTTTTGTGGATTATTACTCCTTATGAAGTTTATGAACTAACCATTATACTTAATTGAGTTTTCGTGGCATAAGCATGATTTCACCATGAGCGCCCTCTAGGGTTTGCAGGTTTTAGATTTGGGGTTTTTTGATCAAGGAAAAATCAGGCTTCCAGGCTAGTACCAATGGCTTAAGCGGGTTGAGACGAAGACCATGGCACCCTCGCGCTCAATTTATGAGCGACGAGGGGCCAGTCGCTATTTTCTTCTAAGTCCCCTAAGGCCACGATCAAAAACCGTTGCCTCTGTTCTTCATATTTCAGAAAACGAAAGAGACGATGAGTTGTCACACGGGGACAGGCCAGTTTGAATTCACGCGCGTTTTGCCCACTATGCATTGATTTTGGTTTTTTGATATTTAATTGGTATTATATATTAAATGGAATCACGTAGCTCAGCTGGCAACGCCCTATGCATATGACCTCAAAGACCTGGGTTCAAATCCCAGGTCTTGCAAAATTTCATGTTATTTTTCCTTTGGCAATCTCATACAGGTCTCACACAAAGACTCACCGTACACGCTATATCCAGGCCACCCACGCGTCCACAATGATCAAATCAATGTCCAGGCTTCATGGTACACCCTAGGCATGAGTCAGACGCGTAGCATGGGATTCAAAAAGTCAACCAAGTTCCAACGTTATTGGGCCAGGCCTCTCAAATTCACACCTCCATAATGGGACAGCAAACCCCCCCTGGTTCTATCTTTTTCTAATTTTTTTTATCTTTTATTATTTTTAATTGTTTATTTGTTTCTTTATTTTCTGATTTAAATTAAATATCTTTTTTACAAAAAAATACAGAAAAACATCATAAAAAATAAAATGTCCAAATAAAAATAGAATTTTTAATTTTTATTATTTTCATAATAAATACTTATAATTATTTAATTTAATTAGGTTTTAATTCTAATTCCTTTTTTTAATAAAAATCCAAAAACATGTAGAATTAGGTTTAATATCTTTGTTGATTTTCTTTTTTTTTAATTTTTATTTCTCACAATACTATTTATTTATTATTTTTATTTTTATAATTAAAAATTGTACATAATAAATTTTAGGTTTAATTTAGACTATATTTAAATCTTTCATAACAAATAAAATACTAGAATTAGGGTTTGTCTTTTAATTTAATTTCCATTAATTTCTTTTCCTTATTAAATCTAAAAAATACAAAAATATCCAAAAAAACATTTAATCATTTAATTTTTTAATTCTCATTAACTTTTAATTATTTGCAAAAGGGTCCAACACCCTAGTTTCGTTTTAATTCTTTAATTTGCGCATTTATCTTATGTCGTTAATTATAATTTTGTAAATGTCCCAAAGCCATGTAATTTAAATTTCTCGCACTTTTATTTATTCGCTTTATTTATTTTCCGCTAAATCGGGTCCGGTTTAATTTTGGCGATGTGGACCCGCGCCATTTGTAATAGTCTAGCTTTATTTCCTCGCAATTTATAACTGTTAACCAAGCATGAAAGAATGAATGTCAAATTAAAATCAAGCGTAGAACACGACAAATATGACAAGACAAATAACTGAAACATGACACACAATTCGCACACACCACCCCTAGGGTACGCCTCACTGTTGCCTTTCGAAAGGTGATCGTCGAGTAGAGGATGTCTTAGTAAGTCCTCATGATCCGGGAACCTGGCATGAGGGTAGCTTCTAAGGTGTCTTCCTATTGCTCCGGTGATCACCATGTCCCTTAAAATCGAATCGACCCGAACACCTCCAACGGTGGTGCTACCTACCTCTCAATGGTGGGATGGCACTACTTTAAAGGATATTTACACAGACGAATTCCTTAGGGTAGGTAGGTTCTCATAGATACTTGCTCTAAATTTCAAACAAAAATTCAAAAATACTTTTCACACCAACACATTTTCAAAAGCTTTCGAAAGCAATTTTTCAAACACTCTTGAGGACTGATACAAGAGTCGAACTGGAATTTTCAAAGAAACTTTTTTAAACCCACAGTTGAAAAGCAAATAAAACAATTTTGAAAACACAATGAGCAAGTATCTAAGAGCCCATGGATAACCATGGATAGAAAGGGTGCTAACACCTTCCCTTTCTATAACCTACCTCCCGAACCGAGAGCAATCTCTTTAAGGAATTTTTCTGTGCTTTTGTCCTTTCCATTTGGAGAAAATAAAAGACGGTGGCGACTCTTGCTTACCGCGACATTTCGCGAACCAGCGTTAAACAGTCAGTTCCAGATCCACCGATCACAGAACTGGCGACTCTGCTGGGGAAGTTTTGAACTTAAAGTGAGGTGTACCTTAGGGTTAGTTCATAACTGTGTTTTCAATTGTATTGATTTGTGTGCTTTAAATTGTGGGACTGTCTTGGGAGTTCTATAGATCCTAACCCGGATCTGGGGATACCTTCTTAGAAAGTAGCAACAAGGCTGTGAGGGAACTGTGCGGGGTATACCGACATGGTTGAAACAGTCTGCTACGTTGATGTGGCACTTTGGTGTGTACCGGTAACCCTTGAGTTCAGTCAAGGAGAGTACGGGGCCTCCGCGTGGTGTCGTGAAGCATCAACAGACCTTAGGAACCTTAATTGAACTATCTTGGCCTCTTTAGGGTAGTGAGATAACTGACTTTGGTGCAGTCTGAGGTTGGTTGATACTCGATACTACACTCAATTGAGGGTTGCTTTCCTGGAATATTTCGGTCGCCAGTTCAGTGGCTAAATCGAAACGATGAACAATGAAAGCAATCCCGTGATATTGGGACCCTTAGAACCCGGTTACTTCTAATAGGACAGGTTGAGCCCACCAACTTCAAGAGGGTAATACCTAGACCTCATGCTGGCCTAAACTCTAAGGGCTTCTCTTGTGTGACTTGTGTGCCTTCGTACTTGACTACTCGCATGCTTGTTATCTAACACATGAACTACTTGCAGGTTTTGTTTATAGTCCTTAATTGGGACTCATAACAGGGTTGACTAAGCTACTTGCAGGTTTTGTTTATAGTCCTTAATTGGGACTCATAACAGGGTCGACTAAGCTACTTGCAGGTTTTGTTTATAGTCCTTAATTAGGACTCATAACAGGGTTGACTAAGTTTCTTGCAGGTTTTGTTTATAGTCCTTAGTAGGGATTTATAACAAAGTTACCCACATTACCCCATGCATAGCATAACATCATACCATTGCATGCATCCTGCATAAAGACTAACTCGTTTCAAGGATCTCAAGGGCTTGTGATGCAGGTCAGAATGAACCATAATGTCTAGCAAGGGGCAAAGGGGTTTATTTTCCTCTAGCCAAAGTTGTCAGGGGCTATGACCCACTTGATATGGTGAGCTCTGACTCTTAAAGAAGGTTCCCTTAACCAAGGTTATTTGGAAATCAAAACCAGACGTGATGACTAAAGTCAGGGGCTATGACCCACTTGATATGGTGAGCCTTTGACCCTTGGAAGAAAGACTCTCAACAAATATGAAGTTTCTTTCAATCAAGCTACCGGATCCAAATGCTAACAAATTTTCTTGTTTACCCCGCGAGGTCCTTGAAAACATTGCATGCATGTCATACACATCATTACATAACAAGTATCTTTGTTGCAGGTCACTTACCCTTCTCGCTGTTTATTTCAGCAATGGCTTCCCAACAAGGTAACCAGGGTCTTCATGCTCAAGAGACTCAGTTCAGGGAAATCTTCCTAGGTCTATCCAAGGGGCAGGAAGAGTTGAGGGCACTCCTCATGGGGAATCTGATCAGAAAGAGTCCTGAAGATGACAAGGACGAACAACTGAAACGTCTACAAGCTGAGGTAGACACATTGAGAACCCAGATGCTGGGGCAAAGGGCCCTCATTCAAGGTTTAGCTCAGGAGCAAGGAGAGCTGAGGGCCATGATCAGTCAGCTTCATCAAGATATGAAGCAACCAGCCCAAGTCAGGGACCAAGTCTTTGATCAGCCACCAAGAGGACCAAAGTCTGGTATAGTGAAGAATGAACCTCTCCAAATTGCTACTACTTCACAAGCCCAGTATCAACGGGGTAATCGACGCAAGCGATACACGCCTGGAAGACATTTCACTGAGACTGGCATACCACCATCTCTAATGCTGGAACACTTGTTGGAGGTCAATCTGATTACTTTAAAGGGTCCTCCCCAGAATCCTGACATCTCTGCTCCTACTTATAACCCTGATAAAAGATGTGCCTACCATTCTGACAGTCCTGGACATGATACCAATGACTGTTGGAGCTTGAAGAACAAGATCCAGGACTTGATCGACGGAAGGGTGCTGGAGTTCATGCCGGGTGGCCAAATGAAATGCTTCTGCTGAGAATCTCCCATCTGAAGTGACTAATTCAAACTAGAAAACTTTTGTTCATTCGAATGTTCAAGTTGCATTTTTCTTTGATTGTCTAAACATTTATTCATGTCAAACGTTGTTATTTCATTAATACATCGCTTATGTCTGTTTTGAATCAATATATTCGCATTCACTATATGCAAACTGTTTTCATATTTTTTCTGATGTCAACTCTCGATCTTTAATCCTAAGCCTCTTGAGGGAGGATGACGAAAATGATACCGTGGTCTACAGTATGCTTTTGAACAGACCCCGCTGATGAGGTACAGGCATTGTTTCAACCCCTAAACACTGGAGTTATAAGGATGATAGTCCCTCGTCAACCCATCTGAGCCAAAGAAGTAGGAGTTTTATTTTCGAAAATTGAAACCCGTAATCATAACCTGGGGCAGGGTAGGCTTCTCAGTTGATCCAAGTGCATAACGAATGGCACCGAAGAGATCTTTACAAAACGAACAAAGACAGTGATGGTTCAGAACAATCAAAAGGACAGGCAGTCATCATCAAAATTCATAAATGAAAAGCCCGAAAGGTCTAAACCTGCAAAGGGGACTTATGAAACTGGGGCATCCCGCTGACTGTAATTCCAAAAAAGGAAACAGTTCAGGCAAAAAAAAGAAAGGGATAACAAAATCAAGAAAGAGGTCTTACAAACCCTCAACAAAAAAGGAATGACTGCCTAAACAAAAGAAATCATCAACATCTGAACCATTATTGGAACATCAGAGCGAAGACTCAAACAAGGTCTAACGTATGATCAACTGAGTTTAGGTTTGGAGAATATCACGAAGAGCGGGTGGGTACAAATAATTTGAGCCTTTATCCTTTGTTTCTTAAACCGTGAACCAGGCCACGTTATAACCCTCAAAAGTCCTAGCTGAAGCATGGGTTAACTCGAAAGCATACTGTTACGAAAGGTATCCTGACTCCTGAAGGCCTACGGTAAATATGGAGTTGACATCACGTTTTACAAACATTTACTTGTTTTATGAAAAAAGAATGCATTTTCAAAATCTTCAAGACAGATATAGGCGTTGCATTTTTAACATAACTTTGTTTGCATATGACTTTTTGTTTGAACAGCAGGGAAATTCGCACGAGAAATACCTAGTGAACAAAAGCACTTCCAATCAAGGGGCACGGCATGACTATTGTCCATCATCTGGGGCAGTCCAATCAAGATTCGGAGAATCTCTCAAAAAGCCAAAAAGCCTGGGGCAAATCTCTACCTGAGTCACTTGGGGCACTCCAGCAACGAATCTTGCCCGATCAGACATCTTCTGGTAATATGGAAACACAAGCAGCCAGGGGCACCTCCCTGCATTCTAAGAGCGTGGACATAGTTGGAAAAATACTACGCAAAATCAAAGACCCGCTAGGTTGACATACCTAGGCAAAAATAAGGGCTTCCCGGCGAACCAAAAGGGTTCGGGCAAAATGAGGGATGAAATAAAAAATCTGTACACCCGGCAAGTCGAAAACCTGAAAAGGTGGCTTGGGCAAAAATGGGTATCCCGGTGGACTGAAAACCCGAAAGGGCGGTCCAGGCAAAAGTTAGGGATTAAAGCGTACGACTATGTCCTGCCATCTGCCTATCAGAAGAAGGTTTGTCAAAAGGCAGTTATCAAGACTCCACCAGTATCTTCTCCCACAAAACAGGGGCAATAAAAGAGTTGTCTGAGCAGTCTAATTGTTCTATCCTTTAAGGTACCAAGGTAGGTTCAGCTAAAGAACACGGCCAAGTGTATCCTAATTCCCCAGAGAATGGTTCAACAAAACAATACATTCTTCTCCAGGCAGAGTTATCAAGTCTCAAGCAAATTGGGTATCCTCCAGTAGATCTCAATACTTCCCCAGCAGTATACATAAAGCATCCCCGGCAGTCTTGGTCTAAAGATTGTTCCCCGGCGGTATATCAACATTCTAAGGGATCATCCTCCAGCATATCAAAACTCCCCAGGAGAGTCCAATCCAGTTTCCCAGGAAAGTTGGAATTCATATCTCCCCAAGCAGCAAGCTTATCCCCAGTAGATCCTGGAAGCTTATCCCTCGCAGAGCACGAACGCGTCGTCCCGGCCTGATTTAAAGAGTTATTTCCGTAACAGGATATAACTGGGTTATCCTCAGCCAAAAGCCACGGAAAGAGCGTCCTCAGCAAAATATCTTCCTACCCCCAGCGAAGTCTATCAACACTTCCAGCACAACAAGGATATCCCCAGCATAACTCATCAACGGTATCCCCAGCGGAGTTATCTTCATCAACTCAGCAAAGCATCGCTATCCCCACAGAGTAACACTCCCCAGCATGATCGCTAGAGTATCTTTTCTCCAGCAGAATTATTTCATTTGCCAAGTTTACTCCTCAACGGAATCATCTCCTCCTACCGGTATTCTTGCAGCTATCATTCCCAGCGGAAGTAAAAGCTTATTCTCCAACATCAGCCCAGGATATGACTTCCCGGCACCCGTCAAGGATTTATCTTCCTAGACGAAAACATACATAAAACTTTACATACATCATCATAGCATGCATAACGCACTGCATCATATCATATAAATCGTATCCATGTTTGCTTGATCCATATCATGCATTGCATACAACTGACCTTTACCTTTCAGGAAAGACGCAGTTAAAATGCTCAAACATATGTCAAGGATCTCTCTAGTCCAGTTAAATCGACTCCAAACAGATTTTTCTGAGAAAAACTCAGTAGAAGTTATGGTCCCCTCTCCAGCGGCGTGTGAGGTGGTAATTCCTTCTTCAGATGTTCTCCTCTCCGGCATGAGCGTGAGGTGATATTCTTTTATGGTCCCCTCTCCGACGGCGAGCGTGAGGTGGTAATTCCTTTTTCAAGATGTTTTCCTCTCCGACGATGAGCGTGAGGTGATAGTCTTTTATGGTCCCCTCTCCAACGGCGTGTGAGGTGGTAATTCCTTTTTCAAGATGTTTTCCTCTCCGACGATGAGCGTGAGGTGATAGTCTTTTATGGTCCCCTCTCCAACGGCGTGTGAGGTGGTAATTCCTTTTTCAAGATGTTTTCCTCTCCGACGATGAGCGTGAGGTGATAGTCTTTTATGGTCCCCTCTCCGACGGTGAGCGTGAGGTGGTAATTCCTTTTTCAAGATGTTTTCCTCTCCGACGATGAGCGTGAGGTGATATTCTCTTATGGTCCCCTCTCCAACGGCGCGTGAGGTGGTAATTCCTTCTTCAGATGTTTCCCTCTCCGGCATGAGCGTGAGGTGATATCTCCTTTCAGATTATAATTTCCTATAGTTCCCTCTCCAGCGGTGAGTAGGGTGACTCCCTTCGAGATTATAATGTCCTTTGGTTCTCTTCCTGACACTACGAAGATGGTAATCCTCACCAAGATTTTCTCAACGAGCGTTGTTGAAGTTAAAATCATTCAGGATTCTCTTACCATTCATACTAAGGCAGTAACCATCCCTGGTTCATTCATCAACGTTTGAAGCTCCAGACCCAGCTCCTGTAATCAGTCAGGACAGATCTATATCAAGCATCTAAAATCAGCTCCTGCGACGTGTCAGGTACTCATTTTTCTGTTTTGCAGGTATGCAGGTTTTCGCTAAGGAATCTCCTACGCAATCAACGTCCAGATGGCATCTATAAGCCCATCATCCTATTCAAACAACATCCAAATGGCATCTATAAGCCCATTCCCTCATCATCATTGCTACTATGTGAGCGCAAATTTCTGGGCACTTTAGTGTTCAATCATCTTCTACCCTCGGATTACGAAAGGCACGTCAGCCAGTCTGCATCCTCAGGTCTAAGAAGATTGAACAGGGGCAACTGTTGTACCCCAAAATTTGCCCTCCCATATTCATCAAGAATTGCAAAGTCAAGGTCACAAAATTCCCCAAGGGTTGTGCAGCTCAACTGTCTCCTAGACAGTCAAAACTAGGGTTTGAGTTCTGGTCAAGCAAAGGAACTTTTCAAAGGCCCAATCAAATCTCATATGCCTACAAAGATGGTCAAGTATCCTCATGTCAAGTTTCAAGGCATTCAGCTCAAGATTGCACAGTCAAAACCCTAGATTGCACTACAGTCAACTGTAGGGGCAAAATGGTCATTTGACAGTCAAAAGTTCAAATTTTTGGTCAACATATCATTTTGAAGCCACAAACATCATTTGATCAATGCTTGATCATGATTCTCAAAATTTGGCTCAGAAATCATCAAAGATGCAAAAGTTACTATATTTGGACAGCAGAAAAAGTCAACTGAACTTGACCAGGGCATAACTTTCACATGGATTATCAGAAAAATTCCATCCAAAGCTCATTTTGAAGAGAAAGACATTTCCTACAATTCATCTTCATGTTCCAAGTCCAAGAAATGCTCTCACAAAAAGTTATCAATTTCAACATTATAGGTCATTTTCAAAAGTCAACAAAAAGTGACTTTAAGTCAAAGGCCATAACTTGAGATTGGTAAATCAAAATGACATGGGACCAAAGGCATTGGTTAAAGGACTCAAAGACCTTTCCAAAATGTCCAATAACATGTGAAAAGCTTAAAAATTGACCAAGTTATGCCTTGTGGAAGTTGGGAAATTTTTGGGAATTTTTGAAAGTCAACATTGATGCAAAAGGCCTAAAAATGCAAATGGGCCCAATTTTCTTCCAAGTTTCTTCATGCCAAGCCTATGCACGACCATTAGGCCCAAAGGGAAGTATTTTCATATTTTTTAATTATTTATTTGAATTTATATTAATTTATATTCATTTAAATCATTTTAATTCATGAAAAATATAATCTTAACCTAAACAAATCTTTTTATGCATACTTTGGACTCTATAACTCGTGCACATGCTGATTGGGAAGAATTGGATTGAATTGGATATGATTTGCACAAAAACCATGTGAAAAAGATTGAAAGTATAATGGAAAAAAATCAAATCTTTAATCCTTGAATGCAAGAGATTTTGTTGAGTTTTCTTGACCTAAATCACTCCATATATGATCAGCATCACAACCCTAATCATCCTAGACTAAAAAACTGCGCAGCAAACCAATACTAAAACTTGGAAAATTGCTTGAAAAATTCAATTCTGAAATCCACCCTAGAGACTGATTCAAAGCTCCATTCGTGTCTCAATAGCTTCCTTGGACCATTCTGAACGTATTCCAATCATTAACAACAGCAAAAACCTCAAGAATTGGTAACGAGGCTTTGGACTGTATAGCATAAAATTCTAAATCGCATATCATTATCTAAGCATCTTTTTACATTTTTTTTTGTGGATTATTACTCCTTATGAAGTTTATGAACTAACCATTATACTTAATTGAGTTTTCGTGGCATAAGCATGATTTCACCATGAGCGCCCTCTAGGGTTTGCAGGTTTTAGATTTGGGGTTTTTTGATCAAGGAAAAATCAGGCTTCCAGGCTAGTACCAATGGCTTAAGCGGGTTGAGACGAAGACCATGGCACCCTCGCGCTCAATTTATGAGCGACGAGGGGCCAGTCGCTATTTTCTTCTAAGTCCCCTAAGGCCACGATCAAAAACCGTTGCCTCTGTTCTTCATATTTCAGAAAACGAAAGAGACGATGAGTTGTCACACGGGGACAGGCCAGTTTGAATTCACGCGCGTTTTGCCCACTATGCATTGATTTTGTTTTTTTGATATTTAATTGGTATTATATATTAAATGGAATCACGTAGCTCAGCTGGCAACGCCCTATGCATATGACCTCAAAGACCTGGGTTCAAATCCCAGGTCTTGCAAAATTTCATGTTATTTTTCCTTTGGCAATCTCATACAGGTCTCACACAAAGACTCACCGTACACGCTATATCCAGGCCACCCACGCGTCCACAATGATCAAATCAATGTCCAGGCTTCATGGTACACCCTAGGCATGAGTCAGACGCGTAGCATGGGATTCAAAAAGTCAACCAAGTTCCAACGTTATTGGGCCAGGCCTCTCAAATTCACACCTCCATAATGGGACAGCAAACCCCCCCTGGTTCTATCTTTTTCTAATTTTTTTTATCTTTTATTATTTTTAATTGTTTATTTGTTTCTTTATTTTCTGATTTAAATTAAATATCTTTTTTACAAAAAAATACAGAAAAACATCATAAAAAATAAAATGTCCAAATAAAAATAGAATTTTTAATTTTTATTATTTTCATAATAAATACTTATAATTATTTAATTTAATTAGGTTTTAATTCTAATTCCTTTTTTTAATAAAAATCCAAAAACATGTAGAATTAGGTTTAATATCTTTGTTGATTTTCTTTTTTTTTAATTTTTATTTCTCACAATACTATTTATTTATTATTTTTATTTTTATAATTAAAAATTGTACATAATAAATTTTAGGTTTAATTTAGACTATATTTAAATCTTTCATAACAAATAAAATACTAGAATTAGGGTTTGTCTTTTAATTTAATTTCCATTAATTTCTTTTCCTTATTAAATCTAAAAAATACAAAAATATCCAAAAAAACATTTAATCATTTAATTTTTTAATTCTCATTAACTTTTAATTATTTGCAAAAGGGTCCAACACCCTAGTTTCGTTTTAATTCTTTAATTTGCGCATTTATCTTATGTCGTTAATTATAATTTTGTAAATGTCCCAAAGCCATGTAATTTAAATTTCTCGCACTTTTATTTATTCGCTTTATTTATTTTCCGCTAAATCGGGTCCGGTTTAATTTTGGCGATGTGGACCCGCGCCATTTGTAATAGTCTAGCTTTATTTCCTCGCAATTTATAACTGTTAACCAAGCATGAAAGAATGAATGTCAAATTAAAATCAAGCGTAGAACACGACAAATATGACAAGACAAATAACTGAAACATGACACACAATTCGCACACACCACCCCTAGGGTACGCCTCACTGTTGCCTTTCGAAAGGTGATCGTCGAGTAGAGGATGTCTTAGTAAGTCCTCATGATCCGGGAACCTGGCATGAGGGTAGCTTCTAAGGTGTCTTCCTATTGCTCCGGTGATCACCATGTCCCTTAAAATCGAATCGACCCGAACACCTCCAACGGTGGTGCTACCTACCTCTCAATGGTGGGATGGCACTACTTTAAAGGATATTTACACAGACGAATTCCTTAGGGTAGGTAGGTTCTCATAGATACTTGCTCTAAATTTCAAACAAAAATTCAAAAATACTTTTCACACCAACACATTTTCAAAAGCTTTCGAAAGCAATTTTTCAAACACTCTTGAGGACTGATACAAGAGTCGAACTGGAATTTTCAAATAAACTTTTTTAAACCCACAGTTGAAAAGCAAATAAAACAATTTTGAAAACACAATGAGCAAGTATCTAAGAGCCCATGGATAACCATGGATAGAAAGGGTGCTAACACCTTCCCTTTCTATAACCTACCTCCCGAACCGAGAGCAATCTCTTTAAGGAATTTTTCTGTGCTTTTGTCCTTTCCATTTGGAGAAAATAAAAGACGGTGGCGACTCTTGCTTACCGCGACATTTCGCGAACCAGCGTTAAACAGTCAGTTCCAGATCCACCGATCACACCTACCATCCTAGCTTTCATTTCGAAGTAACCCTACTATCTAGGTTCCTTTTCATAGCCCTACTATCCAGACTTTCATTTCGAATTAACCCTACTATCCAAGTTCCTTCTCATAGCCCTACCATCCCGCCTTTCATTTTGAAGTAACCCTACTATCCAGGTTCCTTCACATAACCCCTACTATCAAGGCTTTCATCTTGAAGTAACCCTACGACCTAGGTTCCTTCCCATAAGCCCTACTATCAAGGCTTTCATTTTTAAGTAACCCTACTCTCCAGGTTCCTTCCCATAAGCCCTACTATCTAGGCTTTCATCTTGAAGTAACCCCATGACCCAGGTTCCTTCCCATAAGCCCTACTATCCAGGCTTTCATTTCGAAGTAACCCTACTATCCAGGTTCCTTCTCATAGCCCTACTATCCAGGCTTTCATTTCGAAGTAACCCTACTATCCAGGTTCCTTCGCATAGCCCTACTATTCAGGATTTAATTTAGAAGTAACCCTATTATCCAGGTTCCTTCTCATAGCCCTACTATCCAGGCTTTCATTTCTAAGTAACTCTACTATTCAGGTTCCTTCTTATAGCCCTACTATCCAGGCTTTCATTTCGAAGTAACCCTACTATCCAGGTTCCTTCTCATAGCCTTACTATCCAGGCTTTCATTTCGAAGTAACCATACTATCCAGGTTCCTTCTCATAGCCCTGCTATCCAGGATTTCATTTCGAAGTAAACCTATTATCTAGGTTCCTTCTCACAGCCTTACTATCCAGGCTTTCATCTCGAAGTAACCCTACTATACAAGTTCCTTCTCTTTTATCTTAGGACAATAATTTATAACATTATAAAACCTGGACCCGACCAGATACGGTTGATTTCATATTCCCCAGTAAGTCGCTATGAAGCCTAGAATACGACCAAATAGCAGTCATCCTTATCATCCTCAACCAATCACTGTGAAGCCTGGACCCGACCAGATAATAACTCACTTTTGTCTCATCAATCAAGAGTTAATTCCCCAGTAGGGTAATGGACAACCGAAGCTCCTATACTCTATTTCCCAGGACATAAATCAACATTCCCCGGCAAAGTCCTCCTCAACGGCAGGTACAGGAATTCTCGCAAAGGAATCTCTTATGCAACTAATATATTTTATGGGATGGAATCTTTAAGCCCATCTCCGACGATTCTCCGTAGCCTTCCAAATGGCATCTATAAGCCCATTATCGATATTATCGATCAGTATTACTTCATGCGAGCGCAAATTTCTGGGCACTCCAGTGTTAAATCATCTTCCACCTTCAGATTACGAAAGGCAGCTATTGCACCCCAAAATTTCCCCTCCCATTTTCACACAAAAGATACTCATTGAGATCCTCAACTTGCTCAAGGATGCCTAAGAGTTGACCAGACAAACTCTCTCCTAAAGCAATGAACCTCCAACTAGGGTTTCCATTTTCATCAAAAGGGGTGAGCTCCAAAGGCCTCATATGCTCTCCATAGTCCTAATATGTTCTCAAGACCATCCATGTCAAGTTTCATGCCTTGCAGAAGAAGTTTGCTCAGTCAACTGCTCAAATGCCTGAAAATCAACTGTACTAGATCAAAAGTCAACTGTGACCCACATATAGTCAAACTTCAAGATTTTTGGTCAATATCAACATTTTGAAGTGATATCCATCATTTGATCAAGGCTTGAGCACGTGAAACAGCCAAACCAAGTTGCAACTTTTTGCCAAAAAATCTCAAATCAAATTCCATATTATAGCCATCCTCAAGGAGATTTAAGGATTGCAATACGTTCCTGGACACCTCCAGAAGCTTTTCCAACCCTTGCCAAGCTCTGAAGCATCAAGAATCACGTTCTATATACATCACAGTTTGACATTATTTTTGATTTTGGTTCTGACTATACGCGCATGATTAATGATTTTTAAGCATACCTTCATGTTTGTATCATCATTTAGAATGCATTGGTATGATTAATTATGAGTTTCGACGCATGTATGGACATCTTCCATTGTTAGGGTTTAAGCTTATGTTTTAGGGCTTTTTGATACAGGTAAAATCAGGGTAAAAGATGGGTATCATCATACTCACCTCAGATCAAGCCTAGTTGATTTGTATGCTTGGATTTCATTTATCTTGTTTTTTGATATTTTTGAATGATGCGGGGTTATACTTACAGTCATTGAACCGTAGGTAAAATCCTTTACCTAATACGATGGTAGTGAGGAAGAAGAAGGCTATATGGCAACGTCCTATTGGATCATTTGAATCTTAGCGCATTTTTCTGGGCATAGTACATGTGTTTCCATTATATTATATTTTGTTCAGTTATATTAACAAAAGGCCAATTGGCCTAGTGGTAAGCAGGAAAGGGGATAAGGCGCTGTAAGTGAGAGGTCAGGGGTTCGACCCCTGCCTCCAACATTTGCTATTTTTCTTTCAAATTCCTTACAGGTTCCATGCGCTTCATCATCTAGTGTCCACCGTACACCCAAGATGCGTAACCATCAGATCTATCATCAAGCAGATCCAACGCCCCAGAATTGAGGGTCCACCATGCACCTCAGAAGGAAGCCCCATGTAACCTCACACTGGATATTGGGCCATCATCTTGGGCCTTCACAAACTCAGCAACGCACCCCCCAGATCACTCAACAACATCAAGCCCAATTTTAATTCTCTTTTAATTTCTTTTATTTAATTATTTGTCTTAATTGTTTTTTTTACAAAATCATTTTTTTATTAAATCAGAAAATCACAAAAAACATTAGGATTAGTTTTTTTTATAAAATATTTAATTGCATTAATTAATTAGGTTAATTAGGTTAACTTAAATACTTTTTTCCGTAATTAAAATTAAATAGAAGTTAGGTAAATTTGCAAAGTTAATTATTTTTTTTCTCATAAAAAATCCAAAAAATATCTTTTCTTTATTCACTAATTAATTGTTTCTGAATTTAATTCCCCGTTTAATTTACTCTCGCGCGTATTTATTTCATTATTTTTACCATTAATGTAATTGCTCCGAGTTTGTAATAGTTAATTAGGTTTACTATTTCGCATTTACTATTTTCCCCGGTTTTTTTATTATGTAATCCCCCTCCCCAAAGTCTTGTAATAGCTAGGATTTTAATTTCTCGCACTTTACTTTCCGCAATTATAAACTGCCTAGATGTATGGATAATAGGATTGAATGGCAAGATAAAAATTTAAAATGGTAGATAACCCTAAATGCGCAAGATAAATGAAACTGAAATCAAACACTTGCACATGCTTACTCTTAGGGTTTTCCCCACTTCAGTTGCCTTCGGTAAACAGTCATGCAACACAGGGAACTTTAGTGGTTGCCCTCTAGTCCCAAAAGATAAAAAATGACCCGTTCGAATGTTGCCTCGGAAAGATCATTAGGATTTTAGGGTAAATACTAAAGCTTCCTAATCATTGCTTATGTGATCATACGCGTCCCTGTCGAATGTCCCTTAAAACTCCAACGATAGGGCTACCTACTCCTTAATAGTAGGATAGCGATGTCTAAAGGAAACGAGAATGAATAATCTTTTTCTGAGTAGGTAGAACATCTTAAGTACTTGCTCAAATAAACTCTTTCCCATAAACACTTTTAAAACAGTTTCAAAAACCACTTCGTCACGCTCTTGAGGACCGATACAAGAGTTATCACGAAGTTAAACAAAACTTTTTGCAAAACACACACAAGCAATTTCAAAAATGAGCAAGTACCTAAGAGCCCGTGGAAAAACACGGATAGAAAGGGTGCTAACACCTTCCCTTTCTATAATCTACCCCCCGTACTCAAAAACTCTCGAAAAAAGGTTTTTTCTGTTCTTTTCCCTTTCCTTTGTTGGATGAAATAAAAGTCGGTAGCGGCTCTTGCTTATCGCGCATTTGTGAATACAAAACGCAAACCAGTCGGTTCTGCCACCGTATCACAGCGTGTAATAATGCAAACCAAGTTGTCATAGGTTGAATGGGTCCCGAACAAGTTTGACCAGTTGAATTTAATTGAAGAAAAGAGAATGACGGCATTGTGCCATTCTCAATTATATCAAAAAAGAATGAAGAAAGCTTTTGATAAGAAGGTTAAACCTCATGAATTCAGAGAAGGCGACCTCGTGCTCAAAAAGATCATGTCTTTTAACGTTGATTCTAGGGGAAAGAGGATTCCCAATTATGAAGGCCCACATGTAGTCAAGAAAGCTTTCTCTGGCAGTGCATTGACTCTTGAAACTATGGACGGTGAGGAGTTCCCACGTCCTATTAATGCTGACACCGTCAAGAAATACTTCACCTAAATAAATAAAATAACAGTTCACTAAGTTGAAAACCTGAAAGGGCGACTTGGGTAAAAAAGAGCGTCTCGGTAGGCTGAAAACCCGAAAGGACGGTCTAGGAAAAAGTTAGAGACACAAACAAAATAAATTTTCTTGGTAGGTTGAAAACCTGCAAGGGCAACCTAGGAAAAAGGTAGGGATTTCCTGGCAAGTAACTGCGTCAGACAAGACTTGATCATTGAAGCAAAAATCTTCTCGGATTCTCACCATACTCCAACTAAAGCTTATGCTCAGGAGTTCAAAGTTGTTAGGGAGAATAGTGGTCATTGTATTTCAATGTATCTTTTCCATGTATTTACCATTTTCTAAAACTTTGTAATCATCTATGGAGTCTTGCTATTCGCGGACTACCATTCCATTAATAATGTTTGAGCCTTTATCCAATTCTTTGTAGTTCTTATTTTATTTTGCTTACAAAAAATTCATTTATTATTTATAGTAATTTTCAAAACAAAAAGACTTAATAATAAAAACATGTTTTTAAAAAGAATTTGCAAATTACTTTTTACCTCAATTCTATGATTCAAGTGGGACAAAATTAGTGGTTCCAAGGATGGACGAACTTTCATAATTTCCCCCCAAGAAGTGTCATGGGTTACTCTTGTTGATATATACATAGTCCACTTGTGATTTTTTTCCTTGGATTGATGGATTTCATACCGGTTAATGTATGGTGTGGTGTTGGGTTTGTAATCCCATTTTCCCCGGTTAAGTGTTGGTTCATATTTTCTCCAAATTGTTATATGGTGTTGGGTTTGTGTGGTTTGATACCTCTATCCCATATTCCCTAGCTAAGTCTTGATTCTGGTTTCTCTAGCTGAGTATGATTTTTCCCCAGCCAGCTGGTGATCAGGAAGATATTGCAAAATTATCTAGTATTTGCTTAGTTGATTGGATTCTTTCTTCCTTTGTGTTTAGAATTAATATGGAATCTTTTGTAGAGCATTGCTCCCTCCAGTTATGACATTATTGTTGTTGTGTACTCCCCAAGTAGCCAGACAAAAGCATTATCATTTTCTAAGAAGTATTGAAACAGTTGTCAAATTTTTGGGTTTTCTCTCTCCAAGTGTTAAGTTTGATTTAAAATCCCCATAATTTTGACTTCTTGCTGTGATGTTAACTTCTTAACCCTCCAGATGAAACAAAGATGATGCTTCCCTCTAAAGTTGTTATCCCCGGGAAGTTTCACAAATTCTCCTTAGAGAAGTTTGCGCAACCACTACCCTTGATATTGAATAATGTATTTGGGCTCCCCTCAGCATGCATGGTTTCATTTTCCCTAGTGAAGTCAGTACGGAATCCTTAATTGAAGACTAGAAGATGTGACATTATCTTCCCTAGCGAAGTCGGTATGATATTATTCAGTGAAGCCTGGAGAAGGGTGTTATGTCCCTGCTACTGTATTGGTTTATTGTTATCAGATTTTGCTTTGATTATTTCTTCAAGCCATGTTTCTTCCCAATGAATTTAAGTCGTGAAGTAGGACTTTGTTCCTCAGTTGGTTCTCACTCTCTTATGGAATCTTCATCCTGGATGTAATTTAGCCGAGTGTTGACTTTAGCCAAGTTGGTGCTCACTCTCCTAGTGCAATATGTCTATTTTGTCAGCATATACATGATAACATTCATACACTCATACATACATACATCATGCATAGCCTAAATAAAATTCATTGCTCGTTTGCACTCATTGATGTTTTATTGGCATATTATCCTCTTTCCAGAGTTATGTTATCCTCTCTCCAATATAGTGTCAACCTTAAGCATAAAGTATATATCCTTTCAATTTCCCCCACTGAGTTATCCCTCGCAGAAGAGTTTTGCTTTAGCCTTTTGGCCCAGCTCATTATCTGGATGGAACTTGGTCCCCATTTGAGTTTACTCCTCATTGAGTAGTGTCTTGGTTGACTATTTCACTCCAGTTTGTTCCTGGTTTAAATTTGTGGTCCCCTGTAGCAATGTTATTTTGATCTCTCTATACTGTGAAACTGTTTTGAGAATGTGCATTTATTTTGCACGTGAGGACTTTATCTTCTTAGCAGGAATGTATTTGCCTTCCCTCACGAAGTCAAAGATTCATTTCCTAGCATTGTTATCACAATCCTTTTGTAACAGCAAGTGTCAGTCTCTTTATTTGAGCAACCTATACTTCCCCACTAAGTCTGTTAATGCAAAAGAAGATGTTTTCACTCTGATGGATGGTAGTCTCTTCATTATGGGAGATAGTTTTTTGTTGAGGTTTGATTTACTCTGATGGATGATAGTCTCTACATTATGGGAGATAGTTCGTTGTTGAGATTTGATTTACTCTGATGGATGGTAGTCTCTTTGTTATGAGAGATAGTTCGTTGTTGAGGTTTAATTTACTCCGATGAATGGTAGTCTCTACATTATGTGAGATAGTTCGTTGTTGAGGTTGGCTTCACTGCTATGATGAAGTTAGTTGGTTGAAAGATTCTTACAGTAGTTCTTACCCTTTTCAAGTGATATCTTGATCAAAGAAGAAGTTGAGACCCATTCTAGGTGAAATACCAGAATTTTGGGAAACTTGTAATTGATCTATGTTTTTTCTACCTTTATCCCTGAGTTGGTATTTCACCGTCATTTGTTAGTCGGAATTTATCTCTTTCTCCTCATTGGACTTTACTCCAATAGAGTTGAGTTGTTCCTAGCCATAAGTGATGATGTCAACCCTTTGTTCCCAGCCATAAGTACTGATGTCAACCTTTGTTCCCAGCCATAAGTGATGATGTCAACCCTTTGTTCCCAACCATAAGTGTTGATGTCAATCTTTATTCCCAGTCGTAAGCGCTAATGTCAATCATGTGTTTCCAATCATAAGTATTGATGTCAATCATTCGTTTACTAGTCTCGATGTTGATATTAACCATCATCTTTGAGTCGGTATTATCTTATCGTTTCTATTCATGTCCTTCGGGTTGATAATTTCCGATCGCTTGTGAGTTTTTGTTACTCTCTTTTTTCTATCACCTCTCTGATTGGATAGTTCACAGTTATCTATCAATCATTGTTATCCATTGCTTTTTCCTCATTTATTAAGTTGATGATATTTTGTCTCTTCATTGGGATTTACCCCAGTAGAGTTGAGTCTTCTTTTCCCCGACGGATTTGATTTCCCTCCAATGTAATTGAGTTTCTTTCCTCCAGTCGATTTGGTAACTCTTCATATATGGTTACCTCCTTGATAGTTTGTTGCTTGCGTTGTTAAGAGTTTCCGTTGTTGAAATCTTACTATGCATTTGGATTCTTTGATCGTGGTTTTGGCTTTACCTATTTATAGCCATCCTCATAATTGTGTTGTCCCCCAGTAATTTATTTTCCTGGTCAAACTCTCTTTTTGGTTTGTTGGTTTTGTTTTTACTTCCCCAGTGGTGTTCTGTGTCACATGTGGAGTTGATCGTTTGCATTCATAATCATAAGCATTGCATGGTATCTTAGGGACAAAAATAGGGTTTGTTTTGTATTTAAGTATCTTCAATCGTGTCAAGACAAAGATCATAACCTTCATATATCCGGATAAAAGGCACTTAAATAAGGGCAGCTGTTATACCCTAATTTTTGCCCCTAATATCCCTCATCATCTCATTTTATTAATGCATCAAGATCATGCATTAAGGTTGGTTATCCCTTTATATTTCATCCTATCTTTAAGCTTGTTCTTAAGGGATCACCAAGCACCTTGAATTGTGTATCTTGTACATGTTTTCTTAGACTAACATTAAAATATGTATATATGTCTCTTTGAATGTTCATATTGTAGGTGATGACACAATTGCATTCATCTCACCATCTAACCTAGTGTTTAAGAGGTGGTCCTTAGTCAAATGGTTCTTCAATTGATTTAAAGATTTCAAGCTTCAAGGCTATTTCTATGATATCAAATATTTGTGGTTCAAAGGGTTCCCTCACTTTATTTAGGTCAAACTTTCCTCAAAGTTGGTGGTGGAGTTCATCAAGAAGATCCATAGGTTCATGTGTTTATTTCCATGCCTTCTTCAACAAGTTTCATTGAGACTTTAGCTCCACCTTTGAGTGTTATTTAGGACAACATCATTTCAAGCCGTATTGTGATTCATCATGCTTTATTTTTGCTAAGAAAGTTCAAAAGATTCAAGGTTGGTTCAACAAGTTTAACCTAATTGAGCAAGTGCTTGATTCAGTGATCACAAGTGCATAAATATCTCGATTTTCAACATTTTGAGTTGGTTCTTTTTGCTATGGATTCTTACCGTCATCTACAGTAACCTCTCTTCACATTACAAGATCCAATTGTGCAAGGAAAATCATCAAAAGTTGAAAGGGGTTTCAAGTCATTTTGACACTCTCTGAGCTAGGGTTTGTTGACTTCCAAGGACCATATCTTTCTCATTTTTTTAGATTTTTGATTGACTCCAAATCCATTATTCTCTTTAAATGGTCCTTAGCAAGTTCTCTTGACGGATCTAAGGCGAATTTTGAATGGAAGATCACTAATGGTTGAGAAAGATTACAAGTCTCTTTGAAAAGCCTTTGAATCTTAGGGTTTGACTTCAAATGATCATAACTTGGTCAATTTTTTTCTCCTTGGGCCCATTCTTTTTCCATAATATTCTTTGGGATGTCTATTATAACTTTATTTTAATGTGCAAGACTTAAAAATGCTTGGAACGTTGTTGAAGAATTGAAAAGATTATAGGTCTTTTGTGAATTTTCCCAAATTTGTCCATCATCTTCCAAAGACCACAATTCTCTCAATTTTTATGATTTTTGAGTGATCTCAATTCCACAATTCAATTCGAGAGGTCTACTTCATCTCATCGTTAGATATCGAGACCAAATTTTGAGTGGAAGGTCATGTAATTTTGAAGAACATTATAGGTCATTTTGAGGTCCCATACTTAGAAATTTTTTTTAAGTACAAAAATCCATGTGTTTTTCAAAAATTCAAATGGACATAGCATTCAGCTTAAGCATCCAAATGGAAACTTTCAAATCACATTGTCAAGCTTGATTATTCAGCTTTTTCTAAAGAATCCAAGATTGTATCATAAAGGTCCCTGAGTTGTTTGTACCATGGTTGTAAAGTTTATGCTTTAAAATTGAAAAATCACTTGAAGTCAGAAGCAAGTTTGTGAAATGTGGCTTCTAATCACCAAATTACCATGCATTTTCCACTTAAATATGATTAGCAAAGATATCTTAAGCATTTAGAGTGTCAAAACACATCATTTGCATGTGTTTTGATGCACATGTGATCACACTTCCTTCATAAACACATGTGTGCATGATTTCCACTCAAAGTGCATCATTCACCCTTCCTCTTGATTCCATTCACCACTCCTATAAATACAAACCCTCTCTACATCATTTTGACAAGCTTGGACAGCCAGAATCGCCCTGCCAATCTCTCTCTATAGCTCACACTTCTGAGATTTCGAAATCAAAATTTCCTCCATTCCAGCTCCAATTTCTTTATTCATTCTTCTTCCTTGAACTTCGCTGAAGCTAATAGAAGAAGAATTAAGTCTTGTGGTGCACTAAATCGCGCAAGTCAAGTCAAGTTTCAGAGCAATTTCTTCATACTTTGTTCAAGTAGTTTAAGGCATCAATTATTCTAACTCAAATTACTAGAATGGTCTATGATGTTCATTGATGCTTGTTGATGGTTTAATTTAATTAATTGATGCATTTGATGCATCTGTTTGCGAATTTAGATTCTTTAAAAACTCTATGGTTTTTTCTAAATCGAGTGAGCTACACTTTAAACAAATTTTTCACGGCTATATGGTCGTGATCGCCTCAAGTAGACGCATCTAATGGTACCACTACGAACGCGTACATTTACAGATTTAAATATATGTGTTTTTCCCTAGTTGCAGGAGGCTGGAGGTTAAAGACGACCTACGTGTCGTTCTTCAACCAATGATACACAACCAAACATTTTAATTTGATTGGTTAAATTTTTTATGTTGACTGCGCGTGTTTCAGTGATGATCATCATACGTCCTAGCTTCAATGCCCTTGGATTTATCAACGTGTATAAGTGAGCTAGCGTGACATTATTTTGATATTATTTTTATTTTTTGATTTTTGATTTAATTGTTTTAAACTTCAAAAAATCATAAAAAATTCATTTCAACTTCTAGAATTCTGAAAAATTATCAAAAATACTTTTGATTTTTCTCTTTCTGATTTTTAATTTTTTACAATTTTATTTTGTGATTCGATATTTTTTATGATTTTTCATTTTATTTGACTTGTTTTAATTGTCTAAAAATACTTTTCTTGATTTTTAAATTCTGAAAAAAATATGGAAGGATCAAATGACCCCTTGACAAATATTGGTGACCTCATTTTATTTTTATTTTTTATTTTACTATTTTCAAAAAATTTGGTTTATTTTGCTTATTTTTTTAAATTTTAAAAATTGTTTCTAACTTTAAAAAATTCTAAAAAAATTTGTCAATACTTATTGACTCATGTTTGACTTCTGATATTTTTCTATAATTTTTATTTGGTGTTTTAATATATTTTGTATATTTTACCAATTATTTTCCTTTTTGTTAAATATTTAAATATTATTTTATTAAATATATTTTATTATTTTTGTTTGGTCCTGATTTGAGTATTATTTTGGGACAAGTTCCTCAACCTCATTGGATCTTAGGTGTTGAGAATATTTAATTTTATCAATCTTCTAATGAGTTCTCAAATGCAAGCTTCAAGATGGTCATTCAACTAACTTTCTAACTTCTAATTCACCAACAATTAACTTCTAATTCGCTAACAATTAACTTTACTTTATACTTTTATTTTTTGTGCCTTTACTTTTATGCAGCATTTATTTTAGCATTTTCATTCCATGTCATTTTTCTTTTGCTCACTTGAACATTTATCTTTATGCCATTTTATTTTTGCCCATTTGAGCTTTTCTTTTCTTTTCTTTTAAAGATACTTAATAATCAACTTGAACAATAAAAAACTTTAAAGTTACTTGGACTACTTGGTTACTATCCTTGGCATTATGGAATTGTGGATCTCTTAGACTTAGGATTATAAGCCTTAATATTTGGGACATTATGGTTATGTTGTTATTTTGTCTGAAGTTTTTGGGATTTACCCCCAAGACATTGGGTTGATTTTCTTTGTGTGCAGGTTATTCTGATTATATGTTTTGTCTGTGATTGAGAATTCCTTTGTATACAGCTCTTACTCTGCCCAATTTTTGCGAAGACTTAATTCATCTGAACCTTGTTATTTTTCAAAAGTTTAGTTTTTTTTTTTGCTTGCTTGGTTTCAATCCAAAGGATGAGAATTCTATATTAACTTCATATGTCAAGTGTTGGTTTATTGTTGGTTAGATCGTTCTTTTTCTTGACTTTTACCTTATGCTTTAGGATAGTCCCTTCATCTCCTCCTATCTTCTTTAATTTCAAAAATCTTCTCCCACATTTTTAAAACTCTTCTTGTTTTCTAATTTGATCCGCTTTCATAATAAACTTAGACTTAGGTCCATGAATTTCCAAAAATATTTTCTTAAATAAAACATTAATCAATTTAACCATACTTTGACATTTTTCTCAAGACTAAAAGTCAATTAACCTCATTCAAACCCTTCTGCTACTTTGGCTTTTTACTTTAAAACTTTTTCTCAAAAGATTAGACTCTTGTTGATTCTTGTAATGATGCGAGTTACTATACTTCTAAGATATATAGTAAAGTGAGATATTTTTCACTTGGGTGTTGAGTGAGGCTTTGTTGATTTTAAAATCCAAGCTATACCTTCCATATTGAGATGATGCAAATTTTCCTTTCTCATAATCGTGGGTAGTAAGTATATTTTCCACTCAGATATGACGATGATGTCTCTTCTCTTAAAATTAACCAACACACATGTGTTTTAAAATTTTTAAGGTGAACTAAGAGTACCCTGATCCCCTATTTCACGGAAGGTAGTACATAGGCACTAAAGGTTCACAACCGCAGAGGGCGCAAAAATTGTAAAAAGTACTTTTTTTCTCATCTCCACTATCTATTTATGTATACACCTCTTATAGCCAAAATACACATATTTTCAAAGAGGTTTCTGTGGAGTACCATAGATGTTTAGGGTGCTAATACCTTTCCTTTGCATAACCAACCCCTGTACCTAGATTCTCTCACCTCTCTTTTTGGGTTTATTCGCTCTTTTCCCATTTCCTTTGAAAACAATTAAGCGCGGTGACGATTTTTTATCTGATCTGTGCGAGTTAAGTCAATCCAATGGCTTAGTCTCATCATTTCTACCGCTACAGAAAGTTGGCGACTCTGCTGGAGAGTTCATCTCTAAGTCGGTTGATCCTATCTTTGTTTACTTGTGTATATGTTATATCTGTTGTATAATTGTATATATGCATGTCTGGAGTTTTCTCATTTTCAAGGTGCTTGGTGATCTCTTATAAGTCCTCTACCCAGACTTGGGAAAACTTAAGATAGGACGTGTGGTATAGTCATGTTAACTTTAAGGGAGGAATCACAAAATGGAGACATGAGATCCCCCACTCAGTGGAGGCCCCTTTGACTGTAGTATTTGTTTACCGAGAAATCGAGAAGACGTGCTGCTTTCAACCTGAGAGCCTGCTGAAGTTGAGGACTGTAGAACCCTTAACCCATATTGGCCTTTTAGGTGTAATGCGGAGACTATGATGGAGCAATTCAAAAGTGTTTGTCACACGATGCTACACTCAAACGAGTTTTTCCTGAGAAAATTGCTATTTACCAAGCTAATCAGGATGTTGGTAATATCTGAAGGAAGAATGTAGACTCTGGGAACTCTTTAGAAACTTGTTCAGAAGGTGATAAACCTATAGTCCATACCTTGTGGATAGTACCTTTTACTTCATGCTCGTGTCATTGAACCTATGAACCCCCATGTTTGTGATCTTGTGTGTGATTGTTGCATCATGCATTCATGCACCCATGAGCATTCTTTAAACAATTTTTTAAGGAGCTTAAGATTGAGTTTTGCAAATATCTTAGGTACTTTTTGAACATGGACTTTGGAAAGAGAAATACTCGTAAGTACAATTTCAAGGATCCTAAGATAGAGGAACTGATGAGTTTGATTCTTGAGATTGAGAGTTCTACAGATTTCCAGAAGAAGTATGGAGCAATTGCCCCTCTTATGAAGCTCAAGATGAAGGAGGATATTCTTTTTACATTGGTCCAATTCTATATTGCTAGCTCTTGATTTACTACTCAATTAATACTTTAAGGTATTAATTGTCTTTCCATCATAAAAAAGAGTTTAGATTTGTTTTTGTTTGCTACATGTTGAATGAGATTATTTTAATTAGTTAAAAAAAATTACTTTCAAGCGATCATTTATTAATAATCAAGTGAATTATTGAAATGATAAATGATAATGTAAATTATAACTTGTAATTGTATTTGTGATTTGAATTGTAAAATTAATTGGATTGTGATTGTGATTGTAGAATGTTGCTCAAATACTTTATATCTGAACCCATATTTCTAGAGTCAAAGAAGCTTACTCCTTCAAATGGGAAGCCCGAAGAATCTTGTTCAAATGACGTACAACCAGAACCTCATTCTTCATATAAGGTGTTTAAAAAATAGGCTTATTTGGAGACGGATCCTGGAAAAAGAAGTCAAATTCTTGAGTATCATCCAAATGATCAAGATGGGGGTAAGAAGGCTTACCTTGTGAATGTGCCACGTAAAATTAAATTAATTGAATATGAACCCACTGATATTGGGGAAAGGGGTCGTTATTTTCAATATAGTTGGCATGAAGAGTATGATTGGTTGGAATATAGTGTAGAAAAAGATATTGTTTTTTGTTTTCCTTGTTATGTGTGCTACAAAGGTACTAGTAATTATTCATTTGTGGTGACTGGTTTTATAGGTTGGAATCTAAAGCATAATTTGAATAAACATGTTGGTGAGAAATCGAACATAAAAAGTGTGTGAAAACATGTGAGGATCTTATGAAGAAAAAGCAGAGTATTAAATTTTTGTATGCAAAATATAGTTCAAAAGAAGAAGTAAATTATCTTGTTCGTTTAAAAGCATCACTTGAGACTGTCAAATATCTTGTTAGAGGCGGATTGGCATTTAGGGCATAATATGAGGGTGAAAATTCTGTTTATAAGGGTTATTTTCTAGAGTTTGTAGAAGCCTTGGGGAGAAATAGTGAGAAAATAGTTGCAGCAATAACTAGTGGTGGGGGAAATTGTAAGATGACTTCTCATGTTATTCAAAAACAACTTGAAAATGAATGTGCGGTTGAAACTATTAAGAAGATAGTTGGAGAAATTGGTGATGGTTTCTTTTGTGTTCTTGTTGATGAATCTGGTGATTGCTCTTGTAAAAAACAAATGGTTGTTGTAGTGCGGTTTGTTAATGTTAGAGGGTTTGTTGTAGAAATATTTATTGGCATTATTCATATTGAGGATACAAGTGCAATAACGCTTAAAGGGGCTCTTGAATGTTTGTTGTCGAGATTTGGGTTGTGTATATCTAAAATTTAAGGTCAAGGGCATGATGGAGCCAGTAATATGTGTGGTCAATTTGGAGGTTTGAAGACTTTGATTCAAAAGAGAAAATCCACAAGCCTGTTATGTCCATTGTTTTGCTCATCAACTTCAATTGGCTCTTGTTTCAATGGCGAGAAAACATGAAGATGTTGATTGGTTTTTTTGTGAAGTGTCACATATTGTTACTTTCTTACGGTCGTCTAACAAAAGACAAGCTCTACTTCGGAATAAACAAGTTGCTCATTTTGCAAATCTAATTGAAAAAGAATTGGTGGAAACTGGTACTGATTTAAATCAAGAGTTATCCATTGCAAGAGCAGGTGATACACGTTGGAGATCTCAGTTTCGAACTTTTAATAGGTTGGCTGATTTGTTTACTCCTATTATTGAAGTGTTTGAAGATTTGAAAAGTGATAGTCATTCTAATGGTGAACCAAAAAGTTTGTTACTTGTTATGCAAACTTCTGGTTTTGTGTTTATGTTGCACTTAATGGTTGAGATTTTATATTTGACAAATAATTTGTCACAATCATTGCAAAAGGGAGATCGAGATATTATGCATGCCATGAAACTTGTCCAAATATGCAAGAAAGAGTTGCAAGAATTTAGAGATGGTGGATGGAAAACACTTTATGAGCAAGTTGTGACTTCTTGTGATAATATTGAAATTGATATGCCTGACATGGAGTCTCGGTATGTGCCTGACATAGAGTCTCGGTATAGTGATATTTATGGAAAAATAAGTGTTTAATACAATCGATGATATGGATATCATCAAGTGTTTTCAAAGAATGAACAAGAGAAGAATGCATTTACGATTAGACTAGAATATTTTCTATTTTTGAGTTGTAATTGAAATACTAGTACATTTTTATTAAGTAATATTATCATATTTCTTATCATTAATTTTTTTCGTACATTTTTTGTGTGTATATTTTACTCATTATGGGAATCCCCTGAATTTTGATCCTGGCACCGCCCCGGTATGTATCTATATTACTCTATAGGAACCTCTTATTATCTCTGTATTTTTTTGTTAAAAGAATTTATTTGCAAAAAAGATTGATATTTAAGGATCAAACATAAAACAAGGATGGTAAAAGAAAAACATATAAGTCAAAACTAAAACATGATAAAATTGTCAAAGAAAGTAAATGATTCATCAAACATAGGGTCATGATTAAAATATGACAAAATAGTCAACAAATACAATCACTTCTCTTGGATTTAATCACAAGCAAGTATAATAAGATAAATACCAAAATATAAGTACACAAAAATCTACAAGAAGCAAAATCACAAGGAAATAAATCCTAATAAACAAAAAAATAATGACAAAAAATAAACATGAGATATTTAATTTAAAAGACAAATGAAATCAAATATAAAAGAAAAGAAATGACAACTTAAACGAATAAACTAAAAATTGCTAACTAAACTAAAAATAAAATATTAATACTAGCAAATATTACTAAATT